>CM042054.1:12082500-13282500 GCA_023525745.1 Arctium lappa | reverse complement strand
AATTGAATGTCGTATGTTTCTTCTTATCAGAAATCATGTTCGAGCGAGTAACGAGAAGTAGGTCTGCTCCAGTTTCTGTGAACGAACCAGTTAACGAAGTCGTTGTTGAGGAGAAAACGGTTGTTGTTAACCCGACTGCCAACCGCGAAAAGGGTCGCGGTCGACCTAAAGGAAAATGGAAAACGACTCGGAAGGCGAATACTCAAGTGAATGAACCAACTGGGGGAACTCGAGGGGGAAAGACGGCTCGCGTTGTTCGTCGAGCTAGAAGTGTAGAGGTGAGATCTGAACAAGAAACCTCTCTTCAAGAGAGTTCAACTTCGGTGAGGGGACGGAGACAAGCAAGAAACTGTGGTGGAGGACGAACTCAGGATTTTGTTACGCAAGAAACCTTTGCAGCGGAAATGGGAAAATTGCAGGAAACCCTGAATGCTTTGTTGGCCCAACGAACTAATGAGGCGTTGACAAGCAAGGAAAAGAGTGTGGAGAGGGTGGTGACCGAGATTTCTGACTCACCAGTGACAGTGGTGGGAAGCCACTCGCAGTCGACTCCTGTAGTGACGACTAAAACAGTAGTTGAGAAAGGATGCAACTTCAAAGAGTTTGTGGCCTGCAAGCCTCCTACCTACAAAGGAGAATGCGACCCAGTGTTAGCTTTGAAATGGGTAAAAGGGATGGAACTGACATTTGATACCAGTAAGTGCTCTGAGGGGGATAAGGTTGTGTATGTGCTGTCTATGCTGAAAGACGAAGTTGTAATGTGGTGGGATGTCGAAGCAGGAGGACAGGGCTCGACGGCGGCTAGAGAGATGTCTTGGGATGGGTTTGTGAAAAGATTTAAAGCGCAGTTCTGCTTTTTGGCGGCGGTCAAAAAGTTAGAGGAAGAATTTCTAAGCTTGGAACAGAAGGATATGACAGTTCGAGAGTATACCATAAAATTCATTGAGAAGTCACGATTTGCAGAGGTTTATGTGCCTAATGAGGAAAGGCAAGTGGAGCGTTTCATCTTTAGACTGAGAAGCCATATTCGGGAATTTCTCTCGAACAAAGAACCAACTACATTTCAAGAGGCGGTGAATGCCGCCGAGATGAGAGAGAAGGAAAAGAACCAACAAGCTACCGAGAGAAGCGGAGACAAACGGAAGTGGGAGGGGACTGTCCGCGATTCCAAAACGTTCAAATCTGCCAAATCCGATCAGCGGGTTGTTCCTAAGAACGAGATTAGGTCGTGCATCAAATGTAACAGAATGCATAAGGGAGAGTGTCTCTTGGAGCGGGAAGGTTGCTTCAAGTGTGGAAAGACTGGACACATGGCTCGTGATTGTCGTGGGCCAAGATCTTGTTACCAGTGTGGGTCTCCTGGTCATATCAGGACTGAATGTCCCCAGTTGAAGAAAGGAGTTGTCGAAGGTTATGGAAATAAAAGAGGTGGGAAGAAGGTGGATCCAGCCCGGGAAAGGGCTAGGGCTTTTAATATGACAGCAGAGGAAGCGGTGGAGACACCAGATATGGTGACATGTACTTTTCCTATAGACTCGATTTTAACTAAAGTGTTGTTTGATTCGGGCGCAAACCGTTCGTTTGTGTCTCCGAAATTCGTGCATAAGTTACATGTGAAGCCCAAGAAGCTTAGTCAAGGGTTTGAGGTAGAAGTAGCAGATGATAGTCGAGTCTTTGTGGGAGAAGTATATGACGGGTGTAGTATAGACATTGACGGTCATACCTTTCCATTGCGGTTATACCCGATAGGTATGGGGGAATTTGACGTCATTGTGGGGATGGATTGGTTGGCGTCTAACGATGCCAACATTGTCTGTAACAAGAAGCTAATTCGTATAGCTTTGCCGGATCAGAAGGAAGTTGTAGTGTATGGGGATCGTCGGGATAGGAAGTCGTGTTTGATCTCCATGATCAAGGCTAGGCAGTGCTTAGTAAAAGGGTGTGTGGGGTTCTTAGCATATGTGGTAGACACTAAGAAAGAGAAGAAGGGGCTGGAGTCAGTTCCGATAGTAAATGAGTACCCGGAAGTGTTTCCGGAAGACTTAACCACTTTGCCTCCTGATCGGCAAGTGGAGTTCCGAATAGATTTGGTGCCTGGAGCGACAACAATCGCAAGAGCACCCTATCGTTTGGCGCCGACTGAAATGAAGGAGATAATGACTCAACTGCAAGAGCTACTGGATAAAGGTTTTATCCGTCCCAGCACGTCACCGTGGGGAGCACCGGTGTTATTCGTCAAGAAGAAGGACGTGTCTATGAGAATATGTATAGACTATCGAGAGCTCAACAAGGTAACAATCAAGAATAAATACCCGCTCCCTAGGATCAATGATCTTTTCGATCAATTACAAGGAGCGAGCTACTTCTCGAAGATATATCTGCGTTCGGGCTATCATCAGCTGAAAGTGAGGGAGGAGCATGTACCCAAGACTGTTTTTTGCTCGAGATACGGACATTTCGAATTCTTAGTCATGCCATTTGGGTTGACGAACGCACCGACAACATTCATGGATCTGATGAATAGAGTGTGCAGTCCATTTTTGGACAAGTGTGTCATCGTCTTCATCGATGACACACTAATCTATTCACAGTCCATGAGTGACCATGAGGCGCATCTTCGATCTGTGTTGGAGTTGCTCACGCGGGAGAAGTGGTACACCAAATTCTCGAAATGCGAGTTTTGGCTAAGAGAAGTGCAGTTCTTAGGGCACATGTTGTTGGGAGGCGGGATCAAGGTGGATCCAGCGAAGGTCAAGGAAATCATGGAGTGGGAAGTACCGAAATCACCGTCAGAAGTGTGAAGTTTCCTTGGCTTGGCAGGTTACTATCGGAGGTTCATTCAGGACTTCTCGAGAATAGTCACGCCATTAACGGCTCTAACGAGGAAGAACGTGAAGTTTGCATGGAAGGAAGCTCAGGAGGATGCGTTCAGTAAGCTGAATGAAAGACTGAGTAGTGCACCTATCATGTCTTTACCCAACAGTTCAGAAGGGTTCGTGATCTATAGCGATGCTTCGAAGTCGGGACTAGGGTGCGTGCTAATGCAAGATGGAAAAGTGATTGCTTACGCGTCTCGCCAGTTGAAAGACCATAAGAAGAATTATCCGACGCACGACCTAGAGTTGGCAGCGGTGGTATTCGCGTTGAAGATTTGGAGACATTATTTGTATGGGGTAAAGTGTCAAATTTACACCGATCATAAGAGCCTTCAACACTTATTTAATCAGAAGGAGTTGAATATGAGGCAACGAAGATGGATGGAGTTGTTAAGTGATTATGATTGCGAGATTCTTTACCACCCAGGTAAAGCCAATGTAGTAGTCGACGCGTTGAGTCAGAAAGAGCATAGTGTTGCATCTAAAGTGGTGGCGTTCCGGGTTGAGGCAACTTCGAACTTCTTAGAAGTAGTCAAGAAGTGTCAATAGGAAGTTGTGTCGGAAGAAAACTTGAAAAGCGAGAGGATCGTCGGAATTGTCGGCTTATTGATCGCTGACAAACGCGGAGTTAAATGTTATGAGAAAAAAGTGTGGATTCCAAAGTTGGGAGATCTTCGAAAGAGAGTGTTGGAAGAGGCTCATAAGTCACGATACTCGGTACATCCAGGAACCAATAAGATGTATCGAGACCTGAAGCAAAGTTACTAGTGGTCGGGCTTAAAGAAAGACATTGCTTACTTCGTTGAGAGATGTCTAACGTGTTTGAAGGTAAAAGTGGAACATCAAAGGTCGTAGGGGGAACTTCAACCATTGGAAATACCTGTGTGGAAGTGGGATGAGATCGCGATGGACTTTGTTACTGGGTTGCCGCGATCACCTAAGGGGCATGACGCCATATGGGTGATAGTGGATCGACTCACGAAATCTGCTCACTTCCTACTAATCAAGGAGACGTACCCGTTAGAGAAATTGGCTAAATTGTATATTGACGAAATTGTGTCCAGACATGGAGTACCATCATCTATTGTGTCGGATCGGGATGCTCGCTTCACGTCATCGTTTTGGAGGAGCCTTCAACGGGAGTTAGGTTCGAAATCGTTAATCTCGTGTTTAACACCCTGGATTTTCAATACATTTATATCTTTGTTAATCTCGTGTTTAACTCATAATCGTTATCATCATATTCAGTATAACGTACGGGTTTATGGTTTCGGTGAGTTGTGAAGTTCCAGTAAGTTCCGCGACTTGCTCGCGACTTAGAGTCGCGGCATAAGTCGCGATGTTCACTGTTGTGTTATGGGTTTTGGTATGTCGCGAGTTGCATGGGGAGTAATAGTCGCGGCATAACCCGCAACGTTCACTGTTGGGTTGTGTTATTGGGCATTTCGCGAGTTGCACCGCGATTTGAAGTCGCGGCATAAACCGCGACAATGCCTGGACCGACTTAAGGGTTTTAAAACCCAAAATATCTCATTTTGATTTCATTCTGAAATCTTTCATTCTCTCTCTTCTCTCTCTCTAAAAATCATCCTCTCTCTCTAGAGTTTGGTGTTAGATATCAAGTGTTTGATCCGAGGTTCCGGTGTAGAAAGCTTCGTCTTATCTACAGGGTCGATATCTGGTTCTTCGGGTTTTTTCGTATAAACCTATTGGGTGAGTTCCTACTACCTTCCTAAAACTTTATACATGTCAAAGGGTTACATTTTTGAACTCCTATGTATCTCCATGATTTCAGATTTAAGATTTATACATTTTGGATATAAGTTAACTTTTGGGAGATTTTAGGGTTCCGATCATTTTATGATGGATTCTATGTTATTTGAAGTAAAATGATGTTTTACTTACACATTATGTGGACATGTGAAAGAATGTTTATGAACTCATTTGGATGATTTTCATTCTTACCAGAAGTTGAACTGGAAATGACATTTTGCTTATAAAATGTGTTTATACCATATGACTATCTATGGTTGGTCACATCAGTTGTTGTGACAAGTTTGTACCATTACTAGCGGATCCCTAGGTTTTGAGTCGACTTATATTTCATTATTTGAGGTTACCAAGTAATGTAAATATGGAACTACATGTGCATTAAATTGTGAGGTTCTGGCCGTTAACAATTATAGAACTACATGTGCATTAAATTGTGAGGTTCTGCCGTTAACAAAATATGGAACTACATGTGCATTAAATTGTGAGGTTCTATATAGTAACCAAAACGAAGAACTACATGTGCATTAAATTGTGAGGTTCGGGAAAGAAGGTTTATGACCTTGTTTTAAATGAATTTTATTCTTATCAACCGTTAGTTTGGAAACGCTCATTTGAAAAGATTTCCGTTTGGATGAACATATTTACGTCTTTTGATATTAATAAACTGTATGTTCTCACTAGGCTTTAAGCCTAACACTTTTTCTCAAATGATATGTATAACAGGTTTCTGTTAGCAGTGGGTTGCCAAGGGTTTTGAGAGACGGGCTTAGTCTCGAGACATTTTGAGATGACTAAGTATTGATAGCTGGGCATATGTTAAGTCCCATTCTTTTGATGAATTTTGAATTGTCAACTGATGTAATCTAAGTAGTTATATTTAGATTAGTTGTTGATGAACCCTATATCAGTGCAGGTTTTGTTGTAAAGTCTTAATGACTGATACCTTTTGGAGATTTATATCAATACAAATGTCATTTTGCCCATTTTGAGAAGTTTCAATTTACTCTGAAATTTAGGACGTTGCAAGTTGGTATCAGAGCTCTAGTTTAAGTGATCTAGACATGAATGTAAGATGTCTAGACTTAGACTGAGTGTGTTAAGTATTGATTTGTGAGTTGGGTAGAACTTCTAAGATGAGTTAGTCTGGGAGTCAACGGAAATTGTAGTTGTCGAACGTTGTGGCAATGGTGACAAGAACTTTTATGTATTGTATATTCATAATTCCACTTAGCTAATGTTATTATGAGGATATTTATACGTAACTGTGCTTGAAATTCCATTACTGTGACAATTGATAACGTGATAGTACGTTTTGTGTTATCCTGAGAATCAACCTCTTACTCTTCCTCATGCTTGTGTAGCAATCATCCGTTAGTATGGTGAACACTCGTGGTCGTCCGTTGGGTGACGGAGATCTACGCGATGTTAGTTCGCGTGAGCCAAATCCCGTGGTAAGAACGTCCGCAGTCGTTCCTCCGGGCATGCCACCAATATTCACCGGGGGAGTGGAGCCAGAGCCAAGAGTGGAGTTGGCGTCCATAAATCCCGTTGTTTCAGTGGCAAATCCTCAAGCAGATATGATGGCCAGTGTCATGCAAATGGTGACGTCGGCCATGGAGAAACAGCAAGAGACTTTCCTGAAGATGTTAGAGGATCGAGATCCGAGCTCCAAGAGGCCTGGGGCTGTGGCAGAAAATGTGGTAGTTGGCTCTGGAGGTGTCGAGAACAGAGTCAGATCTGAAGAGCATAGGGTCATTGGTACATCGAAGGATGGGAAGAGTTGTTCCTACAAATCCTTTCTGGGTTGTAGACCACCAGAGTTTTCGGGTTCCGAAGACCCGATTGCATGTATCAAGTGGATCCGAGCGATCGAACAGACCTTTGGTTCATCTGAGTGTGGTGATGACCAGCGGGTGAGATTCGGTACACAAATGCTCAAGGATACCGCACTGACATGGTGGAATGTAATCCAATCTACTCTCTCTCCTACCGTTCTGGCCCAACTAACTTGGGGCGAGTTCAAGGTAAAACTGCTGGAGGAGTATTGTAATGAGATGGCTATGGATCGGATCGAGGCAGAATTTCGAACTCTTGTAAAAGGGAATTTGACGGTGAGAGAGTATACCCGTCAATTCATGGACAAGCTGGGGTTAGTGGGGCATGTGGCCTCCACTGAGAAAGAGAAAATTAAGGCCTATCTGAAAGGTTTACCGTCGGATATGATGACTATGGTCCGAAACTCGAAGGCCTCTAACCTTCGGGAAACCATTGAGGAAGCGCAGTTTATGGAAGAGGTTTACGCGAAGGGTAAACCAGAAAAGGCGGTGGTAGTTACTGAAAAGAGAAAGTGGGAGAGCAATTCTGCTCATCCCAGAAGATTCCGACCTTTTGTCGGAAATCGAAACTTCAGCAGTCAACAGGAAGCTAGATGGTGTCAAAAATGCCGAACCAAGCACCACGGTAACTGTAATACCCCTCCTCAGTCTTGTTATAAATGTGGAAAGTCTGATCACATCACCCGTGACTGTCCAATAAGAGGAATTGTCTGCTATGAGTGCAAGACACCGGGGCACGTAAAAAGAAATTGCCCAAAGCTTGTGTCGAGTAGCGCGACGGCAAAAAGGGAGAACCCTCCTAGGGTTCCGGGTCGAGCATTTCAGATGACGGCTGAAGAGGCCAAGGCATCCGCTGATGTGGTATCGGGTACATTTCTTATAAACTCTGTACCTGCTCGTGTTTTATTCGATACGGGTGCCAGTTTCTCTTTCATATCTGAGTTATTCCGTCAAAAGATTGCTATGCCCACTACTAGTCTTGAGGATGCATTAGTAGTAGAGATAGCTGATGGTAGTCAAGCTCTGATCCGTAATGTTCTGAAGAAGTGTACTCTCGGAATCGAAGGGAGAGAATTCTCGATTGATTTACTGCCAATGTTAATCGGAGGTTTCGATGTGGTAGTCGGTATGGATTGGTTAGCGAACAATCATGCCGAGATCATGTGTTCTAAAAAGTTAATTCGACTTCCCAATCCCTGTGGCGAAGTCGTCATGATCTATGGAGAGAAAAGAAAAGGTGATGTGGCAATAATCACAATGGCTAAGGCACGCAAGTGCTTAGTAAAAGGATGTTCATCTTTCCTAGCCTACGTGATCGACACCAAATTAGAAAAGTCAAAGTTGGTCGACGTGAAGATTGTGCGCGAGTATCCAGACGTTTTTCCTGACAACTTGCCTGGATTACCACCTGATCGTCGAGTAGAATTTCGAATTGATCTTGTGCCAGGAGCAGCTCCTATCGCTAGAACTCCTTATCGACTAGCGCCGTCAGAGATGCAAGAGATGATGGCACAACTCCAAGAACTTTTGGAGAAGGGTTTCATCAGACCAAGCTCGTCACCTTGGGGAGCTCCGGTCCTATTCGTCAAAAAGAAAGATGGCACGATGAGAATGTGCATCGATTATCGTGAGTTGAACAAAGCAACCGTGAAGAACAAATATCCACTTCCGAGAATAGACGACTTGTTCGATCAACTTCAAGGAGCGGGATGTTTTTCCAAAGTTGACTTACGTTCAGGTTATCATCAAGTGAAAGTAAGGGAAGAAGATGTTTCGAAGACAGCTTTCAGAACGCGTTACGGCCATTACGAGTTTCTCGTAATGCATTTTGGTCTAACGAACGCACCGGCGATATTTATGGACTTGATGAATAGGGTATGCCGACCGTTCCTCGACAAGTCGGTCATTGTATTCATTGATGACATACTCGTGTACTCTAAAAGCAAGTTGAAGCGTTGTTGGAAGAGAATCTTAAAGAGGAAGTCATGACGAAGCAGCGTCTACTCCTAACGGAAGACAGTCGTGGGGTAAAACTGTTCAACGGTCGTGTATGGGTTCCCAATGTTGGTGGTAACCGTGATCTTTTGCTTGAAGATGCTCACAAGTCCAAATATTCCATTCATCCGGGAAGCACAAAGATGTACAGGGACTTGAAGTTGCATTATTGGTGGCCGGTAATGAAACTCGACGTGGCGCGTTATGTGGAGCGTTGCGTTACGTGCTCGCAAGTTAAGGCCGAACATCAACGACCGTATGGGAGTCTGCAGTCTTTAGAGATTCCCGAATGGAAATGGGAGCATATCACCATGGACTTTGTGACGAAGTTGCCTAAAACTCTTCGAGGTCACGATACCATTTGGGTGATAGTTGACAGATTAACGAAGAGCGCTCATTTCTTGGCCATGCGCGAGACTCTACCGATGGATAAGTTAGCAAAGCTTTATATCGATGAGGTGGTCTCGAGACACGGCATACCATTGTCGATCGTGTCGGATCGCGACAGTCGGTTCACTTCGAACTTCTGGGATGGATTTCAGAAAGAGCTAGGTACTCGAGTGAAGTTGAGTACGGCTTACCATCCGCAAACCGACGGGCAGAGCGAACGAACGATCCAAACTTTGGAAGACATGTTGAGGTCTTGTGTCATCGATTTCGGGGGTAGCTGGGATACTCACCTGCCTTTGGTGGAGTTTTCCTATAACAATAGCTACCACTCGAGTATCGGAATGGCATCCTTTGAGGGTTTGTATGGGCGAAAGTGCCGAACTCCCGTGTGTTGGCTTGAAGCGGGAGAAAAGCAGTTCGCTGGACCTGAAATCGTGCAAGAGACGGCCGATAAGGTCAAATGTATACGTGAAAGATTGAAAGTCGCGCAGGATCGGCAGAAGAGTTATGCCGATAAGAAGAAGCGGCCGATGGAATTCCAAGTGGGCGATCGTGTGTTACTTAAGGTATCGCCGTGGAAGGGTATTATACGGTTCGGAAAGCGTGGGAAGCTGAGTCCCCGTTTCCTCGGACCTTTCAAAGTGCTCAAACGGGTAGGTTTGCAAGCTTACCAATTGGAACTACCGCCAGAGTTAAGCAGAATCCACAACACGTTTCATATTTGTTACCTTCGAAAATGTTTGGCGGAAGAGGAAAGCGTTATTCCTCTCTCCGAATTGACAGTTGACGAGGGTAACCGTTGTGTGGAAGAACCCGACGCTATCTTGGAGAGAAAATCTAAGAAATTGCGTCACAAAGAGGTCACGTTGGTCAAGGTGCAGTGGAAGCATCACCGGGGAGCAAATGTGACGTGAGAATCCGAAGAGGATATGAAGCGAAGATATCCTCACCTTTTTGTATAAATGTGGATTTCGGGGACGAAATCATTCCCAAGTTGGGGAGGATTGTAACACCCTAGATTTTCAATACATTTATATCTTTGTTAATCTCGTGTTTAACTCATAATCGTTATCATCATATTCAGTATAACGTACGGGTTTATGGTTTCGGTGAGTTGTGAAGTTCCAGTAAGTTCCGCGACTTGCTCGCGACTTAGAGTCGCGGCATAAGTCGCGATGTTCACTGTTGTGTTATGGGTTTTGGTATGTCGCGAGTTGCATGGGGAGTAATAGTCGCGGCATAACCCGCAACGTTCACTGTTGGGTTGTGTTATTGGGCATTTCGCGAGTTGCACCGCGATTTGAAGTCGCGGCATAAACCGTGACAATGCCTGGACCGACTTAAGGGTTTTAAAACCCAAAATATCTCATTTTGATTTCATTCTGAAATCTTTCATTCTCTCTCTTCTCTCTCTCTAAAAATCATCCTCTCTCTCTAGAGTTTGGTGTTAGATATCAAGTGTTTGATCCGAGGTTCCGGTGTAGAAAGCTTCGTCTTATCTACAGGGTCGATATCTGGTTCTTCGGGTTTTTTCGTATAAACCTATTGGGTGAGTTCCTACTACCTTCCTAAAACTTTATACATGTCAAAGGGTTACATTTTTGAACTCCTATGTATCTCCATGATTTCAGATTTAAGATTTATACATTTTGGATATAAGTTAACTTTTGGGAGATTTTAGGGTTCCGATCATTTTATGATGGATTCTATATTATTTGAAGTAAAATGATGTTTTACTTACACATTATGTGGACATGTGAAAGAATGTTTATGAACTCATTTGGATGATTTTCATTCTTACCAGAAGTTGAACTGGAAATGACATTTTGCTTATAAAATGTGTTTATACCATATGACTATCTATGGTTGGTCACATCAGTTGTTGTGACAAGTTTGTACCATTACTAGCGGATCCCTAGGTTTTGAGTCGACTTATATTTCATTATTTGAGGTTACCAAGTAATGTAAATATGGAACTACATGTGCATTAAATTGTGAGGTTCTGGCCGTTAACAATTATAGAACTACATGTGCATTAAATTGTGAGGTTCTGGCCGTTAACAAAATATGGAACTACATGTGCATTAAATTGTGAGGTTCTATATAGTAACCAAAACGAAGAACTACATGTGCATTAAATTGTGAGGTTCGGGAAAGAAGGTTTATGACCTTGTTTTAAATGAATTTTATTCTTATCAACCGTTAGTTTGGAAACGCTCATTTGAAAAGATTTCCGTTTGGATGAACATATTTACGTCTTTTGATATTAATAAACTGTATGTTCTCACTAGGCTTTAAGCCTAACACTTTTTCTCAAATGATATGTATAACAGGTTTCCGTTAGCAGTGGGTTGCCAAGGGTTTTGAGAGACGGGCTTAGTCTCGAGACATTTTGAGATGACTAAGTATTGATAGTTGGGCATATGTTAAGTCCCATTCTTTTGATGAATTTTGAATTGTCAACTGATGTAATCTAAGTAGTTATATTTAGATTAGTTGTTGATGAACCCTATATCAGTGCAGGTTTTGTTGTAAAGTCTTAATGACTGATACCTTTTGGAGATTTATATCAATACAAATGTCATTTTGCCCATTTTGAGAAGTTTCAATTTACTCTGAAATTTAGGACGTTGCAGAGAACCATTCATACATTGGAAGACATGCTTCGATCGTGTGTTATCGCTTTCAAGGGTACATGGAAAACTCATTTGCCTTTGATAGAATTTTCCTCATGCTAGTATTCGAGTCGCTCCGTTTGAAGCGTTGTACGGACGAAAGTGTAGAACACCTTTATGTTGGAATGAGGTGGGTGAAAGGCAGCTAATTATATTCTCCTTTGTCAAGTAAGGATTTAGCATTTTATTTCTCAAAAACCTTTTAGTTGGATGTTTGAGGTTCTGGGTTTTTGGTATTTGGAAGCCTGTGTAGAAATTTCTTGTTGATTGATGGGTATTATTGTTGAGATCGAGTCTGTGTTCATAAAAGAGTGTTGGGTTGAGTTGTTTATCTTTCTGGGAGTATTCTGGAACCGGTGGAATCGATGTTTTTGATCTTCGACGACTTTCGTTCGAAAAAGGAGTGTACCGGTTGCTACCAGGCCCGAGTGCCACCGATCCCCGGGGACTTTTGTGTTCCGGTCGTAGACCCGGTCGGCACCGGGGGAGGTTTAGACCCCGGTCGGCACCGGGGAGGTCTAGACACCGGTTGGCACCGGGGGGGGGGGGGGGTTAGGCCCCGATCGCTGATGACCACCAAAGACCCCGGTCCCCAGGTTGTTGTTATGTGGGCCGAAGCCCAATTGTAGTTTGGGACTAAATCCATAGTTGAACTTCTTGGTATGTGGACCGACCCGTTTTTCTTTTCAAATCTAAAACTCTTGTATATTGTCTTGAGTTGACCTATTCTTTTAGCTTAATCAAGCGGTCTCCACTAGGCTAACCGTTTGGGATTATGGGGTTAAGGTCAATTACGTTCTAAATTGGAAGGTATAGAGAGTTCACCGACCAATGTCTCTTTTATAGGTTTCGGATCGAACCATAAGAGTAGGCGCAAGAATTAAGCTAAGGACACCATGTGAGTTTTCTGAACTAAATGTTTTACTAACGAAAGCATATGAAAGTTTACTGAAAACTGTGAATTATTATGTTGACATGTTTTCGATGAAATTATTTAAGCGTGTTTTTATAATTTGGTGATTATCTAAATGTATGCATACATTATTTGTGGTTGATGTGACCTAAGTCGAGGAGTGTGGCCCGTTTATGCCATTTGGGGTGTGTCCCAAAATTTAAGGCAGTGCGAGTTAGACACGCCGTCTTCGACGGCAGTGTGGTCAGTAGTGTGAATTACTCTGATGTTATTTATAAATCTGTTGATTTGAAGTTTGAAAAGTTATATTGTTGCTTATTTGTTAGAGGGGACTCACTAGACCTTTGGTATAACCCTCGCTCTTTCAAATTTTAAAAATCTTTTCAGACAGGTGTGAACCAGATAGAGCTAGTAAGGGTAAAGAGAAGGTGTAGCGGGAGTGCATAGAAGACCGTCACCCTAGTTTTCTTTATTCATTTTATCTCAGTTGTGTATAGGTTGCAGTCGCAAACCTTGAATTTAGATTGTAAGCTTGGGACCGTTTTGGCATAAAAGTTTATGATGATTTAATTATAGACTTTTGTTTTGGTTGGGTTGTTACAATTATGATCATTTTTGCGAAGCGGTTTATGGTTCTTTGGTCTTGTCTTTTTTGTCGTTGTTCTCGGCTGATTCGGCCTTTCGTGAACTTGTTGTTTCTGTTGGTAATAAATTGTCTTCCCTTTCAAAAAAAAAATTATATATTTTTTGTGTCAAGCAAATTGGTTATTTGATTTTAACATAAAAAAAACAACATAACATATATTAAGGGGGCGTTTGTTTCGCAGATGATTTCTGAAGGAATGGAATTTGTCTAAGGAATTGGAATCTGGAAGGAATTGGAATGAAATGTTATCAGGTTTGACCAAGTGTTTGGTTGGCAGAAATGAAATGTAATCAGTCAAATAAATTGGAATTTGTCTGTTTGGTTTGCAAAGGAATTGGAATGGAATTTTGAAAAATGACAAAAATACCCTTTCTTTTATTTTTATTTTTTTAAATGTTGAGAGAGAGATTGTGAGAGAGGGAGCGGGTAGAGAGAGGGGAGAGAGATAGAGAGAGGAGAGAGAGAGAGGAAGGAGAGGAGAGAGAAGAGAGGAGAAAGAGAGGAGAGAGAGAGAGAAAGGAGAGAGAGAGGAGAGAGAGAGGAGAGAGGACACAGAGAGAGGGTTTTAGAAGCGGCTAGGGTTTTTAGAAAATGTAAGGAGGGTATTTGTGTTATTTTGAGAAAATCTGATGGAATGGAATTCAGTTTCATCCATTTTAAAGAAGGAATGACCAAATCCATGATTAAAGGAATTCATGGAATTCAATTACATTATATTGGTAACCAAACAGCAGGATGGAATTTGGTCAATGAAATTGACCATTCCAATTCCATCAGATTTCGACTGAATCCTGCGAACCAAACGCCCCCTAAAGGTAAACAATAGTTAAATAATCAAATTATTAGATGCCTAAATAATGCTATTGGACTTTATTTACAAATAACGATTAAGACGGTGCTTCAAAAAAGTTTCAGATGATGAAAATTATATATTTTTTTAAAATGTTTGATATGACAATACAATTATTAATTAATAGTAAAATAAAATTAAAAAAAATCCATTTTAAACAAAAAAAAATTAATAATGATTATTAAGTAGCAAATTTAAAAAGATGATGAAGTATGTATGTTTATGATTATTTGAAAGAAAATAAATATTTTTGTACAACCAAACGAAAGATAGAGGCCAGGGGGCCAGGAGACATCTGAATGCAACCTCCATCCAAATATAGAAAATCTTATTTTTCCATTTTAATATTATTAAACATTAATTTCACCTCTCTTAATCCAGACAACCCACATGCATATTTTAATTTTTAATGAATTAATTGTGTATATGGATTATTTTCAGCTAGATTCCAGTAATCTACCTATTCTTTTATAAAAATTCACTACCTCTGCTATCCTCTCCTGCCTCCTTAATTTAATTTTATAATATCACGTTATTAAAATTATTCCATTTAATTAATTTATGTAAAATGTTTTATTTTCTTTTTTATCAAAGATTTGACACTATGACCTATATGATTCTTGGCCCTTATCTTTTAAATTAAAAAAAAATGTGATATTAAGAGCATTTTTAACAGAATTTTTAAAATAGAGATTTTGAACAAAGTTTTATTTTAATAGATTCTCCAAAACTTTCTCTAAAATGGAGAAAGTAGGAAAATGAATGTAAAATTCTCCAACCTTAGAGAACTCTTCGAAAATGATTACCATGAGAAACAAATATATATATTACTATGTTCCCGCTAATAAGAAAACATTGAAATTAAATGTTTAGGTAAGAAAAATATTATGTTATTAAATGTATGAAATATTTTAATGATATAAGCAATATTGTAATCTATAAAACGGATATTGTTGAAGTTGAATGCATTTTTTTTCTGAAAATTTTAGGTTTTGATCCTCCATTTTGGAGATATTTTAGAGAATCCCTTGGAGATACTTTGAGAATATCTCCAACAGCTAATTTAAAATAGGATTTTAAAATTTATTTTGTTCTACCAACTACTTTATGTAACAACCGTAATTTTTAGTAAGTAAAGGTCACCCGGACGTTTTTGTAATTTATAAATGGCGGGATTTTGTTGGGAAATCATTATTTAAAGTCCCTTAGAGTATCAGGGGTGTTGGCGTTGGAAAAGTCGAGTTTCGAAGCTTGGTACGGGCACAACTACAATGCCCGACGACTATGACAAGTCACAGTCGCAAAGGGCAAAGTCGCAGAAGGGAAACAAAACCTGGGGGAGGCTTGGCAACATTGCCCAGGGCAATGTCTCTGGTCAATGTCACACCAGGGGTGCAGAGGGTTGTTAAGTCGCGATTTTCAGCTTTTTATCTCACTTCTCAAATCCCACCCTTTCTCTCCCAAACCGATTTCCATCTTCTTGGTTCGAACCCTAGCCATTCCTATGGCCATTCACTTTGATTTTGAAGCATTCAATCATCATCCAAGTCTTGGAAGTCTAGGATTCAAGGAGCTACCATTCCACCATCTCCATTGATGTCTTCTTCAAGAAAGTTCTAGGGTTTTGAGTTTTATCAAAACCCACTATTGTAAGTTCATCCATTTTATTTCTAACACTTTAATCAAGTTATAAATGCTCCATTTATAACTTCCTAGCGCTTTATTTCTTAAGTTTTCGATTTGGGTGTTTTGAAAAAATTTAGGTCAAAATTAGGGTTTTGGCCAAAATGAAAATTTTGATGCAAAGTGTTTGGGGATCGATTCTAAATGGTTGAATATGATTATTTAAGAGTGGGAATTGTGGATCTAGGTTTTGGAGGTTTTTGCTTGTGGATTCGGAGTTCTTCAAAGAAAGCTCAAGTTGGGGTAAAATCTAGATTTAGCCTAAATCTAACAAGGCGAGTTCAAGTTGATTTGTGAAAATGATGTACATGCCAAAATGTTCATTTTAAAGTGTTTTGTGTTTTACATGAAATTGTTAACTGCTGATTATCTGATAAGTTTTGGTTATTTGAAGTGTTTAACTTTATAAACTTATAAACTACCCATCCTTGGGGATTTTTGGGATTTTTGGGATTTTTGATGAATGTAACATAATGGAGACGTTTTGATAACCATTTTCATAAATGGTGGGTATTTGGTAAAAATGCATTTTGTGGTTATTGGAAATAAATGTATTTTGTGTTGTGAAACGTTTTGAAAATACCAATGTACGAGTCATTGGAGTTTGGCCATTCCCAACCCTGAGTACCTTTCGGTTATCGTAAATCTCTGTGGTTTTTGGGAAAGATGTATTTCAAGTAATTTGTTGAGTAAATCTTTAATAATTATGTCTTAAAGATCTATCGTATGCATGTTAATCCTTTGGAGTGATTGTACTTTTAATGTGTGTTATGAAAAATGTCGACCTTGTGCTTTGGGACGTTTGAGAGAGCCAATAGAGTTATAAACTTGTTTACAAAATGACTTGTTCAAATCTAAATGGTGTTTGAGTGTATTCATGCATTTTTTGGAGCATGTGTTTGCATAAACTGACTGGTTGCATTTTAATGTATATTGTGGATTTTAGCATATGGTCATTTGACTGGTTAAGCTTAAGGCTTGGTTTTCGGCTTTGTCGGGTCTTGGGAACTTTTATCCGGTTTTAATAACTTAAAGTGGAGCTTTGGGTGTGAGTTGCATTTATTGCACTTTATTTTGGAGAATACATGTTTTGAGTACGTGTGTCATTCAATGGGAGTCATGTATTTTAGACTGTAATGCATTTGGATACATAGTCATGTAAGTCAGTCATATTTAAGGATGAGGAGTGTTGATATTCTCACCTTGAGAATTATGCCGTGTTGGCATCTTTGTTGTCCCGATTATTTGACGAAGAGGAACCTTTATGGGTTGTACTTCGGGACCTTGGGTCTTGTGATTATGCACGAGGGTTAGACATCGGGAGTTATCAAGTAAATAGTTGAGGCTCCTATCTTGAATGTTAGGGAGTAGGCACTAGGGGTCGAATGAGTACCCTGAGGATGAAACTCCACTAGAGACCGAACAGACAATAAGGTCGTGTATCATTGAGGTGTCGTTCGACGGAGCAGGCAATGGGGGATACGGTGTTTTAAGACTTGAAATAAAGTCCGACTGGAGGTGTAGCTCGAAAGAGCAGGCAATACAGTTACGATATGAGGTGTAGTTCGACAACGTGGCTAGGTGACTTAACTTTGTGTTCCGCCACATACCACGGAATCGGGTCTCCCCTGTCACCAGAAGGTGTTATTTGGGTATTAAATAGTATTATTTTATTATCCATGTTTTCGGTGACGTTTTGTATATACGGATTTTATTCGTGATTTATGGGCCGAGTATTATGCCCCCTGTGTTTGGGTGTTTCGAGAAATAAAGCCTTATCCGCAATTTTATAAATTGGGAGTTTATTTATTATTCACGTTTTGGGGTGAATTTGGGGTCGAAATTGTTTTACGAAAGAATGTTTATGTTGGGTTGCTTGTTTTTTTAAAGGTGTGCGTTATTGAAAAATGAGTTGTTTAATATTTAAAGTAAATCATTTTGACAGATAATGATTTAACTCACATTCTTTCCTTTAACACATATATTTGTTTCATGTTGAAAACTTTTGAACTTACTAGACGTTAGTCTAACCTTTTTATTTGTCGGCATGTGCATTAGGTTTGGTTGAGAATTGTTGCTAGCGACTTCGTGTTGAGATGAATGCTAGTCTTGCACGAGAGAGAGAGTAACTTGGTGAAGCCTTCCGCACTTATGGAGATAGCAACTGTTATTGAGTTATAGTAACATCCGACCTTGAATTTGTCCCTATGTAAAATTTTATTTGTTTTGTTGATGGATACTTCTAGAATCGTATTTTAAGTATGGACTTGTCGGATGAAGTTTCATCCATCCTTGAGGTATATTTAAAAATTTTAAATTAGTTGTCTTTTTCAAATTTGAGGGTGTTACACTTTAAAATCTTCATTCAAATAAAAAAAAAGAGTGAAAAGTTACATATTTCTAAATTTAGAGAAATATTATTTTAATTGTTTCTATCAATGAGTTTATATAATGTAACTTTTTAAAGTTTAAAAAAAATGTATTTAGATCATGAATTTGTAGAATATTTTAATAATATAATTAATACTAAAACTTCTAAAATAAAATATTTGTTAAAGCTAAGTAATTTTTTTTCAAAAACTTTAACTTTTGATTCTTTGTTTTAGAATAGGAGTTTGGAAATGCTCTAATAATCTCATAAGCTATATATACGACCTTTTAATCATGTCATGTATGTAGGTATGAATTAGTTCAAAATGAGAAAAAAGAAACCGTATATATATATATACAAAATGTAAAATGACGATTATGCCCTAAGAGAGAGGATGGTAATGGAAAGAGGAATAATAAATGCATTCAACTTTCTTTTCTTGTTTGTTGCAAAGTATACATTGATTGGAAATATATACAAAATTGGCTTCCTTCACTTCATTATTATTTTCAATATTACATTACAATTCGATCGGCCATAAAACCACATGGGTTGCCTTGCCCACACCCCTCCCTCTGGATTTAATTTACAGTACCATTTCACCACCCATCACTTCTCTCCCTCCCAATCCCCCCTTAAATATATATATATATATTCAGACAAAATTAATGACCAAATAAAAGAATTATCAAATTACATTAGATTTTACATTAAACTCACATGTATAAAATCACATATAATTAGGTTTGACCTGTTAGGAGTAATCAATCACTTGAATAATAATTATATATATATGGACAAAATTATAATAGAAATCAAAATTCTTAATTATAAAATCTATGTAATTAACATAGTACAACAACAATCAATTGAGAAAACACTAATTAAATCCTTACTTGAATAGAAGATTCGTGTAAAAGTTGAAATCGATTGAGGCCTGCACGTAAAGCAGTGTCCTAAGACAGAATTTCGTTCGTATAGCGTCTATCTAGAGGATACAACAATCGTATTCAAGTATGGAACTTGAATCTATCGAATCATGTGTGTTTTGGCGAAGAATGGAAGAGGAGAAACCCAGAAAATTGAGAGAAAATGTGTATGTTTTATAGGTTGTTTCACCAACCGAAATTAACTGTCAGGAAGCTTCGCGACTTGTGCCGTGGGTGAACTCGCGTGATCCTCCAGTGCATTAAGCGGTTAGTGCCCGCAAGGCCCAAGGCCCATCTTTGACATTTAATATAATATCAAGAAAAGTCTTTCAATCACACCACAATCCAAGCCAAGCATTCAAGGAATTCATTTATTGCTCAATGGTTTGGGTATATTAAGTGGTGTAAAGTTTGACTTGGCTCCTATGTGGGACAAGTTTCTTCTTTTCTTAACTAAGTTCCAACATGACCTACGTTGCGGGCCAAGTTACATATGCACATATATGTTGACCATGTTTTATAAGCGCATATGATTTCAGCATGTGATTTAACCGTTCTTGTATTATATACATACACATCATGATAAAATAATGAAGTATAATTTGATCGAGATTCTAATATATTTTTGGTTTTCTTACTTGGAAGATATATGGTTGGTTACTTAATTGGTTTCATGAAATTAAAGAATTAATTGTTATATATTTTAATAATTAGAAAGAAAGAAAAAACAAGATTTTGTGGAGGGACAAAACACAAAAACCATGGTGATAGAGTGGGCAAGAGACAAGCTGACAAAGCAATCACGTGCTCCGTCAACGTCTTCTTGCATGAGTTCGTAATTTATATATATGGGGACATCAATCACATTTACTTTTACAAAACTAACCTCCTCGGTCTTATCATACATATATCATCGTAAAAACATTAAATCTTCACAACAAAAATACTATTGTAAAGGTTTTATTTATAGTATTTTTATTGTGAATATTCAGTATATTTTGTATTTTCACACTATTTATAGTGAAGATTTAGTATTATTTTATAGTCTCATGAGTCTTATGGAAATAGACCGGTCTTAACAAGAACCCAACCCAATATATTATAAGATTGGGTTCCATGATAAGTTGAGTTAATGGTGAGAATTGAGAATCGTGAAAAATGGTTATCAACCGTTGGATGAGAAATAGACGTAAATTAGAATGAGATGCACCATATGAATTCTTTTCTAAGCCGCACTTCATGGGAATGTTTGAGATTAAAAGAGATCAACGGTTCAGTTCCACTTCTCACATTTTTCACCGTTAACTCAATTTCTCACACGATCCTTCGTCTATGTATATATATGTAAAAATCGTTGTTATATGAAATTTTGTTAATAGTTTATTAAGAAATATTTTTAGAAAGATGTACGTTATATTTTTTATGGATCTAATAAAATTATTTGATGGAGCGGTGTTCTTTGAGAACTCTCTTATTCATAAGATCCAATTTACACCATTAAAATTAGTTAAAATATTAAATTTAATATAATTATAAAAAATTGCTCTACTTTCTCCTCTCCTCTCTTCTTTTCAAGTTCACATATACACACAATTGAATATGTACAAGTACAACAGATGATACTGAACATTTTTTCAAAAATACTATAGTAAATTACGTTTTTAGTCCCGGTGGTTTGTTGAGATTTTATGTTTTCATCTTTATGGTTTATAATTCATTACATTTTTCATCCTTATGGTTTAATTTTTATTGTTTTTTTCATCACTATGGTTTGTAATTCATTTCTATTTTAGTCGTTCATACTTAAAAGTAGTATTTTGACCTCAGGGACGAAAATAAAAATAAATTACAAACCTTAGGGATGAAAACTGAAATTTTAAAACCACAAGGATAAAATTTGCAAACTTTAACAAACCACACGGACTAAAAACACAATTTCTCAAAATACTATTATAGCTTGTAAACAAATTGTGGACACACTCTTAATTCACGAGAATTAGTAGCTTGTAAATATATCGTGAACATCAACTAAAACAACAAAACTAAATTTAAATTACCACTTATGAACACGTTGTAAACATCCCTAGTAATATTTTTTTTTCTAAATTGTTTACATTGTGTTTACCTTGTATGCACATTTATTTGTGAGTGTATGTTACCAAAAGAGAAGAGATAAATATGTATGAAATTTGAATTTCCTAAAAAAAAATCATTAACTTTTATTTAATAAATAACATTAATGATTCATTAATTATCATAACTTAGTAATTAACATTGATTTTTATGAATTTCACAAATTTTAGAGTTTTCAAATAATTTAGTCCATTTCTCTTATTATATTCTCTTTTTAACTTGAGGAGCTATCCACTTGAGAGATCCAATAATAATGTCGTTATTTATAAACATTAATATTGTTGTTTATTAGATAATGTATTAACACTTATAAATAATAATATCAATAGCAATAAATAATATAAATGATAATAATGATGATAACAAGTTAACAACAACAAAAGTTTTAATTAGTTGATGCATAATTATCTCCTTTAAATTCCATCCAAAATTATATAAGATGATAAAATCGAGTATTACTGAAATTCATGGGATTTTGAAGGAATCTAATTCTTCTTATTAGACAAACCAAACAAAGGAATGCCATATGCATAATGTGAACCAAATGAATCTAATGGGGTGTTTGTTCCCAAAATGTTTTTTTTTTGATGAAATGAAATATGTCAAATGAATTTGACTTTGAAGAAATTGGAATGAAATGTTATATGGTTTAACCACCTGTTTGGTTGACAAACATTGAAATGTAATATGTTAAAAGAATTGAAATATGTCTGTTTGGTTCACATATGTAGCAATTGAATTGGAATGAAATGTTGGTAAATGACCAAAATACCTTTTTTGAAAATTTTGAAACCAAAATCGAACTATTGTGGTTCAAATCAGTGGTTCAGAACGATGGTAGTTGGTGGTGGTTCAGATCGGTGGTGGTCGATGGTGCTTTAGATTGGTGGTGGTAGGCATTGGTTCAAATCGATGGTGATCACCGGTGATTTAAATCAGTAGTGGTTGGCAGTGGTTCAGATCGACGGTGATCGGCGGTGGTATGGGTAAATCAAGTATGAAATATGAGAATAATTTTGTCTTTTTGAGAAAATAGGATGGAATGGAATTGAATTCCTTCCCAATTGTGATGGAATAACCAAATATATGAATGGTGAAATGTGTGGAATTCAATTCTATTTCATAGGTAAACTAAACGCCTGAACGAAATTTGGTCAATGAAATTGATTATTCCAATTCATTCGAATTTCGTCGGAATCCTGCGAACCAAACCCCACTAAAGGTAAAGTGAAGTTGGTTTGTTTACATGAAACAATTATTTTTCACGCGTCTATCATCTTGAAATGTGCTTAAATTTGAACCTTAAACATTTAATTTCAATTTAAACAATTATTTTATAATAAATTTGAACCTTAAACATTTAATTCAAACAAGTTTTTGAGATGTTTCGTTATTGTTTCATTTTGAGAAAAGAGTTGGGATATTTAATTTCAATTTGACCAAAATTAAGATCTTATATAATGTTTAATTAGTAATAGAAATGTGAAGGGGCAGACAAAAAGCATGTGGGCACCACCAAATTGCAAGGTGAAACACATGTAATTAAATAATTAATTAATGGCAACGAAATCGACCGTCGCCATTGGTTCTAAAAAGGGAGGATTTAATGATGATTTTGCCAATTGGCATCAATTGAATTGAATTAAATTGTTTGAATATTTGCTACTTGGAGTTGGAGGTACTTCATTTAATGACGATGTACCTTCCATCCCTAATGCTTATTATTTTACTCTTCTCATTATCTCTCAATCATTATATACTTATTTTTAATCCGATTTCTTTCCAAAAAGTTTACAAACCATATGACGGGATATTAATTTAAGAACTAATAACATTGAGAATTGGTGTATAATATGTTCATTTACATATTTTTTTTACCTCTAACTTGGATTTAATGTATTAATTTACATATATTTGTTTCATAACATGAACGTTTTTTATTTGTTTGTGAAACCAAAAAAAAAAAATACAACTAAAAAGTTTCATATTGTGAATCAAATATATATTAATAAATACATTATATTTAAACTTTAGATGAAAAAAATCATATGAACAATCCTTTACTTTACGATAATAGTTTTTGACAATTATCATAATAATTAAGCTGATAACTTTATCAATGAAAAAAACATACCAATTGAAGTCTAATTATGTTATAACTAGGTTCCAAACTTGCAATTATTTGATGGAAGAGTAGTTAACTACTCAATTGAAAGTGCAATTTTTATTATAATTTTTTTTTGCAAGATATCCAATCAAACCCTTCATATTCACTTTATAGCCACATTTTAAACTGATTAACGGATTTAGCCAAAAATTACCACAAGTACATTAAAAAAAATGAAGAAAAATAGACATACCGCATAAGTGAATATGGAGGGTCAATGTAGGCATTATCCAAGTAGTACTTACGAAACTTACATAATGCCAAATTTTCCTCGTTATTTGAATCCAAAAAGTTAATAATTACTCAAGTTTTTGTTACCTTCATAAATGAGTTCAAAAGATGATTTAAAGTGATTTCCATTTTCACATCACTCCGATCTCACCATCTGCAAACAGTAACTTGTACTTCTACCTTTCTTTTAGCAATTTACCCTTTATTTAAAACTCTTAAAAAAATGGCGACACCCACGTTCTATCCTCCTGCTTCATCATCTTCTTCCCAACAAATTCTCCATCAACAACATCCACCTTCCATGAAACCTTTCCTTCCCTAACAATCCATGAATTCTCTCCACACCACTTTCTCTCTTTTCTTCCTTCTTTCTTCCCTCTCCACCTTCACACATGGCTTCGGATCCATGGGCCCTATCTCCGCCGTATTCGGTCGAAACGACTTCTTTTGCGCCATTGATGCAAGTGGCAAACAACAAGTCATCTGTTGGGGTGACAACAGTACCTCCTCTTCATCCACAGATGTCCCCCCCATGGCTGCTCTCGCTGGAGGTTTCGGATTTATGTGCGGCATTTTAGTGAACACCTCCTATGCATATTGCTGGAATTCAATCGCTTCCGCTTCTGATCTTGTTCCTCAGGTATACCAATCCACTTCTTACTCACATATATCTTCAGGAAAAGATCACGTTTGTGCTATAAGAGGATCTTACTTTTCCGACACCGATTCCGGTTATGTTGATTGTTGGGACATCGTTCAAACATCAAGAAGTGGGTTCGGTTCAAAACAGAGTGGTTTGTATTATAATCAAGAAATCAGTTCGCTTTCTTTCAAAAAGATTGTGTCTGGTGAAGGGTTTAGTTGCGGTAGTCTTAAAGATGGTGGGATTAAGTGTTGGGGCCCAAATGCATCTAATTTAGGTGTTCCCAATTTATCAGACCATTTTCTTGCATTATCATCTGGGAGAACTTCACTTTGTGGGATTTTGGAATCATCTGGTGAGATCAAGTGTTGGGGTGATGATTCATCTTTAGATTCTTCATATGTTGATCCTCCATTAGGGACTTCATTTGTTTCTTTAGCAACTGGTGCAAGTTATTTTTGTGGGATCAGAACAGATGATCATGGGATTGAGTGTTGGGGGAAGGTTAACTCCTCATCAATCCCGAAAGATTCGGGGTTTTTATCGATCACATCGTCTGATTCGATCGTGTGTGGGATACGAGAAGATGATCTGGTTCTTGATTGTTGGTTTGCAAATGCTTCTTCACCATCTGATTTTGATCCACCATTGCAGTTATGTAGTCCAGGTTTATGTACTCCTGGATCATGTGGTTCTGGGAAGTTTGCTTTCAATGCTAGTCTTCTTCACGAGCCGGATTTAACGAGCTTATGTGTTCGAAAAGATCTCAATATCTGTTCTCCATGTGGGTTCAATTGCTCGAATGGGTTCTTCCCGTCGAGTTCTTGTACTCAAAACGCCGATCGAGTCTGCACCGCTTGCTCCCTTTGTCAAAACAGTTCTTGTTGGGAAGTCTGCAACCTCGACCCCCACCAGCAATCGCATCAAGATCATCGGTTCCGCCAATTGCATCGATTGATGATCATAGTCGGTTCGTCGGTTCTGGGGTTCTTGTTGATCTTGATCCTTTTGTGTATTTCGCTTCGATTCTTTCCTAAAAAAGGCCGACAAAAGAAGCAGTTTGCATCTTGTATCGGTAAGCCAGGCGAGAAAGAAACTGATGCACCCGATGTTTCACCATCTGCAGTCTCGGTTGCACCGTGTCCCGGTCTAGCTCAGGTCTTCCGGCTCTCCGAACTCAAAGACGCAACTAATGGATTCAAGGAGTTTAACGAGCTAGGCCGAGGGAGCTATGGGTTCGTTTACAAAGCTGTGTTGGCCGATGGTCGTCAAGTGGCGGTCAAACGAGCGAATGCCGCTACCATAATCCACACAAACAGTAGAGAATTCGAAATGGAGCTTGAGATCCTTTGCAGTGTTAGGCACAGCAATGTGGTGAACTTGTTAGGATATTGTGCTGAAATGGGAGAAAGATTGCTGATTTACGAGCTGATGCCACACGGTACCCTCCACGATCATCTTCACGGAGGCTTCTCGCCGATAAACTGGCCACTCAGGTTAAGGATCGCGATGCAGGCTGCAAAGGGTCTCGAGTTTCTCCACACGGAAATCAACCCACCTATAGCCCATCGTGACGTAAAGAGCTCCAATATTCTATTAGATGCCGATTGGGGTGCTCGCATTTCGGATTTCGGACTTCTAAGAAACGAGGGAGACGTGATCCTAGACATGAGAGACGACGTTTACAACTTCGGCATCGTGTTGCTCGAGATACTTAGCGGGCGGAAAGCCAACGATCGAGATTGCATGCCTTCGAGCATCGTGGAATGGGCGGTGCCGCTGATCAAACAAGGGAAAGCGGCGGCGATCATCGACCGGTGCGTCGGGCTGCCGCGGGTGGTGGTGCCGTTGCTTAAACTTGCGGAGATTGCGGAGTTTGCAGTGAGGGAGAATCCATGTGACAGACCATCCATGGGTGAAGTAGCAACGTTCTTGGAGCAATTGGTGAAAGAAGGTTTGATTTTGTGATTGAAAAAGTTTGTTTTTTTTTAATTTTTTTTTATGGGCAGATTGTTGGTGAGTTACTTTGGTACTGCTCTTGTGCAACTGTATATTTGTTATTGAGCTGTTGTTAATTATAAAACAATCACACTCACCATCCTTTGAGATTTTTAATAAAAGATTGAATATTCATAATTTCTTTTTTCATTTTCTTTGAAAAAGGAATAGAAATTGTCTTATTGAAAGGGGAAAGCATCTATCGATTGATGGGAATCCGATGCCTTGGGTTGAGTTCTTGTGTATTTGGTAGCATTTTTTTTAGGGCGTTTGGTTCATTTTAAGGAATGGGAATGGAAGTAGAATGGGAATAGGAATGAACATTGCATTGATGTTGTTTGGTTAAACCAATATAATCAATAAAATATTGTTTTATATAATATTTTTAATATAAATATGTGTCGTCTAACATGAAAATAAAAACATATATCGCATTCAACATCGAGAGATGAATGACGTATGGGAAAAGATGACTGAGCGGGAATATGATTTTTATTCCCCCCAATTTAGTCAGGAATGAAAATTAATGGGTTTAGGGTAATGGACTCATTATATTATATCAAACCAAACAGCATATTTTATTATCATTCCCATTCCTGACCCCTCAATACTTCCAACCAAACAGCCCCTTATATATAATGTGATAAAATTTATCATAAATATTACATAAAATAAATGGTTTGTAGTTTGGACCTTTTTGAAATCATGTTGGATTAAGTATAAACATGTATCGCTCTATAGTTGGAGGGTTTTTTTTTTTTGTTCTTATCTGAAAGTGATGAGCATGGGGTATAATTGGCATGGTGACCTTTGACTCATTCAGAGCACAATAGCCTCTTACTAGGGAAAGAGGACGGTTAGTAATGAAATTATAGTAAGAAGTTAATTTTTTTTTATTGGTAAACAACTCACCTCTTAACAAGATAAGAATATACTACCCGATGATGAATAAATATATCATGTCCTGTTCTTGTCCATCAATCATATAAGTACACATAATCAAAGAAAAAAATGTGAACATGATTTAAATAAATTCAAAATTTGATGTGTCTTAATTTCATTCATAGTACAGGAATTGGATGTAGGATTTTTTGATAGGTGATTTTTATCTCCCGACAAGAGATAGTAAGAAGTAAGGAAAGAGACCCTAAGCCCCAAGGTAAAGTTAAGAGTGTAAGGGGTTGTTCGGTTGTGGCTTAATGGGCTGAATAACCTCTATAGCTTATTCACTCAGCCATAAGTGGTTGTTCGGTTATGGCTTAATCTGGAAATTAATAGCTTATTAGAGAAAGATACTTGTTCATTCAGCCACCCCTTTTCCCTCACTATCCTTGGAGAAAAACAAGCACCCTCCTCCAAAGATCGATCGTTGCTGCTCCTCCTCGATCCTCCTCCTGCCCTCACAAATCGGCCCTCTCAAATTGGTAAGATTATGATACAAATCGACCCTCTCAGTCTCTCAAATATGTTCTCCGTCTGCACTAAGTCTCCATCGTTGCATAAATGAAGAAACATGGAGACCGCTCCTTCATCATGAAAATTATTGGCTGTGTAGGCTGTGATTTTCATTATACCAGAGGGAAAAAAATTTATACAGGAGCATTACAAGAGAGTTTAAAAAAGGAATAAATCAAATCAAAAAAAAGGAAATGATTGAATCAAAACAAGGATGATATTCAGCTGGTTGAAAGGGAAAGGATTATCATGTTGGAAAGTAAATAATTATGATTTCCTTCATTCCCCCTCAAGTTGGATCGGGAAGATCTCGAACACCCAACTTGCCAAGCAAAAATCGGAAACGTTCAGTCCCAAGAGGCTTGGTAAAAATGTCCGCCACCTGATTTTTGGTGTCGATGCATAATGTTCGGATTTCTCGAGACTCAACTCTCTCACGGACAAAGTAGCAATCCATCTCCACGTGTTTGGTACGCTCGTGGAAGACTGAATTGTTAGCAATTTGGCGTGTTGTTTGATTGTCGCAGTAAAGCGAAGTAGGCCCAAGTTGTGGTGCCTCAAGATCCTTTAACAACCATCGAAGCCATAAGATTTCACTTACTGTTGCAACCAATGTTTTAAAAACCGGTTTTTTGATTGACCCGGTGTGGTGATCGGGTCACGGTTCAACCGGTCCAACCGGCTGGTTGACCCTGTTTCAAAAATTTTACGTATTTTTCATTTTCTTGCATATATATATATATATATATATATATATATATATATATATATATATATATATATATATATATATATATATATATATAGTAGGTTCATACGAGAATGATAACGATTTAAAGGAATAAAGGGACAATCCTGGACCAATCATTTTATAAAAATAATTCTAAAATTAATAATTTCCAAAATTCAGAGTAAGGGGTATTAATGTCATATTGTGATATGTAAATCTTCAATTCCTAAAAATTAGGGATTAGATCATCTAACTAACTAAATTTCCAAGCCATGCATCATCTTCTTCTTCATTCCCCCATACTTTGTTCTTCCTCTCTGCTTCCCCACCGCCACCTTCAGTTCCCCACGCGCCACCACCAAGACCTCCGCTACCTCAAATCCCCTATCAACCCTTAATTACTTCAAATCCAAAGGCTTTTCCGAGCCCGATTTTCCCCGAATCGCCTTCCTCTCCCCGCATCTCTTCGCCCTGACCTTCGATCCCATCGCCATCGAACCCGTTTTCGATTTCTTAACAGTCGATTTAGCCGCATCGCCGGAGGAGGTCCGTGGCTTGATCCTCAAATGCCCTCACATCCTCGAATCCGACCCAGAGTTGTGCTTGAAACCGACACTCGATTACCTCAAAAAGTTGGGGATTAAGCGGTTGAATTCACCAACAACCTTGAATGCTCATCTACTGGATACAAGAGTGGGTAAATTGGAAGAGAAAATGAGATTTCATGTCTTCTTATTTAGTACAAATCATATATGATTTTGGTGTTAAGTATTTAGAACAAAATCACATATGATTTTGGTGTTAAAAATTATAGCCAAGTTATTTAGTACGAAATCATATATGATTTTGGTGTTAATTATTAATTTGGTGTTAAGTATTTAGAACAAAATCACATGTGATTTTGGTGTCAAATATTATATCCAAGTAATTTAGTACGAAATCACTTGTGATTAACATGATAAACCAATTTTGAATTCATTATAGCAGCGAATCACTTATGATTACCATGATAAACGAATTTTGAATTTTATAGCAGCAGATCACTTATGATTAACATGATAAACCAAATTTGAATTCATTATAGCAGCGAATCACTTGTGCTTACCATGATAAACGAATTTTGAATTTATTTTCAGAAAAAATGGGGAGAGATTGAGACGTGTTGAGATAAATTAGGAAGGGATTTCTTTTTTTATTTGAATTAATTATTATAATCCCTTTTTTTTGGAAGTTAATACTGTCCTAAATTATCCATAACATAATATGACTTTATTGTCCTTTTACTCTTAATTTTAGAAACTATTATTTTTGGAATTAATTTAAAAAATGATTGACTGAGAATTGTCCCTTTATTCTTTTAAACACACTATGTTCTCGTTTGAACCCACCCCTATATATATATGTGTGTGTGTGTGTGTGTGTGTGTAGGGGTAAGTTCAAACGAGAAGTTAAACATTTTGCGAGAAGACGAGAAATGTTTAATCATATATGATACACAAGCTTAATCATATATGATTAAACACATGTTATATTGGCAATACATAAACGTTTAATTATACATGATTAAACACACTTACAAGCCGTGTAATCATATATGATTAAACACTTCTCGCCTTCTTGCAAAATGTTTAACTTCTCGCATGATCCTCCCTCTATATATGTATATATAAAACCAAGAATTTGATGTCCACAAGTTAAAACATTAAAAATACACATAACAAAAAGTTTACATCAATCCAAAAACATTAAAAAAACACACATAACAACAAGTTTTATATCAATCTAAAAACATAAAAAAACACAAATATAAAAAAATTATTTTTTTAACCGGGTCATCCCGGGTTTTTGTCGGTTCAATCATACCGGTTCAACCGGTTTTCTCAAAAACCCGGCGGTTCGATCCGGTTCATAAACCCCCAAAAACCCGGCGATAGTTGACCCGGTCTCTCGACCGGTTCCCGGTTCAATCGGTTGAACCGGCCGGGTCGACCCGGGTTCTAAAACATTGGTTGCAGCCATCGCCCTGTATTCTACTTCAGCCGATGAGCGAGAAACAACGTACTGTTTCTTCGTCCTCCAAGATACAGGGGCGTCTCCTAACATGATCAAGTATCCGGTCTTGGATCGTCGAGTGAGTGGGCATTTTAGCCAATCAGCATCGCAGAAGGCTGTGAGGCTCAAATCACCATGAGATGGCAGAAATATTCCTTGACCTGGGGTGGACTTCAAATACCTCAAGATTCTGATTGCAGCGTCCATGTGCCGTTGTCGAGGCTCCGAAAGAAATTGGCTGAGTGCATTCACAACAAAAGTGATGTCAGGTCTAGTAACTTGCAGATATAACAACCTCCCAATTAACCGACGATATTGACCCGCATTAACAGGTGGCGAATCATTTACATCATCGAGACAAATATTTTGCTCCATAGGAAAATTACTAGGTCGACATCCTTGAAGTCCACTATCTTCTAAGATGTCCAAAGTGTACTTTCTCTGACTGAGCACCATCCCATCAGGTGTGCGAGCCACTTCAATACCCAGAAAATATTTCAAGGGTCCCAAATCTTTGATGCTAAATTGATCATCTAGATGTCACTTTACCTCATTTATCTTCTCATCACTATTTCCCATGATTATGACATCATCAACATAGATAAGTGCAGAAGCATAGATCATACCTCTTTTGTAAATGAATAGAGAGTGGTATGCCCTTGATTGACGAAAAACAAGCTCCATTAAAGCCTTGGTGAATTTTTGGTACCAGTTTCTTGACGCTTGTCGTAACCCATAGAGTGACTTTCTAAGTCGGCACACTCTAGTGTCCCCTTCCTTAGCAAACCCTTGTGGAATTTTCATGTACACTTATTCCACCAAGCCGCAGTGTAAGAACGCGTTGTTTACATCTAACTGGTGAACAGCCCAATTCTTCTTTACGGCCACTGCCAACATACTTCTGACAGTTACAAGTTTTGCCACCGGAGCAAATGTCTCGTGAAAGTCAATTCCCTCTACTTGTGTAAATCCCTTGGCGACTAATCTTGCTTTATAACGTTCAACTTCTCCTGTGGGTTTGTATTTAATCTTGTATACCCACTTAGAGTCAATTGCGCGTTTTCCGGGAGGTAAATGCTCAAGCGTCCAAGTTCCATTTTGTTCTAGAGTCGTTATCTCCTTTTGCATCGCTTCCCGCCATTTTGGATCTTTCACTGCATGATGATAGTGTCTAGGCTCATCAAGAGAAGAGATGGCCGACAAAAAGGTTTTATGAGCAGAAGTAAAATTATCATATGATACAAAATGAGATATGGGATGTACCGTCGAGGACCCTGTAGCGGTGGTGGGAAGCGAATGGTCTATGGAAGGTGGTATCTTTACTTCGTAGTCACCGAAACGTTTTGGTTGAATTTTAGTTCGTCTAACGCGCCCGCTCACCTAACCTTGGGCCAAGTCATTTTCAGGAGCTGACGTTAGATAATCTTGCTCGCCCAAACAATTAGAATCATCGTTCACACCGTTCGCTTGTTCGTCTGGTTCGGACTCAATAACTTCAACATTAATCACCGATTCAGGCTCGCTCTGCTCTACTGAAGTCTCATTCCTTTCCGGGCATTTGTCATTTTGTTGGGCCAACATGCTTTGTTCGTCCTCAACATGAAGATTTATTTGTTTGTCTAATTGCTCTTGGGTCTCCCCCAAGTCTATATTTTGGAAGGGGAATTTATTCTCCAAGAACTTCACATCTCTTGAAGTCATGATTTTCTTTTCCTATAGATTGAAAACACAATAACCCTTTTGTCCTTGTGGATAGCCCACAAAAACACAAGGTTTCCCCCTTTCTTCGAACTTGTCACCTCCTGTCCTATTCTCTTTCGCATAAACCAAACAGCCAAATACACGCATGTGATCATAAGAAGGTTTGCGTCCAAGGAGGATTTCATAGGGGTTTTGTTTCCGATAACTTTAGATGGGAGTTTATTTATAATGTATGATGCCGTCAAAATGCACTCTCCCCAAAAACTGATTGGTAAATTTGCATGAAACCTTAAGGCTCTTACAATTTCAAGTATGTGTCTATGTTTTCTTTCCACGACCCCATTTTGTTGTGGTGTGTGGATGCATGATGTTTCGAAAACGATTCCACGTTCTTCATAAAAATTCATCATAAAATTTGAAGTAAATTCCCCCCCGTTGTCACTCCTGATCCTTTTAACTTTCTTTTCAAATTGGGCATTGACCATATTGCAAAAAGCCACTAGACAACCACTAGCATCAGATTTGTGCTTAAGCAAATAGACCCAAGTAGAACGACTGAAGTCATTGACAATAGATAGAAAATAACGAGCTCCGGAAAGAGAGGGAACTCGGTAACTCCCCCAAATATCACAATGCAGTAGATCAAAACAAGCAACAGTTTTAATTGAGCTATCAGAAAATGGGAGTCGGGTTTGTTTAGCTCTCACACATGAATCACAAGGTTCTAAACTAGTAAAATTACCCAGAAATTCAACATGTTGCAGTTTACTATTTGAGGCGTGACCCAGTCTTTTGTGCCAAACTTCTGCATCAATCGAAACTGCCATTGCTGCCCCTTCAACTTTCTTTGGCTCCATGCAATATAGACCATTCTCACAGCTTCCCACCCTAATCAGGTTCCTCGAGCGTGAGTCCTGCATGATGCAAAAATCCGAAAAAAACGTCATGGAGCAATCAAAATCCTTTGTAATCCTCCTTACGGACAACAAATTACATTTGAAATCAGGTATATATAAGACATCATTAATTTTCATATTATTCGGAAAGTATGCACTCCCAATTCCTCGAACAAGAACCTTTTCACCATTTGGTATTTTCACCGGTGCCCCATTACACGAATCTGTTCGACTACATAAAACAGAATCGCTGCAGGCAATGTGTTCTGTCGCACCGATGTCTATCACCCAAGGTTTCTCAAGATTTATCTTACCAGCCATGTTTGCCTCTCGCCCCTTTTCCATGTTTAGATGGCGCATAAGTCTTGCATACTGCTCCATGTTTAGCCCTGGTATTGGGTTGGTTTCAAGCTCGACGTTAGCAGCCCTTGGTTTCTTGGCCCCCTTCGGTTCGCCTTTACGTGGGCGTGTTTCCCACCATTCCGGGTACCCAATTTTCTCGAAGCATCCTTCTATCGTGTGCCCTTTCTTTCCACAATGATCGCATTTTACTCCCTCGCGATCATGATTATTATTCCTTCGCTCCCCGATGCCTCGTTCAGGTTGTTGCTGTCCACGAGTCTGGTAGGCGCCAGCTTCAAAAGTAGTCCTCCTTGCAGTGGTGATAGACCTTTGTTGCTCGTCCTCGACAACCAGATGGTAGGTCGTTCCAAGTGTGAGCATCGGTTTAGTGCTGAGGATTTGTGTCCTCACTGTTCCAAAAATGTCATCGAGACCCATCAAGAATTCGTAGATGTGCTCCCTTTCTTTTGATTCAGTAAGTCTTTTCCCAAGATCACACGTACATTTACCGCACATGCATCTTGGTAACGGCGAGACAGATTGAATCTCGTCCCATATTCCTCTTAACTTCGTGTAGTATGCTGAAACGAATAGTTTGTCTTGCCTTGCTGCGGTTAATATTCGTTTCAACTCATAGGCTCGAGGGGCACTCTCCTTTCCAAAACGCTCCTCGAGATCATCCCAGATTTCTTTGGACGTGACAGCGTATTTCACGCTATTTCGTATCTCTTTCTCCATAGCGGTGGTGAGTCATCCCTTGATTAAGGCATCACTTCGTTGCCATGTTCTTATTTCGGATGAATTTTCTGTTGGTTGTGGAATCGATCCATCAACAAATCTGATCCTGTTCTTTGCAAAGAGAAAGTCCTTCATCTCTCGTGACCAATCTGCATAGTTGTTGTCTTTTACCGCTTCGTTTACGTGCATTTGACGGGGGTAATCATTCGGGTGGATGTAATAAGGCGAGTTAGGGTCTGAAGATGGATTGGTGGAGGATTCTCCTGCTGTTTCATTTGGTTTTGTCATAGTGGCAAGAGGATTACGGTTGGTTCTTGATTTAAGGTATGGGTTTTGTTTCCAGGATCAAAGGATCCTGCTCTGATACCATGAAAATTATTGGCTGTGTAGGCTGTGATTTTCATTATACCAGAGGGAAAAAAATTTATACAGGAGCATTACAAGAGAAAGTTTAAAAAAGGAATAAGTCAAATCAAAAAAAGGAAATGATTGAATCAAAACAAGGATGATATTCAGCTGGTTGAAAGGGAAAGGATTATCATGTTGGAAAGTAAATAATTATGATTTCCTTCATGACCCCTCCCTCATCTGTTCTTCATCTTTTGGGTTTTCTTCTTGGTTTTCTTCTGGTTCAAACCCTCCAACCAACGTTTTTTCTGGGTTTCCTTCTAGTTCAAACCCTTACTTGATGAACAACGCCTTTAGGATTTGAATTTCAGGTTTTTATTTAGGTTTCTGATTTGTTTCGAATTGAAATTGAGTACGCTTTCTATCGATCGGTTTCTTATTTTTATCGATTGGTTTATGGTTTTTCTGGGTTTATAGTTTATCGTTATCGATTGTTTTGGTTTGAAATTGATTACGCTTTCTGATTTTGGGTTTCAAATTGATTACGATTTCTGATTTTTGGGTTGATTTTGATCTATAGTTTTGGTTTACGCTTTCTATAGATTGATTTTGACATATGCACATCTCTTGGTGGTTGTTGTTCAAAACCCATCTCACATTTCTCCAAATTTTTGTGGGTTTCTTTGGTTTCAACTGTTTCCGGATGTTGATCATCATTTTAGGGTTCATGTATTTGAGTTTTTTTTATTTAGGGATTTATTTGATTTTATTATTGTACTATGTAATAAGATTGATCTATAGAAATTTGTTGTTGTTTTGTAAAATTTCATCAACAAATGTTTAATGTAGAACAAAAGAGTAAAATGGTCATTTCTGACATTCAGACTGTTTAAAATGGTCATTTATTCAGCATAACAACAACTTTGCTGTTAACACACAGATAACTATATCCATACAAACAGCTATATCCATACAGGTATTAACAGAAAACGAACCGAACAACACCTAAATTTTTATATAGAATAAAGGCCATTTACTTTTAAGTTAGACATAATGGGTTTAATAGTGGATTGGACTTATTCATACAAACATCTTTTGAGAATAAAGGTCGTTTACTTTTTTTTTGTGGGCAGATTGTTGGTGAGTTACTTTGGTGCTGCTCTTCTGCAACTGTATATATTTGTTCTTGAAATGTTGTTAATTGTAATACAGTCACACTCACCATCCTTTGATATTTTTAATAAAAGATTGAATATTCACTTTATTCTTACATTTTTTTTTTCATTTTCTTAGAAAATGGGATGATAGAAGGGATAGAAGTTGTCGTGTTGAAAGGGAAAAGCATCGCTTTGATGGGAATCCGATGCCTTGGATTGAATAAAAATCTACAGTACCAAAATCTCATGTCTCATTCCTATTAGATCAATGAAATTAAGATACATCATATTTTTTATATTTTTTATTTTATTTAATTCAATTTTATATTCTCTTTCCGATGACGTGTATTCATGTGATTGGTTGACATGAATGAGACATGATAACTTGGGACAGAAGATTATAATAATCTCATGTCTCATTCCTGTCCGACCAATGAAATTAAGACACATAAGATTATATATATTTTTTATTTTATTTAATTCAAGTTTATATTCTCCCTCCGATGACGTGTATTCATGTGATTGTTGTGTATTTGGTAGCATCTTTTCATGTAATGACACAATATTTATCATAAATACTACACAAAATAAGTGGTTCGTAGATGCAACGTTTTTGGAGTCATGTCGGGTTAGGTATGAACATGTATCACTTTGTAGTTGGAGGGTTTTTTTTTTTTCTGAAAGTGATGAGCATAGGGTATAATACGGATGGTGACCTTTGACTTTGTCAGGAGCACATCGGCCTCTTACGAGGGAAAGAGGACGGTTAGTAATGAAATTATGGTAAGAGGTCAATTTTTTTTTATTGGTAAACAATTCATCTCTTAACATGATAAGAATATACTTCTAGATAAGAGATACTAAAAAGCAAGTAATCAGACCCTAAGGTAAAGTTAAGGGTTATTTACCAACAATTGTTTATTTGTTGGTGGTAAGCTCTGTCTAAAATAAGGGGTTGTTTATTTTTGAATTAATGGACTTAATAGCTGACTGGGCTTATTCGCACATAAAAAATTACATTCCTTGTCCCTCAAATAAAAAAGCACTCCGGGAAGAAGAAAAAAAACATAGTCGCTCCTTTTTCCAAATCTCCTCCTCCACTCTCTTTTTCTTCAAGAGATCGATTGAGGATTGAGGATTCCGTCAACCATCCTAGAGATTCTACCACAACTTTATTCTTCCCAATCTCGTTGAAGTCGGAGGGTAGGAAGAGATTCCACCATGATGGGTTTAGGACACACGGAAGATGGAGGGATGGTGGCTGAAAGTCACAACGGGTTTAGGGTCAATGGCCACTTGGTGGTTTATAGGTGATGCATCGTTGTGGCATGGTGGTGTTGGTGTTAATCAGAATGGAAAAAAGAGGGAATGTGGAGGAGGTTTTAATGACGAGGGAAGAACGTTCCGACTTCCGACGGTGAGGCTAGTTGGGAGGGTAGAGGTGTTTGTGTTCTTCAAATTTATATTTTTTGTATGTATTTTTTACAGTAGGTTGTGTTGTTAATCATGTTTTCATTTTGCTTCTTACATTTGAAAATCTTTTTTTGATTAATTCTTACGGATTATTGGATGATATAATGAATTTTTGATATCATGTTTTGATATTCAAATAGTTGTTTGAAAAATAAACAACAATTTATCAAACAACCTTGATTCAAGTTGAAGGGTAGATCAAATTGTTGATTCATGAAAGAAGAAAAAAAAATCCAAATCTCTATGGGAATCATAGCCTTTGAAGTTTGAACCCTAGAAAGGGAATCCAGGACCCATTTTTATCCAAATAGACAAAGTTATTCGGATAAACAAATTTATTTTTACAAGACTTAATAGAAAATTTGATAAACAATCTTGTCTACATATACGCTTATCGATCTCATGATTTTTTTTCCTCCCGATTGGTCTCGGTAATTACAATTAAACATTATACAAATCTTTAATTTCATTAAAATAACATAAATTTCTTTATGAAAAAACAGAATAATTATTCATTATGGAAATGGACGAAACCCACCTTATCTACCTTTAAGCACTAAATTTGAGAGGTAGCCTCCACCTTTTCTTTATATAATCAAACATTTTTAAATATAGTTAGGTAAGTTAGGACAAATTTTCACAACAAATAAATAACTTATATTTATCCCCACTTTCGGCCAACAAAACTTAAGATCAAAATTACCTAATTTTATTGATTTAAAACTAACCATTGATGAAAGCTTGGATGCACATTTTGGGTAAAAAATACAGAGAAATTAGATTAAACCTAAAACAAGTCGAATAACATCATCTTGGTCTTCAAGTTTGGTACCAATTCATAGTTTTTGGACATTTGCCAACACAAAACTGATGTTTATTGGCCGACATTCTTATTTTATGTAAACTTTTTTTTTTCTATTGGGTATGGGCTAAAGCAAATGATTTTACCAAAAAAATTGATTCAGAATCATAAAATATAATAAAATTAAGACAAATGATGGTAATCAAATAATGGTGTACTGTAGCTGTTAGTTTCTTTGGGGGAGTGGAGGTGGCTTCTTTACGCAATCCATCATCATATCATATCATTCATTCATCTCTCCTTTTTTTTTTTTCTTCAAAATAAAATCTCTCATAAATTCTTCATCATCAACCATCCATCCATTCATCTTATTATCATGAGGTTTTCTTCATGATTTCTGGGTTTTCAATTTTATTCATATGATTAGGAGGAATTTTGGGTTTTCTTGATTTTGATCATTTGGGGTTTGGGTTTCTTGATTTTAAAAAATTGTTTCTTGATCATGGGTAATGTTGGAAGTAATGGTTCCACCGGTCGGAGGAGGCACGGCGGTGGAAGCAGCCGGCGGGGTAACCACCCACCACCGGAACACCACCACCACCACCAGCCGGAGATCACCAACCGATTTGTGTTCGCTGCAGCCACACCTTACACTTCTCAATACCCTAACCCTCCTCCACCCTATTACCAATACCCAGCTGGCGCATACTACCCACCACCACCACTTCCTGCGGTACCACCACCACCACCGCACCACCACCACCACCGTATGCCCATGGACCCAACATGGGTCGGTGGTAGATACCCTTGTGCACCTGTGATCCACCCTCCTACACCTTATGTTGATCATCAAAAGGCTGTAACCATAAGGAATGATGTTAACCTCAAGAAAGAAACCCTCAAGATTGAAGCTGATGAACAAAACCCAGGAAAATTTCTTGTTTCTTTCACTTTTGATGCCACCGTTGCTTGCAGGTAAACTAAAACTCCTTTTGTACTCTATATTATCACATACCCATTTAACAAAATTCAATCTTTTCAACATTTTTTATCTAAATTTCCCTTATTTTTATTGTCTAATTGGTGCAGCATCACTCTTTATTTCTTTGCAAAAGAGGGGGAAGACTGTAAGCTGAGTGCAGAGTTGCCGCATCCGCCGATTAGTGTCAGCTTCCAACGAGGTTTGGGCCAGAAATTTCAGCAATCGCCGGGGACTGGGGTCGATCTGTCGACATACGAGGAGGCGGAGTTATCGAAAGGGGGTGAAATGGATGTATACCCTTTAGCAGTGAAGGCAGAAGCGATGCCGGAAGATGGTGTGAAGAATAGTAATTCACAGATAACAGATGCAGTTTTTGAGAAGGAAAAAGGGGAATATAAAGTTAGAGTAGTGAAGCAAATATTGTGGGTGAATGGGATAAGATACGAGTTGCAGGAGATTTATGGGATTGGGAATTCCATTGATGGTGGTGATTTTGATGGGAATGATCCTGGGAAAGAATGTGTTATCTGTTTATCGGAACCTCGAGACACCACCGTTCTTCCTTGCCGTCACATGGTAACTAGTCTTACCTGTTTATCTTGTAGATTTTTGGTAAAGAAAATGAATTTTCTGATTCCGATGATGGTTTGGTTTGGTTTTCAGTGTATGTGCAGTGGGTGTGCTAAGGTTTTGAGGTTTCAAACGAACCGGTGCCCGATATGCAGGCAGTCGGTCGAGAGGCTTTTGGAAATTAAGGTCAACAATGGAGCAGAAGATTGATTGTGGTTTGGTGCAGACCATATTCCCATGGCTTCTGGTTCCTGAAAACATAAGAAAGACAAGGAAAAGGAAGCAAGTTTTGGGCAGCCGCAGAAACAAATAGTAAGCTTTAAATAATGCAAAGTATGGTGATTTGTCCAAAACCAATGGTTCGGATATCCTGCAACAAGTTTTTATATGCTTTGGTTTGGTGCTTAATGGCACAAATGGTTTTGTTTTACGAGTGGCTTTGTCGCGATAATTATCTTGTTTCGTATTCATATGTGAATGTATATATATTTACTTGTATTTATGTGGAAACTGGAAGCAGTTTTTGCAATTGCATAAAAGAAGATTGAAACTTGAATTATTATTATTAAGATTAGTTATTTGATATAAATCCTATTAACAATCCACCCTTTGATACTTACAAGCTCTTCCATCATATCACCTGTTTGTTGTTGGTTAGTCTGCACAAAACACCTATTTGCTTTCCACAAAAATCATTGACTGCTGCCACCTGAATCCGATGATGGTCTCGTCCAGATCTTGATATGGCCATCTCGACACGCTGTAAGGATGGATTCTTGAGTGAATAGCAAACCAGAGAGTGGTTCAGTCTCGACTCAATGAACCACCAAAGGGGAGACCATTGGGACGTCTCGCATGCTCGGTGCAGGTTGCAAAGTACCAACTGGGCAAGCGTCGTCCCAATGAGCTGACTGGCTTCCGGTGGGGGAACCACCTGGAGCCCCCCGACGCAATGGCACCACTAGCTCGTCCATTTCCAGATCCCATAAAAGCAATTGTGTGTCCTGCACATGAATGCATTCTTTGTAAAATATCTCCAGAAACATGAATCAAACCAAACAAAGCCAATATATTATTTGTATTTATTTATACATTAGTCAAATATTTTACTTAAACTATGTGTCAAGTTAAATGCTATAATTTTCATAATATCATGATAGAACCAGCAACATTATGTATAGCATACCTGACCAACAGAACCAAATCGATATACAACATTTTCGCCAGTGCCATCAGTATTTGGAGTTGACCAATATGAATCGAATGCAACTCCGCTAACCTGAAAACCCCACTAGGAATATCAGAACGGGGGCAGGTTCCGTTAGGAACCTAATTTTCATTAAGAACCAGGAGACCACACACAGCATGGAACTTGGCATATTCATCAGGAATATGGGCGTGTCATTCATCATCATGAATGTGATTCATGATGAATAACACGTCCATATTCATCATGAATGTATTATTCATGATGAATATTCATCCTGAAGAGGGACACGTGGCATGTTGTGCATGGTTTCCAGGTTCCTAATCAATTTTGAGTTTCTAACGGAACTTCCCTCTATCAGAACTTGGTGAATGACGACCCTAAAGAAGGTGGAAGAATCTCACCAAATAAATCGACACTTACCCATGAGCTATGACCTTCACCCCATGCAACAATTTTGCGCTCTTCCATACTCCAAACCTGAACTAGGTCATCTTCACCTCCAGTCAATATGTATTTCCCATCCATGCTGTCATATCATATGTTGATAACATGAATCAAAAAGAAGAAAATCGGGTAAACCTATTGTTATCTGAAAGATTTTCACCTCCAAGAGCAACATAATAAAGCACCATAATAGCTTTTCCCTCCACATATAAGCTGTTGACTTTTGAAGTCAAAGACTCGAAGATAACCTGCAACCACCAATGCTTGAGCTCAGAAACATTCGCATAGAGAGGGGAAAAAAAGCAACCAAAATCAGTAAGAAAATAAAGATGTTAATGTTATACCATCCCTTCCAACAGTTGCAATATACACCCCATCATGTGAAAACTCAATGCTGCTTATTGAACCTTGGCATATATGCCATCGAGCAACTGGATTCTGCACAATGAAGATAGAAGTTAACTTCCAATAGGTGTGTAACATGCTGTTCACTCGGTTATATAATCACTGGTATCATTAAACCACTTGTAAGTCTTTTTAACGTCATTACATCCAAAATACTAGAGAATATAGACACATCAATCAGTACCTTGGTGTAACGTGCGTGTGAAACAGAAAATTGAGTATGATACTTGATAACAGGGAATGAAGGATCACCTGAACCATCTTTGCTCTGAAACACAAGGTAATATTACAGAAGCCTACATAGTTTATTGTACAAGTTACAGAAAATGGTGATATTTTATTCTATTACTTTACCTTCTCATATACATACATATTTCCATCTGCATGTGCAACCACAAAAGCGCCATCGCCGTTAGGAACCCATGCAATACTAGTACACCGACTGTGGAAAGCAAGATGATAAGACCTCGGTGTCATAAGGACCATGCATAGAATCCGAAAACGCGTATAACACCAAGGAATTAGATGTACATAAAAACTTAAAAAAGTTTTGGTCTTGCCTGTTATTTACACAACCATCTTTGTTATAATGCTGAGCGCCGACAAGCTTTTTTCCAACATCTTGTAATTGTAGTCTTAACGAAACTGAATAAACTACAAATATCACAACGTACATAGCAATTAACAGATACCTATAAACCTGCCAAATAAATTAACAGAGAGAAGAAAAAAAATACCATCTCCACAATTCAACCCAATGAGCAAATCATGTCCATCTTGCGCATCCGGATCAAAGGCATGGGAAATGGGATTTGAAGTACTAAAGTATATAGACTTTATAGGATCCTGAAAAGAATGTTAAATACTCTCATATTCCAACTTCATTAAAACTAGCTAAAATCCTATGCACACATTGCAAGTTTGCAACCAATACCTTATCCTGTGAACTCAAATCACTGATGAAAATAGCATCACCAACATTGAATACCAAGTAAGTGCCGCCCTTCCCATCGAAATTCGAATTGGTTATATAACTATTGGTATTTGAAGTACCCGATAATCCACTTTTAGTTGTCCCACTCGAAGACTTGCTTCCACCATTCCCTCCACCAAAACCGAGTGCCCTACTCCCGTTTCCTCCTCCTAAGAACTTTGTTGCTGCTGTTCTCACGCCACTGCCAACACCTAGACTTGAAGACGATGATGGCAAAGCGTGTGCAGGTTTATCCTTAAGATGAGCCAGAGTCACCTGGTGTTCCATACCACTAAATCATCCAAGTTCCACGCAACAAATGAAAGAAACATGTAACAAGAAAGCTGTAACTCAAAAGCCATCCTACTTAACAAATCTCAGAGGTATTGTATTTGTATCTGAAAAACGCTACACTTCACACGTTGGTTTCAAAACCTATCAACCTTATGGTATATGAATATATGATTAACGGCTCGAAATTTAATGTTATAATTCCAGAAAACCTCAAAATTTGCTGTCAGAAAATCCTATTTATTATTCTGTACTCCATCCTCTACAATGTAGTTATCATAGATTTCTCAAAAACCATAGAATCCACAATAATCTTAAGCTAAGAAAATAACTCCTTTAATTTTCTATGATCAAAGTGCAACTTCTTTAGGAACAAATGGAATACCAGTTTTCTTCCTTCCAAGTGAATTATGAACTTCATAAACTGCAAATGTTAAACCTAATACTTTCTGAATACCAAGCTGTTATGGATTTTATGCATAACTTTCACCAATATTTTCCAATTAGCAATAATACTTATTACCAACATACCTCAACAACAAATTTAATCAAAAATAAAACCATATTCAACAAAAATGAGAAATTAATGATAGTTGAGGGTAATGAAGAACCCTAGAAAACGATTACCTGAGTGACGGATTTTCCATGGGCATAATGAAGGAAACCGGGAGGGTGAGATTTCTCGCACTTAAGCTTATACTTTCCTTCTGGGGTTTTGAAGTACGTCTTCAAACCACCGCCGGCGGCGGTGTGGTTGTTGGTGCCTCCTGATGCTGCTGCTGACGACGAAGACATCGTCATTGAATTAGTGGTGGATGCACAGATGATGGTAAGAATCTAGAAAAATCATGATTGTGTGGCGGATGAAATGAAGGGGGATTAGTGAAATTAGGGTTTATATGGTGGTTTTTTTTTTGTGTGTGTTGAGGTTTCAAGAGTTGAAGAAGGATGATGATGGGGTGAGTCGGATTGATTCATGGGGCCATACCATTGGTATATGAAAAAGTGGAAATCATCAAAGGAAGACTATTTTTGAAAGAAAGAAAGAAAGAAAGAAAGATATTGTAGAAATGAAAGACAAAAAATTGTGGTAGGGACGTTTCTGTTCCTACTACTACTACTACTTCTACAGTTTGAGGTTGTCTTCGTCATCATCTACAAAAACAAAAATCTTTCTTTTTTTTTCCTTCTCTTCTGTTAAAATTTCAATCCAAATCAAACTTTTCTAAAGACATTTGTAAGTGAAATTACAAGTTTAATTAAGGATTTGTGTAGTCTTGATTCAAAGGGTCTTGTGGGTAAGCAATTTTTTGTTTTTTAACTAGGGGTGTTTGGGTTAGTTTGTATGTATCTCAGCTAATTTTTTTTTGAACGGCAAGTTAACACACGCACACGTTTCCGAAGTATCCGGACTCCCACTTAAGGGTGTTCGGGTTAGTTTGTATGTATCTGAGCTAATTATATTGATCCTTATGGAACAATTAGAAAAATTCTTGGAGCCAAATCTAATTTATAAAATAGACAGAAATCAAACAAACATGCTAGCAATTCCCTCAATTGTTTCTCATATCTCTGTTGATGTAGAATAGTTTGTTGTTCTTTTACACCATCTTTCATGTCATTGAATAGTTTAGTTTGTGCTTTAATAGGAATTGCTGGAGACATTTGCTAGTTATATGAACGCGGTTCTCTATATTGGTTAGGTGTTCGAAAATAGTTTAATACTCCAATGTAGGGGTGTACAAGAAATCTTCAACCGTGAAACCCGTCCAACCCAACCCGCTAACAACCCAATTAAACTCAACCCGTCAACCCGCTATTTAGGAGGGTTGAAATTGGGTTAGCATAACTCAACCCAACCCAACCTGCCAACTCGCCGCTAATATATATTATTTCGATAAATTATATATATATATATATATATATATATATATATATATACTAGCTTCGACCCCGTGTATTACACGGGGTAATATAAAAAAAATTATATCATGTCAGAAAACTTTTCTTACAGATATGAATGATCATCGAAAGTACGATGCTATTTTTTCAAGTTTTTTTTCCTTCAAAGTTGTTTTTTTTACAGTTGATCACAAAATATCTTTTTTAGGTAGTTTTAAGGATGTTTTGTAAATAATTAAAAAAAATATGAATAAATATTAAGAATTTGTAAAACAAAATTTATAATAAAACATAAATGAAATTATGGAAAAGTACATAGTTAAAATATTAATAAAATAAGAACCACGTATCATAAATTACCAAATACTTCTTTATATACAACATTCTTTGTTTTATTACTAATTATACCTTCATCATCTATAATAAATATTTTTAAACCATGCCTACTTTTTACTCTAGATAATCAACATACAACTGACCATGGATGAAGATTGGTTGTCTCATAAACAAACCAACCTTTAATAATGACTGTCCCTGACTTTTATTTATGGTCATGGCAAAACATACAACAATTGAAAATTGTCTTCTTTGAAACTTGAACGGAATTCTTTTGTTTGTAGGTGTCAAAGACATTCTTGGAGTAAATGTTCGATTTCCAATATTGTTTCCATGCATGATCTCTCTTTCTATAACCCGATTTCCAAAAGATAACACCTATAGTCTAGTTCCATTACATAACCCAGATTTCTGATCAATATTCCTTAGTAACATAACTGGAACATCGACTTTTAGTACTATCTTATGGTTTGACAAACCCGATAATATAAGACCATTTAAGACATTAGGTGAGTACAAAGTTTTATCAAACTGTTCATGAAGATGCTCTGATTCACACAGACTATCTGAATTTAGGTACTTCTTTTCGTCTCCTGGAAACAATGATAGCAAACGATCATTTATTTCTTGAACGACTTCATGCTTGTGTGCAAATATTGTTCTTTCCTGAAAATATGATGAATTCTTGACATTTACAAGAATAGAAAGATAGACAAATTCAATTAATACAGATATAGGATCCGCGGAATCGGTAATCGATAAGGTCAGTATTTAATCATTCACAAATTAGCACAAATACATAAAAAAGCTTGATTAAGGTGTCGTTTACCCGAACACTTACCCGTTAAATTATAGTCCATTTGTAAAAATAAATAAATATTTTCTATTTACCGTAAAACATCTCTTGCATCTTTAATAGTAATTTTTGTAAAAGAACCTAATTTTTATGAGTTTCATTGATTTTTTCAATGTCAACAATCAATAATCTATACTTATATATAAGTAAAATATACTAAATATCATAATGTCAAGAAAATAAAATAAAAAATGTTATTTTATAAAACTTCATGATAAAAATCAAAATTCTTGAATAAAAATTTAAAGAGGATGAAGTTTTTATAAATAAATAAAAAAACTCTTGAAGTAAAAATTGATATGAAATAGCCAAAAAAAAAATTAAGACAATTTAGTGATTATTTGTATCAAATTATATACTAATTTTAACAAATCTCATACTAATCACGACACATTAATTCGTATATATTTATGATATTTAATAATATAATTAAATATAAAAATATTCAATATTAGACTCATTTTGAAGATATTAACGAAGCGATTACAATGGTATAATTTATAAAAAATAAAAATGTTTTTTAATACATTTTGGTTCATACACATTATTTATGTTTATATGATAATAGTCTAAAATAAAAAATAAAAAAGTAAGGGATTAAAAGTAAACTACTTATCTAATTATAAGGGTAGTAAATGTAAGGTATAAATTAAAAAAATTGAATTAAGGAAAGATTAAATAAGGAATGAATGTGGATTTGCTAAATGAACTTATAGTGTAAAATGTATCCAGGTTCATGTTTAGGCGGGAAAATGAAAAAAAATGGACTCACCAGAAGGCGACATGTGTCCCTCCAGTTACTTATTTATTATATGTATAGATATATATAGGGGTGATATCAATTGGAAACCAAGTTTCATTGGAAACTTTGGAAACCAAATTTCAGCCATTGATCTTTATAATCAATGGTTAAGATTCATTTGAATTATATATGGTAGTAAATAATTAATTTATTAATAATAAATAAAAATAATAGATGAAAAGGGTAAATATGTCTTTTGATTTTGTGTCTCAAATATGGTAAGAAAGGTTTATTTTATTTAGATTACTTGAAACCAAAATAAAATTTCCCACGCAATCTAAATTTTGTTATTTTTTTTACTATGAAAACGAGAAGCATTTGTCTTTTCATCAAAAAAATTATTTTTCTTTTAAAATGTAAGAAAATATTTTTTTAATTTCATTTTATTATAAAATTTCCCACGCAATCTAATATTGTGATGAAACAGAATGAATTTGTGGATTACATATTTCATTGGATTACAGATTTCATCAGGTTCATCGTGTTAGCATTATTGTTTCATAATGTAAATAGATTCATCAGGTTCATCGTGTTAGCATTATTGTTTCATAATGAAACATGATGAATTTGTGTCATTTTTGTTAACTTCCCATTTTTGTTTCATTACATGTTCAGTTGCATATTCGTATATGAAAATAGATTTATCAGGTTCATCGTGTTAGCATTATTGTTTCATAATGAAAATAGATTCATCAGGTTCATCGTGTTAGCATTATTGTTTCATTATTACCATATATAAGCTAAATTAAATATCTCATTTTTAAATTAATCAATGATTATTATTACCATATATAAGCTAAATTAAAATTAAATAATTATTAATATAATAATAATAACAGTTACCATATATATTATGAAATAATGTAAAAGACAAAAATAACTTTTTCAATTAAAAATAAAAATAAAAATAAAAGAAATTCACTGATTGGTTGATTTCGTTTTCCAAAGTTTCCAATGTAATATTGGTTTCCAATTGATCACTCCCCTATATATATATATAATGTTTACAACCATTATAATTCACAACCCAAAAAATATATACATATATTAGTCAAATTAAAAACCCAAAATATATTTATACTACCTTATAATGCATTTACATCAAACTCTTAAATACAAGTTACAAAGCATAAGGTACTGCTTTCTAAAGCATGATTTTTAAAAAACTATGAATTACAAATTAAGATGCATGATGTACAAGTTGATGATACAATAACTTATTGAAGAAAGGTTCAGACTTTCTTTTTGAGAAAACAAAAGGTCAAGTTTCTTTCTTTGTGAATAATTCTTTAGGCGGGTCTATATTTCAGGATTAGGTTTCAGGCTTATAGACAATTACAGCTGGAAAGTGGCGATTTAGAGTATGGAGATTTTCTGATCGTTGTTTCAAGACCTAGGTTTTATTCAAATTTCAAATTTTCATCTTCCAATTTCTTTACTCTGCATCTTTGGTAGTCATCAGCTATCTCCATCTCTCGTCTCTCCTTCTCGATTCTCGCCTCCCTTGTAATCGTGAAATTGATTTTGTTCAGGTTCTCGAATTGGTTGGTAACGCAGCGAGGGACAACAAAAACATTTTGTTTGTGTTGGTTAGGGTTTCAAATTACGGTGTGTTTTTTTTTGTTTGTAGGAGTTATATTAGAGATAGGGTTCCAATTAACTAATGTGTATATCTGTCATTTTAGTGCGACATTCTAAGCTTCTTCGTAATGAATATCAGTTTTATTACTACATTTCTTATATTCTTCGCATTCATGTTTGTCTATTGGATTCTTATCCGTTGCAATGCTTGTAGATTCATTTCTGGATCTTTGTTTTTGTTTATAAATATGTCTTTATTTATTTATTGATTTGCGTAGTTAAGGATATGCAAGCAGGCTAAAGATTTAGGAGGCAATTTGCAATGATCCTCTTTATTGGTAAGTTGGGTTAATGATGTTTGACATTGATTTTATATGTTACTTGTTCATTGTTAGTGATGTTTTGCAGTCAAATTTTGGTTATCTTGCTTTGTTATGAAAGTTTTAACTCCTTAGATGTTTCTTCCTAACTCTATTTAGTGATCCTTTTTAATGGTAAGTTGGGTTATGGTGTTTGATGTTCGTTTGTATGTTGTTTGTTCATTGCCATTGATGCATTTGAATCTGAATTTGTTTATGTTGTTGTGGAGTAATTAAAATTTATTCCCTTTGATGTTTCTGCTTAATTGATGGAAGTAGAAGGGTAAATTTGAAGTCTTTAAGTTGCTTGATATGCATATGTTATATGAGCTTATTGATTGTTACTTATCTTTCATGATTTTGAACTTTGATCATTGTTTAGTAAACAAGTGTTGAGGTCCCTCAAATGTGTCATAAACTATGGGGTGACTTGTAATTATGCATTATGTCATTGAGATTCTGTAACACCCTAAAAATAGGGATAACAAAAATCCGGAAAACGGACATGAGGTATACTAAAATTGTCATAGCAAGAGCCTCCCAAAAATGAGGAATATATAAGTATAAATAACCTGTTTAATCACAATTGTAATTTAACGGACAAAAAAACAACAACCAACTAATCTAATTTCTACATCTAGAAAAGAGATTACAAAAAGGGTTGTTATCTATAAACCCAAACGGTCTATATCCAAAAGTATAACGCGTCCATGTGCAATCCCCCAAGCTCTCACCCCAAATCAACTAAACCTGCTTAGGACCGTCGCCGCTAGAACCTGAGATACACATCGACACCAAACAAGTGTTAGGCCAAAAAGCCTAGTGAGTTGAACAATAATAAGCATGCATGAACAGTCACATTTCTTATCCGCAGTTAACCATAGTTCAACAAATGTGGAGTCAATAGGGGAGACCCATAGCACCAATCAAGTCCCACCCAAGAGTCGATATACCTTGATGCCCTTAACAAGGAACACCCCAAAGGCCCGGCACACCCGAAGACTATCGCTAAGAAAATTCCCCGAATGGCGGAGGTCTAGGCACATACCATCACAGTGGCGCCCAAGACTATATCCTCCTAGTGTACTGACTTGGTTCGTCCACATAACATTTATAAGAGGTCCTTTAGGTATATTTCAACTCACATAATTCAATACCAACTACGGGTATAATATTACCACCTTATCCTCGTGATGTCTAACCAAAGACCCAATGTAAATCATGTTCATCATGCATATAAACATATCACCAAAATGGTGTTCCAACTAGAATCATCATAATACCCATATATGTATACATTTAACATATCAAGGTACCCACATTGTGTATCTATGAGACAAATCCCAAATAATGATACATATAACAATAATCATGGCAAATCACCCATATATATACATCTTCCAACTATTTTCATGAAGAAATCCCCAAACATTTGAACATATAGAGATAAAGTAACAAATAGGAGATTATGATGTGTATCTAGTTTTAACAAAGGGTTAGTAAACTCACAATCTAGGTTTTGTACCAAAACCTAGAAAATATGGAAACCCTAGAAGTTGGAGGATGAACTTGAAGATGAGAAGTTGCCTTGAAGAAACCCTAGAAACCTTCCTTGGGATGATAATAAATGCTAGTATTCAAGTCCCAACCACCAAAAGGTTTGTATTTAAGAGGGTTAGGGTTTTGAGAGAAAGAAATCGGTTTGGGAGTTCCCAAAATCGCCAAAGAGAAGAGGGTATTTGATAACAATGAATTAGGAATCTGATAAGGACTCATTTAAGATACTGCACCCCGACGGTGAGAGTGCCCGACGATAGTGCCAAGGGCACTCTCGCGAGTCACTATCGCGAACACCCACACACACCTACGGTACAATTTCGACGAGTATGTCTGGCGATAGTGACAATGTCACTATCGCGATGGCACTATCACGAGACTCCTCCCCCTCTCAGTACAATTCTGGCGATTGTGCCCGGCGATAGTGACAATGTCACTATCGCGATGGCACTATCGTGCCAAGCTCATCCCAGCCCGAAAACTTAGCAAATTTCGAAAATGAGCACGAGGTTTAAACACATGCAATTATTATATCAATCAGATAGCATCTTAGTCCCATAATCAAGATCATATGCATATATAAAAACTCACATTTTCAGATACACACAATTAAAGTATTAGAGGACAAATATTTACCTTATAAATTCCCGGGTGTTACAGATTCTATGGTGTTATGTGTTCGTTTTTAGAACAATATGGACGATATCTTTGAATGCGCTTCTTTTTGCAATAAATCAATGATAAGTTAACAAAAATGATTCATAATTAACAATTTCTAGAAATAATGTGAATTCACATCACGGATAACTTGCATCCTTACATGAGAATGCTTCAATTGCAAGACTTACTCGAGATGTACAATATACATGAGTAACTCAAATTTAGTTCGAATGTTCCATGGAATCTCTTCTTTTAGTTCATAACTATGCATTCTTAACTTTAGCTTAGAAACGCATATGCTACTATGCCTCTAACATTAGGTTCTTATTTGCGTTTACATATATAAATTTACTACCTAGCACTCAACATTGTAATGGTGAGTTCCTTTGTTGAATTTGTTCTGAATGTACCACTAGTATCTGTTATCGCTTTTTTGCAAAAGAAACCTGGAAACTTAGGTGGAGATAGTTTGCCCTTGCTCTCAAACATTTGAATCACATAAGACATGGTTGGTCTATCTTCTGGATGTTATTGAACACACAACAGACCACATGGATCGACCGTATCACTTCTGATAAACAGATTGATTTATCTACAGATGTTGCAACAAGTTCCAAGGATTTGCCTTCATGGAGTCCCCGTGCCTAAAGATTGGAAAATTTATAAACTTCTTGAACGTTGTTTATGTTAAATGAGCGAAAATCCCATGAGATTCGATCATAAAGTTGTTTCAATGCTTATATTTTTCAGAGATCCTGTTGTAGCGGTAGATTGGTGTTTGGTCTGGAAAAGAAACCTTGGTTGGATTATAATTATGTTGAGTTCTTATATAACTTTTCTTATAGCTTTTGAAAGTTTGTACCTTACATAAGGCTTCAATTAGCAGGTTGACCGATTAGTTGACAAACTACTCATAACAAGATAATTTGTGGAATCAACATGTCCTCATTAAGGCCTTAATAATACAAAGCCCCGATGATGGCCAATTCGATATCTCTCCCTCATCATCTTCGAGTCCTCGCGATCTCCATTCTTATGGTTTCGTCATAAGCAGATCAGGTCAACCTCCAGATCTTAAAAAAGTAAGTTCTCAATTTCTTTACGGTACAATTTATTAGGGTCTGTTCGTTTCAGTTTTCTTTTTCTTTGAAATAAGCTTCATGTGATAATTTTTGTAATGTATTTGTTCATCCGATTATTATACGATATTGTTTACAAATTTTCGATTGGTTTACAGGTACATGGACAAGCAACTACAGAGTAAGTTTTCACCTTTTTATTTTGAATATTTACCGAATTTTGTTATTGTTGTTGCGTAAACATGTTTTCTTTCAAAAGATTTGTATATCTTACTATGCATTTGAAGGCAGTTTAGGTGTGCTCAATACTCCAGAATGTGGAATGTTGACAGAATCGCAAGTTGAAATCTTCTTGTTGTGTTGTTTTGTTAGTTTTTTCTTTTGTTTTACCTAAGCTATTGCTTTGGTTTCTAATATTAGTTACATAATAACCTATATTGAACCTTTACAAGGACATATGAAGGTATTTTTAACTACCTGATGATGAAAATCAAGTCTATCAGTGTGTTCTCTTTATTCAAGTACAGAAATCATTAAGTAGTCTTATTGGATAGAATGGTGACTACAACTTTTAACAACATAGGAATTTAGAAGACTGAGGGGCCGTTTACCAAACCCTTACCCGGGTAAGTGCTTATCAATTTTACCAAGTTATATTACATTAACCGATGAATATGACAATGACCAATAATCTTACCCGGTAAGAACGAAAGCAATGGTCGAGACTCGTACCTGGTAAGTGAGAGCGACGACTCTTACCAGGTTAACCCTTACCGGGTAAATTTTTGCCTACGATACCGTTTTAGTGACTAAAATCTTACGCGATAAGGTAAGTGATAGCGTCGAAATTAACCGGTAAGTACTTATCGGGTAAGTGTTTGGGTAAACAACCCCTGAGTAACTGAATTGACAGATGGTTATAGGAGGCACTTGTATAGTTGAATCAAGTTTCTGGTCAGATCCTTTTTATTAGGACACATAATATCTTTTGTATAATGTCTCTAATCTTGTACATTGACATCTTTGTGAGTGCCATTACTTTGCATCGTACATAGTAATGCAAGAATTAGGAAGTTTTATTGATCAAAGAGAATATGACTGAAGGCGTGGAATCAAGAAATATGGCGAGAAAGATAGAAGTGATAACTTGACAACACTTGACATCATATTACCACTGACATGGATTCCTTGGAATTGAGCTATTTGGTTTGTAAATTAAAGACGTTATGGAGAATTGTTTTTCTGAAGCAAGGGAAATGCGAGGAGGGCTATGTCATGGCTGTTTGTGCAGTCATTTTTTACTTGAAAGAGGTATCGAAAGTAGCAGAAGCTATATTTATAGGCACTTAGTAGGAGGCAATGATATTTGCAGGTACTATGTGAGGACTGATTGGTGGAAGTGTTATTGCTTATGCTTCTGAGTGAACATGCAAATAATTCTAATCATAATTTGGCTAATTTACATGCAGCTTGTGTTAAGGTTGACCATGTGCCACTTATGTTGCATCTACTAGAACATTAGATATATTGGGTCATTTGATGCACCAGCTCTCCTCACTCACGTTATCCAGGAAGGAATTTAGGTGTTCAAATAACTTGGACAACATAAAGTAATAAATTAGTTATCTGTTAGAAAAAATTTGCTTAAGTTTAATGTCTTAAGCTACAACCAAAATTAAGACTTTTCTCTGAATCTTCAATTTCTTGATTCCATGTATTTTGACAACCAAGATTTTGTGAGTATTTCGTGATTACTCATACTTGGTTCATGTGTCTATTGTTTCTATGAGGTAATTTCGAATATCCCGTTAATAAACCATATCAAACTTCAATTTTATTTATTGTTTGACCGGTAAATAAACTACACAAACCATGAAATAAAATGGAAAGGGATGGAGAACATAACGAAACAAAAAACATAATTGATGGCTGAGTAATTGGCTTTAGAATTGTGATTAACCCGTGCCGCATCGCGCGGGTACACAACTAGTATACAAATATTAGTCCAATTTACAGCTCAAAGCCCAAAATTAATCCAACTACGTCAAGGCCCGAATTAATTCAACTAGATTGATCGATATGTCTCAATAAGCATGAATGCACGAGTACACTTAAACAACTAGACCGGCGTTGTTGTTTTCATTGCATAAATAAACATATGAAGTATGTTTCGAACAATAGATTTCAAATTAGAAGTATAAACATAAATGAATATAAGGAGTATGTTTTAAAATAGAAGTTGGAACCATGAATTTTTGTTTTCATGGCATTGAAGTTTTTAAAGTTTGATTTTTATTGCATAGAGAAATATCATATGTTCTTTTTGTAGGTTCTAACTTTGTATTTTTATATCATATTTCCTATGTATACGAGCAATGGAAAATACTCCTAAGTCTCCAAAAATCGAAAACAATGATGAATCAAACACGTCTAAGAAAAAGGGATGTAGATCCCCGAACATTTGTAATAACTAATAACTTTGTTGGCTACATTTTTAGCATTTATTTATAGTCTTTCAATCGTCAACTTTATGAATATTTATAACCCGCCAACCCATGGGTTGGGTTGGGTTGGGTTGAAAATTTTCAAACCGCCGTAATTGGGTTGGGTTGTAAAACTGTCAAAAACCGCCCAACCCAACCCGCGTACACCCCTACTCCAATGTAAGCAAACAAGACTCGAAAAAAAAATTGTTAAGGGGGATTCTTTTAGATATTGATTCTACAACATGTGGTAAAGTTTGTACCTTTTTCTTTCGATTACTCGATACTAAAGTTGATTTTTGTTGTTGCAATGAGTTATTTAAAACGATATAAAGACTATCAATCTTCCCCTCAATTTGGACAACGATTTGTTCCTTGGCAAGATGGAGAAAATTACTTAGTTGTTTGATCTTGCAATTGATAGGGATGGAAATGGGGAGTGTGATGAACTGCGACAACAATGCATCCCCCCATCTTAGACCCTGCTCCCTGTTTATGCCCTCCATCCCTACCCCCCGTCATGTCTAATCCTGTCATATTCAAGGGGAAATAATCCAAGTCGGGTACGTGTATAGTAAAAAGTAATGTGATATATATATAGAGGGAGGTTCATTTGTTAACCAACAAATTGTTGTTAACTTTATGAACCTAATCCAACCAATAGAATTGCATCTCGATATATTGTTTTTATTTCTTTAACCATTAATGAGAAAGGGTAGAAAGGTAAATCTTAATATATACAATATTTATTATACTTATGTGGGAGTTACAAAAATTTTAATTCCACAATCCTAGCTAATTCTTTGATTTCAAAATATTTTCTATAATCAATTGCTAAAATCGTATGAACATCACAAGAAGTCTAGTAGCTAGTTGTTTCAATTCAAATCTTTTGTCCACCGATTGAGTATGATGATTTCTGCAAATCCAGGTGAGCTTGGTAGCGCCTTTGTTTTGGGTCAAAAATATTACGGGTTCCAATCCTGTAATCCCTACCTATTCAATTTCTTATTCTGTAACACCCTTAAATCTGGAAATAGCAACTTATTAAAAATTTACTAAATACATCAATAAATAAATCATCTTCAACCACAAATTATGACTTAATCTCGATACAACCATTCATTCTATACAAAAGTCTATGATAAGGACGGGTGCTACCAAAATCCCATAATAGTTACTATCTCCAACGTTGCGGAAGACTTCACCAACTACTTACATTTGTACAAAGCTAAGGCTCGACTCTTCATAGGATTGCTAGGACCAACTCTCAACCTTGAAACCTGATGCACATGCCGACAAATAAAAAGGGTTAGGCTTAACGCCTAGTGAGCTCAAGAGTTTTCAACATATATAAAACGATCGTTTAAAAGAAAGGATGCGGTTAAAATCGTAGTCCTTCAATATGATACGTCTTACATGTGAAAACGACTCATTTTCTAATAATATGCATTTTAAACAAAGAACACAAATTTGGACGTTTTCCAAACCCAACCACTACAAAGATGATAATACCAATGTAAGCCGCCCATTTATAAATTAGCTTTAACCCAAAACTCACTCAAAGCGTAAATATAACTTAAACTCTCCATTTGTGAAGATACGGTTAAACTTTATATCCCAAGATACCCAAAACACGGGTGGGGCATAATACTCATCCCATAAAATTCAAGGGTAAAACCCAATAATACAAAACGTCACCGAAAACTTGGATAATAAAACTCAATACCCAGAAACAACACCTTTCGGTGACGGGGGATTCCCGATTCCATAAAATGTGACGGTCCACAAAGTAAGCCCATTTTATGTTGTTATGACTAGTCATATAAACAAAAGTACACGCAAGAGATGTCAGGCTCAGTAGCTTTAAACGTACACCCACGGAAACTCGAGTTCAACCCCGTCGGGTTCCTATGTCGAGCCCCTCATCTAATATCGTAATACTTGAGCACGAAGGACTTATACCGCACCTGGTACCTTAACGTGCAACACGTAGGACTTACATCTCACCCGATACCTAACGTGCAGCTCGTAGGACTTACATCGCACCCGATACCTAACGAGCTTCATCCAAAATTGCCAACAAGGCTCGAAGTCGAGCTACCAAAACTGGACAATTGTCCAAAGACCCCAAATCAAATAAAAACACCAAGTCGCAGGCTTAGCAACCCATTGACCAATTGGTAATGAAATAACTTATAATAAAACGCACTCGGCCAACGGATATATAAACACTACGACTAAAAGTAAGATTAGTTCAAAACTCAATATTAGTTGAGGCAACCCATTTTCCAAATGAACTCATAACACAAAATATGCATTTTCCAAATTTAACTGTTGATAAGAATGAAATCATCAAATGAGACTATAAACATTCTTTAAAGTACCTCACCTAAATGTGCAAGTGATACTTTATAAAACATTCCATTTCATGAATGATGCATGAGACTCAACAAACATTTAAAACGTATTTCATTGACCAAAGATCTATTTATGAAATAGGACCTCAAAACACATTCATTTGTAACACCTTTATCAAAATGCCCAAACATCCCAAACGTGGGTATTATACAAAATTTGTAAAGTTAAAATACTTCAAATAATCATAGATTAGTAAAACCCAATATTTGATAATTTCATGTAGAACACATAAATACTTTAAAATAGACATTTTGGCATGTACAACGTTTTCACAAATCAACTTGAACTCACCTTGCTAGATTTAGGCTAAATCTAGATTTTCCCCCAATTAGAGCTCCTTTGAAGAACACTTGGATTCTCAAGACCAAACTTCCAAAACCTAAATCCATATATAATCAACCACAAATAAACATAATCAACCACAAAGAATCGTTTCCCAAACCATCTACATGAATACCTCCATTACTACCGAAACCTTAACTTCCATAACCGAAGAGAATAGAAGATTACATTAACCCAATCTTGAATCCACCAACCAAAACACTTCTAGTTCACCAAAATGGTTACAAAACTCCAATCTATGAAAGGGAGAACAAAGGGTGGATGAAAACCAAGAAAACTTTGGGGAAGAAGATGAATAGCGAGAGATGAGAAGCTTACCACCACCAAATACTCTAGTATACTCCAATATACTTCCAATCTCTTTCCATATCCTTGAAAAGCTCTCAAAAACGAAACCGTAGCAACTTGAATCGCCCAAATCGGAGTTGAAATGAGAGAGTTATGAAGAAATGAAGTTTGGGGCTAAAAATCGCGATTTTAACACCCTGAAACACCCAGGCGATTGTGGCAGGCTATAGTGACCATGTCACAATCGTCGGGCACTATAGCCTAGCGCGTACCGAAACTGTTTTGGCCATAACTTCTTCGTTATAGCTCCGTTTTCGCTCCGGAAAGAACCGTTGGACTCGTAATTGAATCATTCATCCATCTAGACTATAAAATCCAGGATCCAAGTCCAAAATTAAATATATTATTCATTCAGGGCGCTCGGCCGATGCTCCTATGATTGTCCCTTTAAACCACTCAGACGAAACTATGTGAACTCTAATATAAAATCATAAGGCATCACATTTTTAGTCAAAATTTCAACTTTTAAAAGAAATAATGTTCATATTTTTTTTCATTTGAATACGATGTTCAGTTAAGATGGTTCGTATGTAAGTGCATTTCTTTTGTAAACCAAAAAAGGTTGTAAACCTTGTAAACCAATAAATTTTGATCTTAACCGTATATAATCCCCTTTTTAAGGATGATTTTTATTTTTAGTTTTTTAAAAATGTAATCGCCTTCATCCTAACCGTTGATTGTTTAATCATGTGGTTACATGGTTTGTCATCTTTTTATGGTTTACAATTGAATTAGTCTCTCTCTCTCTCTCTCTCTGTCTATATATATATATATATATATATATATATATATAGGGTTGGGTTGGGTTCCGGTGAGAAGTTGAGTTAATGGTGAGAAGCATGAGAAGTGGTTATCGACCGTTGGATGAGAAATTGACGCACATTAGGATGAGATGCACTGAGATAAGATGCACCACATCAATTCCCTTCTAAGCCGCAATTCATGAGAAGGCTTGAGATTAAAATAGATCAACGGTTCAGAACCATTTCTCACGCTTCTCACCGTTAACTCAACTTCTCACACGATTCTTCGCCTATATATATATATATATATATATATATATATATATGCGAATGATTGTGTGAGAAGTTAACGTGAGATGTAGATCCCAACCCTTGATCACTTGTAACCTCAGACTCACTTATGAATCATGCTTCATAAGAGAATTGATCTGATGCATCTTATCTCGGTGCATCTCATCCTAACGTGCATCCAACGGTTGATAACTACTTCTCACCAAAACCCAACCCTTATATATATAGAGAGAGAGAGAGAAAGAGAGAGAGTCCACTAAGCATATCTTGAGTTGGTTCGGAAATGGGATCTCCAATAGTTGGAGACAAAAAATTCATATTAGAAAACATAAGTAAACGTGCCTTTGATTGAGCCTCCGCAGATAAAGGCTCTCGGTTCTTGAGCATGTTGGGGGATTAGGTGGCAGTTGAAAGAGTTGTCATAAACAATAAAACTATAAATAAATAGTTTATCCAACCAGTAGAATCTCCTAATTCTATCGAGTTTGAGTTTCTTCCACTTTACGAACAAAGCACGATGAATGAATAAAGTCAAAGTTTTCTCAGAATATGCAGACCCAACCCTCCCATGTTAAATTAACTCATTCCTTGTTATATCATACTAGTAGTGTGGCCGTGCAATGCACCGGGTAAGCAAGGTGTGAAGTTTTTATCATAAATGAAAAGCTAAAGCCCTCAATCCTGTAGCTTAGTTGGCAAAGGGGTGAGCAACTTTACTCAAATACACAACAAATTCAAGTTTGAATCATGGATTTATTGAAACTAACCATATCTCTCAAAACCGTTTGCATCATCTCTTCATCTTACAAAGTACAAGAAAAGAAGCCAAATGTACACCCAAAAAAATACTTATGGAGAACAAAGTAGACAGGGAAATGGATTTGTACTTGCAAGATTTTAACCCACTTCACCTTTCAACTTTCAAGTTCTAGACCACCTTTAGTTAGAAGCTTTAAAAAAATCAAATGAAACCTGCAAAACCAAAAAATCATTAAGATGTAAACATATTTACCAAACGCGCAACGGGTAAGCGCTTATCAGCAAGAGTGTAACACCCCAAAAATAGGGATAACAAAAATCCGAAAATCGGACATGAGGTATACTAAAAATTGCCATAGCAAGAGCCTCCCAAAAGTGGGGAACATAAATGAATAACCTGTTTAATCACAATTTGTAATTTAACGGGCGATAAACAACAACCAACTAATCTAATTTCTACAACTAGAAAAGAGATTACAAAAAGGGTTGTCATCTATGAACCCGAAAGATCTATATCCAAAAGCATAATGCGTCCATGCACAAAAATCCCCAAGCTCTCACCCCAAGGCAACTACACTTGCTTAGAACCGGCGCCGCTAGAACCTGAGATACACATCGACACCAAAACAAGTGTTAGGCCAAAAAGCCTAGTGAGTTGAACAATAATGATCATGCAGGAACAATTACAATTCTTATCGGCAGTTAACCAGTGCTCAACAAATGTGGAGTCATTAGGGGAGACCCAAAGCACCAATCAAGTCCCACCCAAGAGTCGATATACCTTGATGCCCTTAACAAGGAACACCCCAAAGGCCCGGCCCATCCGAAGACTATCGCTAAGAAAATTCCCCGGATGGCGGAGGTCTAGGCACATACCATCACAGTGGCGCCCAAGACTACATCCTCCTAGTGTACTGACTTGGTTCGTCCACATAACATTTATAAGGGGTCCTTAGATATATTCCAATCCGCATATTTCAATACCAACTACAGGTATAATATTCCACCTTATCCTCATAGCGTCCAACAAAAGACTCAATGTAAATCATGCTCATTATGCATATAAACATATCACCAAAATAGTGTTCCAACTAGGATTATCACCATGCCCGTATAAGCGTACATTTTAACATATCAAGGTACCCACATTATGCATCTATGAGGCAAATCCCAAATAATGATACATATAACAATAATCATGGCACCTCACCAATATACACATTTCCAACTATTTTCACCAAGAAAACCCAAATACTTGAACACATAGAGATAAGATAACAAATAGAATATTAAGATGTGTATCTAGTTTTAACAAAGGTTTAGTAAACTCACAATCTAGGTTTTGACCCCCAAAACCTAGAAAATATGGAAACCCTAGAAGTTTGGAGAAGATGAGTCTTGGAAGTGAGGAGTGAGAATCTTGAATAACACTTCAACGAGGACACTTGAATGAATCTTGACGACCACTTAATGCTTCCAACAACCCAACACCTTGGAGATTAATGAGGTAGGTGAAGAAACCCTAAAAATCGCCTCTAGGAAGAACTCTCCCGTTTTTGTAAAGTGATAATGTGAGAAATGAGACTGCCAAGGAAATTTAAACCCCTCAGATGCCGCGGGCGACAGTGCCCGGCGATAGTGCCAAAGGGCACTATCGCGAGTCACAATCGCACACACACACGCACCCGCGGTACGCCTTCCGCGAGTATGCCCGGCGATAGTGACTATGGTCACTATCGCGTGTCACTATCGCGTGGCATACCCCCCTCTCGGTACAACCTGGGCGATAGTGCCCTCCGCGATAGTGTCAGGGCACAATCGCGGGGCACAATCGCGAGTCACCCAAAAATGGCCCAAAACTCAACCAAAAACTATAACGAGCACAAAGTTTGAACGATTAACGAAGGTAACTTAATTATATGACGTTTAGATCTGAACATGATAATAAGACGTACACAAGAGCACATATTCTCACAAAACGGATTAAATGCATTTAGGACCACAAAATACTTACCTTAAGAATTTACGGGTGTTACAAAGAGCACCACCTTGACTTACTTTATCGGTTAACATTTTTGGCCATCAATTGAACTATTGGTAAGCGTATTTTACCTGGTAAGTGTTGACCAGGTAAGAGTTTTCTCCCTCGTTTACCGAGCAAGATTCTTCGTCCTCATGATGCCTCTTAGTGGGTAAGATTCAAGATTTTTACCATGATAAACCGATAAATGTAAGTCTTATAAATCTAACCTCTTATCCGGCAAGACATAAATGGTGAATAAGAGTTTTTTTTAAAGCAAACAACACCTAAAACATGCAATCACCTTACATAAGAGTAACTGTAAACATACAACACAACACATTGGATGCCATTTACTGATGTTTTGATCATTTTACTTAAAAAAAAAGTGCATGCATACCCAAAAGTATGTAAGATCACTCTTATATAATAAAAAAAATACACTTTTAGCACAAGATTATGTGCATTGTTCAAAACAAAAGGGAAAAACAACTACATGTAGGTTGTTATCTTTGCACCATTCGATATTATAATCAGTTTGAAATCGTGAAACAGTACCTGAGACCAAGAAAAACAAATCAATTGTGAAATCGTATCTAAGACCAAGAAACCCAAATCAATGGTGTAAACAGAAATTGATTTGAAGAAACAAACAGAATCATGATGTCAGAGAACAGTGAGGAGAGAAATGTCAGAGAACAGTGAGGGACTCCCTACATGTCATTAGCAAAAGTAAAGAGTTTGTGTTAAAAATAAGAGTCACCAAAGTAACAAAAATTAAGATTATTAGTTATCTCTCCCATAGCACACAATCACGGGCCATCTCAGGTAATACATAGATAGGACAATGCCTAAGTAATGACTAATGGCTTATATTCTTTAGACCCTTAGAAACCTAAATAATATCAAAATTAAGGTTAAAACTTCGAACCACTTCCAACAAAAGGAATAAGGTACAACGATGTCAGTCCTAACATATATAACCCCCATCACGTATAACTTGCCAAGTAAGTACCCCATTCATGCTTCCTAAGCTCCTAGAGAATTCTTTTTCCAAAAAAAGAAAAACTCCTAGAGAATTCCTCTTAGGTATGAATGCTTATGTTTTCATAAATAGTGAGGTCCAAACTAATTCTAGAGAATTCCTCGTATATGATTTCTTATGTTGTATTGTTATCATAAAGAGTGAGATGCCAAACTATAGACAAGTTGCTACATGTTAGTAAGGAGGAGCATTTCTTTGCATATAAAGCTCAAGGCAAAAAAGTAATCAAGATAGTTTCCTTACGCTTGTCTATTTGAAGAATTATGACACCAATAGAGATTTTAAAAGAATAAATAATACCTGGTACAACGCTTGAGACAACTGCTGATTTGGAAGCAATGGTTGTCCTTGTGAAAAAGGGGGGCCCATGCTAGTGGGAGGTCTTGAACCTGAATACAACGTTCAGCAAATAAATGAAACAAGAAATGCAACATTACCAAATCTAAGAAACTCAAACCACATCTACAATTGCAAGTTCAATCTTACATGGAACATGGGTTGTGAATGGTGCAGCTGCGGTGCAACTGTGCAGCTGCGGTGCAACTGGGTGCTGAAAACCTGCATTTGGTCCAATATGAGAGTAATTTTGGTGAGGAAAGGTTGGCATAGAAGGTGGTCTGGGTTGTGATGGTAGTGGTGGTTGAAGTGGCAAATGAGGCATGTTACTTATATGTAAAGGCTCCTGCAATGGGGTGGTTGCAGCAGGCATTGTAGGTTGAAGAGCTGATGGTGCCTGGCTAGAATAATGAGGCGGAAGAGCAGCCATATTTGAAAGTTGAGAGGATTTTGGAGATGGGATCGGTGTTGTTTGAGCATTGAGATGACTTCTGCCAAGTTGTGTTGATTGTAAGGGATGTGATGGCAAAGATGGATTCGAAGGAGAAATAGATGAGGATGGCATCGGCTTATTAGCTTGGCTTTGTTGTGTAGGTGCACTTGGTGGGTCCCGCAAACTACTTTGACCTGGCAATGGAGTGGCTTGAGCATTTGGCTGCTGAGCTGGCAGTGTTGCTTGCTGAGGATGTTGAGATCCAGCAGGTTGAATGTTAGGCATCTAAATTGTTATTAGAATAATATTAGTTGCCCGGATCACATATATAGAATAGAACTGTGTCAACGGTGATATATTAGCATACCTCTTGAGGGGGCTGCAGCATTCCTAGCATTATTTGTGCCTGATGGCACATAAGAAGAAAAGAAACAAAGATCAGCAACTAAAAGAGCAATATTGAACTAAAACCCAATGGTTACTAAAACATGTGAATGTGATTAGTAAAACACACACATAATATTCCCTCCAACCCAACTGAAATGGGTACATGGCCTTCCTGTGTTGTCCCAAATTGATTTAAGTCCTTTCCCCTTGAAAAAATGTTTGAACATCAATTTAAATCCTTACCCTTAAAAGATTTTAGGTTCCATTTTCATGATGTGACTTGTGAGGATAAATGGATAGAATTCACAAAATGAAAAGAATGGAGGAAATAATCTAAACAAATGGAATATAAAAGTTTTGCATGTGTCTATGTGAGAGCAAGAGAGAATGGCATCAAGAAGGTCTGAAATAAGAGCAACATTAATGGTAGATGAGGTGCAAAAGTCTCCTTCAAGCCAAAGCATGAGGCACAAGAAGGAGAGATGCCACCTCATCAACAAAGGTTAAAACTTAAAAGCAATGATGAATTGCCAAAAAAATGATGTTACAAATGCTTAAAAGTCATTTCTTAAAGAGTCTATTTCAAACATCAATTGTGGCAAGGAGGTAACAAAGATGGTGAATGGCAAAAAAGATGTGAACGGTATATGATTACAAAAAATCCAACAATGACACAAGAACCCATGCAATTGACTCTCTGTAACTATTATCCATTGACCTTGACTTTGTGTGTATGTATGTATGTATGTATGTATGTATGTATGCTTATATATACGCACACATCTTGAGCATTGATTCTTTGTTATTTATAGTTTTTTTTCCATCTTTTGATGAACGATTTTCCTAAGAAATTAAACATATTCATATGCATTTTGGAATTTAGAGCGGTTTTTTAACATTCAAAGTCAAATAACAACTAACACATAAGGGAGAGAGTATTGTTCGTAAATCGTAACAGCCTTGTTCAAGTGCAATAGCACATTAGGATCTCAGAGGATATGCAGCAAAATCAGCTCTTCTAGAAATAGATGGAAATTAAGCCATCAAATAATATTATGTTATGCAGCCTTTTTAATAGCAGATGTATTTGTAAAAGTCAAGGTTTTATCTTAATGTATGATTCCAAAACCATGATAACCCAACAGGAAGAAAAGTGCGGACAAATACCAAATAAAAGAAACAATCCTCAAGGCAACCTGAACCATTCAAAATTGCTTCCACGTGCATATAGCTCAAGTCTATATAGCTCAAAATTGAAGCCGTATGAATGACATGATTTTATGTTCTTCACCAGGAGCATTTGAATCCGAAAGAATAACCTATATATATACACAATCGATTTGAGAGAATACAGAGCAGTTTACACCCAATTCAAAGAAACCCAAATCGATTTCAGAGAAACATAAACAAACCCTTGGTTCATATCTGAGAAGAAATCGATTTGAGAACAACAGAAAACCCAAATGTGAAGAAATCGTGAAAAAAAAGGTACCTGAGATGAATACGACTGAACAATAAACAATAAACCCTAATCGATTTGAGAGTATACAGAGCAGTTTACACCCAATTCAAAGAAACCCAAATCGATTTCAGAGAAACATAAACAAACCCTTGGTTCATATCTGAGAAGAAATCGATTTGAGAACAACAGAAAACCCAAATGTGAAGAAATCGTGAAAAAAAAGGTACCTGAGATGAATACGACTCATATATGAGAAGAAATCGATTTGAGAACAACAGAAAACCCAAATGTGAAGAAATCATGAAAAAAAATCGTACCTGAGAGAATACGACTCGAACAATAAACAATAAACCCTAATCGATTTGAGAGAATACAGAGCAGCCAACTGTGAAGAAATCGTGAAAAAAAAAACGTACCTGAGAGGAATACGACTCTAAGAAACAAATAAACCCGCAGATACGATTTGAAGAGGTGATATTTTAAGGGAGAGGAGCGCTCGAAGAGGGGTGTATGGTTAGGATTAGAATGGATTTCAATTTTTGAGGTTAGGATAAGGATAGACGTGAGAGTGCTTCAATAGGTTGTATCAAAGCATTATGAATTTGTAAATTAAGTAATTTGGCTTGAATTAGTAGTACTTTATGCATAAAATAATGTATTTAAGAGTTTTTTATGCCATCTTTATAATATAGTATAGATTAAGTATTAAGGAATGTTGTGGACTTCTACACTATTTACGTAAGTGTGACATCATCTTTTGTCATGCTTTATCAAACTAATTTCAGGGGCGTTTGGTTCATTTTAAGGAATAGGAATGAAAATGGGAATGAAGTAGAATGGGAATAGGAATGAACATTGCATTGATTTGTTTGGTTAAACCAATATAATCAATAAAAAATTATTTTATATAATATTTTTAATACAAATATGTGTCGTTCAACACGACAATAAAAAATATGTTTCATTCAACATCGAGAGATGAAGAGCGTATGAGAAAAAATGACTGAGTGGGAATAAGATTTCCATTCCCCCCAATTTGGTCAGGAATGAAAATTAATGGATTTGGGGTAATGGACCCATTATATTATATCAAAACAAACAACATTTTTCATTCTCATTCTCATTCTCATTCCTTACCCCTCAATATCTCCAACTAAACACCCCCCCCCCCCCCCGATGTGTTCTACAATTCTCTCTATTCCATACAAATATTTAAATTGTATTAATTCATAGTTTAAAGTCCATAATAACCGTAAATTGTGCATACTGATTAGTCCAGACTACATTTATATGTTATAGTCTATCAGTTTAGTTCCTTCATGCCAAATCACACAATATACAAAAATCTTAAACCGCACAGTTTTGGTTTGGTTAAAAGGGTTAGGACGTCTATACTAGACCACAAACACCCGAAGCACAAACTACAATATATATATATATATATATACATAGAAAATGTATGGCTTTTTAATAGAAAATAGTCTTTTAACAAAATTTAATTCTTTTAACATCAATCAACATATTCGACTCTCTTACATGACCCATAACAAGGAATCATGTGAGATAAACTAGTTTTTGCGAGATCAACTTAAATTCTTGGATGAATGTTTAACAAAAAGACATTAAACTTTCACAGGAAAATATCGAACATTCGTAGAAATAAACCTTCACATATAAAACACAAAGAATATTCACAGGAAAATACATTAAGCTTTCGTGAAGCACTATCGTAATCTTCATATTGTGTGTCAAGATCTCACAAAAAATGGCTAGTTTCACAAGAATATAACCTGTATTTAAATGTTATCCATTCAATTTATATACTATCTAATCAAGAAATAATTTGCTTTTGGATTTTGAAAAATTTGAGCCAAATTTCTTTCTTTCTTTCTTTTTTTTTTTGAGCCAAATGAACAATTACAGCACATACAACATATACGATAAATATAATAAAACAGATATTGCAATTATAAAAATAAATAATAGAGTGAATTACATAAATGGTCCCTCGTGAATGCTTGTATTTCACTTTTCGTCCCTCGAGATCTGAAAGTACATTGGTGGTCCAAAAATCGAGTTTTCTAGCCCAAATCGGTCCCTCTCACTAACACCGTTAGATGGAACTCCGTGAAGTCTATCATGTGCCACTCACACGAGGGGCATTTTTGTCTTTTTATCTATCTTCTTCAACCTCACATCTATCTCAAGAACATTATAATCAAGTCAAGAACATCATCATCCCCAAAAAACTGATACAGATCCATTCTTGAAATAAAAACTCTAAACAAACTTGAACAAATCCATCGCCAGTAAATGCTCAGACCCAAAAAAATGCAAAACCGAAATCTTGATGAAATCAAGAACACAATGAAATTAGTAATCAAATCCATAAATGAAAAATATCAGATTCAAACACAAGAAACAACTCAAATAACATATAGAGATCCAATATCTGGAACTACAAACAAAAATCGAAAACCAAAAGCAATCTAATCTAGATCTCTCGATCGAAACCTAAACAAAATTGAATTCGTAAACAAAAATTTGAAACCATAAACAAATATGACCTGAATATGTCGATACCCTAAATAGAAATCAAAACACGGTTATGATGAAGAAGATGGTTTATAGGGAGATTCGAGGTTTTTGCGATGGTCGTTGGCGGCGCTGGAAGTGAGGCCTAGACTGTAGAGACGGTGGTAGGGGAGGGTTGGGGGTGGCGGCGGAACGGAGGTGGGTGGGGGAAGGGAACCCCAATTTGAAATTTTTTAGCCAAAATCCATTTTCATCTTCTTTCATTCTCTCCCATTCTCTCCTCAATTCCTCTTTTTCTAATCCAAGGTACAACCCTAGCTATGCATACAGCAGGAGCTGTTGGATTCCATGGCTTCCTGAGTTTGTAGCATCTGAGCGTTCATCTTTTCGATCTCTATTGCCAAATCCATCGCCATTTCTATATCATCGATGTTGTTTGAATTGGAACCGGAAGTGGAGCATGAGATATGGAGTTTAGGAGGGGTATTGTGGTAGTGGAGAAATGGGTGAGTTTGGAATTTGGTGAATAGTAGAAGGTGCGGTGGGGGAGAAGAAGGTTGGTTGAATTTCCTGGGTTAAGTATTCAAACAAAGATTTTAGGGTTCTTGATTTATGGAGAAAATAGTTGGGGAGGAAGAAGATAGATAAAAAGACAAAAATTCCCCTCACTTGAGGGGCACATGATAGACTTAACGGAGCCTAGACTAACGGTGTTAGTGAGAGGGACCGATTTGGGCTAGAAAACTCGATTTTTGGACCACCAATGTACTTTCAGATCTTGAGGGACGAAAAGTGAAATCCAGACATTCACGAGGAATCATTTATGTAATTCACTCTAAATAATATCAAATTTTGTAATAAATACAACAATTAATATAAAAAAAACGACAGAAAACAAACAAATTGTCACCTCAAATTCATCATGTTATTGCAAAGATATTGACATTAACAATGTTTCGGAAGATTATTTTATCATAAGAAAACAAATTTCGGAATCAAAATTTTATTCATCGAAAATAGCAAATTTACCTGTCAAACTTTGGAGCTAATATAAAATTCAATAATAAAGCTTATTTCTTTGACCCTCGAAAGTTACTTCTTTTCTTTAAAAAAAAATATCATAACAATTCGTTTTGTAGAGTCTCCTATGTTCACAAATTTAAATAAAGTGTACAAATCAATTTTTATGTGTTGTTTCATATATAACAATATGAGTGAAAATATAGTGATACAATGTCATTTCATATGTGAAACGTTTATTGTTGTTTTTTTCTTTTCCACACACAAAACAGTCCGGAAACAACAATGAAAACTGGTTTGTATAATCTATTGGGTTTATAGATGATTATACGTCTCATTTTGTATATTGTATTTATATAATCGTTATGTGTTGTTTCATATATAACTTTTATATGTTTTATAATTTTAAACAAATGGATTAAAATTCCATCGTTTTTACTTGCTTTAACCGATATACAACGAAAAGTAATAACATTAATTTTTGTTTGTCGTAGTATACCATATCGAATTATAATACCAAAAATAAATAAATTACATATTATTTCTTACGTATAAAGACCATTACTCATATAAAACATGCACTTGACACAAAAAGGCCGTATCTACTCATCTTTCATGACATCTTCTTATCGGTAAACATCTCCAAGAAAATCTTCAACTTTTCCTAATTGCGATTGTTTTGATCACCATTCTAGCTATAAATTAAAACCGAAATTAAAGATTCTTTTAATCTTATTATATTTGAATTATGTCATTTCTTGAACTATACAGGGTGTACTTTTGGTACTCGTGAAGAACAAAACAACCATGTTTGAACATTCCAAGTCAAAGAAACACGTACATAATCTTCTGATTCGCGACAAAAGGTTGCTTTTACACGATGTTTCTTGAAACCCTGATTCCCAATAAATTATTAATAACACAAACATTACATATATATGCTAGTTGTGTATGCATGTATCTACAACCCATGAATAAGCCTAGTAGTTTCCTCCATCCATAGGAAAAAAACAAAGGGAATACCAAAGACTTTATTTCCATGGAGAATTACACCTCCAATTTAAACATACAACTTCCTCCAGGTTTCAGATTTCACCCAACCGATGAAGAACTTATTGTTCACTATTTGCAAAAGAAAGTCACTTCAACCGCCCTCCCAGCTTCTATCTTTGCTGAAATTGAGCTATACAAGTTCAATCCATGGGAGCTTCCATGTCAGTCTCTCTATCTCTTTTTGTAACACTAGTACAAAATTAGTCATTTTACACAGTTATGCATTAAATCGTGTAAGAAAGTTAAATTACCTTTTTACACAATTTATTTATGTTGGTTGACTTTGTGATGTTTGGTCACAGATAAGGCTTTGTTTGGAGAAGATGAATGGTATTTCTTCAGCCCAAGAGACAGGAAGTACCCAAATGGAGTGAGGCCGAATAGGATGGCGGGTTATGGGTACTGGAAGGCGACGGGAACTGATAGACCAATTTTGGGATCATCGGGGGAGAAGATCGTCGGGGTGAAAAAAGCTTTGGTGTTCTACAAAGGACGACCTCCAAGGGGAGATAAAACTGATTGGATTATGCATGAGTATAGATTGCTAGATACACTTGCTTGCAATTACAGAAAGCCAAAAGAACCAATGAGGGTAATTAAACCATCATGATCTTGTTTCCCTTTCATGTTGGGTAATTGCATTTTTAAAACATCATTCAAATTAACTCTTGTTCTTTTTTATAAAAAAAAAAAAAACACTCTTACAACAACCAATCATTTAACAGGTGGCTTAGACTAGTTGTTAGTTGATAATTAAACTAATAACCTAGTTGTCAAATGTAAAATGATCTAAAAGAACTTAATATCACACAACTTTATTTCATCAAACCTTACAAAAGAATAATATATATAGGTTGACAAATAGGTAATCATTGAATCAGTTACCGGTTCTCCTAAACTCAGGTATACCAAGTTCAATTCTTTTTTATACCATCGATTCTTATTATGGGTCACGTCAATCTTTTATAAAGAGTAGTTTTTTTTTTCTTTTATTAATCCTATGTATTGTTAGTTTTACATGTTTCAAATGTGTGACAATAGATCCAAACCCTACGGACTTGGTCAAAGATTAGCATTTATAAATGAAAAGGAAATTGGCCCAAACAGTCATCATTTCTATCTTCCCAATTGGTCTCATAGCCAATTCTCTACCTCTTTTACCCAAATGTCACTACCTCTGCAAGTGACAGATCCGCAAATTGCGGAGGGGTGAAAAAGTAAAAGAAAAAAAGAGTTTCTAAACAGGTCCCCAAGTTGCAGACATAGACAAAATTGCAGAACTGGTCCCTGTACTTGCAGACCTGTTTAGAAACTTCTTTTTTTCACCCCTCCTTAATTTACGGACCGGTAGTAACATTTTGGTAAAACCAAGAGAGAAATGGTTAGGAAACCAATTGTGAAGATAGAAATGGTTATTTGGATTAATTTCCCAAAAACCTACTTAAAAGAGTAAAATTTTGCTAATAAACTGTAGGTTTTCTTTATTTTGTTTGTGGCTACAGTTGGATGATTGGGTTCTTTGTAGAGTGAGACAAAAGACTTCTACTACAAGAAGGAACTTTTGTGAAGATATATACGGTCAAAGCATTCAAGAACCTGAAAAGTCAACGATCAGTTCCATGGACACAAACCCTAATCTTGAAATTTTAAAGGGTGAAACCCTGTTCAAAGATTGTCCAATGTTGCCTTTCATCTTTGGTTCTCACTTAGATTTATCTTCCATGGATGCCAAGTCTTCTACCATCAGTTTTGAAGGCAGCAAAAACTCATCTGATTCGTCTGAAAATGGAGGGAACTTTCAAGAATCATATGCATCAGTTGAAGATTTTGTTAGTCGTGATAGAAAGCGCAAAAAAATGAATCAAGAAGAAGAGGGTTTTATCAACCCTAACAAGAAGGTTAGAACCATGGAAGGTCGAAATGAGGACGTGGGGTCTTTAAGGATCGATACAAATGAGATGAGTTTCTATGGTGGAGATCAATCTGATTTGTGGGCGTATATGATGGCATCCCAAGATCTTAATCATCTGACCTTCAACTTCAAGTAAGGTGATGGATTACTATGGAGAAGATCAATATAAAAAGGTTACACTAATAAATATAGTGTGTGTTTGTAAAAGCTATGGTTGCTCCTCGAGCAATGTTTTTGGCATAAAACTTTGCTTGGAAAGCAACCATTTGCTAGTTTGATCATATGATTTAATATATTCTACGTGTAAATATTATGCCATACACGAATGAATTGTGTGGTTATGGAGAATAAAATGCAAGTATCAATTGAAATGGTCGCAACAATTTAAGTTTACCTACAAATGCATCAAATTTATACTAGAAAGAGAATATTTTATCTATTGAGGTGGACAAGAAATTGGGTCTGACCTGAATTGTTTTTGGTGAGACTGCTACCTTGTTACTCAAGAGAGAATTTATACAAAGGAGAGGGTTACCAGAGTCCTAAGATAGATTAGGGGATATATCTTTATCTTACATTCAATATGTTCCCTTTTTTTTAATTCCAGTTTTTCTACTTTCAAATAGTTTAAACTTTTTTAGCAAGCTCTTTTTAGCACACTTTTTGCAAGCCGGGTGTCTTTACAGAAATAGTCGCTCCACTCTTTACAGTAGAGGCCAAGTTTACGTACATCCTACCCTACAGAGTACATACCCCACATCCAGGATGGGATATAATGGGCTTGTGGTTTGGTATATAAGTACATTTATATATCTCAAACTCAGCATATCAAGGAAATCCCAACAATAAGAACAAGTCACCTTCACACTTACTTCCATAATCTCCTCCCCCCACCCCCCCCACCCCCCAAAAAAAAGGAATGTTGGTAGGCCATCAATACAATTAGAAAGTGAAAATGGCATACGTAGTTATATTTGAACAATGATAGAAATATGTTGTATAATAAACATACAACGAACAAATGAAAACGACAAGAAAAGTTCAAATCTAAATGCGAGAACATACATAACTCAAGAGCAAACCAGTCCCATCATCACATGAACAAACCAGATGAGATTCCATTATGTTCACAAACTTTCACTTCAAAACACTGCAAAGTTGAAATTTCTTATCAGGTTGATGATGACGTCGACATTCATCTCACCGTATCAAAAAGTCAAATGAACAGCCAGTTTGTTTATATCAGGAATGGTAAGTTGGTAACTGAATCAGACTTGAAAGGTGAATGGGGATTAATAACATACAATTATTCACTCTTCCTTTGTTTTTTGTTTACTGGATGACATTTTTACCGAAAATCATTTCACATAAAATTTGATGCAAGAAAATTAGAGAAAAAGATCCAAGCAGCTAACTTACTTCAGTGGTTTGGTCATACCGTATCTAGGTGCAAATACACTTTCATTAAGAAAAATAAGACTAAGAGCTTTGAAGGAGAGAAAAATGTTGTGCACAGAAGGAAGACGAGTGGTTGAACTTACTTGTATAAGTAGGCTGCAATTCCCAGAATTACACACAGCAATATAATGTCAATACAGAAATTCCGACTAGATCTCAGCTGTCAGCCCAAAAAGAGAAACAGAAAGGAAAACCTTTGTGAGATATAATCATGGAAACCACAATTATAAGAAAGGATCTGAGGCTGCTGCTTAATCACCTGATTAACAGTGTGTTTAAGTCTAACATTGGTATTCCTAAGGTCTGAAGTTGCCTTATCCACCTGAAATATCACAAGTAGAATGCTTTAAGTAAACATATAACTGCAGCAGTAAAAAGTACAAGTACTGGGGAGAGGGGGGGGGGGGGGGGGGGGAGTTTCTGACCTTGTCATCTATTTCATCCATCAAAGGAACCTGCCTGTCTACTTCCTGCACGCATTATGAGGTATAAAAAAAATTAATTGTGTAATCACAACAATGCAAGATTAAGTACAAGAGAGCAAACCTCGTTCATATCTTGCGCCATGTTTTTCAATGTATCTAGACCTTCTGATATCACTTCCAAGCCTTGATCCTATATAAAAGAAAGGAGCAAATAAAAAGGGTAATACATGAAACACAGTGAAAGTGTTGAGCTGATGGGAAACAGGCTTGTATATTTTGATATACAGAAAACAGAATCACAAGTACATGCCTGCTTCATTTTTCTCATCTCATATTCATTCCTGAATTGGCTCGACTCTTCAGTTTGCTGGAAGTATTCATCATCAAATCGTCCATCTATATTTAAATGTACCAACATGAAGTTTAACTAATAAGTAGAAACAAACCAACCACCACAGAATCAGACAAAATATAATATTCAACAGAACCAATTGATCACCTGATGAATCAAATTTGATTTGTGTACGAGATGCTGAAGCTGCCCAGCCTCCAGACTGTTTGGGTGCAGCAGCACCCCCATCAGGTATTGCTTGGATCCTATCAGGAAGTGCGAGAACCAAGTCATTACGAGCTGCAAACTCTTCTGGAGCAAGTCCTTTTACCTGTTATCGAATTGATGTCTAAATCTTAGCTCAACACAGTTGTATTCTCCCAAATAAAGGGCAAAATGTAATAGTGCTACATGGGGTACAAATACACATACAACTGAATCTAATTTAAGCCACCTAAATACCCCAAGTCCTTCCATCAAAGACGAGTTGGATGACTGCATTGGGCAAGAGGTGAGCCGAGGCAACCTCTCCTTGACTACCCTATAAGCCGACACCTAACGGATCTAGATGATTGGGTAATGTGACCACAAGAGGGTATACTTGAATTAAAGATACAAGGATTGATCTAATTTCGGATCATTTCTCGGTAAACATGATCTGCCATAATCTCTTCCATGCTTCAATTATTAGAAGAAATAAAACTAATGAAGTACGTCTTCGACGATCCAAGTCAGCCTACCTCTCCTAGTTGCAAGTTGCATTGACTACAAAGTAGATATTCTAATTTGGATCTTTAAAATGTAATATATTTTTAATATTTTGACAACATGGCACTTGAGTTTGCTAAGGCAAATGCCTGCACCTCGCCTTTTGCCTCATGCAATTGGCGCACCTGTCACCTTAGTTCACCACTAGCTTTTGATAACAATACGTCAATACCACAAGTAAACAAGTTTTATATGCATGGGAATTTAAATCATAAGCTGAACCAATGACATGGAGAGTTCTTACATGAAGTGCAACCACCTTATAATTCAAGCCGTAAAGTGAGAACTTTAAACCCTGGTTGTAAAGTCAATTTCAAAAAGCTGGTCAAATGTAGCGGAGTTACCAACTCTATCCAAAAGGTAGATAAAGCCTTAACCTTTCCTTGGCATCATCGAGAAGTCTTATGCATGCATGCTACACCAAATTATGCTATGGTTGCCTAAACCCATTTTACAGTATACATGCTTGAAAATAAAAGGTTGGAAATGGAACAATCGACATTAAACGGTGCCATGCCCTATGCCTGTTAACAAATAAATTTTGCTGGAGGTGTGGAGAAAGTCATACAATCCAATTACAGCTGACTGACAAAAATTAACTATCCAATTGGGTTGGGTCGGATCCAATTTCAATATCCAAATTGGATAGGTTGGTTGTTGGATGATAGTTCAAAATCCAATACTGAACAGATGCAATCCAGTTACCATCCAATTACCAATCCAATTATATAAACAATAATGTGATATTTGTATTTCAATGGATGAAACTTGTTTGTTTCAGTTCATATGATTTATGCTTATGTTATGCATCGACCCAAGCCCAGGCCCATTAGTAGGATTAACATTCTAGAAGGGGTAGTTTCGGTATTTGTCTTCTAGAATCCGTTATGGTTGTTAATAAATAGAGGGGAGGTGGGAGAGTGAAGGCATGCAGAAAATTAGTGAGTGGTTTTGGGAGAGTTCTAGCACTCTCGAATTGCTAGAGATTATCTTGGTTTTCCATTCAAGTAAAAAATCAATTGATCTGTGATAGGAATCGAAATCCAAGCAATGGAATGAATAAAGAAATTGGGGAGGAAAACCGAATGGATTAATTATCGCTAACTAGAAATCACAAAGAAAATAAAAGATACCAGGGACGGAAGTCTCCCTCTCTCAAAGCATAACGCTAAGAGCCAAAACAAAATAGTAGAAATCTCCTAATGAATGAAAAAAACGTATTGCCTCTTCTCCCTAAATAGAGGTAGAAAATTAACTTTCCTAATCAAGATTAGCCGCTTTCCTTTTCTCCACTTTCCTTTTCTCCCCTTCTTGCCTTTCTAGAATAAACTTGGAGCACTCTTGGGCTTGGGACATGTTGGGCTTTCACGATAGGATTCTCATCGTTACTCCCTCCTTCAAAATAAGTCTTGTCCTCAAGACTTGCTTCCGGAAACTGACTCTGAATACTTACAACATCTTCCCATGTTGCCTTTGGGGTCGGTAAGGACAACCATGATTGAAAATAAGCTTCCGACTTAGTCAATCCTTGGAGATAAACCGAGACTCCTTGAAATACAAACCTCATCGACGATCTTTCCCAATTATGGATCACGTCCCCCAAGGTGTTTAACCAATCCATGCCGAGAACCAAATCCAAATGTCCCATGTTAAAAACCAAGGCTGCTATTACAAACTCACACGGTCCCCCTCTAATTTTCAACAGTGGACATCGTTGATTGACGTGAATTTGATGACCATCTCCGAACTGAACGGTGATTCCTACAAACGACTCCACGGACAAGCCAAGAGACTTCACTAACTTTTGAGAGATAAAGTTGTGGGTAGCCCACTATCAACCAAAATGATCACAGGAATGTCAGCTATGGCGCCTTCCAATTTAAGGGTTTTGCCCCCGGAAGCATACTCAGCCGAAGCCTCTAGAAACCCAAGTGCCAAACACAAACTTGCCGAATTTGCATCCTCTGGTTGAGCTGTTGAATTCATGTATGCTTCAAGGTTGCTAATCAACCCATCCTCGTCGCCTGCCTCATCGTCGCCTAATAGTAGGACTCGAAGCTCACCCTTCGGACACTTATGCGTTGGACCAAACTATTGGCCACACCGAAAACGCAACCCTTTCTTCCTACGTTCCTCCCACTCCGTTCGTGTGAGAGATTTGAAATCCCAATTTCGATTAAACAACTGACCGAAGTCGGTCGAGGTCGAGCCCTGAGTACGTGGTAAAGAAGAGGATCGATTGCTCTTCAGTCGCCCCCGAGAAGGAATTTTGTCGGACGAGGAAAATAAATTGGGCCTATTTTGATCCGTACGACTCACCAAATAGGGCCTAACCTCATTTGAAAACCCATTCCCAGGCCTTTGTTGATAACGAAACCGGGACAGTGATGGGTTTGTCGACGAAGGATGGAGCATTCCTTCGATGTCCTTGGCTAGATACATAGCATCTAATCGTGATTGGGGACGATGTAATCGAACCCATCGTTTGACCTCATCCTTCAATCCGGCAATAAAGTACCCTAAAGACTGCGATTCCGGTAGTTTGGGAACCAACGATAGCAAATACTCAAAGTCATCGATATAATCATAAATCGAATCCCCTTGTTTGATCGTTGCTAATTGTTGATATGGATTTTGAATTTCCAACCCACTAAAACGTTGCAGTAGCTCTATTTGAAATTGTTCCCAAGTTAACGAATCATAAATCATACTCATCATACTTAATTGTGTCAAACGAATACGTAAGTTAGGAGGAGTACCATTAATTTCAAAGTAGAGGTTGGCTTTCTGAATCAGCCTTGAGGATCGAACCCCGAAAATTCAGGAAGTTTGATTTTCTTCACCGCCCACGGTAAACCCTCCTGCGATCCTCCTCCAGACGTCGATTTATTTGCGCTACCACCCATGAAACTCGTAAATTCCCCACCCCCTGGATGCAGAGGTGATTGAGTTTCATTGTCGACCCCCGATGTGTCGCCAGCAGTCGAGAAAGATTGTTTACCCTGTTGCTTCACCCACCCGAGCATCACTTTGCGAAATTCCGCAGATTCTACACGTTCAGAATCCATTGATGCTTTGATTTCAATGATATCGGATTGAATTTTCAAAATCTGTTCGTCGTGTAGATCTAATCGAGTCGCTTGAGAGCGAGTTTCCATTGTTGGTTGAACCAGAGGCAGGATCAGAGGCAGGATCAGGCAGGTCGGACCAATAATAAGAATCAAAATCCAAGCAATGTAATGAATAAAGAAATTGGGGAGGAAAATCGAATGGATTAATTATCGCTAAATAGAAATCACAAAGAAAATAAAAGATACCAGGGAAGTCTCCCTCTCTCAAAGCATAACGCTAAGAGCCAAAACAAAATATTAGAAATCTCCTAATGAATGAAAAAAACGTATTGTCTCTCCTCCCTAAATAGAGGTAGAAAATTAACTTTCCTAATCAAGATTAACTACTTTCCTTTTCTCTGTTTTCCTTTTCTCCACTTTCCTTTTCTCCCCTTCTTGCCTTTCTAGAATAAACTTGGAGCACTCTTAGGCTTGGGACATGTTGGGCTTTCACGATAGGATTCTCATCAGTCTGTTTCCATCTTCATTCTTAGTTGTTATTGATTTAGAATCTGGTTCATAACAAATTATGTGGTCGTACGATTTATATGAATAGTTATTTATGAGCAGTGTTTTTAAGTGAAAATCTATGGATAATTGGTTCAAAATAGTGGATTGATCTATCAGATTCAATATATAACTTGTAGTAATATCCAAGGGTTACAACTGATCCAATTTGATCTGGATTGCCTCTGGCACATAAGGCAAATCTGTTGGGAAATAGAGCTCTTCAAAATTGAAAGCAATATTCCACCTTATATATCAAAATAAATAGGCTGTCAAAATTCAACATCCAATGGATGATTGGATTGGATCGTTTCCACCCAAATGCATTGGATTTGGACCACCGAACACCCCTAATTGATGTAATAGTCTTAAACTCTATCTCGTCGATCAAAATTCTTGTATATATATACACACACACGCATATATATATGGTTGTGTTCAAACCAGAACAGGGTCAAAATAAGAATTAAAATCATATGTGATTACGGAACACGGTCAATGCAAAGTTGCACAGGCAACTTGTCCCGCGACATAGGTAGTGGCCAAGGTCGCCCGCAATCACGATAGTCATTGTTTTGTTTCCCTTGGTAATTCTGTTGCGTGAGCAAAAAAATTCACCGTGAATTGGTAAAATCACATTTTCATGTTCCACTTGAACAGTTTCTGTTTTTTTCTCTTTTTTCTCAAAAGGATTGTTAAACTATTAGCTTGAAATTTGTAATTTGGATATCACTTTAAAAATGGATAAATTATTATACTTGTGCTCTTTTGTTTCTATCAATGTTGGTAAAAGACAAACACTACTACGCTCTCAACGGATAGAATACCTTTAGACTTCTCAAAGCAAGCACCCCTGTGTTGGTCATCCTAGCAATGACTTCTCCTTTTGCGTTTGACATTATCTTGGAATGTAACTCATGCCAACTATCACAGAGTTAAATTTATCCTTGAAGCTTTGTGTGGTATTAAACCGCCTTAGTTCAAATAAGTTAGCTTTATGGAAACAATAGATAATGGCTACTCATGGAGGCCTCCCTCGTTCATACGAGGCTCCATCCCTCTAAAGAAGAATCCCAATAACCTTCTAAGTTCTGCTATATACTCCCAAGACTATTACATGTATCATCATCAAACCAAATGTTTATAACATAATGGCAATATTTTGGCACTAAAACAAACTGTTAACTAGTCATAAAGAGCTTAGTGTTCACTCATTTGTTAATTGTCCAACGGATGTAGCTTCTTGTTACATTTGCCCATAAGTATTTCAAGTGCTCTCTTAGTACATTATGTTGCATATGAAAACAAATATCAATCGACTATTATTAGCAGTACTAATAAGGGCAGCGAATATTAACCTACTTATTCAAGTTAATGGTAGAAGAGTCATCAAAGGGTATGCATCATGCTATGATGCACAAATTATTTAGAGTAGCTTTCAACTGGAGTACAAGCTTAGTAATACACATTAAGTTAGGTCCACAATGCTTCTATCAGGTATGACCGCTTTTTATTAAACATCGACTACGGGCTTTAGCACATTCCTTGCTAAAAAGAAACTTGTTTAGTTATTTAGGTGGGACTTCTAATGCTTCTCACAAAAAGCAATCATGGACCTTTTTTACTTTGCCATAATGGAGCAGAAGTTTTCAGAACTTGGAACGTAATCCGATATGTTGACATCAGATAAAGTACGATATACAGAGTACAGACAGTTTACCTAGGATGCAAGTTTATCTACTGAATGTGCCTCCTTGTATATAAGAACTTAGCAAACTTTTTAGGCACTAAAACGGTTAACAATTGCTGGTCTAGTCTTTATAAATGGTAAGAATGTGGGCAAAATAAACAAGCTTCTATGGAGATGCAAGTCTGTAGGATTATTTGAGGAGCTGTGATTATTTGCAAAAAGAATCACCATAAAACTTCAACCTAAGTTAGCATCTTCCTTTTATTCTTTTGTCATTGACATCGTTTGTAATCATCTTAATCTCTGGCTACCAGGCAACAGCTAAGATGGAATGAGACAACCTCAACCAGATTAGGCACAACCCCAAACTTTGAAAGATCATACAGTATTTTCCAAATCATATAGGCTATAAAACTTCAACCTAAATTAATGTTTAGTGGCCTATCCACACTGCCAGTGTTCTATAAATCCCAACCTAGATCCGCTTAAAGGGCCAAATAGCATAAAGCAGCTCTCACTGCTTCAATTAGTTTGGGCCGCTTAATTGGCAGCCTATGAGTTAAGCATCCCTCATCGCTTAGATTAAAAATACAATTGTTGAATTAAGTGTATTTGAAGGGAAGTTTGCTCTCTTTAAGTAACTGCATCATGGAACGACAAAACTAGATATTCAGAAGAGTAACTATATCAAAGTAATATTCTCAAGTGTTTACATAATCTAAAAAATGATTACACTCCACATGAGTGAACTGTATGTTTGTGCTTAATAGTCCACTTAATCCCTGCTTAGGTGATTAAGTGCTCGATGGTAGCTCGATTAGAAGAATCAATTAAGTCAGATATAAAATAGGCTGCTGAATGCATGTTCGTGTACACTCCATAACAGCACCACAACCACAAACCTACCATTCATCCACAGTTACTCTCTCTACACGGTCTTCTTAAGAGAACCAATAGTTGCATCTCCATCCTAAATAGATACTTAGGTCCCAACAATTACTTAAATGCTTTAGTACTCCAATTGACCACCGATTGCGCTTACATCCACAGAACAAACCGAACAAACTCAGTTGTACACTTGCAAAATATGGTATCGTCTACGATATGGATATGATAAACTGATAAAGAACTAATCTTGAGTGTCATCTAGCATAGGACATTTTACTCTTACACTACATATGCATATAGCGCGTATGTAACTCAATGTACAGGAACATCCTATTTCTAGTCAATCAAAGAAAAGGAGCGCGATCGAACCTTCTTCATAGCCAATCGCTGCAACTTAGGGATTTCTTCCAGTAACTTAGCCTTGGTGCGTCGTATCTCGGCGTTAATCGCCACCACCGAAGCCCTGTTTTTCTCATTGGTAGCAGTCTCCGCTTTCTGAAAACAATAACAAACTAACATTATTGAAAACGAATTAGCAGTTTGTTTACAAAAAAAAAACTTAAAACCCTAGATATCAAAACGAATTGATACAGATCTAAACATAAATCACCTGAAGAGCACTCTCAATATCAGATTCTACTGCGGCGTAGAGCCGAGCAAAGGCATCGTCACCAGATACATTGAGATCTCTCTGCTTTTCGACGTCGTACTTGTCGTACTTCTTGCAAATTGCATCAACTCGAGTTAAAATTTCGATCACGCTCATCTTTCCTGTGATCACTTCTCACTTCAATCGAGATTTCGCAAGTTCGATTTGAAGAAACCACAGAAAACTGTTTGAATTTGAGAAGAATGATGGTATCTTCTTCTTCTTTATGAAAGAACTGGACCAGCCTGTCATAACCAGTTTTATTTGTTCGTTTTTCAACTGTACAATTATTCAAAAACTACCCCTCATGTTCTCTTAAATTGTTGATATTGTTCTTATTTTAAATTCTATTTCATCCTTTCAAGTTTCAAATATTGAAATGCATGTTTTTATTTAGTATTCTAGCACCGCATAAAAACCCGATAGACCGACAACCCAATCCAACTCAACTCGGAAAATAGGCCGACAACCCTAGCCCAAACTGAACCAAAAATCAACTGGGTTCTAAATCTTACAAGCCGATATCGAGGCCGATGAAAACTAAATTATGATATGTTGTATATCAATTAATTATATCAAGTGGAGATACGTTAACAGGTTAACTCAATAAGCAAGAATTATAACTTATTAACTCACGCTACTCTCTGGCTCATTGTGATTTCCCAAGAGGCAAGTTGAATCCTTTAAGTCTCTCTTTCTCTTCTAGGGTGGTGGTCATTGGAGAAATTTCTATGTTAGACCAGGGACAGACCTAGAAATTTTTTCATACAGTGACACCATCTAATCTAGACAAAAAATAATTATAAAAAGTACGAATTTTGTTGACGTGTCTTCATCTTTTTCCGACGTTCAATATTGTCTGATGTGTTTTTAGCATTGTTCCACCGTTTCGAGGGTTTTTAAAGTTTTTTGCTTGATTTCGATGGATTTTTAAGTTTTTTATCGATTTCGAGGGATTTTTCGGTTTTTTTGGTTGATTTTAAGAGTTTTTTTTCGATTTTTTAGTTGATTTCAAGAGTTTTTTTTAGTTGTTTGGTTGATTACGAGATACGATTGCACCTTCTTGAAGTTTAAAAATAATACGGTAGCACATTCCAGAACGATACGATTGCACCTTTCACGAACCTAAAATTTTTCACCCTTCGCCGGAAAAATAATACGGTGGCACGTGCCACCGTAGCCACCAATACAGGTTCGTCCATGTTAGTGACTTAGAGCATCCACAATGTGCTCGTTGGGAGGTTTTTCGGGAGGTTTTTGGGAGGTTTTTCAAAAAGCAAAAACCTTCTTTTAAGTTTTTTCACATAGTGGAGATGTTTTTCAATTGAGGTTTTTCGTCATAGCTCGTAACTGCACGACCTGCTTTTTCGTATTTAATCAGTTTTAACTTTATAGAATTTTATAAAAGTTTCGTATTTAATCAGTTTTATTTATCAACCAGTTTTATTTATTAATATATTTAAAGTAATCTTATTTAAATATAATTATTAAATAAATAATATAAATAAATACATAATGAAAGTAATTATATTTTATATTTTTAAAATAATATCTCAAATTTGACATATTTATACAATTCTAACAGATTTTTAGTGACTCGATTTTTATTTTCGGTTGTACATATTTTTAAATTTAACATTTTTTATTTTTTATTTTACATACTTTTTATACAACTTTTATATATTTATTAATAACCTAATTTTTATTAATTTTATTGTACATACTTTTAAAATAACTTTTTTTCTTTATTTTTACCTAGATAGATTTTTACTATAAATATACCTCTCAAACTTTCCAATCCATATTAAAATATTTTAAAAAATTATGTAAAATAAATACATAATTAAATTAATAATATTTTCTTGATTTAAATAAATATGTATTTGTATCAATTTTAATGTATTTATCTTTATAAATAAGAATAAAATGATATAAAGTTAAAATAGTGGGACCCTGAATAGTTTAAAAAAGTAATGAAAAAACTTGGGTGAGGTTTTTCACATAGTGGATAAAAAAGTAATGAAAAAGCTTGGGTGAGGTTTTTCACATAGTGGAGGTTTTTAAGTTGTTGATGTGGCAATAATGTGTAAGAAAAAAACTATGAAAAAACTCGGTGAAAAACACGTACACTGTGGATGCTCTTAGTTGTTTGTTTTTTGAAGAGTTTTCTTTTCTTTTCTCTTGTAATTAAATTAATTTATCATTTATGTATCAAACATTTTGTTGATTAGGTTAGGTTGATATTTATTTCTAAACCGCCATATTTAACTTGGGTTGATCAAATACTATAACCCTTACAATGTTCGATTATTAGTTAATTTTATTCAAATACTTGGTGTTTAGTTGTCTATTTATGTGACAACTTGTTCACATAGATAGAAAATAAGATTTGTGAACTCCTTATAAGTTTTTTAATTGTGTGTTATCAATAACTTTTATCATTGTTTGAAGTTGATAGGAATGTTATTTAATCAGTTTGTTGTTTTGAGCACAAGGTGTTACAAATGGCATCAACTAATCCTTGTACTATCATGATATAAGGCAAACCTCGTCAAGCATAATGAATCCATAACATAATGTTTTATCATCTTATGTGAGTCCTACTTTCTATCTCGCCCATGAAAAACTGCACACAATGGATAGACTTGGCAATGACGTCATAAATTAAAGTGAATAAGTTTGTGACAGCTCATCTCACATGGATAAAAAATGAGATTTATGAGTTTCTTATAAGTCTCAAATTATGCGTTGCAAATAACTCCAACTACAAATTTTAAGATGATTTTGAAGTTATTGAACAAGTATGTTGTGTTGGCCTTTAGGGTGCGTTTGGTACGCAAAAAGAACAGGACAAGACGGAACATGACAGGACGGAATGGAACAGGACAGTTGTCCAGTGTTTGGCAAGACATGACATAACTGGATAGAACAGAACTAGACTGGTTAAATGACGAATTTACCCCTTATGAAAAATCATAGATTACATCACATAAAACTAATTTACATCACTAATACATAGTGCAATGGATTATTAAAAACATAAAACTAATTTATCACGATTGGATTTTGGATATGGAAATCAAAACCCAAATTTTAAGTTTCGGATTTTAGGTTGTTTCGGGTTTGGGTCGGTCGGTTTTCGGATTGATGTCGGTCGGTTCGGGTATTATATAATGCAAAAGTTATATATAAACTCAATCGTATTTTAGAATGAATACAGTTGATTGAAAGATTGTTGAAATCGATAGCAAGTTTAAAATTTAGAAAATATTTCAACATATAATTTACGATTTTCAAAAATAATTAGATATATATATATAGTATTTAAAATATAGATTTATGTCATTTCGGGTTTTCGAACGGGTTTGGTGGCCAACGATCAAACCCATTCCGAACCCAGATATCCTCCAAAATTGTAACACCCATAATTTTCGGTAAGTATAGGGGCACCCAGGCATTTCTATACCTTGTGTTTGGTGGGATTCATGTTGGGAAAACACTACTAAAAGTTCCAAATAGTGTTGATGTAACACCCTAAATTCTGGAAATAGCAACTTATTTAAAATTTCTTGAATACATCAATAAATGAATCATCTACAACCACAAATTCAGAATTAACCTCAATACAAACGTTTTTTCTATACAAAAGTCTTTGATAAGAACGGGAGCTACTAAAACCCCATAATAGTCACTATCTCCAACGTTGTGGAAGACTTCACCGATTACTTACTTTCGGATCTAGCTAAGGCTCTACTCTTCATAGGGTTGCTAGAACCAACTCCCAACCTTGAAACCTGATGCACATGCCGACAAATAAAAAGGGTTAGGCTTAACGCCTAGTGAGCTCAAGAGTTTTTCAATATGAATAAAGATGTTTGTGAAAATAGATAATGCAGTTTAATTCATAATCTTTCAAAAGGTATGCTTTGAATATGCAAACGACTCGTTTTCCAATAATATGCATTTTAGACGGAGAACACCAATTTGGACATTTTCCAAATCAAACTACTACAAGATGATGATACCAATGTAAACCTCCCCTTCATAAATTAGCTTTAACCCAAAACTCACTCAAAGCGTAAATATAAATTGAACTCTCTATTTAAGAAGGTACGGTTAAACCTTATATCTCAAAACACCCAAACACACGGGTGGGGCATAATACTCAACCCATAAATCAAGGGTAAAACCCAAATATACAAAACGTCACCGAAAACTTGGATAATAAAACTCAATACCCAAAAACAACACATTTCGGTGACGGGGGATTCCCGATTCCATAAAATGTGACGGTCCACAAAGTAAGCCCATTTTATGTTGTTATGACTAGTCATATAAACAAAAGTACACGCAAGGGATGTCAGACTCAGTAGTTTTAAACGTACACCCACGGAAACTCGAGTTCAACCCCGTCGGGTTCCTATGTCGAGCCCCTCATCCAATATCGTAATACTTGAGCACGAAGGACTTATACCCACATCTGGTACCTTAACGTGCAGCACGAAGGACTTACATCTCAATCTGATACCTTAACGTGCCTCGACGTGGAAAACTAATCGTCCCAACGCCGGAACAATAATAAACCAAATACGGGGTCATGACTCCCAAATGCATCAAATAAGCCAAATAATGCGCATAAGGCCCAACAAGGCTCGAAGTCGAGCTACCAAAACTGGACTATTGTCCAAAAACCCCATCAAACTAACAATGTCAAGCCGCGGACTTAGCAACCCATTGACTCATTGATAAATGAAATAAAAACACGATAAAACGCACTCACCCAACGGATATGCAAAAACCACGACCAAAAGTAAGATTAGTTCAAAACACGGGTGGGGCATAATACTCAACCCATAAATCAAGGGTAAAACCCAAATATACAAAACGTCACCGAAAACTTGGATAATAAAACTCAATACCCAAAAACAACACCTTTCGGTGACGGGGGATTCTCGATTCCATAAAATGTGACGGTCCACAAAGTAAGCCCATTTTATGTTGTTATGACTAGTCATATAAACAAAAGTACACGCAAGGGATGTCAGACTCAGTAGTTTTAAACGTACACCCACGGAAACTCGAGTTTAACCCCGTCGGGTTCTTATGTCGAGCCCTTTATCCAATATCGTAATACTTGAGCACGAAGGACTTATACCCACATCTGGTACCTTAACGTGCAGCACGAAGGACTTACATCTCAATCCGATACCTTAACGTGCCTCGACGTGGAAAACTAATCGTCCCAACGTCGGAACAATAATAAACCAAATACGAGGTCACGACTCCCAAATGCATCAAATAAGCCAAATAATGCGTATAAGGCCCAACAAGGCTCGAAGTCGAGTTACCAAAACTGGACTATTGTCCAAAAACCCCATCAAAATAATAATGTCAAGCTGCAGACTTAACAACCCATTGACTCGTTGATAAATGAAATAAAAACACGATAAAACGCACTCACCCAACGAATATGCAAACACCACAACCAAAAGTAAGATTAGTTCAAAACTCAACATTAGTTGAGGCAACCCATTTTCCAAATGAACTCATAACACAAAATATGCATTTTCCAAATTTAACTGCTGATAAGAATGAAAATCATAAAATGAGACTATAAACATTCTTTCAAGTACCTCACATAAATGTGCAAGTGATATTTTATAAAACATTCCATTTCATGAATGATGCATGAGACTCGACAAACATTTAAAAGTGTATTTCTTTGACCAAAGATCTATTTATGAAATAAGACCTCAAAACACATTCATTTGTAACACCTTTATCAAATTGCCCAAACATCCCAAATGTGGGTATTATACAAAGTTATAAAGTTAAATACTTCCAATAATCAAAGATTAGAAAATAACCCAACATTTGATAATTTCATGTAGAACACATAAACACTTTAAAATAAACATTTTGGCATGTACAATGTTTTGACAAATCAACTTGAACTCATCTTGCTAGATTTAGGCTAAATCTAGGTTTTTCCCCAACTAGAGCTCCGTTGAAGAACACTTGGATTCTCAAGACAAAACTTCCAAAACCTAAATCCATACATATTCAACCATACATAAACATAATCAACCACAAAGAATCGTTTCCCAAACCATGTGCATGAATACCTCAACTAATACCGAAACCCTAACTTCCATAACTTAAGAGAATATAAGATTACCTTAACCCAAAGCTTGAATCCACCAACCAACACACTTTTAGTTCACCAAAATAGCCACATAACTCCAATCTATGAAAGGAAGCACAAAGGGTGGATGAAACCCTAGAAAACTTGGTGAAGAAGATGAAATGGGAGAGATGAGGAGCTTACCACCACAAAATACTCTTGTATACTCCAATAGACTTCCAATATCTTGCTAGATCCTTGAAGAGCTCTCAGAAACGAAACCGTAGCAACTTGAATCACCCAAATCGGAGCTAGGATGAGAAAGATATGAAGAAATAAAGTTTGGGGCTGAAAATCGCGATTTTAATTGTCCAGACGCTGTTGGCGAGAGTGACAGCGAAAGTGACAAGGCGTCACTCTCGCGGGGCACTTCCGCGGAAAATGTACCGCAAATTGTAAACTTCCCCGATCACTGTTTTGGCCATAACTTCTTCGTTATAGCTCCGTTTTCGCTCCGGAAAGAACCGTTGGACTCGTAATTGAATCATTCATCTCTTAAGACTATAAAATCAAGGATTCAAGCCCAAAATAAAATAAATTATTTTTCCTTAATATATCGGTTTCTATATTAACTTGGATTGATACCTTTTGAAAATCGGGGTGTTACAGTTGAGGACCTTAGTGTCGAAAAAGATCGGATTTTCGGGCTTTGGGGAGTCTGGGCAAAAGTGACAGCGAGAGTGACATGTGTCACAATCACGTGTTGCTCTCGCGGAGGGCCTTAAGGCCGCGGTACATCTTCGGCGAGAGTGACTCGCGATAGTGACACACAATCGCAGCCGACCCCAGACTTGTTTAAATCCCGAATTTTCAGCCCTCTTTCATTTATTCTTCACCTATTCCTTCTCCTTCTCTCTCAAACGAACCTTTAGGTCCAATGTAACACCCTCAAAATCTGCAAATAGCGACCGATTAAAAATTTTCTAAATACATCAATAAATGAATCATTTACAACCACAAAGTTAGATTCAACTACAATACATATATTCCATCTTATATATAGACTATAAAGAACGTGTTTTAACATAAATGAATATATCTAAGGCTCTACTCTTCACGGAATTGTTAGAACCAACTCTCAACCTTGAAACCTGATGCACATGCCGACAAATAAAAAGGGTTAGGCTTAACGCCTAGTGAGCTCGAGAGTTTTAACATAAATGAATATATCTTTAAAGGAAAGAATGTAGTTTAAAGCAAGGTCTTTCGAAATATTATACATCAAAATAGAAACGACACAATTTCCCATAATATGCACTTTTAAAGACAAAGCTCCAAACACACATTTCTTGTAAGATGATGCAACCCGTAACTCACCCAAAGCGGGGTCATAGTTCGATACTCAAATGTGCTAAAATGTAAGTAATACTTCATATCCCAAAACACCTAAAACTCGGATGGGGCATAATACTCGACGCTTAAATAACGGAAAACAGGCCATAAAATATGACACGCCATTAAAACATGAAACTGAAGCTTAATACTCACGCGACCATAAAATGGGATGAAATCCAAGTATTAAAGCATGGACAATTAAATATCCAAAATACAACGGGCCGACAACAGGGGATACCCATATCCGTTGAGAGCGGAGGAACACAAAAGTATGCCACTCAACAACGTTGATCGTATGACACTTCACGACACGCTAGCCCAAGTGCCCCTACGACTCCTTGACAAGTATCACCCAAGAGACAGCTGACCTTAGCGAATACCACTGAAATCATCGCCAAAGGCTCGGCCCACGGGGGATGCAACAAAGGCATTGCCCCACGCGGCGAAGGCCCCAAACGCCCATCAGAGGACTCCCCACAGTCATAATAGCTCAATTGGGCTCAACCCTCCTAGTGCCTACTTGCAAAGACAAGGTCGTAAACCATGAGTCCCGGAGTCCAACCCCGTACCACCCAATTGACCATCAAATAAGATTGGCTTATGTGCTTATGGATCCAATGCAACACAGTCTAATGTTACACGACTACTCATGAATGACTACAACACTCGAATTTGTAACTATCGATAATATGCAATAATATGCAATAAAATGCAATAAGATGTACATCACAAATTGGACTCTACATCGAGCCATTAAAACCGGACAAATGCCATTGAGACCCTTTTAAGCCAATACCGAGCTAAAATGCTCAAAATCCATTTGACCAATAATTACCGGTCCCCCAAATAATGAAATGTCTTTAAACAACGTTTACGAAGACACATACCCCAAATACGAGATTAACCCAAAACTTGACGCATAATGTGACCAAAGGTTTTCCAAAGGGTTTATGAATGCCAATACACCTAAATGCATATAACACGAAATAGACTTCTTTTGTACAAATTCGTCAAAGATGCATAACTCACAAAATAGACCTTCTTTATACAAAGTCACCAAGAATACGTAATTCATGTTATTTAGTTATTGAAACGTTCAAAATCCAATATAAGCATTTTAAAAGATTAACACAACTCAAGGATATGAAAACTCATCAAAATACTCACACTTTGACAGATAACCAAGTAAAACATATTTTACTTCACAATACTCAAAACTTATCAGCAGTTAACCATTTCATGTAAAACACTTTAAAATAAACATTTTGGCATGTACACCGTTTTCACAAATCAACTTGAACTCACCTTGCTAGATTTAGGCTAAATCTAGGTTTCACCCAACGAGCTCTTTTAAAGGCCACTTGAATCTTCAAGCCGAGGACTTCCAAAACCTAGATCCAAACATACCACACCACTTAGAAACATTCCCCAAACATTAATTACTAAAATCCTCAAAGAGATCAAAACCCTAGTTTCCCAAAACCAACAAATCCGAGATTTGAGAAATCAAACACTAAGAAACCATCAATGGAACATTTATAACTTATTTCAAAAAAGCTTACCATTCTAGGTGATGAGACTTTCCGAAGACACCCATTCCAACTCTTCAACCCGAGTTCCCACACGTTGGACTTGATGAGGAAGATGAAGATGGAGGTTTTGTGGTTCAAGATCCCACTAGTTAGATGATGAAGAATCATGTGGTTCAAGGGGAAAAAACCCTCAAAATGGGTTAGGGTTCGACTTTGAGGTTTGGGAGAGAAAAGGGGGAGAAGATAAAAGTGAGAAATGAGAAGAATGGTGAAAATTCGGACATTTAAAGGACCAGACGCCGCGCGCGACCTTGCCACGCAATAGTGACATTGTCACTATCGCGAGGGCACTATCGCAGAGAATGTACCGCGGGTGGTACACCCCCGGCGATTGTGCCACGCGATAGTGACACATGTCACTATCGCGAGTCACAATCGCGCCACTCGTACCGAGGCCAGAAAAGGGTCAAAACTCGAGATTCTCGCATGGGTCGACTCAAGGTTCGAAAGCACAACATTTCCTGTAACACCCTCAATTCTGGAAATAGCAACTAATTAAAAATTTTCTAAATACATCAATAAATGATTCATCTACAACCACAATTTAAGACTTAACCTCCATACATACATTCATTCTATACCTACAGTCTATAATAAGGACAGGTGTTACTAAAACTCAATAAGTGTCGCTATCTCCAAACTGCGGAAGACTTCGCCAAGCTACTCACTCTCACGCAAGCTAGTGCTCATCTCTTCATAGCACCGCTAGGACCAACCCCAACTGAAACCTGATGCACATGCCGACAAATAAAAGGTTAGGCTAACGCCTAGTGAATTGAAGAGTTTTAACATGAATAGATATATCTTTAAAAGAAAGGAAATCGGTTCAAATCAAGATCTTTCAAACTAATTTACTTTAGAAATAGAGACGACTCGTTTTCCACAGTTTGCACCATTAATGACAACGTTCCAAAACAACCATTCTTTATAAAACGATGTGATCCAAAACTCACTCAAAACGTGAATATAAATCGACTCCCAATTGTGATACCGTGAATAACACTTCACATCCCAAAACACCCAAAGCACGGGTGGGGCATAACACTCAACCCATAAATCATGGTTAATAAATCTCATATACAATATCTCACCGAAACATGGACACAAGACTCAGTACCCAAAACAACACCTTTCGGTGATGGGGAAGACCCGATTCCATTGAATGTGGCGGGTACACAAAGTTAAGCCACAGATGTATGTTATAAGTGTATCTTCAAGGATACACAACCATTGACATTGTAACACCCTAGAAACTGCGGAAATAAAATTTCGAAGAAACAATTCGGCAATAGACTAACTTGCGGAATAAGGTGTGACAATTTCATTACACAAACAACCCAACGGGTATAGAGTAGCCAATATTTAGGTAGATAACTGAAGTATAAAACGACATCCTATTAATCTACAAAATATCTAGATTAGGGACGGGTGTCGCTATACTTCCAAAATGAATCTTCAAAAGAATCTCTCACGACCCCAAGGTCGCTCCCTCAGTCCCGACGAGCCCCACTGCTAAGATAACCTGCCAACATGACAACCAAGAGCAAGCGTTAGGCTAACGCCTAGTGAGAACGAGCTAAATAAAAGAGAGTACTAAACCCAAATTGGTGCCACGCGGTAGTATAGCCATGAGCTAAGTCAAGAAATCCAATAAACCATTAGTGATTAAACATGGTATAAGTAATACCCACAAATCACATAACGAGCTCAACCCCTCTAGATCTGTTGCTCAAAACATTCAAGTCAACCCCTATGGATCTATCCTTGAGAGTTCCCAAAACAGGGGGAACTCAAGCACATAATGGGATTACACCTTACTGCACCATGAGACGCTGCCCGACCGTATAGGCCCACACCTTACTTATCATGGCAACCCGATGCCTATCCCGTGCTAAAACGTGAACCAAATGCCCAAAACAGGGGACATAGGAACACAGTGCCTATGGATCCATTGCACTAAGACTCAAAGCCAAAGCATGTCATTTTAGAGCATACTCACATTAAATCAGCTATACATGCAATTCATATGAACAACAGTTCAATTCTATAAATCGTGATTCTTGAAAATGTGAGATCTTTAGAAGGTATTTCCCAACGACAATAAGTCACTTTGAAACCAGGTTTTCCACATTTCAAATAATACATTTATCACATAGCATTCGTAATACAAACCGATTTAGCTTAAAGGACTCACCTCAGATTTCTTCCTGAATAAAACTGCTTCTGACGATTGCTACCTATGACAACACCGATAATCGGTAAGCCAAAATAAAGACAACTTAATGACTTAAAACTCAGGAATAAGAACACAACATACTGCCAAAACACTGATCCGGTCGAGTACCAAAACCGGTCGAACCACAGCACCGGTCGAACAGGAAACACCGGTCGAACCGACATCCGGTCGAACCGATGTCCGGTCTTAGGTCACACCGGTCGAACGACCATTCGGTCAAAAGACCCCTCGATCGAAGGACCCCTCGGTCGAAAGGCCATCGTCTTGTTCATCAAGAACAGATCAACAGAACCCAGATCCAAAAATGAGAAATACTTAGATCTCACAATGGAACGGTTTAAAACCTTCACAACGAGATTCTACACGGCTAGAAGCATTCAGATCAAAGCATTAAGCTAGATTCGTACCTCGATTTGGAGAAAACCCGAACGACTCTTTCTCCTGCTTCCTTCTCTTTCTCTCTCTGATTTCTCAAGAAATCAGATTGTGATATTTTAGAAAATATCTGAAATCTGATTTATATTTATATAACCCAAGTTACATTTTACCCCCTTGAACTTTGGGTAAAAGTCAACTTTTCACCCAACCCCAAAATAGTGGGTGTTACAGACATCAACCCTATCCAGGTCTTTAGTCACGGCAGACATCAACCCTATCCAGGTCTTTAGTCATGATAGACATCAACCCTCTCTGGGTCTTTAGCCATAATAGACATCAACCCTCTCTGGGTCTTTAGCCATAATAGACATCAACCCTCTCTGGTCTTTAGTCATTTGAACATCAACTCCATCCAAGTCTTTAGTTCCAAAGAATCACCAAGTTCAATCCTATCCAGATCTTTACCTTGGGATCTCTCCATCCTTGACACACTTGATTATGTAGGACTTACATCGTATCATCAACGCCTATTTCCAGATTAAAACATATGAATCTTATCCCATTTATACGATAAAAACCAACCTCTATGCCTATGGATCCATTGTGTTACAACCTAACACGTTATATGACTCCAACGGATGAACTAACGCATCCAATACACGTAACTCACAAATGAGATGCAACTAGGTACACCATACGACAAGGCTCCTTAACAAGCTACCAAAACTGAACAAATGTTCCAAAGACTCATTTGAGTGCAAACCAAGCCCCAAAAGGCATAATGTACGTTCGGCTAAAATACGAGAGCCAAAGTGGTTACATAAACCAAAATACATCTTTCCCAAAACTTTGTTTCTCAAATCACAATTGGCCTTCGGCCCAAAACCCAAAAAGGATTATCATTTTCTAAAGCGTTCCCAAGGTCGGGATCGACCCAAAACCAAAGGACTCACACCTTCGTACTTTTCAAGTATCTCATTTCATGAATGATGCATAAAACCCGACAAACACTTAAAAGTGCATTTTTAACCAAATACCCATTTATGCAATAAATCACCAAGTCACATTCCTTTGTGACACATTTACCAAAATATCCCAAAATCCCAAATGTGGTGTTTTACAAGGTTTAATAAGCTAAACACTTCCAATAATCAAAAGTTATCAAACAACTCAACAATTGATAATTTCATGTAAAACACATAGATGCTTTAAATAAACATTTTGGCATGTACAACGTTTTCACAAATCAACTTGAACTCAACTTGCTAGATTTAGGCTAAATCTAGATTTTGCCACACTTTGATCTTTCATGACGAAACCTGAATCCTCCAAACCAAAACCTCCAAAAACCTAGATCCATAAATTTCAACCATAAATAAACATATCCAACTATATAGAAACATTCCCCAAACATATTACCCCAAAATCTCCATTTTGGTCCAAACCCTAATTTTCCATAAATGAAGAGAACAAGAAGTTACCTTAACTACGACTCCAAACCACCAACCAAAACCCATGTAGGTCACCAAAACAAACCATAAGCTTCCAAATCTTCAGATGATGCAAAGGTTGGATAAAACCCCAAAGAGCTTGGTGAGGAAGATGGAGATGAAGATATTTTGGGGTTCTTGATTCCAACTAGTTAGATGATGAAAATCATGTGGTTTAAGGAGGAACCCTCAAAATGGGTTAGGGTTTGTGGGGAAGAGAGGAAATGATTTGGGAGAGAATGGGAAGGGATTAGAAAATGAGAAAATGAGGGAAATGGGTGAAAGTTCAGACTTAACATCCTCTCAGCCCCCGCAGGCGATAGTGACATGCGATTATGCCCTTGGCATAGTCGCCGGGCATAGTCGCGCGAACCACACGACTCATGGTACAAACGGGGCGATTGTGCCCCGCGATTGTGACACCCTGTCACTATCGCGGGCACAGTCGCGAGCACTGTATCGAAATCCAATTTAATCAGTTTTGTCAACTTTTAGCCCACGATGCCCAGAACAGATCAATTCATTATTTAACGATAAATCCCCAAAACACGGTAAGTTAATATGATAACTACCATAACGATAATATAAATTTCGGGGTGTTACATTTCCCACCCAAAAAGATAGGCGAAAGGCGGAGAGATTGCCAACGAAGGGCGGAAACTTACTTACGAAAAACAGGGTGTTACATCCAATTAGGGTTTTCTTGCTTTTGAAACCTCAAAACCTTGAATTTTATGGAGGATCTTCCTCACCAAGCTAGGAATTTGATACGAAGGTTTGGAGCTCACCACCTCGTCCTCACCTTCTAGGGCTTCATCAAAACCTCTCCCAAACCCCTTTTCACCCTTTTTGAAGACTTGAAGGTTGAGGTTCATATTTGGGGCCTTGGAAGTTTATTATTGTTAGATGTAACACCCTAAAAATTAGAGTAATTTAAAATTAGGAAAATTAGGAAATATGACATTTGTATTTGGTATAAACCTCCCAAAAGGGGGAAAAGTACTGAGCCTTTACAAAACTTGAGAACGGATATGAAAATCAACAACAAACTAATCTAAACATGACTATCTAGATTACATCGGTTGTTAACCCAAAATCACCAAAAGATGGGACTTAAACAATTGCCCAACATCAAATACTAGTCATCAAAAAATGCCTCTAAGACCATGCTCGTCACTCACGACCTTGGCAACCCACCGCTAAGGGAACCTGTTATACATATCATTTGAGAAAAAATGTTAGGCTTAAAGCCTAGTGAGAACATACAATTTATAATTTCAAGAGATATAAACAATTGTATCGAAAGTAAATCTTCTCAAAAGGTTTAGTTTATAAATGAAATATTTGTCACATAAGGACCGTTCAGTCCGAAAATTCATCTTGCGATGATGGGGGAAACCCGATTTACCAAGGATTGTGGCGGAACACAAAAGTAGGCCACAATCCGAGTTGTGAGTTAAATACTTGGAATCCATGGCCACAAACAACTTCGGTCCATACTAAGATGTGAGGGAGGGCCCCCGAGGAAACCAAGTCATACTCGTTCACTAGGACTACATTATGATCCATGGCTAGTAACCGGTCTCACATAACCGTACCAAAGGCCCCGAGGGTCAAATGCATCCATAGCTACAAAAAGGGGAATAGACATCCCAATAATATAAGTCGACTCAATACCTAGGGATCCACTAGTAATAGTCTAGACTTTTCACAATTTCATTTGTGACCAACCATATTTAGTCATATGGTTCAAATAACATTTATAATCAAAATGCATTTTCAAGTTTAACTACTGGTAAGAATGAAAATCATAACAATGAATTATATACATTCTTTCAAGTAACCCACATAGATGTGCAAGTAAAACATCATTTTACTTCAAATAAGATGGAACCTATCATTTTAGTTGAAAATGATCGGGAACCCTAAAATCTCCCAAAACTCAAGTTATGTCAAAAATGTTGTAAACTTAAATCCAAAACCATGGAGATATATAGGAGTTCAAAATGTAACCCTTGACATGTATAATGTAACACCCGTGATTTTGGTTAATCCTTAATTCACCCCTATCCGGTTAAGCCATGATTATAGATCTTATCCAGTTGGTGTTCGTGGGTTTTGAATTTCGGACCGAGAGCACGTCGGGTCGAAAAAGTCAGAATTTTGACCTTCGGGGTGGCCTGGGCGACTATGCCCACGATTGTGACAGAATGTCACTCTCGCGGGGCATTATCGCGGGAGGTGTACCGCGGGTCTCCCCCTTCGGGCGACTATGCCCGGCGACTATGCCAAGGGCATAGTCGTGTGGCACTATCGCCGACGGCCCCTGGTCGTTTTTAAGCAGCTTTGAGCAACTCCTCTTCATTTATCTCAACCCCTTTCACCCTTTTTCTCTCTAGAAACCGAACCCCAAACCCTAAAATCGGTTTTATGCATCAAAGACACCAAATCTTTTATGTCCCAAGTGTTCCTCCTTCCACCCATCAAAGATTGGAAGCTATGGTCAAGAAGCTTCATCTTCATCTTCACCTTCAACCTCAAGTTCATTTTGGGTTTTCTAGGTTTTCGTCAAAACCTAAGTAGTAAGTATGTTCTTTCCATTTCCAAACCTTGTAATAAGTTATAAATGCTCCATTGATGTTTCCCCTAGTATTTGGCTTATCAATCTCGAACTTGACAGTTTTTGGGAGAAACTAGGGTTTTGATCTCGTTGGGTAAAATCTAGATTTACCCTAAATCTAGCAAGGTGAGTTCAAGTTGATTTGTGAAAACGTTGTACATGCCAAAATGTTTATTTTAAAGCATCTATGTGTTTTACATGAAATTATCAACTGTTGAGTTGTTTGGTAACTTTTGATTATTTGAAGTGTTTAGCTTATTAAACCTGGTAAAACACCACATTTGGGATTTTGGGATATTTTGATAAATGTGTCACAAAGGAATATGACTTGGTGATTTATTGCATAAATGAGTATTTGGTCAAAAATGCACTTTTAAGTGTTTGTCGGGTTTTATGCATCATTCATGAAATGAGAACCTTTGAAAAGGTACGAAGGTGTGAGTCCTTTGATTTGGGTTGATCCCGACTTTGGGAACGCTTTAGAAAATGATAATCCTTCTTGGGTTTTGGGCCGAAGGCCAATTGTGACTTGAGAAAGTTTTGGGAAAGATGTATTTTGGTTTATGTAACCACTTTGGCTCTTGTATTTTAGCCGAACGTACATTGTGCCTTTTGGGGCTTAGTTTGCACTCAATAAGTCTTTGGAACATTTGTTCAGTTTTGGTAACCTGTTAAGGAGCCTTGTCGCGTGGTGTACCTAGTTGCATCTCATTTGTGAGTTACGTGTATTGGATGCGTTAGTCTGTTGGAGTCATGTAACGTGTTAGGTTGTAATGCAATGGATCCATGGGCATAGAGGTTGGTTTTTATCGTGTAAATGGGATAAGATTCCTGTGTTTTAATATGGAAATAGGCGTTGATGATACGATGTAAGTCCTACATAATCAAGTGTGTCAAGGATGGAGAGATCCCAAGGTAAAGATCTGGATAGGATTGAACTTGGTGATTCTTTGGAACTAAAGACTTGGATAGAGTTGATGTTCAAATGACTAAAGACCCAGAGAGGGTTGATGTCTATTATGACTAAAGACCTAGAGAGGGTTGATGTCTATCATGACTAAAGACCCAAAGAGGGTTGATGTCTATCATGACTAAAGACCTGGAGAGGGTTGATGTCTATCATGACTAAAGATCCGGAGAGGGTTGATGTCTATCATGACTAAAGACCCGGAGAGGGTTGATGTCTATCATGACTAAAGACCTGGACATGGTTGATGTCTACCGTGACTAAAGACCTGGACAGGGTTGATGTCTACCGTGACTAAAGGCCCAGATAAGGTTGATGTCAATGGTTGTTTATCCTTGAAGATACACTTATAACATACATCTGTGGCTTAACTTTGTGTACCCGCCACATTTAATAGAATCGGGTCTTCCCCGTCACCGAAAGGTGTTGTTTTGGGTACTGAGTCTTGTGTCCATGTTTTCGGTGACGTATTGCATGTAAGATTTATTAACCATGATTTATGGGTTGAGTGTTATGCCCCACCCGTGCTTTGGGTGTTTTGGGATGTGAAGTGTTATTCACGGTATCACAATTGGGAGTCGATTTATATTCACGTTTTGAGTGAGTTTTGGATCACATCGTTTTATAAAGAATGGTCGTTTTGGAACGTTGTCTTTAATGGTGTAAACTGTGGAAAACGAGTCGTCTCTATTTCTAAAGTAAATTAGTTTGAAAGACCTTGATTTGAACTGATTTCCTTTCTTTTAAAGATATACCTATTCATGTCAAAACTCTTGAACTCACTAGGCGTTAGCCTAACCTTTTATTTGTCGGCATGTGCATCAGGTTTCAGTTGGGGTTGGTCCTAGCGGTGCTATGAAGAGGTGAGCACTAGCTTGCGTGAGAGCGAGTAGCTTGGCGAAGTCTTCCGCAGTTTGGAGATAGTGACACTTATTGGGTTTTAGTAACACCTGTCCGTATTATAGACTGTAGGTATAGAATGAATGTATGTATGGAGGTTAAATCTTAAATTATGGTTGTAGATGAATCATTTATTGATGTATTTAGAAAATTTTTAATTAGTTGCTATTTCCAGAATTTAGGGTGTTACAAGTTGGTATCAGAGCTTACGTTTGAGAGAATTAGGTATTGATTTTTGGATGCCTAGACTCAAACTAGCGTTTTTATAAGTGTTTGTAAGTGAAGTTGCATATTAAGAACCTTAAGATATGATATTTTGGAGTTGATCGAGTCGCTAGAAACGAAAAACTTGTCGAGGGTCACAAGGATGAACTTGTATGGTACGTTCTTAATGGCACCTGGCCAGTGTTATGGTGAACCTACATGCTACATGTGTGTACTTGAACTACCTTGGTATGATTACCGTTGGGGTAGTGAGAAAGTTCTAAGCGAGCGATCTAAGGAGGGTTGACGTTTATAGCAATGTCACTTTGGAGTGACAGTTAAGACATGATGAATGCTGGAAGTTGGCCATTGTGGGTCAGGACAATTGGTTGGAATAGAACCTTAGACATATGGAATTGATGTTAGTCGAGGGAAATTTTAAAGTGAACCGATAAAATATTCGAGTATTGTCTTAAGATGTTAAGCATCCGGATGATAATAGTATGGATTGAGAAGCGTGGTCCTAAGATGTCGAGTGCCGACCAAATTCATGCATAAAATTTATTTCTAAATAAGTTTGCATAAATTATTTCTCACGTTTTCAAAGTATAAAGTGAATTATGTTGCGAAGTCTTGGTAAAGCATTTAGCACTCATCAGATTTTGAACCGTGAGTTTAATCTTGCATGAAGTTGTTTTGATTGCATGTGGTTGCAATTTATATTGAAAATCTCTCCGTCCCTGTTTTGTGTTTAACGCTGTTTTGGACATCTTAAGATCCGTGTTTTAATGCCGTATGGGGTATTGGGCAAGTAACTGTAGAATTTTTTAACCTTGACATTGGATCTCCTCCACGTATGTTAAGGTTTTAAAGGAAGAGTTGTTCCCATGTTGTTGAGTCTGAACTTCCTTGGGAATTTTGGGTCTGTACGAGTCGCGTTGAATTTTTATGGAATATTGTTTTGCGACGTTTTGGGCGCATGAATGTACTTCGAAATGCGTGTGTTTTATTTATTTATTTTTTTGTTGCGTATAAATTTACGAGCTTTTTGGGCGTCGTGTCTCAGGAAAGTTTTGTTGAAATGGGTCACTCTATTGTATGGGGTGGTTTTAGAACTCTGACATTTTTAGACGTGTTGACGTTTTATGCTTTATGTTGGGAAGTGAAAGTTATGACACCGCTCGATTTTAGCGTTAATGAGTTTTATGAAAATTCAGTTGATTTTATGGTGTCTTATGGTACGATATTTTGCGTCGAGTAAGCAAATTCAGGGTACGTGTGCATATGCATCTTGGGTGCGTTAATTGATGAGTTTTGTTAATAGATGTCGTCCCTCATATTGTTTTGGGGAGGTTTCATTATTATGTGAATTATCTTCAGGCTTTATACGGATGTTAAGCATTGTATACTATTGGCATTGGATTTAATTATATGGTTGGTTTGAATAAGCATATAAGGGATTTATGTTGTTTCAGTTATTGATTTTACTGTTAGAAATTTTCCGCAATGCATTAAATGAATATCAATTTACATGTCGTTGTAGTTACTATTTTGGTCAGGTGTGTTTTACCTGGGTGATCCAAGTTAAACCTGAATTGAAATTTAGTTACGTTCCCATAGTTTACCGAGTTTTGGGGAAATAAACCGATGCATATGAAACTTGTTGAGAATTTTATGTCGCATCACTTTTGGTTAAAGAGGAAAATTTTAAAAGTTAAAATTGTGAAGTCCTCTTTTGGGATTGTGCAAACATTTATCGCACATGTTGGGATGCAGGAATTTATTTTCATGATTATTAGTTAGATTTTTGGTTACACACCTTTTGTTACCGTTTTATTTACGTAAATATTGATCAAATGAGTTTGGAAATGGTTTTATATGCGTAGTGTTGGTAACCAGTTTTGAAACCTATCGGATGAATGATAGTGTGTTTTCACTGTACGGTTAATGGTTATAAAACTTATGTATTTGAAAGTTTTATAAAAGTTTAAACTGACATATTATTCGAGAACCTTGAACTCATTAGGCTTATAGATTTATACCCCGTCGTGAAAGGAGTGGTATTTTGGGACTGAGGGAGCCCTTGGGATTTGAAGCATCGGATGATCTGACTTGCGGTCAGCCTTGGATTTTGGGTTTCAGTTTTGAGTTTGTGCGCGTTTGTTTTATGGAGGTAGTAGATTTAAGCCTTTCCGAATAATTAAGGAATGATTTTATACTTGGGATATCCATGGGGGATGAGATTTTATGAGTTAATCTGTGTTTTAATTTGGATTCGGCTTGGTTGGTGTGACATTGTGGTATATGCTGTTGGTATATCGTATTGGTGGTTTCCGCAATCAAAGAAATTCCTGGCGGTTTATTTGTTGGAAATGTGAGATTGTGATTTTAGTATTCGGTTCAATGTCGACCTTAGTGCGGCTACCCATCTGGAAGGGGATTTTGGGACGGAATGTCCATGTTTTCGAGGTCACCACTTAGCCCTAGGTGTCGACTTGTTTTCTTGGGGTCATTGGATATTGGAATGTTTTGGAGGTATCCCGATTGGATCATGGGATGATTGACCTTCGGTGATGAAATTTAGAAGCAGGATTAAGTATTGATGATTATGTACCGTTGTGTAAAAGCATTTCCGTGGTGATAAATTTTTTATGGAAGGAATGTTGTAAGGTCGGGTTTGGAACGAATTTGAGTAATAGCCGAAGCCGGACTAACCAGTTACTTGAAGGACGCATTGGTGCACCTTGGAAGGGCATCTTGTTCAGTATTAGGAGTGGATCAGTATGAATCTGAGTATTCATGGGAGTTTGGATTCAATCTTCGACCTGGAGTTCGGAACTGTGTAGATCCGAAGGGAATTAGTCGGAGAGAAGTTGGGGTCACAAATTACCGGGAGGTGGTAATTGTCATCCAAGGTTGGGAGACGACCGTAACCTTGAGAGTAAAGGTTACTCTGGTGAGTTAAGTGTCGGCTCGATCATGAGTGTGATGTGCCCACGAAAGGGTCATGATAACAGTACCGGAAGAAGGATTGAGGGAAATCCCTCTGCAGACAAGGTTGCGCAGGAATCTAGATTTCGAGGACGAAATCATTCTAAGGTTGGGAGGATTGTAACACCCGTGATTTTGGTTAATCCTTAATTCACCCCTATCCGGTTAAGCCATGATTATAGATCTTATCCAGTTGGTGTTCGTGGGTTTTGAATTTCGGACCGAGAGCACGTCGGGTCGAAAAAGTTAGAATTTTGACCTTCGGGGTGGCCTGGGCGACTATGCCCGCGATTGTGACAGAATGTCACTCTCGCGGGGCATTATCGCGGGAGGTGTACCGCGGGTCTCCCCCTTCGGGCGACTATGCCCGGCGACTATGCCAAGGGCATAGTCGCGTGGCACTATCGCCGACGGCCCCTGGTCGTTTTTAAGCAGCTTTGAGCAGCTCCTCTTCATTTATCTCAACCCCTTTCACCCTTTTTCTCTCTAGAAACCGAACCCCAAACCCTAAAATCGGTTTTATGCATCAAAGACACCAAATCTTTTATGTCCCAAGTGTTCCTCCTTCCACCCATCAAAGATTGGAAGCTATGGTCAAGAAGCTTCATCTTCATCTTCACCTTCAACCTCAAGTTCATTTTGGGTTTTCTAGGTTTTCGTCAAAACCTAAGTAGTAAGTATGTTCTTTCCATTTCCAAACCTTGTAATAAGTTATAAATGCTCCATTGATGTTTCCCCTAGTATTTGGCTTATCAATCTCGAACTTGACAGTTTTTGGGAGAAACTAGGGTTTTGATCTCGTTGGGTAAAATCTAGATTTAGCCTAAATCTAGCAAGGTGAGTTCAAGTTGATTTGTGAAAACGTTGTACATGTCAAAATGTTTATTTTAAAGCATCTATGTGTTTTACATGAAATTATCAACTGTTGAGTTGTTTGGTAACTTTTGATTATTTGAAGTGTTTAGCTTATTAAACCTGGTAAAACACCACATTTGGGATTTTGGGATATTTTGATAAATGTGTCACAAAGGAATGTGACTTGGTGATTTATTGCATAAATGAGTATTTGGTCAAAAATGCACTTTTAAGTGTTTGTCGGGTTTTATGCATCATTCATGAAATGAGATACTTTGAAAAGGTACGAAGGTGTGAGTCCTTTGATTTGGGTTGATCCCGACTTTGGGAACGCTTTAGAAAATGATAATCCTTCTTGGGTTTTGGGCCGAAGGCCAATTGTGACTTGAGAAAGTTTTGGGAAAGATGTATTTTGGTTTATGTAACCACTTTGGCTCTTGTATTTTAGCCGAACGTACATTGTGCCTTTTGGGGCTTAGTTTGCACTCAATAAGTCTTTGGAACATTTGTTCAGTTTTGGTAACCTGTTAAGGAGCCTTGTCGCGTGGTGTACCTAGTTGCATCTCATTTGTGAGTTACGTGTATTGGATGCGTTAGTCCATCTGTTGGAGTCATGTAACGTGTTAGGTTGTAATGCAATGGATCCATGGGCATAGAGGTTGGTTTTTATCATGTAAATGGGATAAGATTCTTGTGTTTTAATATGGAAATAGGCGTTGATGATACGATGTAAGTCCTACATAATCAAGTGTGTCAAGGATGGAGAGATCCCAAGGTAAAGATCTGGATATGATTGAACTTGGTGATTCTTTGGAACTAAAGACTTGGATAGAGTTGATGTTCAAATGACTAAAGACCCAGAGAGGGTTGATGTCTATCATGACTAAAGACCTGGAGAGGGTTGATGTCTATCATGACTAAAGACCCAGAGAGGGTTGATGTCTATCATGACTAAAGACCCATAGAGGGTTGATGTCTATCATGACTAAAGACCCGGAGAGGGTTGATGTCTATCATGACTAAAGACCTGGACAGGGTTGATGTCTATCATGACTAAAGACCTGGATAGGGTTGATGTATACCGTGACTAAAGACCTGGACAGGGTTGATGTCTACCGTGACTAAAGACCTGGACAGGGTTGATGTCTACCGTGACTAAAGACCTGTACAGGGTTGATGTCTACCGTGACTAAAGGCCTAGATAAGGTTGATGTCAATGGTTGTTTATCCTTGAAGATACACTTATAACATACATCTGTGGCTTAACTTTGTGTACCCGCCACATTGAATAGAATCGGGTCTTCCCCGTCACCGAAAGGTGTTGTTTTGGGTACTGAGTCTTGTGTCCATGTTTTCGGTGACGTATTGCATGTGAGATTTATTAACCATGATTTATGGGTTGAGTGTTATGCCCCACCCGTGCTTTGGGTGTTTTGGGATGTGAAGTGTTATTCACGGTATCACAATTGGGAGTCGATTTATATTCACGTTTTGAGTGAGTTTTGGATCACATCGTTTTATAAAGAATGGTCGTTTTGGAACGTTGTCTTTAATGGTGTAAACTGTGGAAAACGAGTCGTCTCTATTTCTAAAGTAAATTAGTTTGAAAGACCTTGATTTGAACTGATTTCCTTTCTTTTAAAGATATACCTATTCATGTCAAAACTCTTGAACTCACTAGGCGTTAGCCTAACCTTTTATTTGTCAGCATGTGCATCAGGTTTCAGTTGGGGTTGGTCCTAGTGGTGCTATGAAGAGGTGAGCACTAGCTTGTGTGAGAGCGAGTAGCTTGGCGAAGTCTTCCGCAGTTTGGAGATAGCGACACTTATTGGGTTTTAGTAACACCTGTCCGTATTATAGACTGTAGATATAGAATGAATGTATGTATGGAGGTTAAATCTTAAATTATGGTTGTAGATGAATCATTTATTGATGTATTTAGAAAATTTTTAATTAGTTGCTATTTCCAGAATTTAGGGTGTTACATATAAAGTTTAGAAAATGATAGTAGGAACTCACCAAATAGGTTTTAGAAGAAAACCCGAAAAACCAGATATCGACCTCAGGGAGAAGATGAAACTTTCAATACCAAACCCTTGCTTGAAGTACTTACTACTAGCAAAATATGGAAGATTGAAGCTAACAAAGGAAGAAATAAATGAAGAAAGAGAGAGAGAGAGAGAGAGAGAGAGAGACTTGAAGAAAAAGAGAAAAGAGATATTTTAGATTCAAATGAGATATTTGCCAAAAAAACGGATTTAAACCACTCAGGGCCACCGCGCGGGTTATGGCGCGGGCTAAGTCGCGTTGTGACTCGCGCTGCCCTCTGGAATTTGCAAACAAGCAGTGCACCACGTGGTTTAGGGATCGGGTACACTCGCGGCGAAATTCGCGCCGCTCACTGAAATTCCCAAACATACAGTGCACCGCGCGGGTTGTGGCTCGGGCTAAGCCACGCGACAACTCGCGTCGGCCACTGCCTTTGCTTCTTCTTCCAAACTGGTCAAACGAAACTCGGAGTGTTACAGTAGATGCATGTTGGGATCAAGGTAATATTCTCTTTTCTTCATCTATGGAAAATTAGGGTTTTGACCAAAATGAAGATTTTGATGTAATTTGTTTAGGAGACTATTCTAAATGGTTGAATAAGTATGTTCATGGTTGGAAAATTGTGATGATAGTTTTTTGGAAGGTTTTACTTGTGGATTCGGATTTCTTCAAGGAAATTCAAATTGGGGTAAAATCTAGATTTAGCCTAAATCTAGCGAAGTGAGTTCAAGTTGATTTGTGAAAACGGTGTACATGCCAAAATGTTTATTTTAAAGTGTTTGTGTTTTACCACGGATTGTTAACTGCTGATAAGTTTTGGTTATTTGGATATATCTAACTTTATAAACCTATGTAACACACAACTTTGTGATTTTTGGGCATTTTGTCAAATAAATTATTTTGATATGTTTCTTTGATGATATAAATATAGATGGAGTCCATTTGATGTAAAGGTCATTTATATGAACTTGAACTTACAACTATTTGGAAAATGTATACAATTGTATTATGAGGCATTTTGGAAATATAAGGGTAAAGAGTCCATTTGGAAAATGGTTTGCCTCAACCAATGTTGAGTTTGAGTTAATTATACTTTTGGTCGTTGTGTCTACATCACCGTCGGTTAAACGTGTTTCAATGTTTATACTGGCTTTTATTTGGGGGTTTACGTAATTTTTTGGGCCTTTGGCTCGGTTTTGACTAAATTGAGTCTTGAGGACATTTGTCCGGATTAATAACCGTTATGGGGTTTTGAGTATGATGGCGCATATTTCGTGTCATTTGAGAGTTACATGTTTTGGGAGCTTTGGTTTTTCAATTAGAGTCATGTAATGTTAGACAGTGTTGTAATGGATCCATAGGCACGTAAGTCTGTCTGTTTTGTAGGGCCTGAGATTTTGGTTACAATTATTTACCACTTGGGTTCGCTAGCGAGTAGGCAATAGGTGGCGCGATGCTGCTGAGTTGAAACTCGTCTAGACTGGATAGGCATCCGTGTCCGTAAGTCCTTGAGGTGGAACTCGACGGAGTATGGTCAGAGGCATAAACGGGTTGAGGATTGTGATGTCTGACATGGCATGAGAACTAGGTTCGGAATACGTGGTGAAATCCAGTAACATCACGGGTGACCCCATTTACGTGTTATCGTCACCCAAGATGGAAACGGGTCTCCCCCGTCGTCGTCCGTTAGCATTTTAAATATTAACGTCATACTTTATTATTGTTGGTTGTGTGGTCGACGGTAAATGATTGCCTTAATATTGGGTTTCCCCCCACGTATATTAAGGTTTGAATGAGACACGTCACTTCCACATTTCGGTATTTGATTTCGTCCCATTTTATGGTTGTGTGAGTTTTGGGTCTAATGTCCGTGTCCACGGTGATATTTATTTATATGGGTTTTCATCTATGGTTTTTTATGAGTTGTGTGTCATGTTCCACCCGTGTTGGGTATTTCGAGATATAACATTTTACCCGCGTATTATAAAATTTGAAGTCCTCTCTCTATTTTCTTTTTAGCAAGTTTTGGGTTGAACTTAAATTTACGAAAGAACGTTTTATATTGGGATTTTCGTCTTTAAAACACTTTGGTTTGGTTAACGGTTAACTCGGTGTCTCTTTCGTTTAAAATGCATGATTATTAGTAAACGAGTCGTTTTCATAAGTGAAGCATATCATCTTGAAGTATTATGATTTTAATTGCATCCTTCCTTTTTAAATGATTAATTTATTTATGTTGAGAACTCTTGAGCTCAGTAGGCATTAAGCCTAACATTTTTATTTGTCGGCATGTGCATCAAGTTCCAGTTGGGGGTTTGGTTCTAACCGTACTATGAAGAGATGTGCTTAGTTTTTCACAAGTGTAAGTATTTGGTGAAGTCTTTCGTGGTTTGGAGATAGTGACTATTATTGGGTTATAGTAGCACCCGTCCTTGTTATAGACTGTATGTAGAGAATAAATTGTGTGGGTTGAGGTTAAACCTTAAATTGTGATTGTTTATGAACCATTTATTGATTTATTTAGAAAATTTTAATTTAGTTGCTATTTCCATATTTGAGGGTGTTATACAAATGTCGGGTTTCGGATTTTGGGGTATTCGGGTTTTGCAAACACACCTTATTTTCGGTTCAGATGCGAATTAGGATTTCAGACTATTCGGGTTTTGTACACCCCTAGCTTGGAGGCGTGGGTGATGAGAAGACATGTTTTATGGTTTTGTTTCCAACAAAAGGTATATTAGTCAAAATATTTGTGTTCTACTTAGTTCTAGGGGGTTGGAGTGGGACAAATGTATCCCATGCTTGTTCCACTTAGTTATAGCGTGTCACTCGTATGGTCACGCCAAAAATGGGACAAACATGTTGTAATATCCCCATTTTTTTAAGAAATTTATTAATAAATATATTTATTCAAGTTGGAAACGTTATAGAACTAGAAGAACTATTTTTGTCATTAGGGAAAATTTTGAGTTAAGATCATTCTTGGATGGCACCGTATGGTTCCTAATTAAATTAGGATTCATGGTTATGTACTTATCTAATAGGTTTTAGCTTGGGAAAGGAAAAAAAAAAGAAAAAGAAAACATTGGGCTTGATTTGTTCCATGGATATCTCAACGTAGGCTAGGGTTTCTTTCCAAGCTAGGGATATTTATCCACTTCCCCCATATCTTAAGATTTGCATCAAGCATATTTAATCATTTAATAAACCCTTAGACTAACTGCAGGTCATGAGGTTTTAAAAATCATATATTAGACTTGAGGTTGGGTTCGAGATTGGAGTTTTCATCGTGATTTCCAAGATTCGTTGAAGAAAGCTAGCGATTTTTAGATGTTAGCTTAAGGTACGGATTCTTTATTTCCCTCTTTTTGTGTTTATTCAATCCCTTATATATTCGTTCATTCCGTTTCCATTTATTTGATTCGTTACATATGTGTACGATTTCCTTACCTCTCTTTCAATTCCTTTCGTTCGATTTGGTGCTCAATGTACTTTACTTCGGCCAAGTTGATAGTGTTTCCGTTTGATTCGTTGATCATTTTTTTTATAAATGTTCTTTGGTGAGTTTTGTTTTGGTTTTATATATGATAGATCGAGATCTGAATAATTTAGAAACCTCAAACTCTACTTGTAATATGCTGAATTTTTACTCTGAAGAAAAATCGTGTTATTTGTAAAAATCATAACAAATCGCTCGATTATCGGATTAAGGCATACGATATGTTTTTGAAAACCTAGAGATGTCGTGTACAAACTGTCATCACACGACAAAACTGTGATTTTCGTTCTAAGTTAGTTAAAATCGGTACTTTTGAGATCTGGTCTCGTTTTAGACGAGAACATCGCAATGTTTTTCGAAAATTCGTATAAAATCTATTTTAAATCGGATTCAGTACATTCTTGATTCGTTGGAATCCTAAGACGTTTATTCAAAACTTTTGTTTAGATATAGCTTCCTAAAACCTCCTTAAAGTATGAGAAAATATTGGAGTTTTAAACGTATAAAGTGCTGAAATAAGTATGTGTTGATTTTGAAATGTTGCAAGTGTGAAATTCTTAGTATTTCGAGTTTTATTCGCCATATGTTTTGGTATTTTGCAAGAGTTCCTGTACGAAATTGTGTCAATGGTTTACCACACTCGTGCCATTTAAATTCCTTCGATTCGTAAGTCTTTTAATTTAGAGTGTTTGAAAAAAATAAAGCTTTTAAGTGGAGCGGTCAATATTTTTGTACGTTCAAATACCTTTTTTTTATTCGTTTTGTAATTCGTATGATTTGAGATTCATTTAGTATGATCACATGTGTTGTGGCATACTTTGAAGTTTATACGTTAAGGTGTACCGGACTACTAACCACCTATGGGGGTACCATAGGCACGTCATTGTGGCACCGATGGCGTGACACCACCCGTGGCGGTGTGATCAGTCCACGACGTCTCCTTTTGATTTTGTGTGCTCTGATGAGAGCTGGCGTGGTGTGATGGGAGGCGTATAGGTCGACCCTAGTTTGTAGGGTGGATGACGGTGTAGTGACCAGCACCACATCTCACATTATTTAGTACAGTTGGATGAGAATATCCAACGTATGTGCCTATGTGGCTTATGTATGACACTTGTTGTATCTGTTTATGCGTGACATGAAACTCAAGTGTATGTGATTATTTGTTCGAGCTCGGTATGCAATCTTATGTTATGATTTTGATTTAAGTTTATCAGATTAGTTTGGTATTTAGTTGACAATATTTGTTTTGATTTGATAGTCTTAAACTTTGACAAAATTACAGTCTCGATATATGAATTTGGATTTATTCATTTTGTTATGACTTTTGATTAAGCAATTAAATTTGAGTCTTTTGGTCTAATTGCTTTTGGTTTCGTTTTCGTTGTTTTGGGGTATTAAAGTATGTAGCTGAAGTTAGATGTGGAATGATTATACTCAATTTAGCTTTCGTAAACACTCAAAAATTCAAGGCTCTTGTCCAAAATTCAGATTTTTATTATATTCAATATTGAGTTCGATTATTCGTTTGTTATCTATTGTCTGTGCACTGAGCTTTTGACTCATCCGCATTTCTTTGTTCGCGACAGGTATTCGAAGGGAATCTAAAGAGTTTTAAGGGATTCAGAGTTTCATCCTATATAAGAGGTTTGTTGGTAAGAAGTTTTAGGTTTTATTAATGTTCTGATGTAAGTATTGGAAGAAAGAAAGTGTATCGTTCGAGACAATTATTATTTTTGATGGTGCTTATTTTAATCAAGGTTTAATAATGCTCTTGTTAGAGGTTTGTTTTAAGTTCGAGTGTAACCTCCTTTTCCATCTCGGGATGGGGGTGTTACACATGTTCTCATCTGTTCCGTTCCACTCTGTTCTGTATACCAAACGCACCATGTGTTACACCTTCAAGCCAAAATGACGAATATGACACTTGGTGAGGTTGTAATAATAGGGGTGTCCTTCTGCGTACTTGGAACCTTGTGTGTAGCTGAAGGTTTTGTCGATATGTTTTGACCTTTCAAATTATCACATTTAAAATGATACGTAAAATCATAAAATATTGATAAAGATATACTGTAGAAACCAAGTAGCAAAATACATTTATTTGTCTCGTATCCCTTTTTATACCAACTTACATCCGTTATATGTCGTGCGCATTTTTTCTTTAATAAAATCCATACCAAACATGGATACTTTTGCTTAAAAAAAAAAAAAAAAATTGATGTGGTTGAAATAAGAAAAAGAATGAAAAGTATATAACCATGATGATAAAAAAAAGTTCTTGTCAATTTTCATTTTTAAGGAATAAACTAAACAATTATACTCATTCAACCATATGTTAGTTTACACTCTTAAATTAGTCTCTTAGTTATTTTTCTCTCATTTCTACCAAAATGTTACTACATCTATAATTTTTAGGCCTAGGTCCACAATTTTCATGTTCAGATCTGCAAAAAAGAAAAAAAATTAGGAAAAATTGACCAGGTTCGTTTTTTTTTGGTGTTTTTTAGCTAGGTCCGCAATTACGGGTCTAGTTTTCACGGATGTAATGACATTTTGGTAAAAATGATAGATAAATGGCTAGGAGACCAATTTATTAGTGTAAAATAACTATTTGAGTTAATTTTTCTAATTTATAAAAGCAAACAGTTTTATTGGTTCAGATTTCAGATTCAACCGTTATGTTTTCATCGATATGAGTAAATAAAGAAAAAAGAAAAAAAAATGTTTGATTGCCTGTGGCGAAGGAAAACTAGAAGAAAAAAAATGGGAGATACGAATACGTAGGAGTTATGGTGGTGAATCGATGGCTTCCGTGTAAACGTAAGCCAAACCCAACTCATACGCACACTCTCTTCCTTTAAAGCCTTCTTTCCTCCCATGGGCCATCCACCGAATCCCCTAATCTATCCCTCTCTCTTTCTCTCTCTACAAACGGTTTCTCATTCAATCGGAATATACCTTTCATCCACCGTCAAAAATTAGGTATGCTCTATCCTTTTCAATTCTGTAATCGATCGATCACTGCTTTTATTGCTAATTTTTTGATGAATTGTTTAGATTGTTACCGTATCATACTTAATTCTCCCGTTTTTAATCAATTTCTGAAATTTATGTATTTTGTTTTCTTAATTACGGTTATCGTGTCTGATCGATTATGTAATTTGATCGTGTGTTTTGAGGCAAAGGAGGAATTGAAGATCTTCAATGATGTGAAGTATATTAAGCCGATGTTTTAAGGAAGTAAGAGTTCTGGTAGAAGATGATGACTTTTAGGAATTGTTTTAAGGAGGTTATCATCGACAATTTGAAATCGCAGGTAGTTCAGCTGTAGGTAAGTATAATAAGTTTAGTTGTGTTAGATGAGCTTGAGGCAGAGATTGCAGTGAGGTAAATGTTGGTTGGAAGTGTTTTGGGGGTTTAGATGTGTTTTGGTTAGTGAAAAGTTGAAGAGAATTCATATCCGTGTTCTTCCAAGTATGTTGATGAAAGGCAGTGTTTTTAACACTGGTGAAGGCTTATGTCTTGGCAGAATCTTTTAGACATTTATGTTGAGCTTTTGATTGATTTTGCTCTTATGCTGTGTTGGGGTCTTTAGATGGTGCCAAAAGCTGTGTTTTCCTTGTGTTCGTCCTGCATCTAAGCAGCATGGAGAAGGGGAGGTTAGAAACGGAAGGCTAGAAGAGCAATGGGCTGTGGTTTAGGGCCTCAAACTGTTGCCCATCTTTTCCTTTATTTTCCGTTGCACCAGGAGTAGCTGTAAAACTTAACAATTTCAACTGTACACCGATTGAAAAAAGAATCATGCTTTGAACACCTAGACCATAATGATAGCTTACAGTTGCTAGGAATTGCTCATGTGACATCAGGATCATAGATCTAGTTATCTGCTAGGCTGGTATAAAACGTGTCTGCCTGAACTTTTCTGTAGATGCAACCTTTTGTTAATGTTTATCACTTGTTTCAAAGAAAAGAGATCCATTGAATTTAGCCAGCAAATTGCTAATGCAAGATGTAACACAATCTAAAATATATTGAGAAGAATGGTGATAGTATGGAAATCCTATCCAATCGTTTACTGGGTACACCCATATCCTTATTACTGTTATATAAGGGCCACATGTGGTCGATTTAAGAGAAGTTTTGAAAAAAAAAATCTGGTGATATCACCTATCAACAAGTGTTTAATGAGTTTTCAATTTCTTCCAAACTTATGCATGTTTATATCTCTTTCGCTATGCTTCTTGTAGTGTAACAAGAATCTCCAAGGTTTAATGTATTTTATAAGGTTGAAGCAGTGATGATGTTATATATGCCCTGGTTTCTTTCTGTGTGTCGTATTGATGTAGTTATCTATGTATTGATAGTGTTCATGCATTCAATATCGTTTACATATATGAATGTACTGGTAGTGTTGATGTCATCTTTGATTCTTTTCTTTGTTGTCAAGGGGTTCACCTCTCAGCTTCTTACACACTGAAAATTTGTTGACTGCAGGTGAGAAATTGTCATCGTGATCTTTGGCGATCCTGATAGGTATGGGGCATCGGCATCTTTTCAGCCCATCCTACATGTTGGAGACTGAGAATGATCAGGGCTGGAACTTGACAGAGAATCCCTACATGCATACCGGTAGCCAACTCTTAGTTGAATTCCTCAGAAATATCCTTTTGCAGGCTATTGACTCAATAAATATGTAAAAAAAATGTTAGTCACTTCTTATTTCTGCTTTGCAGGAAGAAGTGGGACTGGTGAAAGCAGTTCTCTTGTGTATCCAGCAGATAATATGTCGATTGATGGAGCACAGTATACTTCTCACTGTAATCACGCCCCAATGTCAAGTGGATATTCTACATTAGCTCACAATCTGCAGGTCCCAAATTATCAGCAAGATGTTGCTGGCCCATCAGATCTCTCTATGCATGCATCTTCTGCTGGAGGCTTCTATATAGCTCCTGAAGATTATAGGAATCAAGCATCTTCGTCCAATTACAGTGGGAATCCCTTTAATGAAGAAGATTTATTTGATATTAGGGTGGGTAATGGAAGAGGTCAGTATAAGCGTAAAAGCCCGGGTGTTCCAGATGTCTGTGAGAGAGACGGGGCGAATGGATATAATGATGCGGGAAGTTCTTCTGACGTCGCTATGCTCACTGAGCCTTGGCAAGAACCTCCAAGCACAAATTTTCTTCACACACCTTGGGATTACCGTACAACAAACCCTGACCACAGAACTAATGGTCTCTCGATTGGTGGGGAAAGTTCTCTCAGGAATGTGCGAAGCAGGGCTGCATTTGACTTGGAAACCAACTCTGCAAGGACAAATTTGGCAAATAATTTGTCACGCGAGTACCATACAACCAGCCGGCCCATGGATATTTCACCCTCAGTGGATCTTCTGGGCCAGAGTTCAAACGGTTTGACAAGGGAGTGGAATCCAACCCATATGTCTTTTGCTGCTCATGGTAAGGTTTATGCACAGTTCATTACAACGTATCACCACAATTTATTTCTCAAGTAACTAAAACAAAATTTATTACGTAAATTGCAGACAGCAGTTCCCTCAATTGTGAACTAAACCCCTTTCTCGTTGGAAGCAGTAATCCTAGTTCTTTGGTAGATATTGGGCAACAGAATAACAATCCAATAACAAGAAGCAATCATGTCCTTCAAAATTTCCAGGGTCTCTCAGTGCAATCTGTCAGAGGAGTTCGAAGTAGCTATAGTCAAAGGCCTGCCTCAACTTTCAGGGCATCTTCAAGCAACTTGCGGTTGGGGCATTCAGTAGCAACAGATGAAGGGTTGCAGTTAGCCACCAACAATTATTCTTCCCGGCATCCAAGGCCTTCATCCACTATAGGCTGGCATACAAGTGACAGGAGTGGACGAGCAAGGATGTCAAGTGAGAGACACAGATCTCTTTCTGGGGTGAATTTCCATGATCGACCAGCACCTGAGGTATGTTCAGACTTACTTTTCAGACGACCTTGCTTCTTTCACAAGTATGCAAGCCCATGCATCTTGGAATTCGTTGGTGTTTGTCATATAATTTTATGTAGGCTGGTCCTATCACTTATTACATCTTCATCTTCACGATAACACCTTGTTTTGTTTTATTAAGTTGTTGAAACACTCTTTTTGGTAGGTCATTTTAATAGAACATTTCCTTCATGTCCACTCCCTTCCACATTATATATCATACTTCCTATTCAGATTTGGTGTCACCTTTCTCTATAAACTTAAATTTCACTTGTATATGTTACTGTATTCCTTTTATACATCATCCTAGTTTGTTGAGTCAAAAACATTGTACAATAACCAATAACAAACCCCACGTACCCTAAGAAGGAGATGTGTGTTACGGTTATGAGTGTGACTCAATGTAGGATTGATATCCATAAAGCTAGGAGTGTCCCTTTGGGGCCTGTGGTTTTGAATTCTAATGAATGCGTTTAATTGCAGGGTCTTATGATTGTGGATCGATCGGCTTTCTACGGATCCAGAAATCCATTTGATCAGCATCGGGACATGAGACTTGACATAGATGACATGAGCTACGAGGTTGGCAAGTTTCCATCTTATTTTATTAATCTTTTCCTCACTGTCTAACCAATGGAGATAACATTAACAGGACCTCCTTGCACTTGGGGAAAGGATTGGAAGTGTCGGCACCGGCCTGCCTGAGCATCTTATCTCAAAGTGCGTGCAGGAATCAATTTACTGTTCTTCAGACCAAATACAAGAGGAAGGAACTTGTGTCATCTGCCTGGTGAGATTACACCTGACCGCTTCTTAATTTATAGTAAAAAGTTTTTCAGATTGAAATATTCCCATCTATTTCACTTTAGTTATTTGCATTCACACAGTGTGGCAGCTTCTTGGTACTCACCCTCCATTTTTATGTTTCCCTTGATGCGAGTATTATTGCGTAGTCACCAGATTCTATTAAGAAAAATGTATCTTTGGAAAATTATGCTACTTTATGCATGCAAGTGCATTTGGCATATTTAGTGCTTCTAATACGTGGGACATGACTGGACATGACGAAACAAAAACTTGTTGTCATACGTTTGGCATGACATTAGATTGGAACAGGACAGAACTGATCGAGACTGTCAAATGTGTTTTTTGCCCACCAAAATAGGTGGAACCAGAACCAGGGAGACATGACAAGATTACTAAACTATCCCTCCCTGTCAAATTAAAACCCCTAAAACCTTCCAAAAATCTTTCATCTGGCTACTTCACTCCCGTCTGTCCAGTCCTATCCGGTCCTGACTGTCCAGTCCCGTCCACATACCCTGAATATCACAACCCTCCATCCTGCACTCCTGTTGTTGGCAATTTTCTACATTTACAGTTGGTCCTAGGATTCTTATTATTATATCTTGCGAATTTTTATATAGCACGCACATTCATGAAAAAAAAATACCGAAAAGAAAATTGATGATGCAGGAAACTTGCATCCTAATCATAGTTCGTAATCCAAACTAGGCTTCATATCTTCGGTTTCACTTTTGGGGAAGTAAATATTGATGATATTGGGTTGGATTTGCAGGAAGAATATGCAAACATGGATGATATCGGGATGTTAAAAGCTTGTGGGCATGATTTCCATGTTGGGTGCATCAGAAAATGGTTGTCTATGAAGAACCTGTGTCCCATCTGCAAAGCAGAACCCACGAAACAGAAATAAGTTGCAATCTATCTATCCATCTATCTATCTGTATGTGGTTTTACTTAATTCCATTATTGTAAATACATGTATAAAAATTCAAGAATCTCCTCGAAATTGAGGAAAAATGATCCTTCTGAATAATCTAGTCAACATTCTGCATCCCATGGTGGTGTATGTGTATCCCTCATAAATTACTGGGACCCTTTATGTATATATGTTAGTTGCTAATACAAATTATATCAACTTCAGAACCTTGCTTCTGCTTGTGCATATTGTTTAACCACTAAATAATTAATTTTGAGACCAATATGATCAAAACATTGACGTTTGTGTTTGAAAAGTGTTCTAAAAAACTATTTAAGACATCCAAAAGCGTCATATAAACCTATTGTAACACTCTTATTTATGATGGATATAAGTTCAGTCAGTAAGTCGATTTGTGGTGTCTTGTAGACCCCATTTTGTTGTTGTAGTGAATTAAAATGCTTTGCATTAATAAAATCGTAGAAGGACTTTTGGCATGTCGGCAACAACTTGAAAATGAGACTAGAAAGGAACTTACAATTTATTTACTACGAGGACCTAATCTATGTGCAACTGTCACAATCAAAATTCAATTAAAGAATTAGCAAATCCCCACTCTAACTACCTACTTATTCACATCAACGATCAACCACATATACGCCAATTTCTTTACGTTTTTGGTCCAACTTCATTTAGGCATTTGCACCTCTACAAATTTGTCAAATGAGAATTCTGCAGATTCGACATCAATTTTATGCTGATCACTCATCAGAGGACCACCATTCGCATCTGTGGCTACACTTGTGGCGATGGCAAGTGAACCAAACGGTTTCTGCGGTTCAAAAAGTGCGTCATGGAACTGGGATCGTTGAGACGAGTGGTTGCTGGTGCTGCTAGAAGTCCAGTGAGATGGTGTGCTAGGCCTAGTGGAAACTGGGGTTGTGGAGTTGGAATTGCGGTTTAATTTCACTTGCTTCTTCGCGTTCTGGTGCCATTTGTGCAGCGCTTTAATGACTTGGTCGTTGAATATGGTGGGTTTCATGGTCGAACCCATCTGTGTCACTAGAGCATAGAGAGGTAAAGTCACATAGCTGCACAAAATCAGTACAAACAACCTGCAAATTTGAGAAACAATCAGCAACAGAAGTTCTTGAATCGAATTCATCCAGAAAAGCCTTGTGTGATCACTCACCCCATTGAAACCCTGATGCCAAAGTCTGCTTTGTTCTTATGGAAGCATGATTTCGGCCCAAATTCGTACTGCAAACACCAAAAAATCATACCTTTAGAGGCAAAAGTTGACAAATTTGTAGTTAAACAGTCAAAAGATTGGTGGGTTTACCGCAGACCATGCAAAGAAAGCCAACTGAAATGCATTCTGTGGAAGAACAACAAAAACTTCAATCTGGGAGTCCAGAAAAGATCTTAAATTCTACGGAGATTATTAGAAATACGAACCTGAAAGAGGACGAAATGGATGAGGTAGAGGAGGACTTGAGGACGATTGAACCAAAACAGGTCGTCGGTGGGCTGAACTAATGGTGTACCCTTGACTACTGCTCCTCTTTCTTGAATCCTCAATCCCATCTTGGTTATGATCACCTGCAGCTTTGTCCCAACTAAAAGGACAATCTGCACAAACCAAGTTTTGGGTCAATCATTCTCGACGCTTTTTGAAGAACTCGAGAGTAATCAAGGGAAAATAAATGGTTGCTTACTATCAAGGGGATAAAGGGTAGCCATAGATAAGATCTCCAACCTGCCCATAACAGAAAAAAAAAATTAAGACAGGTTCTTTCTGGTAAAAGAATCATATTTTATGAACTTTGAAGGGTTTAAAGAGGCCCAGGGTTTCCTTACTGTTGGTGCTAAAGAGTAGAAACAGTACTGCAAGAAACCAGATTGGTGGGCTGTGGAAAAGATTCAAAACTCAGAAACCAGTTTCAAGAACAAATCAATGCTTAAACTACGAACAAACGAAAGAATCTCACCTGATTCCAACGACAAGTTTGAAGTCCTCTTCAAGTGATCGATTTATGTACTTCTGGAAATTGAAATTTTCTTGGTTATTTGGTGCCAAATGTGCCTGAACAAAAAGAGGAATTTGTGATTCATTTTCGAGTACTCAAAACCTTGAACTTTGATGAAGAATCGAGCAGTCTTTTACCATGATAAATCCATGGCGAAGAGTCATATAATCGACCTTTGGGACTGACTTTATGAACTGTCTTGTGAATCCCATCTGTGGAAAAACTTGAAAAGATTAACCATGGCTAAAGTGGAATTCAACAAACAACTTGTTTCGGATGTACGCACCATCCAAATAAAGATGGGTGACCGGCTCCATACACTCAAGTGCCGTTGGCCAAAGGTTGTGTCCCTCGCGAGCCTAAACCTCTCTGGATCTTCAAGAACGAAAAAAGATTCAACCCCAGATGAAAACGAACCAAAAAAGAGGTCATTAAAGAGCATACCATGTGTATATTGGTACTCGGTTGTCTTTGTTTCCATCTCCCATGCCTTCCATTTTTTCATCTACGCAAACAAGAAGTCAGTTCGAATAGAACGAGAGCCATTTAAGAGCAGAAGACCGAAAAGAACTGTACCTTAGCTCTACCGAAAGCCAGTGTGATTATAGAACAAACGACATGAAAAACAGCCAATGAGAAGATGAACATATGGAGCTCGTGGAGGGCGTCACTCGATAAAAATGAAACCTTTCCCTGCGAAAAGATCAAAGCTTTTCAAGAAAGATTTCAAGAAAATCAAGATTTCTTGAGTAAAATGGTGTAAAGATTCCTTGATCAAATCTATTCACCTGTTCTTTGCATTTATCGCCCAAATAAGCAGCAGAAAGAACACGTCGAGGAGCTGTGACGTTGGAGGCAAAGAACGACAGAAGCCTTCGATGAATTTCTTTTTCAGCATTTGCGCCATGATGACCATCCATTTCTTCAATGTCCTTTTTACTGCATGGAAGCCAAGTTTCTCCAAGAGTTTTCGATATGCAGATATCAGTTATGGTGGTTTTCCCCACTGTTAGCAGCAATGAAATGAACCCCAGTAGCATAAGCTCGGATTTGATCTTTTCGAGTGCTTCAAATAACGTCTTTTTGTTCTTCTTTGTCAACCACTGCAAATCAAGCAAACCGGTAATTAGTTGATGAATTCTTTTCCATCTTGACGGCTTGACCGGCAACTAAAGCAAACATACTTCGAACCCACGACCAGTGGTTCGATGAAAACACACAAAGATTATTGGTAAAAGGGTTCATTTTTTTAGTTGTTACCTTTCCAATTAAGTGAATAACATGTTCCATGAGAATCGATATGGAAACGAGGACTAAACAGACAGCGGCCACCGCCCATGTGGGCGTCTTCTCCAACGTCCGAATCCCTTCAGCCATTGATGATGTTAATCTTCAGGATTTCATAAGATCTTCGGTCAATGCATGCAACAATGGCAGTTTTGATATGTTTGAAACAGCCTGGTTAAATGCACACACACAGTACACACATATATATACACATGTATGTGTATGTGTATGTGTATATGTATATGTAGTAATGTATCGTAGATGTGTTTTTGTTGTGTAGAAATTAGTTGTTTTGAAGATGACAAGATAAGATACATGAAGTTTGAGTTTGACATGGAAGCATTTCAAAAGGTCAATTCTTTGATCACAATGGAAGATACTTTTAGTTGATGGAACTTTTCATGATTCCTTCTATTAACTTGTTACCATTTATTTGATTCCTTCTATCATTTGTGTTTGTGATGTTGATATAAATGATCTAGTTTTTTTTTTTTTTTTTTTTTTTTTTGGGGGGGGGGGGGGGGGGGGGGAACAAAGGGAAGAACAACATGACAAGAAGAAAGTATTATTTGGTCTATTATACGATAATTTGTTTTACTAAAATATTGTAATTACTGATGTAATTATAAAAGTATTATTATATGATTGAGAAAATATCTATGTAAATGAAATGGGTCTGACGAGGACATGTTGGAATTGTAGAGTCCAAACCATCCGTCAACTTTTTATCTAACTGAGATTAAGACTAGTCAATGGCCATCTCTAGTGTAGGACCCCAAGTTTCGAGTGATCGAGTCAGTAGGAAGTAAAAGACGGGTCTAGAGGACCAAATGTTCAATGGTTTTGAATTGACTGCGGGTTTAGATGAAAACCACTTTTGAACAACAATCATTGAGAAGGAAATAATTTAAATGCTTATTGTGATTTTAAAAAGAGGCGGAAACTATCTTGTTATTTCATTCTTTTCTCATTAGTAAAAGATTTTAGGAAATATGTCAAAAGAAAAGGGTCTGAAATTTTTTGGTGTAAAAGAGTTGAAAGGCGCTGCGAGAATTTCTTTTGCAAAATTAATGTACAACTTAAGCATCAAAATTTTGTTTTAATGCTCAATCAATAGCATTAAGTGTTTTAGAATCACTTCTGGGTTGTTTGTTTTTAAAAAAAAACCTCTTAATTACTCTTAAGTCTTAATCATTCAGACATTTCTACACATCACCTCTTATTAATCATAACTAAAATAAGACTTCAGACTTTAAATCTCTTAAAAAACAAACGGCACCTTCGTGTCTTAGCACGTAAATAGGGTCGAAAACAAGGCCTTAATGCTATGAGGAATTGGAATTTAGTGTCCTTGATAAGAACAATATGGATATAGTTGACCAGTGGATTAATTGGTTTGTATATATTGGAAGGGTTTTCCATAGATGTAAAAAGCATGTTTTTTAATAGAGGGGCAGGGTTGGTAAAAACTTACTGGGCGTTTGGTTCGCTGGATTCCGCCGGAATCTGGTGGAATTAGAATGGTCAATTCCATTGACCGAATTCCGTTGTGTTGTTTGGTTGCCAAGGGAATGGAATTGAATTCCATGAAATCCTTAGATTAAGGAATTGGTAGGGGTGTTCATCGGCTGACATCCAATGGATATGAGCCCAACCGAACCGATCCAATCATCCATTGGATCTTGGATTTTTTCAATCCAATGGATGATTGGATCGGTTCGGTTCCATCAAATGGATATTTTTATTGGATGTCCATTTGATCGAATTGGATCCAACCAATGGATGATCGGATTGTATCCATCCGACATCCGATGGATGATCGGATGAGATCCATCCAATGTTTTAAATCCAATCTACAACAATTCATATATATAAATATAATATAATTTCCATAATTTTTATAAATTTATACATAAACCATATAATTTTATATTAATAATTAGTATTTGGTCGGTTTATATCGGTTTGGTTCGGTCGGTTCTTATCGGTTATGGACCATCATCCAAGAACCGAACCGATCCAATTGGATGTCAAAATTTTCGATCCGATCCTATCCAATTACAATTGGATATCCAATCATTTTCGGTCGGTTCCTATTGGATCGGTTGACTTTCTGCACACCTCTAAGAATTGGTCATTCCATTTGAAAATGGATGGAATTGAATTCCATTCCATAATGTTTTTTCAAAAAGACAAAAATACCCTCAAAACCTTTTCTAACAAAATTAAAACTCATCAGATGTGGATTTGGTTTTCTCTCTCTCTCCTCTCTCCCCTCTCTCTCTCCTCTCTCCTCCCCTCTCTCTCTCTCTCCTCTCTCCTCTCCCTCCTCTCCTCTCCTCTCTCTCCTCTCTCGGCATTTAAAAAAAAAAAAAAAGAAAGGGTATTTTTGTCATTTTTCAAAATTCCATTCCAATTTCTTTGTAAACCAAACAGACATATTCCAATTCATTTGACTGATTCTATTCCATTCCATTCCTGCCAACCAAACAGTTGGTCAAACCTGAAAACATTCCATTCCAATTCCTTCCAGATTCCAATTCCATTGACAGATTCCATTCCATCATAAATCATTCTGCGAACCAAACACCCCCTTAGCTTTCTGCATAAAACTTCCCCCTAGAACTTACTGAATAAGTCATTTTCTATATTATTAAGCCATTTTCTATATTATTGGTTTTTGTTTTTGTTGTATGCATGCAATGGTTTAATATGTTATATGCATAATAGTTTTAGATGGCTTATACTCAAAATTACATGATTAGTTAATTCACAATTTTGCATTTGTATCGAGTCCTTGTGCTCAAAGAAATCATATTGCCATCTCAGATACAATGCTTATAAATGAAAGATGTTTATGAAATGTTTAGAATGAAACCATAAACTCGTTATTCATAAAATTGACTAGTAATGTGCATCTTAATGCACGTCAAAGCTAAAATTTGTATGGATGAAGCAAATCTCTAAATTAGTTTGCGAATAACGTTATGATTATGCTACGTTCCAGTTTATGGACGCTTAGCTACAGTCTGTTTCAGTGTATATATGTCTAAATGTTCCGTCGAATCGTTGTAAGATCATTACAATGGATTTTATTTAGCATTTTTGCAACAAAATAAAAACAGTTTAATTTACAAAAATAATTAAACACAAGAGTTCGGAAATACTAATCTCACTTTTTTATTTATTATTAACGGGCCTCAATTGACCCATGTTAAATTGCAAATTAACAGAATCGAACCATTAATTTAAAAAGGCTTCGAGAAATTTTGGGCCTGGTCCATTTAAACCAGCCCAACCCAAAACAAAAGATCACACCATGCGCATGGTGACATTGACGTTACACAAACGTTGTAAAAGCATGTTGTGTTGCCATGCCAATCGAGTCATGATTGTATTGTGAATAATTTTTGTATTTTCAATTCCGAAAACCCCGAAATTCATTTAGAAAAACACGAATCTTTAAACAAAATATGATGATATATTGTTTTTCGATACATGATTGGTACTTTAACTACTACCATATTTTATTTGTACTTAAATTTCATATAAAAGCCTCAAAATTCATCGTTATATATATATATATACTAGATTTGTCCCCGTGTATTACACGAGGTAATTTAAAAAAATTAAATCATGGCAAAAAACTTATCTTACAGATATGAATGATCATCGAAAGTACGATGCTATTTTTCCAAACTTTTTTCCATTCAAAGTTTTTTTTTTTGCAGCCGGTTAAATCATGCCATTTTTTTTTGTATTAATAATTGATTTTGAAAATCAATTATTAAAATTTGTGAGATAAAAGTTGAAATGAATTTTGTAAAAGGATTTGCATATGTTCGATAATATTTGATTTTCATTTTGTATTTCAAAAATAATAATACGAAATAATATTTGATTTTCAATTTGTATTAGAATAAAATATATTCTATTTTATTTTTAGAAAATATAATATATTTTAATTCAATAAAAGATATTCATATTACAATTTTGATTTCTAAATTGGATTTCCGAACATATGTAATTTCATTTTCAACTTTTATCTCATACTAATTTCGACAAATTCCATAGTAATCACGACATATTAATTCGTATATATTTATGATATTTAATTATATAATTAAATCCAAAAATATTCAATGTTGGACTAATTTCGAAGGTATTGACGAAACGATTACAATGATATAATTTGTAAAAAATAAAAATGTTTTTTTCAATGCAATTTAGTTCATATACATTATTTATATTTATATGATAAGAGTCTAAAATGAAAAATAAAAAAGTAAGGGATTAAAAGTAAACTACATATCTAATTATAAGGGTAGTAAATGTAAGTTATAAATTAAAAAAATTTAATTAAGGAAAGATTAAATAAGGAATCAATGTGGATTTGCTAAATGAACTTATAGTGTAAAATGTGTTCAGGTTCATGTTTAGGCGGAAAAATGAAAAAATGGAGTCACCAGAAGATGACACGTGTCACTTCCGTATTTATTATTATATATATATATATATATATATATATATATATATATATATATATATATATATAATATAGAGAGATAGGTTCATACGAGAATGATAACGATTTAAAGGAATAAAGGGACAATTCTGGACCAATCATAATTATTAAACAAATAATTAATTTTTAAAATAAAGAAATTTATAAAAGGGTATTTTGGTCTTTTTTTGCTCCTGATTATTTTAGGATAATCTTCAACTACTAAATATAATTGATTTCCTAATTATTAGCTCTCTCTCTCTCTCTCTCTCTCTCTCTCTCTCTCTCTCTCTCTCTCTCTCTCTCTCTCTCTCTCTCTCTCTCTCTCTCGATTTAATCCTAAAACAACCACGTATTATGATGAATCATTATTCTCTTGATTTAAACCTAAAACTATCATGTTCTTCTGATGAATCCTTCTTCACTATTTCATGGCGACATCTACAACAGAGAAAATCAACAAAATCATCGAAGGTGGTTCTGAAGGCAAAGGGCAAATCAACGAAAGGATCATCATCATCGGCATGAACTTCGACCCTAAGGCCTAAAACCTCCATCTCTCAGCTACTAAACCCTGTTTGATCTGTACGCGACCTTTAGTATTCTTCGACTTCAATCCTCAATCGAATCAATTCAATTATATGGAAACATAGATTATTATCGTGAGTTAGGGTTTGTATTTTTCTGTTTTTGTGCATTTGAGGATGTGGGTTATTTATCCTTTGGATAGGTCCTTTTAATTACCTGTTTGTGTTATGAATTAATAAAATTTACGAGTTTTATATGGATGAAATTTTCAGGAAATTAATCATGGTCATTTGTTTTTTAGTTTTGATTATTTATGATCTTATTTGGATGAACACATATGATTTAAAGTTGCAAACCTAATAGAAACATTTTGTCTAAGTTATTTAGAACAAAATCACATATGATTTTGGTGTTAAGTATTATAGTCAAGTTATTTAGTACAAAATCACATATGATTTTTGGTGTTAGTATGAATTAGATGTTAAGTATTTAGAACAAAATCACATATGATTTTGGTGTTAAGTATTATAGCCAAGTTATTTAGTAAGTATGAATTTGGTGTTAAGGATTTAAAACAAAATCACATGTGATTTTGGTGTTAAATATTATAGCCAAGTTATTTACTACAAAATCACATATGATTTTGGTGTTAAGTATGAATTTGGTGGTAAGTATTTAGAACAAAATCACATGTGATTTAAGGTTGCAAACTAATAACATAATTTTAACTAAACTATTTATCATAAAATCATATATGATAAAGTGAAAGATATCAAATATAAGAATATGTCCAATTACTATAAGGTATAATCACATGTGATGCATACTACACTTAAACAATCTGTCAAATTTCTTTACAATATAATCATAAATGATTTTGGATTGCATATTGTACACCATATAATCATCTGTGATTTTGGGTTACATATTCGGGATTTGCTTGAAAAAACAAACAGACCAGGTGAACTACCAAAATGGATTAACCATATTAACTTTAATAAAGAAAAAAGATAAATACGTTTTTTATTTGAATTAAATATTATAATCCCTGTTTTATAAGAGTCAATAATTCATTGTTTACCAGATTATGAATATTAAAAATAAAAAAAAATAATGATTGATTCAAGTTTCAAATTGGCGTATCTTTTTTTGATATGACGAATACAATAAGAAGTATTATTAGCTAACCATTATATTATATAATATATATATATATATATGGGGTCTTTCATGGGAGAACTGATTATTTTGTGATAACAGTGAGATTCAATTTCAACCACAAATCAAAGAATAATTTAGGAAATATTTAAATTTGGTAATTTTGATTTAAACTTATAGTTAAAGGACATTTTAGGTATTTTTAAAAATCTTATCTCTCCTCTCTCCGGCATCCGGTGAAACTAATTCCGGCGAAATACACTGTGATACCCTTTTTGATACAAAATAGACTATGATATCCACCGTGATACAAATGTGGTACAAAATACACTGTGATACCCACCGTGATACAAAATGCATTGTAATACATACAATACATATAAGACCCAATGCGATACCCACTGTTATACCACTGTGATACCCACTATAATACCATTGTGATACGCATCGTGATACCACTGTGATACCCGTTGTGATACCAAGAACTTTAAAAGGTAACCCACTTTGATACCCACTGTAATACCCATCGCGTACCACTGTGATACCGTTATGAGCATGGGCTGAGCTAGATCGGTGCCGATGACGTCCACTGCCGAGATCCACCGTCAACACCACCATTGTCGGCTCGATTTAGAGAAGTTACCTGTTGTGGTCAGGGTGGCGAAGAGTGGATGGTTTCCACCGTAGTGACTATCAATGGTGATGCATATAAATATGAAGGGGAGGAAGAGATCATGGTTTAGAAACGCTATGATTTTCCAGCCGACAAATTTTTTTCAAGGTTTAGAAAGAGATGTAGGGAGAGAGAAAGAGAGATACCAATCTATCCTAAAATTATGAGATTAGAATAAATGAAATTATTTATGAGTTGTCATATATATCAATTTACTAAATTAACCTTTAGTATTTAATTAATAATAAAATAAATAATTTTAAATGAGTGACTCACATTGGATCTCACAGTTACTACAAAATACCTAGTTCTCATTTGATTAGACCCATATATATATATATATATATATATATATATATATATAGTGTTTGGTTCATTTGAGAAATGGTAATATATGAGAAATAGAGAAGTAATCCTAGTCATTCATATGGTCAAGATCGGATTTGACTAGTCAAATATTGCGGCTTTGACCGGTCAAAAGTTGCGGCTTTGACCGGTCAAAAGTTGCGACTTTGACCGGTCAAAAGTTGCGACTATCCCAAAAATTGAAGGACAATTTCGTAAATTTTACAAAACACACGGGTTGTGTTCATATATGAACATGTATAATTCATATATGAACTATATGTTCATATATGAACCAGTGCAATTCACAACTGAACTCTTTTAACTGATTCATATATGAACCTTTGTGATTCATATATGAATCAGTTGAACTAACTAACAGATTCATATATGAACCTTTATGATTCATATATGAATCTGTATGAATCACAAAGATTCATATATGAACTTGTATGAATCACAAAGATTCATATATGAATCAGTTATGAATCATCCCGTGTATTTTACGAAATTACCCCTCTACCTTCTATAGACCACACAAGGAATTATCCGGTGCTTTGCGGTCAAAGCCGCAAATGTGGACCAGATGAATGGCTAAGATTACTTCTCTATTTCTCATATATTTACCATTTCTCAAATGAACCAAACACTATATATATATATAGTGTTTGGTTCATTTGAGAAATGGTAAATATATGAGAAATAGAGAAGTAATCATAGCCATTCATATGATCAAGATCGGATTTGAATAGTCAAATATTGCGGCTTTGACTGATCAAAAGTTGCGGCTATCCCAAAAATAGAAGGACAATTTCGTAAATTTTACAAAACACACGGGCTGTGTTCATATATGAACATGTATAATTCACATATGAACTATATGTTCATATATGAACCAGTGCAATTCACAACTGAACTCTTTTAACTGATTCATATATGAATCAGTTGAACTAACTAACATATTCATATATGAACCATTGTGATTCATATATGAATCTGTATGAATCACAAAAATTCATATATGAATATGTATGAATCACAAAGATTCATATATTAATCAGTTGAACTAATTAACAGATTCATATATGAATGTTTGTGATTCATACAGATTCATATATGAACTCATCCCGTGTATTTTACGAAATTATCCCTCTACCTTTTATAGACCACAAAAGGAATTATCCGGTGCTTCGCGGTCAAAGCCGCAAATGTTGACCAGATGAATGGCTAAGAAACACTTTGGTAGCCTTCCATCTGGACGGTATGCACTTGTGCATACAGGTAATTATGTTGTTTTTTTGGTTTTTATGCACAAATGCATTATGCACTTGTGCATATACACGTGTGCATGTTACAAATTACTTGTATACACAAGTGCATACCGTCTAGATGAAGGGCTATCAAAGTGTTCTTCAGTTTTCTGTTTTTTTGAGATTTTCTCCTGAACCTGACCATATATATATATATATATATATATATATATATAATTTTCATTGACTACTTGGATTGGTGTAGTGAATGATGAATCCCACAATCGAACTCAACTACACAAGCATGGATTGATGCCTAATTAGGATTTCCACATTCAAAGGTTGAAGTTTGTTCTGATCCAACTATATTATTTAGAGGAAGCGAATCTTCAATGTCTATTGTATTATTCTGTATTTATCCGTATAAAGTTAATTTCTCGATCTAAATAATTAAATCACTGACTTTTTACTTGATAAGCCTATAAAAATGTAAGAACTTTAAATTTTAGTGTCGATCCAACTATTTCATCTTCATCCAGAATCTTAACTTCCTAGGTACTTTACTGACTATTGTAGTGTCGACACACAAATTGGTATTAAGTTTTAATCTTTATAGTTATTTATTATTAATAAATGATTATTAAATCTTAAACTAAATTGAAAACATAATTGTTTTGTGGATATTTTTTTCCGTAAAAAACATATAATACTTTAAAACATAAGAATGGTTGGTGGGGCGGCTGTCTTGGCGTCTTTCTAATCATTTCAAGAACCTCCCAAATCAACTACTAATTAATTATATTTTTCAATTTTCATATAATTTCTCCACTCACTCCAATTATCAATCTTTATATATTAATTTCATTTAATAAAATATAATACAAATTTAAAATATAAAACTATTTATAGAAAAAATTTATATCACAATGTATAATATGTTGTACATGAATTTTATGATTCGATAGGATTCAAGGTTACGACTGTTAGTACAAATATGTATTTTAATAATACATATAAAATACAAATATCGTAATAACTGAATTTAATCAACAAATGATTAGAGAAAATTAAATATTGGAAATCGATTGAAAATTAAACCGAATAAACCGTAACGAGGCTGAGGCTCGTGTTGAACACGAATCCCTTAAACAGATTTGCCGTCTGTTCCCAGGGTACAACAGCGTAAACAGTGTGTACTGCCGGATATTACACTTGCCTGAAAATTCGTTGGAGGAAGAAAGCCGTATGCAGAATTTTAGAGAGAAATGTATCGATCAATGTTCAGGGGTATCGTTTGGAATGAACCCGGGCTCCTTTTTATACTCGAAATGTGAAACCGATTATTTTGTTTTTAATACACATGATTTCGGGAGCTACAGGAAAAAAAACAGTGAATTTCGCGACTTACCACGTGGGTAAAGTCGTGGCACAACCCGCGTGATGCACTGTTATAGTACCTGTCGCGACTTACGGCGGGCAAGCCCGCGGCTTAACCCGCATGATCCACTGGATCAAAACCAAAAAATTTCGCAAAAAACCAAGCTGCGCGCGAGCACAAGATTTCAGAGCGGCATTCGTGTCCGCAAGTCACGCGCCCATGCACAAGTTCGCCGATTTTAGCCTACGAAAGCCGCAATCGGCACCCCCCTGCACGCGGGTAGGTGATGGAGTAAAACCAAACAAAGAGCTTGTAGGCTCCTTCCACATCTAAGGTTATAAACCTCATAAAATTTGGTCCTCCTTCCTATGTGGGACAAGTTCTCACACCCACTTGGTTTGCCAATTTTCATCCCAAACAATATATCGTTTCGAAGCTCTCATAAAGAAAAACATAAACCCACGAAGAGTTAGATATATATTATACATATACATGTATTTAATTGTGTCCAAAGTTAGTAAAAACCCATATTTTTACTAAATTTTCCAACAACGACAACCAACGTAAGGTTACAATTATATGTATTATTATATAAAATTTATATTTATATATATTGAAATTTAAAGAGATTGTAATTAAGATTATATACTTAAATGACTCATTGAACTATATTTTAAATATGAATGTTCCACTCATCTTTGGAATTTCATATCAGATTACTTTTATTCATGCATCACAAAAATTAAACATTATGATTTAAATCATTAATAAAAATAAGAATATATTTATTTGTTAATTATGTAGGGGTCAGTTCAAGTATGAAGATTAAATATCGTAAGAAAGTAAGAAATGAAGATTAAAAAAAGATTCATATGTGAATCCATTGAAAAGTCCGAAAAAATCTATTTGATGTTGGATATGTGAATTAACGTCTCTGACCCCGAAGGGATAATATGAGCCACTTAACATCCTTCGGATGCATGGACGGACCCATAAATTTTTTCATACGGTGGCATTGTATAAATAGATAAAAAATAATTACAAAAAACACGGTTTTTATCGACGTGTTACCAACGTTCAATATCGCCCGATTTGTTTTTAGCCTAATTCCACCGTTTCGAGGGATTTTTATAGCTTTTTGTTTGATTTCGAGGGATTTTTTACGTTTTTTTTCAATTTCGAGGAACTTTTTCGGTTTTTTGGGTTGATTTCAAGAGTTCTTTTTTGTTTTTTTGATCGATTACAAGGTACGGTTGCATCTTCTTGAACTTTTGAATATCATACGGTGACACTTTTTAAAACGATACGGTTGCACCTATCATAAACTCAAAATTTTAAACCTTTCAACGGAGAGATAATACGGTGGCACGTGCCACCGTATGCTCCTCTTCAAGTCCGTCCCTGTTCGGATGCCTCCGCTATGGCTATTTCGTATCCCCCCTTTTAATTATTGATTATGAAGTATGAAATGAGATCAAATTTGAGTTTGAAGCACGATACTTATCCTTATTATATTTGAATTATGTAACTAGTTCATATATATATATATATATTGAATATTTTCTCCACATAAATGAGAAAAGAATCTTTGATTATTCATTGAAACAAGCATAACATAAGTTAGTCATATGTAGTCGATTTTCAAATCGAATAACTCTTGTTTAATATTTAATTTCAACAAATATTCCCCATTTAACAAATAAATTGGCACTAATGGAGGACCACAAAGTCAAAGAAATAGGCCAAATGGACAAGCTTTGCATGCTTGTAATTTTCATTTGCACTTGCAAAGACTCCTCTATATAAAGAAGGTTAGATGCTTGACATACTTGCTCATAAGTACAACCTTATAAAGCATACAAATTATGGCAACCCACAAGCTACTTTCCCACCTATGCTTCATCTTTCTCTTTTCCCTCCATTTCTTTTATGGTACTTCTATACTCTCCTTTTTTACATATCATGTATGATATACATGTACTGATTTACCGGTTATCCAGATGGTCTTTTTACCCCTGAAACCGGTAGCAATTCTTGTATTTCACACACCTTAGTAGTTATAAGTATGGTTTATAACGTATATTGTTTTTTGAAGGTAATGGTGAAATACGTTTGAATTACTACTCGCAGAGTTGTCCAAATGCAGAAGAAATTGTGAAACAACAAGTTATAAATTTGTATAATGAACATGGAAACACGGCAGTTTCTTGGATAAGAACTCTCTTTCATGATTGCATGGTTAAGGTACAACCTCTTTATGCATGTTTATATATGGTTTCCAAATTTCGTTACTATCAATCTTTTGAAGTTGAGAATTTGCTTGCAATTTGTTGCATATATGGCTAATTCCTGAATCCAAAAACAATGTAGTACAACATATGATGCATAATACAAGTCACCATTGCAAGAAACATTGAAAATTTCCTTTTCTTTAAAATGACTAGTCATGTGATGCATCAATATTATTGGAGACCATCCATGGGATACAATCAGAAAAGACATCATCAAGAAATATGGGAATGAGAAATTTCAAGTACATCAACACAATCAAAGATGCTCTTGAGGCTTCATGTCCCATGACTGTTTCTTGTGCTGATATTGTTGCTCTTGCTGCTAGAGATGGTGTTGTTATGGTATGTATGTAATTAATTATATTACATCTTTCTTCATGAATATATACACACACAATAATATATTGTTTTTTAATAAGGCTCTTTTAATTAAACGTTTATGTATTGATTTTCTGTGTTGTGTAGTTAGGAGGACCTCACATCGAGATGAAAACTGGGCGAAAAGATAGCAAGGAAAGTCACGCTGCAGAAATTGATTCTTTCATTCCCAACCATAATGATACCACACCGTTTGTCCTTTCCCGTTTTCAATCTGTGGGGATTGATGTTGAAGGAACAGTTGCTCTCTTAGGTAAGAATATTGTTTAATTATATTTTATCTAAATGTTCTAATATGAATCCAATTGAAGAATTGGACTATAATTTTCAAATCATATTCATATAATATACTTGAAAATGTTTTATAATACTGCTTAGATGACTATTGAAAACTGATAATTGATTGTAGGTGCTCACTCGGTTGGTAGAGTCCATTGTCTCAACATCGTTGACAGACTATATCCAACAGTTGATCCAACTTTGGACCCGAATTTTGCTGAGTATCTCAAGCGTCGTTGTCCCCATCGACAACCGGACCCAAATGCAGTGGAATACGCGAGGAGTGATCTACAAACGCCAATGATCTTAGATAATATGTACTACAAGAACCTCATGAAAAATAAGGGACTCCTTCTAGTTGATCAACAACTTGTTTCGAACCCGACCACGTCTCCATTTGTCGAGAAAATGGCAGCCGATAATGGTTACTTTCATGATAAGTTTTCTAAGGCTCTTCTCACTTTGTCGGAGAACAATCCTGTAAGCGAGGAGGAAGGCGAGGTACGAAGAGATTGTCGTTTTGTGAATCGTATCATCTAAAACTCAACCGAAAATGTGTAATTTCTTGAGTTTTGTTGGCTTTATAGGTGACATATCTAAGATTATGTCACTAACATAAAAGAATAATTTTGTAACATTATAAATTATTCGATGGCTTAAACATGCTTATGTAAAATATTGTTAATTAAATCGTATGTTATGTCGTTTAAATGAATCATTCATAAAAAAATCAAATTTATTATCTTTACAATTTACGGTAGATTTATTATTGATGATCGATATATTGATTTTTTTTCTTTCTAAGAATCGGCCCTAAATTTTGTTTGATTTACAAGTTGTATGACAAATAACTAAAATCTTAGGTCGCATTTGATTCGCTGGATTCTGTCGGAATTGGAATGGTCAATTTCGTTGACCAAATTACATTCTTATATTTCCATCAAACATGGATTTGATCATTCCTTTTTTAAAGTGATGGAACTGAAATCCATTCCAAGCAATTGAAAATGACAAAAATACCCTCGTAACAAAATTAAAAGCCTAGCCGCTTCTTTCACTTTTCTCATACCTCTCTGCTTTAATCGAGAGTAGCCCACTGTGTCTGCTTCAATCGATTGCTTCCATCCATCGATGGAACTGATCTCGATCGTTGGAACTTCTTCATCGTCTGCAACTGATCATCGACTGAGGTACTTTCTTCAACCGATTTTCTTTTGGGTTTTGTTCAATCGGTCATCGCATGCAATTTTTTTTGGGTTTTGTTCTTCAATCGATAGCAACTCGAAGTACAGACCTTCAACTCGTGGTGTATGATCTCCTTCAAAGTGTAGACCTGCAACTCGTTTTTTTTTTCTTTTTTCTTTATGTTACTATCGTTAATGGTTAGAATCTGCGATTTTTTGCTTTATGTTACTCGTGGTGTATGATCTTCTTCAAAGTACATACACTTTTTGTGTTAGAATCTGCGATTTTTTTCTTTCTTTTTGCTACTGTTTTACAGATGTTGGTTGTAGCTCTTTTTTTTTTCTTGGCTTTTGTTAATGTTTTACATGAAATTTAACTTGTTTTTTGCTTGGCTTTTGTTACTGTTTTTACATATTTGGCTTATACTGTTTGTTTTTTTTTAAATGAATTTGGAACAGGAAATGACCCGTCTTAGTTTAGCAACAACACGTAGATGTAGGCTTATTAGATTGTTTTGGAACGAGGCTATGATTGCTATTGTTTGGTATTTCGCTACGATTTTCAAATTAATAGTCAACTACCAAATGGATAAACCATATATTCAATATTCTTTGTTAGATGTGGATCGATATTCAATATTACATAGGTATGCTTATGAGAGTGATACTATTTGAATATCACATCTTAGGATGAATAGAAGGTGTTTTAAGAAGTTATGTGATATGCTTGAAACTTTAGGAGGATTACAAGCAAGTAGGAATATGAGTATTGATGAAAAAGTTGCCATTTTCCTTCACATTTGTGCTCATAATGTTAAAAATCGGGTCATTGCATGTCGTTATCATCATTCGGGAGAAACCATTAGTAGAATTGTTAGGAGAGTTTGCATCGCAGTTATAAGATTACATCCACATTTTAAATTATTTTAAATATACTTAATTTTTAAATTAAATAAATTATATAAAAATAGGTATTTACGTGTAAGGATAGTCCACTTCTCTCCCTTTCATTTGCTGCATTTGCATCGCCGAAAATTGACGCTCCCTATACGCTTTTTCCACCGGCCACCGTAGCTCCGCCAGCAATCGCCCACCCCTCTCTCCCCTATCCACCGGACCACCACTGCTTTCTGCCTCTCTGTTCTACCGCCAGGTTAGGGTTTCGTTAATGAACTTTGTGTGTTGATTTTGATCACTTGTTTATTATCATTTTAAGTGCATAAATGATTGATTACCGTTTACCAAATAAAGTTCTTTGATTACGTTATGCGTTTTTGAAGTATAATTTATGTCTGAATCAGTGCAATCGACTAATGTGGACAGAATGGTTGATTAAAAATTACTCATATAATTGATTTTGTGAAATCAATTTATGGACTAAATGGTTAATACAGATTACTCATTGACTTGATTATGTTAAATTATCCATTTACATAATATTCATGACTTTGAAACCTTAGATTATATTAAATCCTCGTAGATTTGTTGAAGACTTATCGTGAATTTGTTTAATTTACATAATTACACATATTGTTAACCGTTAAGTGCATTTGCTTACAAAAATAGCAATGATATTACCTATTGTGACTGCAACAGATGAGAGAACATTTTCGAGCTATGAACATCTTGAAAAATAGGTTGCCCTATAGAATGGGTGACAATGGACAAACGAAAAATTGTTTTTACTAAGGTTGATAACAAAGATATGAAAGATAAATTTCAAAAAATGAGAACTTGTCGAGGTCACCGTTGAATTGTAAAGGAAGGAATACCATCAATATAGTATTGTGTTTTTGCTATTTTCAGACAGTTAATAGTCATATTATTATATTTGGTGCTCCGTGCTCCCCGTCCTACAAATTCCTGGCTCTGCCACTAGCGTTAGTCATGTAGTGGAACAATAAAGACGAAGTGTCTAATTATACTTATGGTCCTTTGTTTCCAAATAGAAAGACACAAAATTCTCCGGGAAGCCCTATCTTTCGAAGGACTTCTCGATTTGCTCCCCCTGACGAGCCCCCTCCAGCCTACCCGCCGGACCACCCCTTCTATCTCTCGCGACCGACCCCTTGTTAGTTCGTAGAGCCGACGCTGGGCGGCCAACCTCATGGATCACGCGTCTGGTCCCTCTCCCATTGGGCGAGAGCTTTCAATAAAGCATCTCTCGCTTGGAAAGCAGGAACCGGTCTGCTTTGGAGATCCTGCATAAGTTCCCGGATCTTCAAAAGCTTCGCGGGGGACGCGACGTCCAATTGTAGCTTAATCTTAGTATTTTGGAGTACACTCGAGGTCACTCCCCTATTTCCAAAGGAAGAAAGAAAAGAGGAAAGCTCCCTTTCTATTTCCTCTGCTGTTGGTCCCGGCGGACGCAGAGTTAAGTCCAAATCGAGTTGGGCATTTGAGGAACCCTCCTCTCCTGCACATTCTGCGTGTTCGACCAACCACTCAGAGCAAAGGTCAAGAAGACAACACAGAGTGGAAATGGTCCAAGTGATCCCAGGTACCCATGAATTCCTACACTTATTGGAAATGCCATAAAGCGCGAACCAAGATCCGTGATACGAAAACCAAAACCAAGACAAGTAATAACAGGAGATCATCGTGGATGTTTAAGTCTAAATCGAACACTAAATAATCAAAGAATTGAAAACACCACTTGAGAAGCTTTACTTCTAGCAAAGTTGCTATTTTAGGTTTTCTTGATATTATTCTTATCTGTAAATGATGAATCTTAGTTATATTGTAATTTTGTAAACAAGTGTGCCCTTTGCTGCTGCTATTCGAAAGCTTGGGGCTCAAGAGAATCTGTTTGCTGAGAGGAACCAAATGGACTTTTATGTTCTAAATGAGGATCCTTGGGGTGGGTTTTTCTCCTAGGGCGCTAGCATATTTGGTTCACTTTGGGTTGTTTTTAGGGGAACCGTGTATTGTATATTCAGGGGTTGGGCTTTGGTTTGGCCTTGATGGTATAAGGGAGAGTTGGGTAGAGGTTTTAAGTATTTGTGGCTTTTGACTATCGGTAGGCATAAGGGTGGGTGTTGTCAATTTTTTTGGGTAGGATAGTGTGGTTTTGGAGTGTTCCTGCTTGAGAAGGTGTCTTGTTGGGATGTGTTTGTTGTTCTGGATGCAGGGGTTAGGGGTACAAGGAGATAAAGGGATTTTGGGTTTTGTTCATTCTTGGCCCTTTTTGGTTTCTGTATTTCTTTAATGCATGTTTTACTTGTTGATATGCATTTCTTGATGGGGCTTTACTTAAGGAATGCCCAGGGGAAGGGAATATGTTGGAGATTCAATTTTTTTCCTTCATGAATGTATCTTGGTTGGTATTTGTATTTATATGATCAACTCCTATACTTGGTGATATCGATCTGATCATGTTTAAGATACATTAGGTGTGAGATCGGCGTGAGAAAGAACCCAACAAGAAATTGATCATCTCTTAAGGCTAAGGGGACCTTTAATAGAAATCAGTGTGAGATTTTGTTCATGTTTTGTTTGTTTTTTCTTTTTCTTTTTCTTTTTTGCAATGGGCCACTATTCAGTCTTTTCGCCCTGGGCACAAAAACCCCCAGGACTGGCCCTGCTTTCAACAGTATGTTACTCAACTTCCCTCTAAATTCTTATTTTTATCTACTGGGTTTTAATAGTTTTAGGTTTTATGATGGATTTTGGCTTCCACTTTCCTTCAATTTAAGAATTATTTTCATGATTTTTCATTAGCACTTAGCTTGTATCTTTACATATCTAGGATGATGTAGCTATGCAATGTTCGTTACTTTATTATGTACAAGAGGTTCTTACTTTTTAGTCAACAGTAAACTTTAGGAGGAACTTTCTTCATAGCGTGGGGCTATAATATGATAGATATGCATTGCATATTTACAAGGAGCTCTCACCAAAGACTTTTTAGTTTTTAATAGATACCCATTTCATTTTCTGTGTGATTAGCTATTTTCCTGCCTTCAGAATGACTTCTATAAGTGGGAAAATACAATTAGAACTTAGAACCGTGGACTCTTGCTTGAATCCAATATGTTTCTCTAGTTATAATACTTGGTTTTGAGATTAAGCTAGGTCCGTCTGCCTCAATTGTTGAGCTGAAGAGTTAGCTTTAAACATTGATAGTGAAATGGGACTCAATACAATTAGGTGTAGTTCAATGCTTTTCTTTGGTACTTGATTGGAGCATGAGACATGTACTCCAGAATTTCTGGAAGCCATAGAAATTCAAGCAATTCAAACATGAACTTAAGTTACGTGCTGGGATCAAAGCATGTGGTATCGAGTCCCATTTCAACATTGACTAAACTTTGAATCTTTTTCCAAGTGTCATGTTGACTAAACTTTGAAAATGGGACTAAATGCCATGTTGAATCTTCGAGTCCCATTGCAACATTGACTAAACTTTGAAAATGCCATGTAGAATATTTTGGGGAAGAGCATACTAAATGTACTATTATTCAGAAATAATACCTTTCTTCTGTACTAAAAACATAATAAAGCAGATGCTCCCAGCTTGACAACATATACCTCCTTCCCTTGATCTATACATTGCTATCGTTTCCTTCTATTCTACGCATAACAAAATACGCTTAGATAAACCATGCTTCATTTTTGGTTAGTTTATTCAATGGATTTGTTGAAATAAGGAATTTATTAGGATGTTAATGATTGACAAAATAATGCAGCTAGCAGCCTATTATGGGGACTGAAGTCCCCAAGGACTCACTGGACTGGAAAACGATTGGTGACTCGGCAAAGAATGAGGCTGACACTGGACCGGTTGTGAAAAAACGACTTCCTAAAAAGATGCGGCACATTCCAGACTACTATTTTCTTCCTCGTAGATCCATGTTTGCTAACATTGCAATTTATGGGTCGTGCATTGTTGGTGGAATTGGAGCTGGAATGCTGACTGAAATCTGGATTAACAAAAAAGTTAAAGGTACTCATTCTCAATTCCATTGAACTACTTTCTGATAATTAAGCCACTTGAAAATGTCCTCATCTTCCCTCCTGAACGAACTCTCTAATCAACCCGTTTGGTTTGCGGGAATGGATTTGGAATTGAATGGAATTCCATTCCAATCCCATGTTTGGTTTGAAGGATTTCCTGGATTTTGAAATCCCACGGGGGTGGTTGGTATTTCACGGGATTTCCTAGGATTTATATGTAATAATGTTTTAAAATATGTTAAAACATTTGTTTTGTAATTATCAATTAATATAAAAGTTAATTTAATTATTTATAATTTGTTTTTATAAATTATTTATAAAGAATGAAATTCAATTCCATTCCAAATCCTACGAACCAAAAACACCAAAGATTCCAATTCCAAATCCTTCCACGAAATCCAAATCCCTTAAAACCATTCCATCAAGTTAAATGCCCCCTTGAGTGCCGATTACGAATGTCTATTTATAATGATAATGGGAGTCGATAAACTCTATTTATAATGATAAAGGGAGTCGATAAACCGCAGTTGTACTTGTGTCAACACACTTATAATTTGACGTTGCTCTTAGGTCCCGTTTGGTTTGCAAGATTTGAAATTGAATTCCATTCCAAATTTCCAGTCCCGTGTTTGGTTTAAAGGAAAGTGTTGAAATTCCAATATTTCAATGAAATTCCACAAACATTAGATCTGGGAATCCCATAGGGTAGTTAGTATTTCATGGGATTTCATAGGATTTCTTTATAATAATGTTTTAAAATATGTTAAAAACATCCTTTTTGTAATAATCAATTAATAGAAGGTAATTTAATTATCTTTATAAATTATTTATAAAGAATGGAATTCAATTCTATTCCAAATCCTACAAACCAAACACACCAAAAATGCCAATTTCCAAATTCTTCCACAAAATCCAAATCCCTTAAAAACATTCCGTCAAACCAAACGCCCCCTTACTTGTTTAGGATGCTCTATTTATTATTTGGAAAAGAAAATATGTGTTAATGTGTATATATTCCCTCTATCTCAAAAACAAATGAACATTTTTGGATCTTTAAGGTAGCGTTTGGTATGCAGACATGATTGGACGGGACTGGACAGGACAGAACTGGACAGGACAGAACTGGACAGGACAAAACTGGACAGGACAGGACAGAATAGGTAGAGGTGGCCGACGGTGGCTACTGGTGGCTGGCGATGGTGGTAGTGACGGCGATGAGTAGTGGTGACCCTTATGACTAATACCATATTAGGATTATACATCAAATGACGATAGATCAATGAGTTTTAGTTTATGTCTCACTTTTGTCTCCCATGTTGTTCCACCTATTTTGGTGGAACAAGAAAATACCATTTTTTGTCCCACCTTGTCCAGTCTTTGTCCATGTCCCATGTCGCGCCAAACGTGGGACAGTGAATTTTTGTCCTGTCCCATGTCACGCCAAACATGGGACAGTGAGTTTTTGTCCTGTCCCGTCCCATCCAGTCTGCAAACCAAACGCACCCTAAGTGAACAAACCTTACAGTTTTTAAACTTTTTCTAGCAATAGTTGCATCTTTTTGAAACCTTTAATAGAAAATCAACCACAATGCTACACTGCTCTCTTGAAAAATTTATTTACATAATCAATTGTCTTTATCTTGTGAAAAAATCAAGATATATTATGTTATAGTTTTGAATGCCAACGGCTCTGTTAAAATAGAGATTTTGGAGATTTAAGAGACCTTTTTGCTCCAACAGCTGTGATAAAATGTTCTCTAAATTAAGAAAAGAAGGGCGAGGTGGAAATTTCAAATAGAACTCAATATTTAAGAGAGAGAATTAATATTTTAATTCTTTCACAACAATAAGCGACATTGACGTTAAATGTTTATGAGAAAGAAATACTATTTTATTAACTGCTATTGAATATTATAATTAATAATGGGATCTCTAAAACAAAAAGTAGCTACTGGAGTTGGATGTAACTCTTTTAGAGATTTTGACTTTTGATGATGCAACTTTTTTAGAGATTTTGATTTTTGATATTCAATTTTAGTATCTGATGGAGATGTCCTAACTATGTGGCTTTACTCATTGCAGAAGATGGCGGCGGTGTTCTATGGGAATTTGACAAATAAATTTGAGATGGCGTTATGTCTATGCAAAAGCGTAGGTATGATAGATAAACGAATACAAACAAATATGTTGCCCGGTAATTTCTTAGGGTTGGTTTGTTAGATCTTTTCAGTTTCCTCAATTTGACTTATTTCCCCATTCAATTTTTGTGAGTTCATCCATCCACCAAGTATGTGAGGGGAGGCCAGGGTTCAAGTCATCAAATTTTGAAGAGTTTGTATTATTGTATATATACTTAAAAAATAGAATGGGCTTTTACAGAAAAAACCATTATACTCTTTTGAGTAGAAGAACTGCCTAAATCTCATCCTTGACCCCCACCTTTGTGTGGGATAGACCATGCTAGTTTGGTTTATGCTTAAAAAAAGCACATGTGTTTCATGAATGTTTGTGTAAAAAAAGGTTTGACCTCCACTATAAAGGGCAGGAGATGAATTAAAGAATCGTACTGCAACTGCTGAAGAGAGATCAGAGCTAGTACTATAGGGACAAAAGAGCTCAAAGAGCAGTGCAGCTAAGCGGGAAGCTCTGTGATCTATTTGAAAGAGCATATCGCAAAGACCGGTATATTGCACATACTGATTGATTGATTGTATAGATTGCGTCTCAGTTAGAGAGTTATGCTATATCTACAATACCCCCCGCCAATGATACTACGGTCATAACAGAAGAAGTAAATTGCAATGTCTTAGGAAAGGGTAAGGTGGGGCTGAATTTGAACCCGAGAATAGATGAGATGTTGTGAAACTCCACTTCAAAGGACGATTTTATGAATGTTTCTGTTTGGATTTCAGATATCTTATTTTGCATCTAGGGCTGTAAATTACTTTAAAAGGTTCCAAAAGAAAACACCATGTTTTTGTTTTTGGCTGAGCTATAAGATATTGGTCAATAGACATCATTTTTTTTGTTTTGACATTTTTAAAAAAACGAATTTGATTATTTGACTAATAATTAAATAGTGAGTAAATTCCCATAAAACCGAAAGTATTTTGATCCGGTTCTTATTTTGAGGAATCACTTTCAAAAGCTCCATTTTAAAGCATGTACTACGTTTTTAATGCATTTAAGGGAAAATCTTATTATTTTGTGAACAAAAAATCACATTATAACGATAATGATGGTGGAGGTGACCATGATGACAGTGGTGATGATAACCATCATGGTGGATGAAATAAATTAGAATAAATATAAGGATAAGATGATCTTTTTATGTAAATGAATTAAGATCCTTTTAATGTTTGATTCATGGATTTTGAAAAAATTGGAATTGATAATTCGTTTGATCAAATTTTAATTTTTTTGTTTGGTTCATATATTGTTCGTGATAGAATCCTTTGAATTCCACAAATCAAGGAATTCATCATTACTTAGCTAAAAAAAACAATTCGTTTAATGGATTCCAATTCCATCAAATTCCATTCTACGAATCAAACGACCCCTTAGACCCACAATTATTCTCCGATTTCTTTTATTTTCAATTAAATAAATTGAATCAATAATTATAAATAGAAAAAAGATTAAAAAAATTCAGAAATATGAATACCGACTAAAATCCGATAGTAAATGTGCTGGCTGAAAGGACTTTGCCAGAAAAATAAACATAATTAAATTATTTTAGTTTGGAATTTAATATGTCGACGAAGTCAAACGATAACTTTGACTTTCTGTCAATAATGGTTTCCGTCAAATTTGAGGTTGTCCAGTTAAAGTTAACGGGTCCATAAAAACCTGGAATTATAATATGAACACACAGATTCACATGATTTTTTTAATGCACATGGTATTTTTTTTATAAATATACACACACACATGTGGTTTTATAGTATACACACATTATGAATATTGTTAAAAAGTCTGTGTATAATTCTAAAACGAAGTATTCTTTAATATATACGTACGATTTGTTAAAATACGCACACCGTAAAATAATTCTTTTAAAAGCATGACAATCAAAATATTTGATTCTATTCTTTTTACCATCTTATTTTATTGAGTGTAAAATATGAATTAAATCTTTAGGAATGGTTTAAGAGATTAGGCAAAGTAATTATAATGCGGTTTGAACTGTTTTCTTTGAAGAGTAGAGACTCGTGTTTAGAAAAAGCAATTTAGCATATTTAGGTGTCGTTTGTTTTTTAAGTGGTCTAAAGTCTGAATTCTTATTTTAGTTATGATTAATAAAAGGTGGTGTGTAAAAAGGTCTGAATGATCCAGACTTAAGAGTCATTAAGAGGTTTTTTAAAAAACAAACAAACAACCCTCTAGTCAATTATATACAAATATGTATGATTACAAATTATTGTAATTTTTATTTTGTTAAACATAAATTTTAAATTCATTTTTAATGATGAATTCTAATAATTCTCCATTATCCTTTACAATAAAAAATTTATATCATGTTGCATCACACGAGTACACGACTAGTTGAAGATAACGTAGTATTAAAAGCAATACTTTCAAAGTTAAAACCAATGAAATACCGACATGTTTCATGTTTGACGGATGTATTGTATAAATAATGATTCTTTTGTGTAGTACGTGCAATATGAAACAACACCTCAAATCGAATTGTGACGTGCAATAATTCAGTTTAATTGGGAAAACTATACTTATTTGGCTGATTTAAGACAGTTTTTTGACATGTACTTCCATTTTGGAAGAATTGTGGCACATGACTAGTATTTGAAGAGAACAAGCGAGACGTTAACTTTAATCATATATCACACTAGTGTGCCATCTAACCAACTAATTAACTTGTTTTATATGTTCAGTCACATCATCAAATGCTACGATTATAAACTTCCTTTCCCTCTCATCTTTTGCAGAGAATGAGATAGAGAAGATGCACAAGTTATAACCATCAATTATTTTATATACAACGAGAAAATCAATCAAACCATTTTGATTAATTATAAAAGAAAACCGGTTCATATAATGTACTTATTTGATTAATTACCTATTTTAACTTATTATATAAACCAAACCAATTTTTTTGAATGTGATTTAAGTTATTTCTGTTTTGGGAATAATTGGAACTATAATATGTTTAAAATAGTAATTTTGGTTCTTATCTTATGTTTGATGATTAGTGTATAATCAAGGAGACAATAAATATGATCAAACTAATATGGTTTTAGTTACAATTAGGTTAAAACTAATAGAAATTGACACTTATCATCCGATGCAAATTATTGCACCTTCAAATTATATTCCTATGAATTTAAAAAGGGGTTTCTATATGCAATTATGCATCCTTTTAAATCAAAATTCAGATCAAGTTATGCATTGTAAATATTGAAAAAGGGTTTGATATTGATGGATGTAAAAAAGAAAATTGATAAAATGCATCTAACATGTAGGAATAGGTGCATTTATCATAACACGTAAAACTTTTAGGGATGACAATTTTGTACCAAACCAGACTAACCACATATGTACCACCCTTCCAATTAAATTGATACTAATTACAGTTGGTTGGTACATAGTATTGGAAATCGTATATCGTAGTACCATGGTACCAACTTATTTATTCTTTATTAGCTTTTTTGTATTTTTAATGTATTATATATTAAACTTTGTAACTTTAATTATTTTATTCGAACATTTGAATGTTTTCAAGTTGTATCCCTTCATTTCCTTATAGTTGGTACAAAACCATTTAAACATTAAATTTGTTATTTGGAAACTCAATATATTACGTAAGTTTTGAATAAAATGACAAGTTTTCATATATGAAACATGAAGTTGGTACAAAAGCAGTACCAACATGTGTCAACCGAAAAAAATTGATACCAGTCAAGTCAGTATCAAGTATAGTTGATTGGTACATAGTATAAAATTTTACGTACTAATTATAATTGGTTGATACATAACTAGTTATTTGCCCGCGCAATGCGGCGGGATTTGTAGCTTTTTAGGGGTCGTTTACCAAACATTTACCTGGTAAAAGCTTTGCGGATAAATTGTTGTATAAAATTTCATCTTAATGGACTAAAATTTTACGTGTAATGTAAGTGAGAGTGTTGACTTGTACCAATATCCACATATATATATATATATATATATATATATATATATATATATATATTTATTTATAGACAGAGGTTCAAGGGAAAACCTCAAATAAATGAAAAACTAAAAAACACCTTATCAACCGTTAGATTAGATGATCTGATGGATGTGATTAAATGGACGGTTACAACAATATTTTTTGAATTAAAAAACTCTAGCCCCCTATTTTTTTTATTCGAAAAAAGAGAAAAAACAAACAAAATTCGAGCGAAATAAATTACATCAAAAAAACAATCATATTTTTCTCGTTAATTTGACATCCATATTGATATACCTTTTAATCCATTTTTTCGTGGTTTTTCGGTTTTCTATTTATTTAGGGTTTTCCCCTGAACCTGACCCTATATTATATATATATATATATATATATATATATATATATATATATATATATAGGGTCAGGTTCACGTGAGACCAAGTTGTTTCCGTGAGACCGCGTGAGACCAAGCCTTAAAACATGAAACTTCACACCGAAACACTGTGAAGGTAAAAAACATTCAAACCTTCATAATGTAATCACACTATGAAGGTAAAAAAAATAATCCAAGTTAAAAAAATCAAACCTTCACAGATAAAAGACTGTGAAGGTATATCCGAACCTTCACAGTGAAGACGTTGTGAAGGTAAAAAAAAAACGAACATTCACAGCGAAAAACATCGTGAACGTAACATTTACGGTGTTTTCCCTATGAAAAGTTCAATTTTTTTTACATTCACAATTTTTTGGTGTGAAGTTTCATGTTTTAAGGCTTGGTCTCACCGGTCTCACGGAAACTGTTTGGTCTCACGCGAACTTAAGTCTATATATATATATATATATATATATGATATAATTGGATTTCGGTGAGAAGTTGAGGTTAATGTGAGAAGCATGAGAAGTGGTTACCGAATCAATTCCTTTCTAAGCTGCAAATCATGGAGGGCATGAGATTAAAATTGATCAACGGTTCAGATCTATTTCTCACACTTCTCATATTAACCTCTACTTCTCACACGATCCTTCGCCAATATTTATCTCAATGCATCTCATCTTGAATTGCATCAATTTTCATCCAACTGTTGATAACCACAATTCTCACGTTTCTCATGTTAACCTCAACTTTTTACGAAAAGCCAACCCTATATATATACACGTGGATTAGACACTAAATTGAGATCTGGCTAATTGTCACATAACTTTTGGTGAGGCTTAGAAACACCACCTGTAAACATAAACCACTTCACGCATCAACCTAGTGCTACTTTCAAATCCCAAGATACCAACCAAATTAAAATCTTAGCTAGTAAGGAGAACAATAACTCTTAACTAATTAGTGGCAAGGATCGAAAATTTTACCCAAAAAGAAAGACAAAGACCGAGAGTTTTACCTGATAAGGAGGGCAACAACTCCTATCCAATCAGTATCTTACGGGTAAATTGTTGCATATAATGACATAAGGGGCTCTTTGTCCAAATGCTTAATCGGAAATTAAGTAAAAATGATGGATTTAACTTTAGTGTTCAGGTAAACGACCCCTAGCTTGACAATAAACCAAAATTGTAACTAATCAAACATAACCGAAACTTAAAAATTACTGAATCTAAAAGAGTTGAAGTTATGTAAAACAGAGAAAAAAATGGACATGAATGCCCTTAATATTAACCGGATGCCACCAAGGAATTCAATTACTTGGAAGATGTTACAAAATAAAACATTATTCGTTGATTATTTTTCAACAGATCTTTAACCTTCTAATCAACAAAAACACAATTACAAAAAGATCAATATATCAAAGAACAGTATTCCATTTTGGTAACTGCATCAAAAAACTAATTCAAATATGATAAATGTTGTCTCTGAGTCGATCTATGAAATAGCCTCGAGCATCATCTAAATCACTATCTGAATTTTTTTGAAAGAAAATGACCTAAGAGTGTTCATGAAAATGAACCCTATAGCCAAATGGAAACTTGAGAAAGCTTTTCTATTCTTGGATGACGTACAGCAGAATCTCGCACATCTCATCATCACCATCAACAAAAAAAATATATGGCTAGTGCTTCATCATCGGAGTAAACTGGTATCATGGGTGACAACCTAGGAAACATAAAACCGTGAGAATTGTTGGGGGAAAAGTGTTCAAAAACCTTTGTAAAAACCTGTGTAAAAAGCTTCTGGAAGGGGTAAAAGCAAATTGATGCAAAATCAAACTAAAATTAAACTTCAATGATGCAAAACTTTCATGACTCAAGAATGCATTTACATACTAAAAAAATTGGCAAGTTGAAAAATACTTAAATTCAAAGAGAAATGAAGTTAGTAGCTTACCTCAAAAACAATGAGAGATTAAACTGCACACAAATATCAATTCAATAAAAATTTACACACAAAACAAAACAATACAGATGCAAAGCAGCATAAAGTACACACAAAATCCAATTCAATCAAAATAGACAAAATTTGCTTAGGAATTTCCCTAAGTATTGAGGCCCCCTATCACCTGATTGGTTTAAGTTTAGTTTTAAGGGCAAGCCTTTGGAATGCCTTGGTATTCACAGAAAGAAGGAAATGCTAAAAAGAAGTTGAACCTTTTGCTCTATACAGCGATTAAGGAACTTGAGGGCCTATATCGAGTTAAAAATAAGATTACACTCTCGGTTAAAAAATTAAGTTTCACATATTTCTGAAAAGTTGAGAGCTAAAGAAGAATTCAACAGCGGGCTCCAACAAAAGGTTATTGTTTCATTGTTTTTGTTATACATTTATTGCCAAATGTAGCCAACTTAATATATTTTATGATAACATATTACTTCCAAAAATCTAAAAACCGCCAAATCATAAATTTGGAATTTCAAAAGCAAGTCAAAGAGTGAACGCCCTACTCCTCGACCCCCATCTATTTTGGGCGGTGTGAGAGTTGCAACAAGCCTTGTAATGATACAATGAGGGAGTATAATGATCGGTTAGATCTCTGTGTGATTGGTTATATATGATATTTGAACTATAATTTGATCACCCATATGTCTGCAAAATGTACATGTAATTTGACTTCGGGGAATCAATTCATGCTTGTGTTTCAAATTAATTTTCAGCCATGGATATAGATACATATTTCTGTATGTATATTTCTTTTGGTTATTGTTGTATGTGTTCTTCCAAATCTGATTCTTGATAATGAACTCAATGGGGGACGTTTCCATTTACTTTGTGAAACATAAGAGGATTTTTTTAAAAATTACACAGATTGCATAATCCCTATAAAACTGTGATTTGAAATTTCTGGAAAGTGACTTTAGAAAGCCTAAATATATGTATAATATCGAGGAATGGATGATCCATAAGTTACATTTTTTTGCATTTATGATCAATTATGATGATATACCAAACCTCAATCAAATGGAAATTGTAATTTGAGGATGTAATTGCATATCAATGAACCCATGAGTTTCTAATTTGATTTAAAACAAAAAAGCCATAGATTCACAAACAAGAACATAAAGGGTTCGAACTTACAGAGAGATGAATCTAGAGCTCCTGTGATGAACCAGGTACGATAACGGAGGAAGGATTCGAGAGCTCAAGGCGATGTCTTGAATCAGGAACGATAATGGAGATTGAGCGATCGATATATATTGGAATCATTGGAGCTTGAAGCGTCGGTTTGGAGAAATCACCCGGATCTTGAAGCGTCGATTTGGAATCATTAGATAACCAAATCGTCACTTTGGGGGAGGAGCGGATCTATATGGGAAAACTAAATAGTCAGTTTGCTTTCGCGGAGGAGCTCATGTAAGTTTTTTTTAAATCAAAAATAGAATTGTTTAAGACTTTAAGACTTTAAGACTTTTGGCAAATTTGGTTTATAAGATAGTATAGATAAGATGCATTCAGTGCTCAAATTCTTGTGTGCATCAAAAGACACAAGATAGGAGTTCCATAACAGATCATACAAAATGTTGTTAATTATTTTGTAATATGTTGTTACCCATCTTTAAAAATCAACTTCAAAGCAAGGATACAGCTACGTCCATGATAAAGTTGTTAAATATAGCATCAGACACTCGATTCTGCATCACCCATGACGTCTTGAAGGGGAATCCGAGTTAATTCATAACGACAGGTACTGAAAACTTGATCTGTAAATGAATTTTCAAGTAACCAAAACACACAAAAAAAAACTCTAAAAAAGCAAAAAACAAAAACCAAAGTATATAATGCATCAGAGACTCGGTTTTCCATCATCTAACATGTCCTAAAGAGGAATTTGAGTAGGTCATCTTATGCTACATTGGATGTCAAATCAAAGAATAACAAAAAAACAAGTTGAAGACAAAGCAACCCCAGTAGGAAAGACGTGACACTGAACCTTGTGATGTTAATAATAACAAATTATAATCAAGGAAAAAAATTAATGGATTAAAGAAAAAAGATAACCGTAAAGCTTAAACATACATCAAAATGAACGAAAACAACAATATGTTGTAAACCATAGAAACGAATACATCAATGAATTATAAACTATAGAGATGAATACCATAATTTTGGAAGCACCATTTTCAACAAACAACAGGGACAAAAGACTGGAACTAAATTCATGTGAATTAAAGAGAGAATAAATTGAGAGGATACGATTTAGAGATATGATGATGTAAACCAAGTAATAGTTGGAACCGATTTGGAGAAATGATGATTATTGGGAACGACATGTAAATTCATTAAAAGGGTGATTGATCATTCATTTCTTACCTCATCTTGTTCCATAATTTTGTGCAAATTATCCATCTGTTTTTTACATGTAAGACAATAGATATGCACATATCAGGCAACCGTCCCAAACCAATAATCGATAAATCCAGAAACATCTGTATGAACATCATATAGAAGCATATGTAAATATATGGATATGATGAATTTAACATGTCCTCTTCCACAAATCTTGCGGTTTAAACAAACCAAGAGGATGAAACCCCCAACTCGTGTTGATCAAACAAACTAAAAGAATATAAAGGTTCATAAAGAACTTTCATTACAGTATAGATTTAATAGGGCAACAAGTATATAGACAAAGAAGGAAACATACCAGGGGCAATAGTAAGTGGGAGTCAAACTCCTGTTTGATGTCTTTTGTGTATATGATATATACATTCTGCATTTTCTTTCTTACACAAGCTACCAATCTTGCAAGATCAACTTTCCCGATGACAATTAGTTCCCATTCTTCTGTATCGGCCACAACAGATTTAATGCCTTCAAGCTCACATACCCTATTCATGACCTATTGTGTTTCACCTTTATTACCCGACTTCACTCTCCACACAACCTGAAAATGTGCACTACAATTATCAAACAAATAGGATCGAAAAAAAGTACTTGAAAAACATCAAAACAAGGAGATACTAAGAACCAATAACCTTGGTCGTATTGCTATTTTCATTGGTCCTTCCTTTTATCAACCAAGCTTAATGTTGAATCGAGTTTTTTGAACTAAATCAATGTCTTTAGCAAAAGCATAATCGGACAAAACAATGCCTTTATCATAAAACTCTATCTCTTGATGGCCATAGCCTTTGCTGTACACAAAATAAGATGCACTAAATATGATGAATTAGGTTTATAGGATCCTTTTGCATTATACAAAATTATTTCAGTAACATAAATAATACCACTGTATGAACATGTACAGCCTGGTGCTCTGATAGAGCAGAATGTAGGTCAGATCTAAAAATCAGACCAAAAAAAAACCTTCAAGAAAACATGACCAGAAAATTTGAAATCAGACCAAAAAGGGGATCTGATTCATAACAACTCGATCATTAAACAAGAGAGGATAAAGAACTGAATGGATGCATAAATCCAGATTTCTAGAGTTTGAGCAAATTATCAAAAGATGTTACCTGTATCGTGGTACTTTACGTTTGCAAACCTCACAAGTCCTGATTGCAACCCTCATAGTAATTTTTGTGCCTGCTCCTGACTGCTCTATCAATGTCTGCATAAGCATCCGAGAAAATAGCATAGAACCTTAAAACACAAAAGTATGAAACCTTGACCAAAAACAAACCCTAATTGAGTCACTATAATCAAAGAGTTCTTTCGATTACAAAATTGTCATCTCAAACGGTTAGTAGTTAATGAGTAATAAAGAGAGAAACCTCAATCATAGATTCACGTTCATGTTTTCTCCTACTCTTTTCGTATTGAAGATTAATGGATGCAGTTCGAAGGACGAATTGTGGTGGAGATGGTGGACTGAATGGCGATGAAAGAGAGTTCGACTTTTGGATTTGATCAGCAGAGGCTCAAAAGATTCGATTTTTAGAAAACTCAATAGTCGGAGTAGAGAAAGAAAAAACCCTCCGGGAACATAAATTTCTTGGGAAGATAAAAGTCTGGGAAGTTGGTAATGCATAGATAACTTGTACCGTATGTTTTAAGATTTATAATTAAGAGATTTTAAAAAATTATGTATAAGTTAGCAGTACCATATGCATTAAGAGTTGTTTTTAAGACTTTTAAGACTTGTGCATAAAACAGCAGTACCATAGGCTTTATGACTTGTTTTTAAGACTTTAAGACTTTTAGGAAATTTGCTTTATAAAGTAGTATAGATATTGGAGAAAAAACTTGATACCATACCAAGTGGACCCCTAGGTGACATTTGATTCGCATGATTTTTTTGAATGAAATAGAACTTGTTAAAGTAATTTCACTTTGAAGAAATTTGAATTGAATGTTATTAAGTTTGGCCACTTATTTAATTGACAAAACTTGAAATGAAATATGTTAAAAAATTTGAAATATTTGTGTTGGATTCACATGTGTAGCTTTATATGCACATGTAAAAATGAAAAAGACTTGCATTGGAATAACATTATCGAGATGGAGAGACTTCAAGATAAAGGTAAAAATGTAGAAAAAAAAAGTTTCCTTTTAACTATCGTAACATCAGCCTTATTTTGACACGTGTCCTCCAAACCACCCACTTGTCTCCTTTGGATTCTATCTCTTTCATCAGTCACGCCTCCAAACTATTCCTTGTTCTTTTCCATGCAAATGTTTCTCTCTCTCTCTCTCTACAATTTTCCTGTTATCTCGTGATCATTGATTCAAATTCATCGCTGTCCAATCCATTCCACACAAACAATTCTTCAATGCCAATTCCCCAGATCTAGCACACACACACACCATGCCTCCTTCAATTTCCACCAAAAACACCCTCTTATCCTGCCTCCTATTCCTCTGTTTTTCCGGCAATGTGGCCATCACATTTGACCTCCAAACACTCGCACTCAGCAGCTTGAAGCTCTTGGGTGATGCTCATTTGTTTAACAATAGTGTTAGACTCACTCGAGATCTCCTTGTTCCCAACTCCGGCGCCGGCAGGGTTTTGTACAACAAACCCATCAGATTCCGGCAACTTGGGAACCCAACTCCGGCGAGTTTCGCTACGTACTTTTCGTTTTCGATTGCCAATTTAAACCCGGATTCAATTGGAGGTGGGATGGCTTTTATCGTATCGCCCAACGATCAAGTTGTTGGTGATGCCGGTGGGTATTTGGGTATTCCGACCGGTGCCGTTGCTGTTGAGTTTGATACTTTAATGGACATCGAGTTTAAGGATATTAATGGGAACCATGTGGGTTTGGATCTGGGCTCCATGGTTTCGTCTCAAGTTGCCGATTTGGACTCCGTCGGTGTTAATTTACGAAGTGGTGATCGGGTCAACTCGTGGATCGATTACGCCGGATCAACTCAGCAACTCAACATCTCTGTTTCGTACAGCGACACGAAACCCAAATCACCCGTCTTGTCAATCACCATGAATCTCAATGAATACGTGGACGAGTTTATGTTTGTCGGGTTTTCTGGGTCAACTCAGGGAAGCACTGAAGTCCACTCACTTGATTGGTGGAGTTTCACCTCATCTTTCGATGACCCGGATACAAGACCCGGTCCGAACTCACCACCTCTTCCACCACCAACCACCACATTCATGAACCCCACCGCTAACTCTGTTAACTCATCACAACCGTCCACGTCGCCAACCGAGTCAAACTCGACAACCCCAACGGCCCACACAACGCAAAAACAGAGCAAATGCCATAACCAATTATGCAAGCAAGGTGCAGGGGCGGTGGCAGGGGTGGTGACCGCAGGTGCATTTTTTTTTGCATTATGTGCAATCTTGCTCATATGGGTTTACTCCAAGAAATTCAAACAACCCAAAAAACCAGACCTTTTCGCTACTGATATCTTGAAAACCCCTAAAGAATTCTCATACAAAGAGCTTAAATTAGCAACCCGATGCTTCGACCCGACCCGGGTGATCGGGCATGGAGCATTTGGGACCGTTTACAGAGGGGTATTATCGGACACAGGAGATGTTGTGGCTGTAAAGAGGTGTAGCCACAGTGGTGATCAAGGAAAAGCCGAGTTTTTATCGGAGTTATCGATCATCGGAACCCTTAGGCATCGAAATCTTTTGAGATTACAAGGTTGGTGTCATGAAAAAGGTGAGATCATGCTTGTTTACGACTTGATGCCAAATGGGTCACTTGATAAAGCACTTTTCGAATCAAGATTCACATTACAATGGGCTCATAGAAGAAAGATTTTAATGGGTGTAGCCTCGGCTTTAGCTTATTTGCATCAAGAATGTGAAAACCAAGTGATTCATAGAGATGTGAAAGCTAGTAACATTATGTTAGATGAAGCATTCAATGCTAAATTGGGTGATTTCGGTTTAGCCCGTGAAATTGATCAAAACAAGTCACCGGACCCCACCGTTGCTGCGGGTACGATGGGGTACTTGGCGCCGGAGTATTTGTTAACCGGCCGGGCAAGTGAGAAGACGGATGTTTATAGCTTTGGTGCGGTGGTTTTGGAGGTGGCTAGTGGCCGGCGGCCGATTGAGAAGGAGGCAACTGGGCCGAAAAGTAGTTTGGTGGATTGGGCTTGGGGTTTGCACCGTGACGGCCAATTACTGGCCGTCGCGGATCCACGGTTGTGTGGGGAGTTTGAGGAGGGTGAGATGAGGAAGGTGTTGTTAGTTGGGTTGGTATGTTCGCACCCTGACCCGGCGGTTCGACCCACGATGCGGAATGTGGTTCAAATGCTTGTGGGTGAGGCTGTGGTGCCTGTGGTTCCAAGGGCTAAACCATCTTTAAGTTTTAGCACTTCAGATTTGTTGATGAATTTGCAAGATAGTGTGTCTGATTTGAATGAGATGATTATAACTCTCTCAACCTCTTCTTCATCGGTAAACAGCTTCCATGGTGATGGGTTGGAGTTGGTTTGACCCGACCCGAGAGTGGTGATCCATTGTGGGTGTTATAAATTTTGTTTTATTCTAACTCTACAGGGGTGTATTTACTTGATTTGTTGATTCTTATGATGTGATGCAACACATAAATAATGAGAACATGGAGAGAAGTATAGGGGGGTGTGGGTCGTTTTTGGAAGTTAGTGGGGTCTCATCATAACTTTGGTGCAATTTGGATAGGGACAAAGTGTGGAGGTCATTTTCATGGAAAATTTTGAAGGAAGATGGTTTGTGAAGGAACCCAAAAGGTCAAAAAAGTAATAACAGTATGGGAGTTTGAGTAGATGTATGGTAAAGTATACTGTGAAAAAAATCATGATTTTTTATTCCCCTTTATGTTTTGTTTTTTGTCATTTCTCAAACTTTTTTTTTTTATCTATGTTTCTAGTCTTGGACCATGTGTCATGGTTAGCCCTTGAGGGTTAGCCATATGGTTGGAACCTTAGTCATGGCTTATGGCCCGTGTTGAAGTTGACCTAAAAAGTATTGAGTTATGATTTACCACGAAAATGGGATTCGCACGCATAAAAATAAAAATCTTATTGAAAGTGAACAAATAAAAAAGATGGGTTTTTTGTGGTAGGATTTTTCACAAGAATAGATGGCCAAAAAATCTTATTGGTGACTATATTATTAGCTTAGATGCGATAAATCAAGTTTATAGCGATGGTTACTCATCTCCAATGTCATGATAAGCTTTAAATGTTCATCATCAATCAAAACGGAGCAACTTTATCTAGAAAAACCATATAAACCTTATGGTTGTGTTAAGTGTACTCTAATGACAGAGGATTAGAGTAACCTTACACGCCACCATGGCAATCCCAAGTTGTGGAAGCAATAGAGTAATGGTTAATCATAAACGTAAAACCAAACAAGTTGTATGTGTGTGTATATATGTTCTTAAAGATCAAGAAAAGTATAACGTGTAGGGTTGGGAACTTGGGATCAATACGACAGAACTCTTAGGTGGTGTTTGGTTTGTAGAATGTTTTTGGATGTAATGAAATATGTCAAATGAATTTGACTTTGAATGAATTGGAATGGAATGTTGTCAGGTTTGACCATCTGTTTGGTTCACAGAATGTAACTTTGGAATTGAAATGAAATGTTGATAAAAGACCAAAATACCCTTTTTGATAATTATATTTTTTATAAACAAAACATGTTTTAATAAAATAGCCATTAAAAATACTTTATTTGTAATGGTGGTGGTCAATGGTGGTTTAGAACGCTGGTTCAAATCGGATGTGGTCAGCGGTGGTTCAGAATGGTGGTGGTCGACAGTGGTTTAGATCGGCGGTGGTTCAGAACGGCTATGGTCGGTGGTCGAAGGTGGTCAGTGGTGGTCCAGATCGGCGATGGTTCAGAACAACGGTGGTCGACGGTGGTTTAGAGAAGGAACCGATGGAGGCATGGTTTAATCAGATATGTGATTAAGTTATATTGGATTGAGGGCATATGTGGTATTATGAAAAAAATAATTTCATTCCATCATAATACCTTGTAGTTGTTAAGGAATGTTAAATTCCCTCACTTGTGCAATTTAATAAATTTAGAGATTCCTTTCGTGAAAAAGAATGAACAAAACAAAGAAATGAAATTTGGTAAATGAAATTCAACATTCTAATTCTATCAAAATTTGCGAACCAAACGATCACTGGACATATATAAGCAAATTATGATTGATTAGAAGTAAAGTTTGGGTTTAACATTTAAAAATTATAGAAGATAAAGTAATAATCTTAATATGATGCTTCTTGTATAATAAAACAAGGCCACATGAAAAGAAGATAATCTAATCAAATTAAAAACATCTTTTAAAATAAACTGATACTCCAAAAACGGGGTTTAAAAGTTACATCTTTTTCTTCTTTCACGTTAAATGGGTTTATCAGTGTTCTCGTTATCATCATGAAAATTTGCTTAAAATCATACACAATTTTAATCAAAATTAAATTATATAAATAATTACTTTTATTATCTGTATTATATATACTATATAACATTTATCAGGAAGAAGTTACTGTTCATGAACAGTAAGTTACACTTTTGGTCCTTCAGGTTTTTAGTAAGTTACAGATTTAGTCCTTGAGCTTTTATCTTCTTTTGTTTTTCTATGTTTGTAGAGTTACAGATTTGGTCCCTATAGTTTTATTTTCCTCTTGGATTTAGTCCCCATAATTTGTTGATTCCAAAATACACTTTCGATTTTGCATTTGCGTAACGTTTTGGTCCTCGAGTAAAAGTTGTTAGCTCCTGACCGTTAAGTAAATGACATTTCGATCATTTATAAGTTTTTCATTTTCTAATTTAAATAAATAAAAGTTATATTATAAAATTTATTTTTATTATATAAGCATAAAATAAAGATCCCTTAACATGCATCGCATCTCAATGACTGTGTTTTCTCCAACCCAAAACCTTCCGTCTTCCCCATCAATCCAAGCACATAGTCGTAGGTGATTCACGCACCAATTTTTTATTTATTAATAAAGTAATTTATCATAATTTATTTTATGTTTAATAATGATGTAAAATTTGTTTAATTCATATTTTTATTATAATTTAATTTAGGTTTAATAACAATGTAACTTTTTTTAAGTTTAATGATGTATGTACCATTTGCCAATTTATTTTGGCTTCCTATCATATACACACATCATCCTCATAGAGCATTTTGTAAATTATAGTCATGCTGCTAACAGACACAAAATGTTTTGTTCTCATAATTGGTGATGCTCAAATTTATGGTCTTAATATTTTTTCCATCCACAGCAACGCACGGACATTAATCTCACCTCGTTGTTATCATTTAAAGACAAGGCAACTTTCATCTCATAATATATACTTTTTTCCCTGCCAATTATTATTTATTAGTTTATATTTTAATTGGGGAGGCTTTACTTTTGGGACAATTCAACTCATGATGAGGCACATGATGAACCTCATATATCTCAAAGTCAGAAAACCACAAGTTCAATATTCCTGTCATCGAATAATTTATTATTTAATTGATTATAATATATGACATATATATAATATAACTTATTATAATATAGGCAAAGGATCGTGTGAGAAGCTGAGTTAAGCGTGAGAAGTGGATCTGAACCGTTGATCTTTTTTAATCTCAAGCTCCTCCCATGAATTACGGCTTAGAAGAGAATTGATTTGGTGCATCTCGATGCATCTTATTTTGGTGCATCAGGAATTTAATTAAAATGCCCAAACATCAAAAATGGATACCAAAATGCCCCAAACCTTGTAATTTTTGCCAAAATACCCAATAACCCTGTGTTTTTGGGCCGCGTTTTTGAAAAACGTGGGGTTATACAGTTTTGGTCCGCGTATGATAAAAAACACGGAGATATGTCCGCGTTTTACAAATTACACGGGGACTTGGTCCGCGTTTGGTGGATAAACGCGGGGTTGGGGTGATAAGCACGGGATGCCAAATTCATTTTAAATATATATTTAAATTTTATACCCCTATAATTATTTAGTTAGTTTACTTTATACCTTTTACTTTTTTATTTTTTATTTTTCATTTTTCATTTTCATCATAATCATATTAACACATAAAATCGTATATTAACTAAAATACGTTAAAAAAATACGTTTTAATTTTAACAAGTTACACCATTATAATCGTCTCTTCGAAACCTTCGAAATGAGCCTAATATTGAATATTTTTGGATTTAATTATTTAATTATATATCATATGTACTACATAAAACGTATGAAACATATGAATATGTTATTTTTCTTTTTATCATAAAATATAAAACATATCATATATCATATATACTACATATTTTTGGACAAGTTATTCTTAATTTATATTATTCTTATTTCTACAATTTTACTAATAACGATATTTTTCATGTTGAAACCTATGAAATGAATGAAATTATTAGACATGTTTCATACGTTTCAACAGTAGCAAATGAAAAATATCGTTATTAGTAAAATGATAGAAAGAAGAATATCATAATTTATGAATAACTTGTCCAAAAATATGTAGTATATATGATATATGATACGTTTTATGTTTTATGGTAAAGAGAAAAATAACATATTCATACGTTTCATACGTTTTATGTAGTACATATGCTATATAATTAAATAATTAAATCCAAAAATATTCAATATTGGGCTCATTTCGAAGGTTTCGAAGAGACGATTATAATGGTGTAACTTGTTAAAATTAAAACGTATTTTTTTAACGTATTTTAGTTAATATACGATTTTATGTGTTAATATGATTATGATGAAAATGAAAAATGAAAAATAAAAAATAAAAAATGAAAAATGAAAAATAGAAAAGTAAAAGGTATAAAGTAAACTACCTAAATAATTATAGGGGTATAAAATGTAAATATATATTTAAAATGAATTTGGCATCCAGTGCTTATCACCCCAACCCTGTGTTTATCCACCAAACGCGGACCAAGTCCCCGTGTAATTTGTAAAATGCGGACATATTTCCATGTTTTTATCATACGTGGACCAAAACCGTATAATCCTACGTTTTTAAAAAACGAGACCCAAAAAACACAGGGTTATTGGGTATTTTGGCAAAAATTACAAGGTTTGGGCATTTTGGGTATCCATTTTTGATGTTTGAGCATTTTAATTAAATCCCCTATTTAATACCATATTTAAATTTCAAAATAAACAAAATTAAATGCCTAGATGTAGTTTGTAGGGTTTGTAACAATTATATTGTTTGTATTTAAATCTTTAGGGTTGGGTTTCAGTGAGAATGAAAGTTATGATGATAAAGGTAAGGAGGGAATGAATCGAACTTTTAACGAGCTACTCGAGCTCGAGCTCGATATCTCGAACACAAAATAGAACGCGTTTAACTTAACGAGTCGAGCTTTATAACACATTAACACCAATGTTTAACTCTATTCGTTCGAAAATAGATTCAATTTTTCGAGTCGAGCCGTGTCATTCGGGCATACTCTTTTTCGTGCCAGCCATGCTCTATTAATCATACTATAAAAATATATAAATTATCGAGCTCAAGCCGATAAACGAGTTAATTGATCGCGAGTTCAAACCCATAAACAAGCATCGAGCTCGATAACTCAAAAAATATTCGAGCTCGAGCCTTACATTGAAAAAGTTAATCGATCTCGAGTTGAGCTCAAACCTAGTATTAATTTTTTAAGCCCGACTCAATTAACCTACTACTCAACTCGACTCGACTCGTTTACACTCCTAATCTCCACCCTTGAGATGCACCGAGATGTACCAGATCAAATCTCGTGAGAAGCGTAATTCTGTAACACCCTCAAATTTAGAAAGAACGACTAATTTAAAACTTTCAATAATACATCAAAGAATGATAAAATCTCTTACAACAAGTTCACACTAGAAATATGATTCTAGATTTAACAGTCAACAAAATGAATAAAGTCTTACATGAAGATTAATTAAAGTCATGTGTTACTAAAACCCAATGACAATCGCTATATCCAAGTGCGAAAGGCTTCACCCAAGCTACTCTCTCTTATGCATACAACTAGCACTCATCTCTTCACAACAACGCTAGTACCATTCCTAATCAGAACCTGATGCACATGTCGACAAATAAAACGTTAGACTAACGCTTAGTGAGTTCAAGAGTTTTCAATATGAATAAATATATCGTTAAAGGGAAAGAATGCAATTTAAATCTAAAAACAACCCGTTTGCCAATAACACCACATTTTTATAAATGAACGTCCTAATACAAAACATTCCCTCATGAAATGGTGCAACCCAAAACTCAATCAAAACGTGAATAATGATAAGTGCTTAAATATTGAAATTTGAATAAAACTTTATAATCCAAACGGCCGAAATACGAATAAAACTCAAGTTCCAAAATTATAACATATGGGGAACACCCCCAAACTCAAAACGTCACCAAAAAACAAGGATAAAAACTAAATACCCAAAACAACACATTTCGATGACGGGGGAGACCGATTTCCATGGAAAGTAGGACATTTTCCCAAGTTATTGAGCTCACCATACTATGATCAAGGCCACGAGCATCTCGCGACTCGTACTAAGATGTGGGGAGGGCACCCAATGATCCTAGTCATAATCATTCGCTAGGATTACATTTACGGCCTATGTCTAGTACCTTGTCCCACATAACCGTACCAAGTTGCCCGCAAAGACCCAATGTCTCAACTAGCTACAAATGAAAAATAATTATCCCATAAAAACTTACTTGGAAATTACATCACGTGGCCAATGGCAAATGTTTGACTCCACGAGCCTATACCATAAGGCCCTCGATGACCCCATGACTAATCATGGTCCCAACATGGAAACAATCGCCCTTTTTAGAAATAATAAAGACCGGCTCATATGTCTATGGATCAATTACATTACAGTCTATAACATTACATGACTCAAATTGAATGACCAAAGCACTCAAAACATATAATTCTCAAATGATACGCAATAAACGCAATCATACTCAAACTCCACAACGACTATTAAAACCGAACAATTGTACCCAAGACTCGTCTTAGTCAAAACCGAGCAAAAGCTCAAGAATTTACTTTATTCTACAATGAAAGTCAGTGTAAACAATAAAACACATTTAACCAACGGTTATGAATACACAACGACCAAAAGAATGATTAACCCAAAACTCATCATTGGTTAAAATAAACCATTTTCCAAAATGAACTCATACCCTTATATTTCCAAAATGTCTCGTAGCACATTACTATGCATTTTTCAAACGGTTTATAGGATCAATTACACTAAAATAGTAAAATTCATAAATAGCCAAATAAACTCCATTTGTACAAATAAGCACCTAAAGAACACATTTATGAGATTTACTTGTCAGAATATCCAAGGATCCAAATGTATGCATATCATAAGATTTACCAACCCAGATTTATCAAATATTAAAACTTTATCAAATATTCAACATATTGATAAAAATCGAGTAAAACACATTATTATTTCAAAATACACATTTTGGCATGTATATAGTTTTTCACAAAGCAACTTGAACTCACCTTGCTAGATTTAGGCTAAATCTAGATTTTTCTCCAACTCAGGCTCCTTTGAAGATATCAGAAAACTCAAGCCAAATCTTCCAAAAACCAAGATCCATAAGTTTCTAATGATAAATATTTATATTTAACTATCTAGAATCGTTCTCCAAACATCTTATATCAAAATCCCCATTTTGGCCAAAAATCCTAATTTTGACCTAACTTCCCTAAAATCCTCCAAACTGAAATTTGAGAAACATAAACACTAGGAAGTTATCAATGGAGAATTTATAACTCATAATAAATTTTAGAATCTAAGAGGATGAACTCACCACTTAGGTTTTGGTGAAAACCTAGAAAACCCCAAATTTCTTGAAAATGGAGGTGATGATGATGAGATCTTGACCTTTGCTACTAATCCACCACCAAATACTCTTGTATATTCCCAAAACTAACAATCTATCCTTAAAAAGCTCTCAAATACAAAATCATAGCAAAAAGAATCGTCAAAATCGAAGTTGAGATGAGAAAGATATGACCAAATGAAGAAAGAGGTTGAAAATCGGATTTTATGCACTACACCGCCCACGAGAGTGACAAGCGAAAGTGACAGTGTCACTTTGGCTGTCACTTTTGCCCCCAAATCTAAGGTGGGGTTATTTTTCTCTGCGAAAGTTCCTGGCTAAAGTGCCAGTTTCACTTTCGCATGGCACTTTCGCCAAAAAGGTACCGATAACCCTTTTCGCCCATTTTTTCGATCGTTCCTCGACCGTTTTTTTGGTACATTGGACGTTATTTTGTCAGTTATCGTGCAATTTTCGTAACTTCCTGGCACATTCGTCGGGACAACCAAACACTCGGTAACGCTGGTGCAATTGTGAGATATGTCACAACTCCATGGCACTATAGCCGGGACGACCATACTCTTAGTACCATTAGTTCTATTATGACAGATGTCACAACTACATGACACTATAGTCAATACGATCATACTCTTAGTACCATCGGTGTAATTGTGACATATGTTACAACTGTATGGACTATAGTCGAGACGACCATACTCTTAGTACCATCAGTACTATTGTAACACCCTCGTTTCGGTATGTACTCAGTTTATTTATAAATCCAATTATAATAACGTACTTTTGGTTTCGCGTGCATTCGGGTCAAAATCGGGTGAAGATGGGGCACGGTACGCCTGGGGCGATAATGCCCGCGATTGTGACAGAGGTCACTCTCGCGGGAGTTGTATCGTAGGTGTTTGGCTCAGCGCGATAGTGACCAACGATTGTGACAAGTGTCACTATCACGTGGCACTATCGCTGAAACTGTACCGAGGGTCCAACTATTCAGGCGATTGTGACACGCGATTGTGACAGTGTCACTATCGCGTGGCACTATCGTGAGCGGGCAACAGGGTCTTAAATGCTCATTTTCGGGATTTTAAGTCATTAGGTCTTTTTGGGAAGCTTTGAAAGGCGATTTTGGAGAGCAAAAGGTAGGGTTTCCAGCCCCCATCATTGAATGCTCTAAGTATTGTTACTTATGGTTGGTTGGTGGATTTAATGTTAGGTTCTTGCTTGTGGTTAAGAAGATCAAGTGTCATTTCTTCCTTCTCTCAAGTATCAATTAGGGTTTGGTGTATAACCCTTGCAAGGTGAGTTTCTTAGGCACTTCTCCCTCATAAATACTTTAGTTGTAGTATAATAACTTTTCCTTATCTCCTAATCATAGTTGGATTTTGTTGAGTCTTGATCTAACTAAGGGTTTCGAAGACACTATGATTACTTGACTAAACAAGTTTTATGGAATGGTATGTTAAAGAAAATAATGGTGTTTATATTCATTCAATCATTTATTAACTAATGTTTGCTATTTAGGGCATTGGTATCACATGAAATGGAAACTAGGGTTTTGGGAATATTTGATATATTAGATTTGTTATTGGGCATAATGCCCTTTGAAATGAGATTAGGGTGTTGATACGGATGTTTGCACACCTCTAGACATGTGATAATTGAACCTCAAAGCAAGTATACAATGGGATCTAATATCGTTTTTTCAAGTAATAAAATGGTAAGAACCAAGTATCGTATTCCACAGGGATAGGTATCTTAAGTTGCAAGATCTCGAGATGAAAAACTAACTTCAGATGGCGAGTTTGAAGACTTTGTTTGAGTTGGTTAACAGTGATATGATTAACAAGATATATAAAGATAGAATGGGTGCAAGACTTAAAGTGAGGAGTAAACACAAATTCTGGAGGCCAATGCTATAGGAATGCTATAGCATTAGTTCATCAACAACAAGTTCCACCATATACTTTAAAGAGGATCCTTCCGGATATCTACCATTGCACTTTTGTTTAGCCTTCAATCAACATATGCCTATGCAAATGTCCGGACCAGTGTGAGTGTCAAATGGTTTCTTTAAAGTATATGGAAAAACAAACGCCTTTGTTTAAAAATCACTCTTCCGAGTCGATTCTCATATCATTCAAGTTGACGTGTTCTTAGTGGCTCATTCCTGAGTCCACTACACTTTAACACTTTGACTAGTGATCAACCCGTCAAGAATCAATCGGTTTGAAAAACAAAGATAGCAAGTTCCCTTGCTAGTAACTTTTCCAAGTATACTTCCCGTATCATTCAAACTGACGTGCTTTTTCATGGCTTATTCCTAAGTCCATGACACTTTCACACTTTAAGAAGTGATCAATTCGTCAAGAAGTGCTTTTGGATTTATAAAACTTAAAATGACATAGTGGAACAATGTTATTGAAGAAACAAAGTCCACTAGTTTTTGTCTCACACCCAAACTATAAAATTAGCTACTCATTACGTAATATAAATTGCAATAAAAGTAAATGACATAAATTAAAGACATAATGTAAATGACGGTATATAAATGACAGAAATTAAATGACGGAAATGTAAAACGCATAAAGTAAATATAATAAGTAAAGAAATATAAGGACAATCAATTAATAATGAAGAACACAAATTATAAAACTATGAAGACTTAATATTAAAATTTGTAGAGAGAATTTCAATATAGCAATTCTTTCCTTGGATGAATTACAACCAAAAGATCCTCCTAAACATGAGAACACAACTCCATTTTATACCTAACCATGATGGCAAAGTGGTAATAAAATGAAAACTTAAAATACTATATATAAGGACTACCAACTAAAGTTATACCCATGGTTTTGTTCAAGCCACTTGTTTCTAAGTCCAGCCAAAAAAACTATGATTTCTTCAAATAATACAAAGATTTGGAAAGAACAATAAGTCTAAGATTTCCTTTGCTTCCAAAAAGTGTTCTTTAATCTTCATATTCCCTTCAGTCTCAATGCTCCAGCATTCAACCTGACATTACAATAAACACAAGATTTTAGGTCGTTTTATGCAAAATAGCAACAATTAGTTAAATACTATACTTAGTTCCATGCATGAGAGAAAATATAAAATAAGATAAGAAAATGACTCAATTGTTTGGGATAAAAAAATTTTAAATCCTAAAAGAAAAGAAAAATACTCAATATGTATTGAAAACTCAATAGGTGTCATCATTAATGGAAGTACGTTTATGGAATTTCTTAACAAATGGGAGATGAGCTATGTTAGTAGCTCATATGATTGGAATTTGGTCTCATGAATTATATACATGATTATATATGGTTATGATGGAAAGTTGGTCTTTGGTTTAGTGCAATGGATCCATAGGCACGGTATTCCAATGTCTTGTCCGGACGTTTGGTTACCCTTGGCACGGGATAGGCATCGGGCTCCATGGTAAGTAGGGTGTGGGCCTATACGGTCGGGCAGCGTCCCATGGACAGTATGGTGTAATCCTATTGTGCTTGAGTTGCCCTGTTTTGGGAACTCTCAAGAATAGACCTTGAGTGGTTGACTTGATGTTTTCGAGCAAAAGACTTGGAGTAGTTGAGCTCGCTACGTGGTTTGAACTGTTGACAGTATATGTTAAATACTAATGGTTTATTGACTTTATCTTGTTTTAGCTCACGGCTAGATCGACTACATAACTTCAAGCGGGTTCATCGTTCAATTTAGCTTTCGTTTATTTATTCTCACTAGGCTTTAGCCTAACACTTGTTATTGGCTATCATGTGTGGCAGGTCATCCTAGCGGCGGGGTGCGTCGGGATTGAGCGGACGGCCATGGGTCCGAGAGCGGTCTTTTTGATGATATAGTGACCAATCGTTTTTGGAAGTATAGATTGTTTATTTTGGAAGAATGACGACACCCGACTTTAATCTTGCTCACTCAAGTTAGATTATTAGGTTGTCGAGTTATTCTTTATGTTGCCTTGGGTTGTAATTACCGTATTATAGTCCCTATGTTGGGTCGACATACTTTAGTCCGTTTGGATTGAATTCTTCATTACAGGTTATTTGGATCTCCCGTTCCGGGTAGATTGGTTCATACCATTTACAAACGTGTTATGGCCAAATTTTCAAAAAAAATTTATTCACCTCAATTTTTAGGATGTTACAAGTTGGTATCAGAGCATTAGTTTAAGAGAACTTGATATGAATGTAAGATGCCTAAACTTAAACTGAGATTTAAGTTATGATTTGTGAGGTTTGGGTAGAACTCCTAAGTTAGGAAGGTCTCAAGTCGACGGAACTTACGTGAATTGAAAGTTATAACGATAGTGATGAGAACTCTTACGTATCGAATATTCATAATTTCACTTAGCTAACGTTATTATGAATATATTTTACGTGGGTATACTTAATCTACTATTGTTATGATAATTGGTTGATGTAGTAGTACGTTCCCTTATGTTATTCGTGCGGTTCACCTCTCATTCTATATCTGACCATGTGTGGCAGGTAATGGTTACCACCAGGAATAGATAGGAAGGGCAAGACGCCACGGCATCCACGGCCGATCAACCGCGGGTGACCGTGGTGGAAGAGCCCTCACGCCCGACTGTTGTGTTAGGCGGGGGACCCGAACACATTCCCCGACGCAATTTGGAATCAAGGGATCCAATCTTGGAAGAAGTGACGGCGGAGACAAGAATGATGGACAGAATGATGGTAGCCATGAACCGAGCTATGGCGCAGCAACAAGAACTGTTCATAAAACTGTTGGAGGATCGGGAAAATCACAACAACCGTAGGCATGAAACGGTGGACGAGAACATTATCGTGGCGGGATCCGGAGGTACCGGACCCGTAATCCCTACTGATGCTACCCTAACCCCGAGGGTCGAGCAAGCAGCGAAACCTTACACGTTCAAGGCCTTTCTGGGTTGCCAACCACCAGAGTTTAAGGGTTCAGATGATCCGTCAGTCTGTGTGAGTTGGATTCGAGAAATGGAACAGACATTCCGATCAAGCGAATGTGGAGAGGGGCATAAAGCAATTTTTGGCTCACAAATGTTGAGGGGGACGACCCTCACTTGGTGGAATGTGTATTCCGCTTCTCTTGAAGTGATTGTATTGGCCAAATTGTCGTGGGCCACATTCAAAGAGAAACTTCTTGAAGAGTACTGTAACGAGAGGTCGATGGACCGAATAAAGGATGAATTTCAAAATCTGAAGATGGGCGGCGGGTCAGTGAAAGAGTACACCCGGTTGTTTATGGACAAGATGGGGTTGGTGGGACACCTGGTCCCTACCGAGAAGTAAAAGATCAAAGCCTACATAAAAGGGCTTCCATCCGACATGATGTCAATGGTAAGGGTATCGAAGACTTCTACACTCAGGGAGGCGATTGAGGAAGAAAAATTATTGGAGGATGCTTCCACCTTAAAAAGGGAAAAAGGTTCTCGCCTAGCCGAAAAGAGAAAATAGGAAGGAAATTCCTTAGCTTCCAAGAAACCGAGACCGTTCAACAACAACAATTACCATCGGAAAGGATACTCTAGACCCGAGGCTAAGTGGTGTTCCAAGTGCCGAAACAAACACTACGGCCCATGCAACTTTATACCCGGGGCTGGTTTTAAGTGCGGAAATCCCGGGCATGCGTATAAGGATTGTCCCGTCAAGGGGCGTTTGTGTTACGAGTGCAAAGAACCGGGTCATATTCGGGACGAATGCCCGAAATTGAAGACCGGCGGAAGCGGCGGAAAGAAAACAGAACCTCCGAGATCAACCGGGAGAGCTTTTCAAATGTCTTCCGAGGAAGCCAAAGCCTCTACTGATGTGGTATCGGGTACGTTTCTCCTAAACTCCGTGCCCACGCGTGTATTGTTCGATTCGGGTGCTAGTTTCTCATTTATATCCGATACCTTTTGTCAAAAGATTGCCATGCCTATGAGTAGTTTAGAAGAAGCCATTGTAGTAGAAATAGCTAACGGGGGCCAAGTGATAATTCGAGAAGTAGTAAGGAATTGCACTCTTGAATTTGATGGTAGAAAATTTCCGGTTAGTTTGATGCCTATGCAATTAGGTGGGTTCGATGTGGTAATAGGAATGGATTGGTTATCGAAAAACCACGCCGAGATTGTGTGTTCCAAGAAAATGGTTCGACTACCCCTAGAAAATGGTGAGGCGACGATCATTTATGGTGAAAGGAGAAAAGGTGAGGTAGCGATTATCTCAATGATCAAAGCGCGGAATTTTCTGGCGAAAGGATGCTCATCCTTCTTGGCTTATGCCATCGACACCAAACTCGAGAAGAGGAAGTTAGAGGACGTAAGGGTGGTGTGCGAGTTCCCCGATGTATTCTCGGAGGACTTTCCCGGTTTTCCACCCGATCGACTTGTGGATTTCCGAATTGATCTCATTCCAGGGGCAGCACCGATCGCACGAGCTCCCTACTGGTTGGCTTCTACTGAGATGAAAGAGATGATGACTCAACTCCAAGACCTTCTTGAGAAGGGTTTTATTCGACCAAGTTCGTCACCTTGGGGAGCACCGGTCTTATTGGTCAAGAAGAAGGATGGCTCGATGAGGATGTGTATCGACTACAGAGAATTGAACAAGGTTACGGTGAAGAACAAGTATCCACTTCCGAGGATTGAAGATTTGTTCGATCAACTTCAGGGTGCGGGTTGCTTTTCCAAGATCGACCTGCGGTCGGGATATCATCAAGTAAAGGTGGCAAAGAGTGATATTCCGAAGACGGCGTTTAGGACGCGTTACGGTCATTACGAATTCCTAGTGATGTCGTTCGATCTAACCAACGCGCCAGCTATATTCATGGCTTTGATGAACCGTGTGTGCCGACCATTTCTCGACAGATTGGTAATTGTGTTCATTGATGACATCTTGGTTTATTCCAAAGACGAGGAGAGTCATGAGCAACACCTTCGGGAGGTGTTAGAGGTTCTAAGACGAGAAAAACTTTATGTAAAGTTTTCAAATTGTGAATTCTGGCTTCAAGAGGTGCAGTTTTTGGGGCACGTAGTTACAAGGGAGGGAGTGAAGGTGGATCCCGCTAAAATTGAGGCCATGTTGAATTGGGAACCGCCCAAAAGCCCGTCTGAAATCCGAAGTTTCCTAGGACTAGCGGGATACTACCGAAGATTCATCCAAGACTTCTCTAAGATAGCTTCAGCATTGACGGCCTTAACTTGAAAGAATGTGAAGTTTGTTTGGACCGAGAGTCAAGAGAAGGCGTTCCGAACTCTGCAAAAGAAGCTTTGCGAAGCTCCCATTCTCTCTCTACCCGAAGGAACAGAAGATTTTGTGATTTACAGCGATGCGTCAAAGATAGGATTGGGTTGCGTTCTAATGCAACGGGGTAAAGTGATTGCTTACGCTTCCCGTCAACCTAAGGTCCATGAAGTCAACTACCCAACGCACGACTTGGAATTAGCGGCGGTGGTGTTTGCTTTAAAGTTGTGGCGGCACTACCTCTATGGCACAAAGTGTACCCTTTTTACGTATCACAAAAGTCTGAGGCACATCTTCGACCAAAAGGAATTAAACATGAGGCAACGGAGATGGTTTGAATTATTATAAGATTATGACTGCGAGTTGCTTTACCACCCGGGCAAGGCAAACATTGTCGCCGATGCTCTTAGTCGAAAGGATTATAGAGGAAATTCTAAAGCCACTTTCACGCGGATTGAGTTGGCTTCAACACTCATCGACCGGATTAAAGTGTCGCAATTAGAAGCTTTGCTAGAAGAGAATCTCAAGGAGGAGGTCATGTCAAAGCAACATCTACTCTTGACGGAAGATAGTCGAGGGGTAAAGCTTTTCAATGGGCGAGTTTGGGTGCCTAAGATCGGGGGCAACCGAGAACTTCTTCTCGAGGATGCCCACAAATCGAAGTATTCCATTCATCCGGGAAGCACGAAGATGTATCGGGACTTAAAGTTACACTATTGGTGGTCGGTCATGAAGCTTGATGTGGCGCGGTACGTAGAGCGGTGCGTGACTTGTTTGCAAGTGAAGGTCGAGCACCAATGACCTTATGAGAGTTTGCAGTCTTTGGAAATTCCGGAATGGAAATGAGAACACGTCACGATGGATTTTGTGACGAAATTGCCGAAGACATTGTGCGGCCATGACACCATTTGGGTGATCGTGGACCGTTTGACCAAGAGTGCTCATTTCTTGGCTATGCGGGAGACTTTACCTATGGACAAGCTCACAAAACTGTATATCGACGAAGTAATATCTCGTCATGGTGTACCGTTATCTATTGTCTCGGATCGGGACAGTCGGTTCACGTCGTATTTTTGGGATGGGTTGCAAAAGGAATTGGGCACGCGGGTGAAGTTGAGCACGGCCTATCATCCTCAAACCGATGGGTAGAGCGAGAGGACAATCCAGACGTTGGAAGATATGCTGAGATCGTGTGTAATCGACTTTGGGGTAGTTGGGACTCGCACTTACCTTTGGTGGAGTTCGTATACAACAATAGCTACCACTCAAGCATTGGAATGACACCGTTTGAAGGTCTATACGGTCGCAAATGCCGAACTCCCGTATGTTGGCTAGAGGCGGGGGAGAAACAGTTTGTCGGACCTGAAATTGTACAAGAGACGACGGATAAGGTGAAGGATATTCGTGAACGCTTAAAGGCGGCACAAGATCGGCAGAAAAGTTATGCTGACAAGAAGCGACGACCGATAGAATTCCAAGTGGGTGATCGTGTTATGTTGAAGGTGTCTCCTTGGAAAGGGATTATACGTTTTGGAAAACGTGGGAAGTTAAGTCCTCGTTTCCTTAGGCCCTTTGCGGTGCTTAAACGTGTTGGACTGCAAGCTTATCAATTGGAACTCCCTACGGAAATGAGTGGGATCCATAACACCTTTAATGTGTGTTATCTCCGTAAATGTCTAGCGGAAGAGGAGAGTGTTATTCTAATTTCCGAAATTAGAGTTGATGAAGGAAATTGTTGCATAGAAGAGTTGGAAGAAATATTGGAGAAGAAGACGAAGAAACTTCGACACAAGGAAGTCACGATGGTGAAAGTCCAATGGAAGCACCACCGGGGTGCTAATGTGACTTGGGAGGCTGAAGAAGATTTGAGGCGGAGATACCCTCACCTCTTCACCTAGTAAAGATTCCGAGGACGAAATCTCCTCTAAGTTGGGGAGGATTGTAACACCCTCGTTTCGGTATGTACTCAGTTTATTTATAAATCTAATTATAATACCGTACTTTTGATTTCGCGTGCATTCGGGTCAAAATCGGGTGAAGATGGGGCACGGTACGCCTGGGGTGATAGTGCCCGCGATTGTGACAGAGGTCACTCTCGCGGGAGTTGTACCGTAGGTGTTTGTCTCGGCGCGATAGTGACCAGCGATTGTGACAAGTGTCACTATCGCGTGGCACTATCGCTGAAACTGTACCGAGGGTCCAACTATTCAGGCGATTGTGACACACGATTGTGACAGTGTCACTATGGCGTGGCACTATCGCGAGCGGGCAGCAGGGTCTTAAATGCTCATTTTCGGGATTTTAAGTCATTAGGTCTTTTTGGGAAGCTTTGAAAGGCGATTTTGGAGAGCAAAAGGTAGGGTTTCCAGCCCCCATCATTGAATGCTCTAAGTATTGTTACTTATGGTTGGTTGGTGGATTTAATGTTAGGTTCTTGCTTGTGGTTAAGAAGATCAAGTGTCATTTCTTCCTTCTCTCAAGTATCAATTAGGGTTTGGTGTATAACCCTTGCAAGGTGAGTTTCTTAGGCACTTCTCCCTCATAAATGCTTTAGTTGTAGTATAATAACTTTTCCTTATCTCCTAATCATAGTTGGATTTTGTTGAGTCTTGATCTAACTAAGGGTTTCGAAGACACTACGATTACTTGACTAAACAAGTTTTATGGAATGGTATGTTAAAGAAAATAATGGTGTTTATATTCATTCAATCATTTGTTAACTAATGTTTGCTATTTGGGGCATTGGTATCACATGAAATGGAAACTAGGGTTTTGGGAATATTTGATATATTAGATTTGTTATTGGGCATAATGCCCTTTGAAATGAGATTAGTGTGTCATCATTAATGGAAGTACGTTTATGGAATTTCTTAACAAATGGGAGATGAGCTATGTTAGTAGCTCATATGATTGGAATTTGGTCTCATGAATTATATACATGATTATATATGGTTATGATGGAAAGTTGGTCTTTGGTTTAGTGCAATGGATCCATAGGCACGGTATTCCAATGTCTTGTCCGGACGTTTGGTTACCCTTGGCACGGGATAGGCATCGGGCTCCATGGTAAGTAGGGTGTGGGCCTATACGGTCGGGCAGCGTCCCATGGACAGTATGGTGTAATCCCATTGTGCTTGAGTTGCCCTGTTTTGGGAACTCTCAAGAATAGACCTGGAGTGGTTGACTTGGATATTTTCGAGTAAAAGACTTGGAGTAGTTGAGCTCGCTACGTGGTTTGAACTGTTGACAGTATATGTTAAATACTAATGGTTTATTGGTTTTATCTTCTTTTAGCTCACGGCTAGATCGGCTACATAACTTCAAGCGGGTTCATCGTTCAATTTAGCTTTCGTTTATTTATTCTCACTAGGCTTTAGCCTAACACTTGTTATTGGCTGTCATGTGTGGCAGGTCATCCTAGTGGTGGGGTGCGTGGGGATTGAGCGGACGGCCATGGGTCCGAGAGCGGTCTTTTTGATGATATAGTGACCAATCGTTTTTGGAAGTATAGATTGTTTATTTTGGAAGAATGACGACACCCGACTTTAATCTTGCTCACTCAAGTTAGATTATTAGGTTGTCTAGTTATTCTTTATGTTGCCTTGGGTTGTAATTACCGTATTATAGTCCCCATGTTGGGTCGACATACTTTAGTCCGTTTGGGTTGAATTCTTCATTACAGGTTATTTGGATCTCCCGTTCCGGGTAGATTGGTTCATACCATTTACAAACGTGTTATGGCCAAATTTTCAATATTTTTATTCACCTCAATTTTTAGGATGTTACAACTATTGTGACAAATGTCACAACCACAGGGCACTATAGTCAGGGGCGGAGCCAGGAATTTTACTAAGGGAGGTCTTCTAAATTCTAAAATAAAACAAATATAGGTATTTAGCAACGATCGAGAATGCAATCGAAAATTTGAAGTTGTTGGACTCTTTGTCGTATCATGTATGGGTGTTCACGAGCCGAGTTTGCAGGCTATTTGAGCTCAGCTTGAAAAAATAGTACCATGCTCGAGCTCGATACCCGTTTATGGGCTCGAACTCGAGATCGATTAGCTCATTTATTGGCTCAACCTCAATAATTTTTTAACTTTTGATTACATGATTTATGAACATACGAACATGTTTGACTCGAAAAAGTGTCTTCGACTCCACTCCACTCGAAAAAATTAATAGGGTTTTGGGACGATTTGAGTTAAACAGTGGTGTTATAGAGCTCGAATCATGAAGTTAAATGAGTTTTAGTGTGTGATCGAGATCGACTCGAGCTTGAAAACTATTAAGCTCGAGATTGGGATAAACCGTAAACGAGCTCGAGCTCGAGTAGCTCGTTAAAAGCTCGACTCATTAACACCCCTATCATGTATACATGTTGGACGAGAGTGAGAAATCAAGAAAGGAATTGATAAAGAAAGAGCAGGCATGTGCCGTCGTATGGAGAAAGAAATAAGGGTTGGGATTGAGAACTTTAAAGGAACTGAGTTTGGCTGGAGGTTCACGCTGGGTGTGCCTCAAAGCATTTTAAGGGTATAAACTTTTTGGGGCTTATTTATAAAAAAACAATTTTGAAAGTGGGGGGGGGGGGGGGGGGAGGTGAGGGCCCTGGGCCTGTGCTGGCTCCGCCCTTGACTATAGTCATACTCCTTACTTGGTTCTTTTTTACTGATTCACCCAGTTCAACACTTTTTCTCAATTGATATAAAAATCAGGGTGTTACAAATTCATAGGTTGGAGTGAGATTAAAAGTAATCAAGAATCTGATCTCATTTACCTTCTCATTTTAACTCTTATTCTGACTTGATCCTTCGTCTAAATTTTACTCTCTCTATATATATCTATACTATATTATAAAGCACGGATAAAAAAACTCTTACATACAAATTATTAGGCATAAGGTACCATCATTTTATGCAAGATTTTAAAAATCTCTTAATTTACAAGTATCAAAGCACAAGATACATATTACTACTACAGACTTCTAACACTCATCAATTTGGTATGTGCAGGACTTTCCTTTTATGCAGACCTTTCCATGTATCACTATTAATTAATATATTATATTACTACTAGTGTTGGGCCCGTGCATTGCACGGGAGGATAAATTTTTTGATGGAATATTGAACCGAGTTAAAATGAAACGTAATTTCTCTGTTAACAGTTAATGAAATACAATGTGAAAAACGAATGTATTTTCATAAGTGGTTAACTTGCATATATTCTTAATCGTTTGTGCAATAATATTGGTAATATTTTTGTATTATATTATTTAAAACTCAAACGACATGTCTCACAACATATCACTATTATTGAAATAATTATAAATATGAACATACGTTTTTACAGATTTTGCAATTTTTCTGAAACCTTCTCGACAACACTTGACAATCACTTTGAACGTATAAATCTGTAGATTAATTAACAACATTCAACCCATATCAAATATGACAAAGAAAATAAATGATTTCTATCTTTTGTAACCGGCAACTCAACTGGTATAGTTCAAATTCACTCAGTACCACTTGAAAATTTATCTGACTATTGACTTCAAAACCTAATAGTATTAGTCGATAAAAATAAAGATATGTATATATATCTTATTCCCCTACTTCGAAAAATATGATTGTGGGTTTTGAAAAAAATAAACAAATCCTCAGTAAATAAAATAAAATATAAAAAAATAGTTTTTCAAAGAAACAAAAATATAGTGAAATACCTTTTGTTCAGTTGCAGGTTCCACCATTGACACCCGACTGTTCGTCTTCTTCTTGTACTCGGATGATACATAGAGAAGCTATATATATTTATAGTGAATGTAGATAATATTTTAAAATCTTTTATTTTCATTTTCGATTTTACATTTAAATGTAAATATATTAAAAATATGGAAGAATCTTTTTATATGTAAATCGTTTCTATTTTATTTTCTTTACACTTGATTAATTTGAAAAGTATTGCGGAATATTTTTATTTTAAACAATACGATAATTTATTAGTGTATCTCGTTATTTTTTATTTTTAATTCATATCAATCTTCTTTTTTCTTCTTTTAATGCTCGTGAAAAAAAAATACGTGTAGATTTTATATTAGCAAAAAAAATATGTGTGGATTTTATAAAATAAAATAGATTTTATATTAGCAAAAAAAAATACGGAAGAAAAAAGAGTTTATATTACATCTCATTATGTAAAAAGATTTTATAAAATAAAATATGGAAAAATCATTATGAGATGTAATATAAAAAAATATGGAAGAAAAAAGATTTTATATTACATCTCATTAATATAGATTTAAATGTAAAATCTACATTTAAAATAGATTATGCTAATATAAAATCTATTTTATAAAATCCTCCACAAAAAACAAATATTTATATTAATAAATGAGTATCCATTCCACAAATAGATGATTATGTGAGATACTGTGCTTGGAAAAGTTATGCCAAAACATTAAAAAAATGTAAAATAAGTAATTGGTTTTAATTAGTTGTACTTTGTGTTTAAAATGTTATAATTAAGTGTTTTTTATGTCGTTTTTATAATATAATATAGATAAATTTGTTTTATTTATATTATTAAATATGTAATTAGACCTAGCAAACGTGTCGTGTCGTGTCGGGTTGAAAGTGTCTAACCCTAACCCGACCCGTTTAATAAACGGGTTAGAAAATCCCAACCCTAATCCGACTCGTCTAACCCGCCACGACCCGCCTAACCCGTTTAACATTTATAAAATTAAAATTAAAAATCGAAAATTCACAAAAAAATACAAATACAAAATTCAAATGAAAGCATTAGAAATCCAAAATTTATAGTTCAAAATTATAATCAAATCTAAACACTAAAAATCCAAAGCATCAAAAGGAAAACTTATATATATATATATATATATATATATATATATAACGGGTTATTCGAGTCATTTTCGAGTTGAAATTTTTGACCCTGACCTTACCCGTTTAATTTTCGTGTCGTGTCAACCCGTATACTTAAACGGGTTGAAATGTATTACTCAAACCCATTTATTTCGTGTCGAGTTCGTGTCGGGTTAGCGTGTCGTGTCAGTTTTTGCCAGGTCTATATGTAATTGGTTATTTGTTCTAGATGTTATTAAAATATATAAAATAATCATTGAATTATAACAAAATACTTAATTTTTTTATATAAAAAACATTATATTATTAAGTCTAAATTAAACAAATTTATGAAAAAAAACATTATCACTTTCTCAAAACCATCTAAAATCGTACTGTAAATCGACAAAAAAGCAAAAAAATAAAATGAAGTATTAAAATCGTGATGTATCTCACTGTATTGCACGAATACGCTTCTAGCATATATATATATATATATATATATATATATATATATGATGTGTGTGTGTGTGTGAAAGAAAGAGAAAGATTGTGTACACACTAGTGCACATGCCATAGCTGGATTTTATAACGCATGGATGATAAAACTTAAAATAAAATCCAATAACATTAAAAAAGTTGAAATAATTGTTTAATTGAATGTTTGATTTCAACTCACCGAGTTTAATAATTTAATCACTAAGGTGTCATTTGTTTTTTTAAGAGGTCTAAAGTCTGAAGTTTTATTTTAGTTATGATTAATAAGAGGTGGTATGTAAAAATGTCTGAATGATTCAGACTTAAGAGACATTAATAGGTTTTAAAAAAAAAAAAAAAAACCTAAATGATGTAGAGCTGTCCAATTACAAGTTAATAATAAGCCATGACATGATTCGGCCACTCATCTCAAGCAGTGTTTAAAAAGGTGTGTTATGGCGGCCGTCATGGTGCAACATGGCGTAAGACGCGTCTCCATCGTTATAAAATAATTCATAGTATTTTTGTAAGGCATAACTCATTCCATGACGCGTAGCAGCACACATTTTTTGTAAGACATTTTTTTTCTTTTCAATTTTTAGTTTTTAGTTTTTATCTTTTGTGTTTTTACACTTTTAACTTTAGATTTTACAATTTTATAGATTTATCTAATAACATCACTCCCAGTTTCACAAATTCATAAACGTCACAATTATAACGAAGTTGTAAAATATACCTTTTTATGTTCTATTTTAAATATTTAACCAAAAACTATTTTGTAATAATAGTCTACATGAGTTTTCTTCTTCTAATATGAATGTACATTTTTAAGAATATTATCTGATTAGATTATATATAGAAAACATACATATATGTGTATATGTATAATTCTATATATGACATATAAATTTGTCGTCTTATGTGACACCTTGAAAAACATTGCGTCATCGCCGTGGCGTGTAAGGCTCGAGGCTTGGCCTCGCCACCACGCCATGTTTCACGCCGTTTTAAACCTTGATCTCAAGTCATCTTTATCAGATCAATTGAGACTTTTTATGATAATAGAGAGCACATGAAAATAACCCCTCCACCAAGTATCCAAGTATGAGTTAACAACAATATGTCAATAAGAAATATCAACAAAATCAAACAAGAAGTTATTTAAAGAATACGTGATATGATATATGAAAAGGTAACGAGTCTTGATTTCTTTCGTTCAAGTGATTGATTTTTTGTAATATTAGGTTACTTATTTGTAGTGTCGGTGAAATGTCATTGTACCAACTTGTTTTTATCTAACGAATATATTTCAGATTGATTAATAAAAACAAAAAAACATTTTAATATATATATATATATATATATATATATAATATGTGACACATATTACTCGAAAATTGTTTACAAATAATTTATGGAAAGAATATGAGTTCATTCAACGAATGTTGCACAAATATTCATACAAGTCCCACAAAATATATATTCTTTTTGTCCCCGGTGCCTAAAAGATGAAACAAATATCTAATAACAAACAAACAAATACGCCTAAATTGATAAAAAAAAATTAACTATAAAATTAAAACAGTGTTTATATTAAATTCGGTAATCGACTATTTAATAATATTTTAAGACATATACTTAAAAAAAATTATATATTTTTCTCTCTTACAAAATAGTTTTTTTTAGGAAAATATTATGTTTTATTTATTAATCTATATCTATATTTATACTATCTTATAAACCAGATTTGAAATTTTCTTAAAAACAACTTGTATTGCATAATGTACTACATTTTAATGCACAATCTCTTAAAATCTCTTAATTACAACACTTTAATGCCTAATGGACAACTTACATATGTTGAATCTAACACTCCTGATAAAATCATCTTCCCAAGACACATCGCTCCTATACATGCACGCTCTCATGGCTTTCGGTTCCCAAAGTGTCGATTCATTCCCCAGGCGACGATTCATAAAATCAAGTCCCAAAATGACGATTCAAACTCCTTGGTTAGAGATTCAAATACGTTTAGGGTTCTGATTGTATTTCATCTTCATTCTCAGAACTTATCACGCTCAATCAATCTATCCTCTACCGCCAATTGAGGTAAATTATTTTTGTATTTCATCTTCATTTGTGTGTGTTTGATTTCTTTGTATTCGTCGATTTCTTTCTATCCATTCCACTACTTGACTGTAAAATCGATGCTCTCATCCGAGATTGATTTTTGTTTGTTCTCTTGCGATTTTTTGATGTTGTGTGTCCGAGTTTTATTTTTTGATTGTATTCTCTTGCGATTTTGATTTGTGTATACATACCAAATCGATTTTGTTTTGTATCTGTTGGAGGTTTTACTTTTCAAGTTTTAGCACTTCGCAAGTGTTTGCGATTTCTTTTAAAAATTAGGTTGATTTTTGTGGTGTTTGGCCAATTTCTAGGTTTAATTTTATTTATTTTTTGTAGTTTTATCCTATGAATTTGTGTTGAGCAAATGGATTATCTGGAGTTATCGTTATTGTCAATAACTTTATGAATTTGTTTATCGATTTGCCTACAGTTGGACCTAGGATTCTAAGCTTGTAGGCGTAGTTTGGAATACTTGTTGAAAAATTGAAATGTGATTCCTTCGATGTAAAGATTTTTTTTCTGTGTAAGATATGCTTTTCGTCACACAGGGATTTGTCAAATTATAGTACATGCAACCACAAACGAATATTTTGCCAAAAAAAAACAAAAATTGTGATAGATCCTCAAAATGTGTTAAGGAACTTGCCGGAATCTTGCTAATTTCATTGTTTTACTTGTTGATCTTCTATGCTCTTATTGTTGAAAAGTTGTTTAATGCATACCAAATGGATTTTGATTTTTGCTCCTCTCAAACTACTTTGATTTTTTATTTTGATTTTTGTTAATTCACCTTTCACGTCAGTCATGAAACATATACACCAAGTATCATGAATGATTTTGTTGAATTCTTGGGGTTTTTCTATTAGTCTCAACTTTACTTTTGGGAAAATTGCATCAAAATGAAACCAACTTTTGTTTAATTCCTATTTTGGGGAATAAACTTTCAAAATTATCATTTTAGTGCTTCAAATAAACTTTTCATTTATTTAAGGGGTTGATTAACCGGTTTAGTAGGTAACCGGTTACCTTAATGTGATGTGGCAATTCTAATAATTAAAAACATATTAGGTGGATTTAAAAAAAGCCACATAATAAAAAGTAAATTAAAAGAATCGACCCTAAATCTACCTCAAGTTACTACCATATCTTCATCCCCTTCCCCACTTCAAATGCCTCATCTTCTCCGTCCACCACCGGCGAAATCATCTCCCTCTCTGGCCACCACCGGCGAAATATCTCCAGCCATCTTCTCTCAAAAGAATCTAAAACTATTTTTTTTGTTCGTCTCACAGTAATTTGATTTTATGATACTGTTTGTATTTGAATTATGATGTCAAGTTCAAATAATTTAACAATAAAGAAAAGCTATCAAGGATAAACAAATATCGAATCTCATATTGGTTAGTATTTTTAAGTATGGTAGGTTAAGAGGGAAAGAAAGGAGAGATGGGGTGGTTGTCGGCTATGGTGGGTTAAGAGGGATAGGGAAAAGACAACTTTTGTATCAATAGAGGAAGGAGGAAGAAGAGAAGCCGCCATGGAAGGGGGGAGCAAAATGGTGCCGTCGGTGGTATTTTGGGGGCGACAGAGAAAAGAGTCACTTTAGGGATGAAGAGTGTTGATTTCTTTTGTTTTCTTTTTTCTTCTCTTAATCAAAACAATTGTTCAGGTAATGTAAAATACATATGTATTTTTATAAATATGTCATGTCATTATTTTTTATTTTTAATTATGATGTGGAATTTTAGTTGGTATTTACCTACACCATGTCATTATTAGTAGGTCAAAAGGTAAATGAAGTCCTTAAATATATAAAAAGTTTGTTTTAGACCCTAAAATTATAATTTTGAAATTTAGTTCCCCAAAATAGGAATCTGGTTAAAGTTGGTTCCATTTTGACGCAATTTTCCCTTTACTTTTTTATGTTTTATTTAGTTTCTTGATTGTTATTTAGTCTCATGTCTTGATCAGTAAAGTGTTCTGTAATTTGTTTTATGTTTTATTTAGTTTCTTGATTGTTATATAGCTTGATTGTTATATGATCTAATTAGCTTACTTATCAATCTCATCTAGATGTTTATGAGAATTCTATAGGTAAAAATGCGTGATTTTTTGGTTTGATTGAAGCATATATATTGTTGTTGATTGCAGTGGTGGCAGGGACGGACCTAGAATTTTTTTCATACGGTGGCACTACATAATATAGATAAAAAATAATTACAATAAGCACGGTTTTTATCGACGTGTTACCAACGTTCATTACCGTCCGATGTGTTTTAGGCATATTTCCACTGTTTCGAGCGATTTTTATAGCTTTTTGCTTGATTTCGAGATATTTTTAAGTTTTTTTTATTGATTTCGAGGGACTTTTTTGGTTTTTTGGGTGGATTTCAAGAGGTTTTTTTAGGTTTTTGGTTTATTACAAGGTACGGTTGCACCTTCTTGAGCTTTTGAATATCATACGGTGGCACCTTTTAAAACGATACGGTTGCACCTTTCATAATCGTAAAAATTTTAACCTTTCGACGGAGAAATAATACGGTGGCACGTGCCACCGTATGCCCTTAACTAGATCCGTCCATGAGTGGTGGTAGTGAATGTACTTATTGTTATGTGTTTATTATTTTTCATTGATCTACTTAAGTTTTCTTAATAATTGTTGTATGATGTTTGATGTTGGCTTCCAATGTTATCAGACCATTGGATTTATGTGTAAAAAGTTCAAAGAATTCAAGAATCAATTATAACATCTCCAAAGTTGGTGATTACCACGTAAATCATCCAAGACTCAAATTCCTCTTAAAGTTGACAATTTGTTTTCGATTTACAAAAGGTGTGAATCTCATATGGTATTGTTTTTCTAACATCTATACTATCTTATAAACTAGATTTGAAAATCTCTTAAAAACAACTTTTATTGCATAATGTACTACTTTTTAGTGCACAATCTCTTAAAATTTCTTAAATACAACTTAATAAGCACAACTTACAACTTGATAAAGCATACACTCTTTCAAAATCTATTTAGCAGATTGATTTTGATCGAGGTGCCTTTTCGTCTTTCAACGCAACGTTTGACGCTCTCTAGGTCTATTACGGCTCCCAATGTACTGATTACCTCTTACAAAATCTATCTAAGGAGATGGTGGCCTACATTACATCTTCAATGTTCATCTTCTGAAAGAAAAAAAAAAATATGAACCCTATTGTGATTCATCTTGGCGTATTCGGTCACTCTCTCTCCTCTCCATTGTTTTTTCAACACAATTGATCACCAAATTGCATCTTCCTCTTTATTTTTTTCTGTTTTTTTCCTCCTAAGATTATCGATCACCAAATTGCCACAGACAGCAAATTGGGGGAAGAACATAGAAGATTCCGGTTCCCGGTTGGAAGAAGACAGAAGATTCTGGTTATGCTCTCAAGTATTAGAATCATTAATGTTGATGTCGTATTTGATTTTTGAGATTATCTTTTGGAGCAACGTATACGTTTTCTGATTTAGTTTTTTATTCATTTGAGATTATGTTTTCGAGCAACTGAGTCGTTAATCCCCTGTCTTTTATAAGGTTTATGTACAGGGATTTTATGTTATTTAGAGTATATCATTGGGTAATCTCGTTGATTATTCTCCCTCTCCAATTTGACGATTCAAAATCGATGGCGATTCACTGGACTACAAATTCTTCTCCTCCCTCTCCAATTTCCTCCGTCTTAACTACACCATTGTTGTGAAGGTAAGACTATAAATTTTTCTGGGTTCTGATTTGTTTTCTGTGCTCATGTTTTCACTTTTTGTTTTGCATCACAAACTTTCTGGGTTATGGTTATCACTCTCTTTTTTTGCGTCGGAGACCTCTTTCCATTGCATCGCTAAGAGGAGAGTTGCCAATGTTGTGAAGGTAAGACCTCTTTCTTGGGTTTTCTTCAAAGGATTTACATCGCATTCATCTTTCAATCGCTAATAAAGAAATTTCTTATCGATATGCAATGGGTTTTATTATTTGTGCAATGGGTTTTCTCAATGGGTTTGTTATATGTGAAAATTTGCATTTATGGGTTTCCTTTTGGGACATAAGATACCATCTTTTGGGGCCTTGATTTTCAAGTTTTAATATTTGCTTAATAACCAAGTGGCCTTTGGCTTTTGTCCACTATAACCCTTTTAGGTTGTTGTCTCAATTCCATGAGAGTTTTATACAGGTCTATATGTGCAGGACAACCCAAAAATGGTTGCATTATTGGTTAACAAATGGGTAATTTAGTAGATGATTATCCCAGGTACGGCTATTCTGTCCCTTTTTATGGCATTTAACACACTTAGAAACCTATTTTTGTCACTAAAAATGACAATTCTAATTGAATGTAGTATGTTCTTTTCTGCTTTTGAGTTGCTTGTTTTTTTCCAAAAAATGTTCATTTCTTCTTTGAAACCATAAAAAAGCCTCTATTTCTTTTGATTGAGTAATTAACATATGTTGTCCCACCTCACTGCTGATCTTTCTTTTGATTTTTTTTTTGGTATTTTAGACATTTATTTGATTGTTCAAACATTTCTTTGCCATGAGTGGAAATTTTTGTGACATAGTTTGTTATTACTTTATCAAATAGTACGTGACCTGAGGTGCTATTCTCCCAATGGTAAGATCTTTGTCTTTCTTGAAAGAGACACTTGAATTATTTTTGTTTGGTTTATGTCATTGGATAGTCCTTTGCATGTCTTTCTACTTATATAAGATAAAACCACAGTATTGCTCAATGCATAAGGCTTGGTCTATCAGTAAGTCAAAAAAACAAATATGTGTTGTATAACAACAACTGTTTCAACGTATGCTTGGTTTGATTTTTTTATATCCTGATGGTTCATTTTTATGCTTGCATTACCAAATGTGAATGAAGAATGTTTCCCTTTTGATTTAGATTCCCAACTTTATTCACAAATTGTTTTCCTAAGGCATTGATTCAAGCTCCTGGTTTGTTTTCTTTTCATTGCTTCATTCTATCAATTTCTCCTGATTTCATAAGTTTTTTTTCTTCAGTCGATCCCATGCTCTACTGATTCTATTGCTCCTGAATACATGTGGTTGGTGCGTTTTCCTACAAGTGGCTCATTTGCTGGTAGATTGTGGTGTCGACATCTTTGGGATTGACAGGGCAATTACGAAATTCGAAATGCCAATCGAACCTTTCAGTTTCGTATAAGTTCAAAACAAGACTTGAGATGACATCATGTTATTTTGTCTTGTGAAGTGCTTCAAAGTGAATGTCTTTCTTTCTTTGAATGCAGATTGTGTTGTAGTAGTAGTTGTTGTAGTCTTTTTTCTATCTATAGATTTTGGTCCTAGTAAGATGTTTTCCATCTTTTATTTGAACAATCTTTTATTTGGTTCTTTATTTTGCAGAAAGGAGTTGGACCTATGCTCTACAGTTGATGCTTTCCAGGATGCCACCAAGGTGTAGTTGGTTGGACACTTCTATATCTAAGGATATCAACTTGCTTGTAGGATTTTTTGAGTGAAAGCATAGGCTTGATGAATAAATATGGGTGTACATGATGTATTTTTTGCATTTTGCAGAATGGTTTGCCCATATTTAATTTTCTGCTTCTAGATATATGTTAGCTTTTTGGATTTTTATATTCAGTTTGATGTAAAGTGATGTGCTTCTTATGGATTTTTGTACTTTTATATAACATAGTATTGTTTTCTCCATTATTTTGGTTCATTTGCACTATAATGTTTGAAAATTTTATGATCATATTGTGTTCGAACATTAAATATAACGACTATCATCGTTAAAATCTCCTCTAACAAACCAACCCAATATTTAATTTCGTTTACATTCATGGCTCCAGCTGCATTGTGCGGGTACACATACAAGGGGTTGTTAAAATAGAAGACCATGAATCATCGTTCTTGGATGTAAACAAAAAATACACGGTGGCGCCCAAGACTACCTCCTCCTAGTGCCTACTTGTCAAGTAGTGGTCATAAAACATGAGTCCCGGAGTCCAACCCCGTACTACCCAATTGACCATAAAATAAGACTGACTTATTGATAGGCTGTTTTACACCCCCCTAATCTAACCGCAAGTGTACGGGTCGAATCAAGTAATATGTACTTGGAAGTACGAGTATCGAACCAAGGGAACTAGGAACAGAGTATCACAATGACTATATTCACTATTAACTGAACGATCCAAAAGGTTGATTTTTTTTATGATTAAATAATAACTAAATTAATAAAAATAAACTCTAAAGTAAAAACGAGAATAAAGTTGGAAACTTTTTCGGAAAGAAAACAGTTGAGGGTTGGAAATCCTATGGTTTTCACTAATGAACAATGTTTTTTAAAACACTTATCAGTTAAACCCTTTAATGAAAATCTAATCTGTAAATTCACCGTTGTTCTTTCTCAAGCAACAACGGATTTTATTTTGAAAACACCAGTCTTATCTCTCGATCTTAACACATGAATTCAAAACACATTAAGTTACAGATTATTATGATACTAAGGTTTAGTTGGTATATCTCTATCCAATTTCTCACCTTAGGCATATAATTCCAGTTCTTGTTAACAATTAATTCTCTCGAATTGAATTTATAACGAACAAATCAAATGAAAGTTGGCCAAACTCACAAAAGCATTAAAACCCAAATCATATGCTTCATTAGTTAAGAAAAACTGATAAAAATCCCAATCACATGTTCACAAGCTTAAACCAAAGTCAAACCAACCCCCAACATCTAAGGATTAGTTCATGTTGGGGGTATCAAACAAGAAAATAATAGAAGAGTTCATAGATCTAAGAAAAATCTCTCGAATAATCAAAGATTGAAAAACTCCCTTGATTGCGTAATACCCACGAAGATTGGCAAGAATTTGGTGTAGAATCGTGTCTCCAAGATGTTTCCAAGCTTCAATCTTGTGTTCTCCTCTTGCAAAAATCGCCCCTAATCGCCTCCTTGCTTCCTCCCGTCGCCCTTTTTCAGATTAGAATGAATAATCCCTCAAAACCCTAAGAGATAGAGCTTTAAAAACGAAATCAGCATGTTGTGGCTACTTTCACCGAGACTTAACTATCGGTGAAAGTCTCAATGAACTCTGATTCTCAAAAGATATGCACTGGTGCTAGTTGTACCGAGACTAAAGTCTCGGTCAAAGTCTCGGCAGACACTTTTCTCCAAAATCAGATTTTTATGCTAGTTACACCGAGACTTAACTATCGGCAAAAGTCTCGGTGAACACTTTTTCTCCAAAATTTCCCTTTGATGCCATTTCCGAGCCTTGACCCAAGATTTGACTTGCACGAGCTTTGCTTTGCCCTTAAACTCATCGGGTGTGCCATTCTCATCTATAATTAGCTTCTTTTGGACTCATTTTCTCAATTTACTCCCGAAAGATATATACCTGAAAAACTCGCGAATAAATGTGAAAAGACGCTTCGTTTGATTGGAGAAACAAGCATAATTACTCGAAAAGTGGCTCTAAAATAACGCCGAAATTGGCGTTATCACTTATGTGCCTATGGATCCAATACAACATAGTCTAAAAAATACACGACTACACATGAGTGACAAAAGCACTCGAGCCTGTAATGATTATAAATATGCAATAAAATGCATTAAGATGTAAATCATGAATTGGACTCTACATCGAGTCATTAAAACCGGACAAGCGTCCTCGAGTCTCTTTTAAGCCAACACCGAACTAAAATGCTCAAAATCCATTTGACCAACAATTACCGGTCCCCCAAATAATTGAATGTTTTTAAACGACGTTTACGAATACACATACCTCAAAGACGGGATTAACCCAAAACTCATCTCATAATGGAACCAAAGGGTTTCCAAAGGGTTTATGAATGCAATTACACCAAAATGCATATAACATGAAATAGACTTCATTTGTACAAAATCGTCAAAGATGTATAACTCATAAAATAGATCTTTCTTATACAAATCACCAAGAATACGTAAATCATGCTATTTAGTTGTTGAAATGTTCAGAACTCAATATAAGTATTTTAAGAGGTCAACACAACCCAAGTTTACTAAATGTGAAAACTTACCAAAATACTCAATCTTTGACATATAACCAAGTAAGACATATTTTTACTTCAAAATACACAAAACTTATCAACAGTAAACCATTTTATGTATAACACTTTAAAATAAACATTTTGGCATGTACACCGTTTTCACCAAATCAACTTGAACTCACCTTGCTAGATTTAGGCTAAATCTAGACTTCACCCAACGAGCTCTTTTGAAGTCCGCTTGAATCCTCATGCCGAGGACTTCCAAAACCTAGATCCAAACATACCAAACCACTTAGGAACATTTTCCAAACATTACTTACTAACATCCTCAACATGATCAAAACCCTAGTTTCTCCAAAATTATCAAATCCGAGATTTGACAAACCAAACACTAGAGAAATACCAATGGAGCATCTATAACATTAAATCAAGGAAGCTTACCACTTAAGATGATGAGACTTTCCGAGAGCACCCAATCCAACACTTCAACCCGAGCTCCCAACCGTTGAACTTGATGAGGAAGATGAAGATGGAGGTTTTGTGATTCAAGATCCCAAGTAGCTAGATGGTGAGTAATCATGTGTTTTGAGGAGGAAAAACCCCCCAAAATATGTTAGGGTTCGGTTTTGGGGTTTGGGAGAGAAAATGGGAGAAGATAGAAATGAGAAAATAAGAAGAAATGGTGAAAATCGCAACATTTAACCCACTGGTACAGGCAGGCTATAGTGCCAGGCGATTATGCCAGTGGCACAATCGCCAGACCTGTACCGTAGGTTCTCAGCTTCGGCGATAGTGCCAGGCTATTGTGCCCTCTGGCACAATCGCTGGCATGGTCGCCCGGGTGCCCCCGAACTCCAAAAATCCGACTTTTTCAACGCCCAAACTCCCGATACTCCGAGGGACTTTAAACAATACATTTCCCAACAAAACCCCACTGTTAACAAGTCACAAAAATGTTCGGGTGACATTTACTTACCGAAAATTACGGGTGTTACAACTACCAAACAGTCATGTATAGCTAACTGAATAAATTGTAAATCTTATTAAGTTTATTAAGCTACTAACAAACAGCCCTCAAATCAATCATCTACTGCATTTGACATTTGAACTGGTTTTGGACCAAATAGACCTAGTGGACACAAGTAATAAACAATAATTGAACTCTTGTGGGGTATTTGTTTAGTTGGATCTAGTTTCTAACTTTTAAAGAGGTTATCTAGTCTTCTTCATTATAGCATTTATTTTAGGGTGTTGTAATCTCTATCCCCTCTCCACTCACATACCCCCCATAGGAGGGGGTATGGACATAATTTACCTTATTTTAACAATTTTAAAAAATTTGGAAAGAAAAAAAATATGACAATTTTATTTATTTTGCTTTCAAGACTCAAATGTTTTTATTAAGATAATTTATTGAACTGAAATAATTATAAAAATGTTCAAAAAATATGAAATAATTTATACCATAAGTTATACCATAATCACAAAGATGTCCACAAATAAAGAGCTATTCAATTAACCCAACATTGATGTTGTTTAAGTTACTTACGGGTGTGTTTGATATACTCTACACAATATAATAGAGTAAAGACCATTGTTTCATATTCGGCATGATTTTTATGTAGAATAGGCAAGAACATAATGGAACAACCAGAATCTCAATTCTTTTCTATAATATCAAATATGTCACCCTTTTTATATTTTATCCATTTTTTAAGGTGGCATTTTGCTCACAAGATGTTTTTGGATAAAATGTAATTTGTCAAATAATTTGATTTTGAAGGAATTAGAATGGAACGTTATCAGATTTGACCATCTGTTTGGTTGACAGACATTGTAATGGAATCTGTCTGTTTGGTTCATAGAATGTAGTTTTGGAGTTGGAATGAAATGTTGGTAAATGACCAAAATACTCTTTTTGAAATTTGTGATTTTTTTTTCTTAAACTAAAAACTAGAAGAGTACTCGCGCAATGCAGCGAGATACATCACGATTTTAATGTTTCATTTTTTTTTGTGTTTTTTTTTTGTCGATTTACAGTACGATTTTGGATGGTTTTGAGAAAGTGATAATTTTTTTTTATAAATTTGTTTAATTTAGGCTTAATAATATAATGTTTTTTAAATAAAAAAAATTAAGTATTTTGTTAGAATTCAATTATTATCTTATATATTTTAATGACATCTAGAAAAAATAATCAATTACATAATTAATAATATAATTAAAATAAATTTATAGTAATATAATATATTAATTAATAGTGATACATGGAAATGTCTGCATAAAAGGAAAGTCATACACATACCAAATTGGTGGATTTGAAGCTTGCAGTAGTAATATGTATCTTGTGCTTTGATACTTGTAAATTAAAAGATTTTTAAAATTTTACATAAAATGATGGTACCTTGTGCGTAATAATTTGTATTTAAGAGTTTTTTATCCGTATTTTCAATACTATATTATAAAGATAACATAAAAAACTCTTAAAAATAAGTCTTAAAGCTTAATATACAACTATTTAATGCTAATTACTTAAAAAACAATCTTTAAATCTTTATGTACTACACTTAATGCTATTTATTAATTTTCAATCATTATCTCTAACCATTTTAACTCTTCTAAAATCATTTCCCACTTTAACTCCACTAAAATAACTCTCAACATAATTAAATATAGAATAAAAATCAAATTTTAAATATAAAAATATAAAATATAATTAAAAAAATCTAACAGAATATTTTATAAAAAAAAATTATATTTAAAAAAAATACATTATATTATTAAGTCTAAGTTAAACAAATTTATATAAAAAAAATCATTATCAATCTCTCACAACCAACCAAAATCGTAATGTAAATTGACAAAAAATAGAAAATAAAATGAAACATTAAAATCGTGATGTATCTAGCGGCATTGTGCGAGTACACTTCTAGTATAATATAGTATAGATAATGCATATGATTTGGATGGATTTTTCAGATCTCGGCATTTATTAATGAAAACGAATATTTCCTCTTTCCAAAATTAAATCGGATTCTAATAATGATAATACTTGATTATTAATTATAGATATATATTTTAATAATTATTTGATTATTTTTTGACATTTAAAAAAATGACATGTTTTGAAAAAACTGACATAACATTCCCCAAAAAATCAAAATGGTTTATTGAATTGTATATTTTTTTTTTTTCTGAAAAAGTTATCTAAATTTTAAATTGAGAGAGTAGAAAGTAGAGAATGAAACATCATTACATTAAAATATCATCTTATTGCCAATGAATGTCCAAACCCCCTATTTGTGGTATTCATTGTATTTTGAAGATTACTCCCCTAAAAAATGAACTAAACGAGGGATTGTAATTTGGTCAACAAAATTCAACATTTCAAATCCAACAAATTCTTCCAAAATATGCGAACGAAACGTTACCTAAGTTGTATTTATTATATTTTATCTTCTTTAATCTTTCAGTGTAATATTGTTTTTATACATTTTGTATTCGATTAATTATGTAATTTATTAAAAAATAATAGTAAAACAATAATATAATAAATGTATAAAATAAATTTGAAATTTACATAAACTTCATATTGTTGTGTCATTATAATTATCTTGGCGGAAAAATTCTAGCAATTTTTGTTATTACAAATATTTAGTTTACTATTTAATAAATTACATAAATTAATCAAAATATAGAAAAGATATATAAACAACCCATTAAAAGTAAATTTGTTATTTTACCAATCTTGTCAAACACACCTTAAAAAATATAAAATAATAATAACAAACCTCAAACTCGTTCACCATCCGAACTTGGTTTGTGGTTTTCTTTTTATTTTTTTATTAATTTATTTTGTCATGTGTCAAATTTTCATTGGTTAATATTGGATTTTGTTTAGATAAAACTTATCATATTAAAAAGATGAGTTTAACAAAAAAATTAAAAAATTAAAAATATACCAAAATTCATAATTTTCAATTCCCTACAAATAGAGACCAATATTGACATATTTTCATCACATCAATATTTCCCTCTATTTCAATACCCAAACACACAATATGAAAACTCTGAGTTTCTTTTTGTAAACATACATATGTAATTTCGTATTTCTTTTTGTAACTTGTTTTAATTATTTTCAATTATAAGTTTTTTTAATTAAGATTATGATTTAAAGTATCAAATAGTTTATAGAATCTATTTTTTATATGCAAAAACAAAAAGAAAAAAATGATAGATATGATAAAATATTAAAAATTAATATTTTTTAAAGAATATTTAAGATTGGATTGGATCACTGATAAAGGTTAAAAATATGAGATTTGATTGAATTAGATATTGGATAGATGGAAGAGAGATAAATTAATTTTTTAATAAAAATTGAATTTGATTGGATTGGATCACTGATAAAGACTTATCAATCAAAGACCTACAAGAATAAAAGTGTTAATAAAGAAAATGCAAAAAACAAAAAACAAAAACAAAAAAACAAAACAACACATAGACATCAACACCCATTAGACCTGGCAAACGTGTCGTGTCGTGTCAGTTTCGTGTCGGGTTCAAAGTTAAACGGGTTGAAAGTGTCTGACCCTCAGAAAATCTCAACCCTAACCCGACCCGCCTAACCCGTCACGACCCGCCTAACCCGTTTAACCCGTTTAACATTTATAAAACTAAAAATTTAAAATAAAAAATTCACAAAAAATACAAATACAAAATTCAAATGAAAGCATAAGAAATCCAAAATTTATAGTTCAAACTTATAAATTATAACCAAATCTAAAACACTAAAAATCCAAAGCATTAAAAAGAAAACTTATATTATATATATATAAACGGGTTATTCGGGTCATTTTCGAGTTGAAAGTTTTGACCCTGACCTTACCCGTTTAAATTTCGTGTCGTGTCGTGTCAACCCGTTTACTTAAACGGGTTGAAATATATTACCCAAACCCGTTTATTTCGTGTCGGGTTCGTGTCGAGTTAGCATGTCGTGTCAGTTTTTGACAGGTGTAACACCCATCACCAATTCACCATTGCCGTTGGTGTCTACTTGGAATATTTATGTCCAATTTCTTCATTATTCATAAAAGAGAAACAAGGGGTCAAAATCCCTTAAAAACATCCAACTTTAATAGTTTTTTATTTTCTTTTATTTTGGACATTTCAACATTTAGTACTTCTTCTGTCCTAAAATAAATGTTTACAATGAAAATGATACACAATTTTACAAGTGTATAATTGTTACATTTTTAAATAGCTAAATGACACTCTTACCTTAATAATAGAGAAAAAAATTTCTACATCACAAAATCAAGGATAAAATAGTAAAGTACACACTTAATTTTAAAAGTGACACTTATTTTCCAAAAAAACCAAACTCTGTCTTACGAAAAGTTCTCAGAGTACGATTAACTTCTGAATTTGTGAGAAACCTCATACTTTTTTTTTTCTTTTTTCACCCCCATATTGCCACACATAGGACATGGGGATGTAAAAAAGGAAAGAGGGGATGGTGTTTCTCTCGCTTTTGGCATAGTGGACCCCCAGTGGGGGCGGTGTATTGTTGATGAGTATATAACTCAGCTTGAGTAGTAAAGTCTTGTGCTATAAATGCATAAGCGGGTAAAGAATACATGTGAGAAACTAAAATAGAAATGTGAATACTTAATAACAAAAAAAAAAAAAACTTTAGCTCTTTTCTTTCATTGGTTTATTGGCGATAAATTTCTTGCAAATAATAAAACAGAGTTTTTTGAAAATTCTCTAAATTAAAAAAAAATACTCTCTTCTATTTTCTCCATTTGAAGAAAGTTCGGGATATGGGTGTTCAAAAAAACCGCTGGACCGCTCAAACCGGTCGAACCAAGTCAAACCGGACCGTTTTTGGCGGTTTAGGCGGTCTGGTCTGGTCTGAAAAATCGCCAAACCGGGCGGTCCGGTCTGGTCTGCGGTTTAGAGGTTTTTTTGGGCAGTTTGGACCAAACCGACCGCCAAATATATCTATATATATTTTTTAATTTTTTATATACATCTTTATATCATCTATTGTTTAGCCCAACTATCCAATTTATCTTTAGACTTAAATATATACAAAAAGACCCAAAGATAATTTTAAATCGCCGAGGATTTTATTTGCTCTTTGCATATTATTATTTTTTTGTGTGTTTTGTCTTGGGATATTTTGTTAACATTTGTAGACTTTGTTAACATTGTTGTAGACTTTTATTTATTTCAAATGAACTCAAGCTAATGAACCATTAAAGTTTAAATTTTTATATATTTTTTATGCTTAAACTTTAAGACCCACTTAAAGGCCCAAACCGCCTAAACCGTGGTTCGACTTGACCGGTCTGGGCACTTGATGTCAAACCGCTCGGTTTGAAAAATCAACAAACCGCCACTAGCGGTTTGGTTTGTGGTTTGAGGGGTTAAACCGCTCAAACCGGACTGCGAACACCCCTAGTTCGGGATAAATTGTTGGATCACAACAAAGCTAAAAACAACCTTAAATCCTTAATTGTTTTTTTGCGTAACCATTATCCGTGCTCAGAAAGAAACGAAGCCCAAAAAAAGCCCAGTTACCAAAAACCACATAAAACCAAACCCATTTGATAATCAGAACCAGCCCATTTGAAGGCTTATTTCACATCCATCGTTTATTTCCCATGAGGCCCATTTATTATTTTACTAATTTACTTGGAGTAAATTACATTTTTAGTCCCTGTGGTTTGTTGAGAATTTCTATTTTCGTCCTTATGATTTTGAAATTGCATTTTTATCCCTATAATTTATAATTAATTACCTTTTTCATCCTTATGATTTAATTTTTATGGTTTTATTCATCCTTCATACTTAAAAGTAGTGTTTTAGCTTCAGGGACGAAAATATAAATGAATTACAAACCACATAGACAAAAATTGAAATTTCAATACCCCAAGGACGAAAATAAAAATTCTCAATAAACCACAGGGACTAAAAACGTAATTTACTCTTTTTCGTGGGATAGACCCCAATGGTTATGATGAATTAGGAATTCTTCCAAAATATAACAAATTATTGCAATTTGCAAAATAATCATTACAGTTTGTCGAACAATTGAAACAATATTGACCGCCCTTTAATAATCAAACCGAATGTATTTGAAATATCAAATTACTTTTTTGTAATGACGGATGTATAAATATATGTACACATGTATGTATATTTATAATGTTATACACGAAATGTAATTCTTATCAAAATTTGACAATGATTACTTAAATTGTATATTAAGATAATAAAAAAAATACGTCTTGAAACATGATTTTGGTCGCTTGTAGCCAAATTCTACAATAAACTAATAGATATAATTTGTTTTTTCCCTTTTTTTTGTAAATAAACATGTATACATAATACAAAGATGAGATTTTTTGCACAACACATATCCATTCCAAATTCAAATTATATTCAATAAATCATATTTATATTTGTCCAATACCCATCTTTTATTGGTTCATATATATCCACATATGGTTTAAGATATGCAATTTGGATAGTATATACATCTAAAATACATGGTGTACAACATAAATTAAATTATTATCTCTGATCAAATTTTATACTCAAATTCTTAATATTTTTTGTTTATGTAATACATATATAAGAAAAATGTGAGTTTTTTACGTTCATATAAGTGTATATGTTTCAAGTTTAAATTAGATTTCAAAAAACTAGTGTATTACATTTTTTACATCATTTTTTTTTAGAAAGAGTATCTTGGGCCTATGGTCCAGACTAATCCCTGGCAATTAAGGCCCTTGACCCAACTGTTAAAGCATGCAGCCCTGAGTTTATTCTCAGTGGCCACAAGTGCTGCTAGTGGGGCTCGAACTCGGGTTGTACATTTTTTACATCATGTAGTACATAGTTGTGACATCATAACATGTACATGCCTATAAAAAATCTCTCTTACATTCATATTCATTAAAAGAGATTTAAAAATACATTTTTCAAACTTAAAAATTAGGTTTGAATCCAAATTACTTTTTATTAATTATTTTGGTATTTAATTAATAATTATAAATCATATATGTATAAAAAGAAATGTAAACTTAAATGTGTCTTTGACAACTATGTTAAAATCTAAATTTTGGAGATTTAATAGTTTTTTGTTTCAATAACTATGTTAAAGTGTATGCAAAAATAAAGAGAAAAAAAGATAGAAATTTCAAATTTTGGAGAAATCTCTAAATTTCATAAAAAATTTATTATAAGCAAAAAATATATATTCTTATAAGAACTACAATTGGATAGAGTTTTTAGAGTATCTCCAACTGTTATGCTATTTTAGAAATTTTGGAGATTTGGAAAAAGTTTTTCTCAATAATTATGCTAAACTCTTTTCTAACATAGAGAAATAAATGAGAGAGAATGGATAAATCTCATAATTTGGAAGAAAGGAGATAAAATATAGCATATATGCTGGAGATGTTTTGAGATGCTCTTATAAGACAGTGAGAGCATCTTCAACTGATACTATATATTTTTCCTAAAATAAAGTATCAAAAGTCAAAATCTTTAAAAAGAAGATAGGACCGAGAATTAAAAGCCTGTTTTTGAAGAAGATATATCCAGAAGATGCGGTAAATTTGGAAAAACCTTTTTCGGAGGAAGGAATATGGGAAGCGGTCAAGGCATGTGACAATAATAAATCCCCGGGCCCGGATGGAATCACGATCACGTTTATAAAGAAATTTTGGTCGATTATAAAGAGTGATCTTTTAAAGGCGATCGAGAGATTTTGGGAAGCATCGGAGATAAGTGGAGGATGTAATGCATCGTTCATAACTCTTATTCCAAAAAATTCAAATCCGACAAGTCTCAATGAGTATAGGCCCATAAGCCTAATTGGAGTTTATTATAAAATTTTATCAAAGGTTTTGGCGAAAAGAATAAAGAAGGTGATGGGAAGTGTGATTGGGGAAACTCAAACGGCTTTTATAAAAGGAAGATACATTTTAGACGGAGTTCTAATTGCGAATGAAGCGGTGAATTATGTTCGGAAATCAAAAAGAAAAGGGATGATGTTAAAAGTGGACATTGAAAAAGCTTACGACGGTGTTGAATGGCACTTTTTGCTAGAGTTATTGGGTGAAATGGGGTTCGGGAGCAAGTGGTGTAAGTGGGTCAAAGTGTGCTTGGAATCGTCGTCGGTATCGGTGTTGGTCAATGGGTCCCCTACTAAAGAATTCGTTATGGAGAAGGGTCTTAGACAAGGAGATCCGTTGGCACCTTTCCTATTTCTAGTGGTGGCGGAAGGCTTAAATGTCCTAATGACGGAAGCAAAAGAAAACGGGATTTTTGAAGGCATAAAGATCGGTAAAGAAGACATAGCTTTGACTCATCTTCAATACGCCGATGACACAATTTTCTTTGGCAAATGGAGTATCAACAATTTAAAAAATCTTATGAAATTTCTCAAGTGTTTTGAATTGGCGTTGGGGCTAAAAATCAATATTGCAAAGAGTAAACTTGATGGTTTGGGTGTGGAGGTTGATGCAGTTCAAGTGTGGGCAAGAAGTTTGGGGTGTGGTTATAGTGAGGGACCCTTTACATATCTTGGTCTTCCGGTGGGTAGATGCATGAGCAAAACCGAAAATTGGAAAGATGTAATTGTAAAAGTTAGAAATAAACTTGGTTCGTGGAAAACAAAATTGATTTCGATTGGTGGAAGACTAACTTTGGTTAAGTCGATTCTAGGTAGCCTTCCCTTGTATTTCTTCTCACTCTTTCGTGCCCCGATTCTATGTGGTCAAGGGAGGTCCCGAAGAAGATTTGTTTCTTCTTTTGGAAGGCCAATATTGGTAGGCTCCCATGTAGAGTGGTTTTAGACAAGATGGGGTTGGATGTAGAGTCCGTGGTTTGTCCAAGATGCAATAAGGAATTGGAAACTGTTGATCACGCTTTGGTAAAATGTCAAGAAGTCGACAAGCTGTGGCGATCAGTGCTTCGATGGTGGAAAATTAGAAAAGACAATTTTAATTCCATAAAGGATCTCTTGGATGATTTTTCTTCTATGACAGGTAACCCCATTCGTCATAATCTATGGCGGGAGACGGTATGGAGCTTCAGATATCTTATTTGGGCAAATCGGAACCAAATCGTGTTCAAAGAAGACAAAAGAAAGACGAAGGATCTATTTTTTGAATTCCAACGTAAATGCTTCGAGTGGATTGCATACCAGGGAAAAAGGAAGAAGATAGATTGGTGCAGTTGGTTAACGGATCCGGCTTCGACGAGAAGATAAAGCTCGACGGGTTCTAGATAAATACAAAGGAAATAAGGTTGAAATTCATGTGCATCTTCGAGTAGTTTTTGTAAACAGTACATCGAGTTTTCTCATTCAGGTTGCGGGTTGGTTCGCACCTTGCGAACTGTGTTTGCTTTTGGGGCTGCTTCACTTCGGTCATGATGGTTGCCACGGTGGTTTCTTTCATTATGTTAGGTTGTTCGTTGTTTGTTGTTTGTCCTCTTTGAACGTTCGGTTCGCGTCTTGTTGTTTGGTTTTCTCTTGAGTTGGTAATAATATTGACTTGTCTTTCAAAAAAAAATCTTTAAAAAAAATAACATTCAATTCCAACAACTACTATATTTTAATAATTCTAACATTAACTTACACTAAAACATTCAACATGTTGGTTATTTTCCCACTATATGTATTTCTAATAATACATATAAAATTAAAAGAATGTAAAACTAAATGTAATCAACAAATGATTAGTACAATTAGAATACAAAGGGAATTGACAGAAAAAAATAAGTGTAAACAAATAAACCGTATATCGATTCAAACGATGCTGAGGCTCGTGTTGAACACGATTCCCTTAAACAGATTTGCCGTCTGTTCCCAGGATATTTCTACCAAGTTCGCCGATTTTAGCCTACGAGAGTCGCAATCGGCAACCCCCTTGCACGCGGGTAGGTGATGGAGTAAAACCAAACAAATGACTTGTAAGTCCCTCCCACATTTTTAGTTATAAACCACTAAACTTTTGGTCCTTCTTCCTATGTGGGACACAATCCCACACCCACTTGGTTTTGCCAATTTCATCCTAAACACTCAACTTTGAGCATCGATATCTCATTCACACATATTCCGTTTTGGACACATAATATATCGTTTCGAAGCTCTCATATAGGAGAGCACAAACCCACGAAGAGTTAGATATATACAATACATATACATGTATTTAATTGTGTCCAAAGTTAGTAAAAACTCATATTTTTTTACTAAAATTTTCCAACACAACACATATAATAAAATATTATTTTTATTTTTTACCTTGAAGTTTGCGTGAAATGGCATTTTAATAGTTTTTTGTATTTTCTTAGCATTTGATATTTTTTAATATCTATATCTATACTATATTATAAAAAAAGCATAAAAAACTCTTAAAAACAAGTCTTAAAGCTTAATGTACCGCCATTTAATGTTAATTACTTAAAAAACAACCATTAAAGCTATATGTACTACATTTAATGCTATTTATTAATTTTCAATCATTATCTCTAACCATTTTAACTCTCCTAAAATCATTTCCCACTTTAACTTCCCTAAAATAACTCTCAGCATAATTAAATATAGAATAAAAATCAAATTTTAAATATAAAAAATATAAAATCTAATTAAAAAAATCTAATTTAATATTTTATAAAAAAAATTCTATTATGAAACCAAAATAAATTACATTATTAATTTTCAATCATTATCTCTAACCATTTAACTCCCCTAAAATCATTTCCCAATTTAACTTTCCTAAAATAACTCTCAACATAATTAAATATAGAATAAAAATCAAATTTTAAATATAAACAATATAAAATATAATTAAAAAAATCTAACATAATATTTTATAAAAAAAAAGTATATTATGAAACCAAAATAAATTACATTATATTATTAAGTCTAAATTAAACAAATTTATATTAAAAAAAACATTATCACTCTCTCACAACCATCCAAAATCGTAATGTAAATCGATAAAAAACAGAAAATAAAATGAAACATTAAAATCGTGAAGTATCTAGATGCATTGCACGAGTACACTTCTAGTAGATATTGATGTTGAGAAAATACATTAGACCCATAAAAAATGATTCTTATAAGACCTACCATTATAGAGTTTTAAATAATTTAATTTAATGAGTTGGAAATGATTTCCTACCATTATAGAGTTTTAAATAGGTTTTTAATTTGGAGATGCTTAGAACATCTTCAAGGGATTCTGTATAAATGGATAAACAATTAAAGTAAAGTTAATATCTTCAAAAAGATTATCCAATTTGAATATTACAACATTAATTATATTATTTAAATATTCAATATAATTAATGATAAGAAATTATTTCTCTAACCTAAGTCTTAAATATACATTTTTTGAGAGTTTTTTTAAAGTTGAAGAATTTAAGAGCATCTCCAACACTTCAACATATATATAATTTTTCTAAAACAGAGTATTAAAAGTTATAATATATATATAAAAATTTAGATTCAGCTTCAAAAAGTATTCTGTTTTAGATATTTCAACATTAATTATATTATTAAAATGTTTAATATTTTTAATAAAATATTATTTCCCACTCATAAATATAATTTTAGTGTATTTTATTGATGGGGATGAACTAAATATTATTTATCTCTCTTAAATATTGAGTTTTAGAGATTTCCGTCATCTTTTTTCTTTCTTTCTATTTTTGGTGTACATTATAGCATATATGTCTAAGCAAAAATATCTCCAAAATATTTATTTTAACATACTTGTTAGATAATCTATTAGTCCAAAAACTAGCCAAAATTCTCAAAATTTCTATTTTGGATAATTTGTTGGAGATACTCTTGATATTGAGAAAAGAGATATATTATTTACATTGTTTCCGCCAATAAGGTTGAATTTGTTATAATTTTCATAAAATACAATTAATGATACATTTATAGAATATTTTAATAATATAATTAATGTTAGAGTTGTTAAAATCTAATTGATATATTTTTTTAAAGATTTTAATTTTAATGATTATGTTTTAAAAAATAGGGTAAACTTCAATTTTGGTCCTTGAGGTTTAGTGATTTCTTTGAAAGTGGGACTTGTACTTTCATAAGTCAATATGTCGTCCTTGAGGTTTGAATTTTGCTTTGAAAATGAGGCCTGGTCACTAACTTTGTTAAGAAATGTTCATTAGAGTTAGGGGTAAAATTGTCCAACTATCTTTTCCCTCTCTTTTTGTTGTTTCTTGTTTTAACAAATACCATCAAACTTTAAGGACTTATTATGTAAGTAACTCTAACATACACACACACACACAAAAGCACACAGACACATGGATGATATCACAAGAACGACCAGGGACTTCACCACACCTTCCCCATCACAAAGGACTTCATCATCCCCATAAACCCTGTTAATGTACATGTGTAGAGGGCCCAGACCCATGTCCGTATAAGGCCCAGGCCCATATAGTCTATGTATAAATACATTGTATCTTATAGTCTAGGTTAACTTTTCGCATTATTACTTTTCATATTGTACGTTTATTCTTTCAATCAATACATCGAAGTCTTAAACCTTCAGCACATTCATCTTCTAACATGGTATCAGAGCTGTAGGTTTATTCATCGATTTCACTGTTCATCGGTTTAATGTTCATCGTCACTGTTCATCGGTTTACTGTTCATCGTCACTGTTCATCCGAACCGCAATCGCCCCTCGCCGTCGTCGCTCGTCGAAATCCAATCGACCCTCGCCGTCTCTCGTCGCCTTCAGAGTGGTGTAGGTGATCTTCAGACTGTTTTTTGATTAACATATGTTGTTTGTTAATTCGCTTTCATTCGCCGTCGCCGCCCTTTCTGTAATCAAGTCGAAACCCTAGCCGCAGACCGGAAGTTTATCGCTCGCAAACACCATACCGGTCGCAAACACTATACCGGTCGTTACACCGGTTGACGCATATCGGTCGCTAATACCGGTCGACACCCAAGTCCGGTTCACTTCATACCGATCGCAACTTTCTACCGGTCGGTCGCAAGCCTACCGGTCCATATCGGTCGCTAATACCGGTCGCACTTCCTATCGGTCACTCAGTGAACTGTTTCTCGTCCCATCCATGGCTGCCAATCTAAGTCACTCAAATCCCATTTCAGTCATTTTCAATGGTAGCAACTACATCCTGTGGCATCACCATATGACAATTCTTCTAAAATCCCACGAGATTTACACTTATGTTATTGGTGCATCCAAACTTCCAGTTCAGGATGCAGATGAGAATGTTGTTGACTTTGCAAAACACATGAATGAGTGGGACATCAATAATGCTCGTATTCTGGGTTTCATTAATGCCTCCACTACTCCTGAGATCAACCAACAGTTTCTTGGCTATGTCACCGCCAAGAGTCTCTGGGATTTTCTAGCCAAGCGGTACACGTCATCTGGTCTATCTCATCAGTATCAACTGTGGACCACCTTTCAGAACAAACGCCAGCTTCCTGATCAATCTGTAAACTCTTATATCTCTGAAATGCAGTCTCTCAGAGATCATATAAGTCTTGGAGCACCACAGATTTTTGATGAAACAGCTCAACAATTCACAGCCTACTTCAACCAGCTACATTTGATCACCATTCTGAAGGGTCTTACTGATAAATTTGAGAATGTTCGTGCTTCTCTTCTTCATAGGCAGCCACTACCTACTCTTTAAGAAACCATATCAGAATTGTTAAGTGAAGAAACCCGTCTTCACATGCGATCACCGATGCCCACTACTGACAGCGTTCTCTACACGTCTCATCCCAAGTCCAAAGGCAAATGGACCAACAGCAACCATTCCAAATCTGTGGGAAAATCGAACACATCTGAGTATGCCTTTTGCCATTCTACTGCTCATCTTCTCCTTGATTGTACTACTCGCAAGTGTCGTCGGTGTGGCATCACTCATCCGCGCCATTATGAGTCTGACTGCCCTAAGAACTCAAAGAACACTGGCCCTCATAACCGGACTCACGTTGTTGCTGGGTCTACCATCACTAATAACGAGATTTCTTCTGTCTCCTCACCTGATCTAATGGAACTGATGCGTCGCAATCAGGAACTCATGGAGCAGATCATGTCTGGTGCTATGGGTATGAATTCTTCACACTTAGTTGCATCAGGTAATTTATGGCTTTTTGACTCTGGGTGTTGCAATCATATGATACCCTGCACTGATGGTTTTGTTTCTAAGAAACCACCTCAGCATTTTACGTCAGTAAGAACTGCTGACAACACTGCCCTACCGGTTTCTTTTAGTGGAAATGTCTCCACTCCTCATATTCAATTACCGGATGTTCTAAATGTTCCAAAACTATCTCTGAGCTTAGTTTCGATTGCACAACTTCTTGAATCTAATTTGATCATTTTATTTCATTCTTCTAGTTGTGTTGTACAGGATCCAAAGAACAAGCAGATTCTTGGACTCGGCCGTAAAGTTGGACGAATGATTGAAGTGGTCTACCTTCGTCTTCCATTACCCTCTTCAAGTCTTGTTGCCTCAGTTTCTAGCACTTCTTCCTTTGATTTGTGGCATGCCCGGCTAGGTCACCTGTCTCTTGCCAGAATAAAATCATTAGCTACTTTAGGGGTGTTAGGAAATTGTGTATCAACTGACAATATTTCTTGTTTGTCATGCAAACTTGGCAAACATCATGCTTTATCTTTTGAAACGAATGAATTTAATTGTACTTCTTCTTTTGATCTTATTCATTCTGATGTATGGGGACCAGCACCACATCCATCCATGGGGGGTGCTCGATATTTTGTTATTTTTATTGATGATCATACACGTTTCACCTGGATATATCTCATGAAACGTCGTTCGGAACTACCAAAAATTTATATTATGTTTGCTCGGATGATTCAAACCCAATTCTCAAAACCTATAAAGATTCTTAGAGCTGACAATGCTATGGAATACAAAGAGTCCTCTCTTCTCTCTTTTCTTCAATCTCAGGGGACTCTCTCTCAGTACTCTTGTCCTGGCACATCTCCTCAAAATGGTCGTGCCGAACGCAAACACCGTCATATTCTTGATACGGTTCGCACTCTTCTCATTTCTACGAAATGTCCAGAACGTTTTTGGGGTGAAGCTGCTTTCACTGCAGTTTACACTATCAATCGTCATCCTACCCCCATCCTTAATAATAAGTATCCTTATGAGGTTCTTCATGAGGTCACCCCTTCCTATGAACTTCTAAAAGTTTGGGGTAGTGTTTGTTTTGTTCAGTTACAATCTCATGAGCATACCAAACTTGAACCTCGCTCCAGACTTTGCTGCGTTCTTGGATATGGTATTGAGCATAAGGGTTATCGCTGCTAGGATCCTATCTCCCAGCATCTTCGTATATCTTGTCACGTTACCTTCTGGGAACATGTTCCTTTTTCTTCTATATCCAAGTTTCACGAGTCCCCTACCTTCACCGCTCCGTACTTTACTTGTGACACCCCAAATTAGGGTCAATAAATAAATATGAAAAGATAAAAAAAAAGAAGGAAAAGGGAAAATGGAAATAAATAAAATGGGTTTATTATATATATATATATATATATATATATATATATATATATATATATATATATATGTGAAGAAAAACGTGAAAGATGTCACTTAAGAAAAGTGAGAGGTGAATGAATTAGTTTATAATCACTTGGATTAAAAGTGAAAGAAAAGTCAAGACAGGGGTAAAAAGTGTATATTTGGCAAAACCTTTGAAGTCAGGGGGCTGAGCGCCATTAACTGATAGTCTAGGATGGTGTCAGATGTCAAGTTCCTCATACCAAAGGGACCTGTTATGAAAAAGGACAGATCTGATTTTTTTTTCTTCAGAAAACCGAAAAAGACCACTCATTTGGAGCTTCTTATTGGCTCGTTTTGTCAACTATTAGAACAAAAAATTTATAGATAAATGATGGTAACCGGTTAAGGATCATTATGGGTTCAAGAAAATCGAGATTTGGTCGAGTTTAGAAGGAGAAATCGGATGTTGAAGTTCGGTGTCGAAAAGCTCCGTTTATCGACGATTGGAGGTAAAATACTCAACCAAATTTTGAGTTCTTTATATGGATAGCTTCGTTTTTAAGTCCTTTATCGAACCTTAGTAGCCTTATGTCTCATATTTTGGTTTAGAGGGTCCGATTTTGCGTTTTTCTCTGATTTTCGAGTGTGTTTTTGACCCAAACTTTAAATGAGCATATGGGACTCAATACTTAATGGTTTTTGTTGATTTTTGTTCCTATGGTTGAGGAAAATGATTTTCTAGAGTTTTAGCAAAAGAAATCATCGAAAACGGCCGAAAAATGAGGCCATACGACCTTGAAAACGGACATATACGTTTTTCTCTTTTTTCAGCTTTTCGCCGGCGAGATTGACCGGAAGCCGGCGAGATTGACCGGCCAGAATGGTGGTTGGGCCAACCTTTTCTTATGGGCTTCTTTTTTTTAATTATTTTGGGCCAATAATTGATTCATTAAGTAATGTTCTAAGGTAAATGTAAAGAGTCTAATTTAATTAGATTTCTTTTTAGTTGGGCTTAAGTTAATTAAGTGTAGTTTATTAATTCATGGAGATTATTAATTAATAAATAAAAACTTAACTAGTTAATTTAATTTCTATTTTATTTAATATATTAATTTAATTTCTATTTAGTTAATATATTATTTAATTTAGAAATTTAGATTATTTAATTTGTTATTCCTAAGATGGGATACTTAAAATAAATATTTTTTAGAAGATTTTATAGTGAGATTAGAGCGTCATATTTGGTTAAATATTATCGAGATGCTTTAATATGGAGCAAACGATTTTTGTTGTTATCAAGAGGATAAAATGACGTTAATAATCGTTATCATGCGTAAACCTTAGAAGTTTGTGAAGTTATTTTAATGATTTAATAATGAGATTAAAGCGCCATATGAGTTAAAGATTTATTTAGACGCTTTAATTGTAGAGACGGATTTATGAGTTATAAAATGATTATTTTGACGTTTAGGACGTCGTCGAGTTTTAGACTTGGGTTTTGACTAAAGTTAGTCGAGGTTGACCGTGTTGATCAATGATTGACTTTTACCTCGTTTGACCCACAAGTATTTTGACGATGAGATCAAATGAATATATTTGAGTCATTTAGAGACCTGCTTTTAGAGTTTGACCTTAGGTCAAGTCAGGTTGACTAAAGTTGACTTTTGGAGAAAATAAGCCATTAATTGGATATGGTGGTATGAAATGTGTAGGTTTTCAGTTGAGAACTATCAGTAGTCGATCTACACGGAATTAGGTGAGTCTTCATGAGACTTACACTGGGATGCATACCTACGTACAAATTTATTTTCAGCATTATATGATTTCTATAGTGATGTGTACGTATACATGATGTTTCACTTTTCATACATGATACAATATAATTTTCATGTATGTTATTTATGATGAGTTGCATGTTATGTGATTATTATGTTTTCAAATAACTCTAGCATGTTGTTTCATATGGAAGTTTTATGGGCGGTTTCAAAGGGTGGGCATTTGACCAGTAAGTCACACAACAAGTGGCACGACCCCTTAATGGGTATCGAGACAGGTGTAGGTCAGATAAACCAGGGAAGCCAGTGACAAAATGACCCATACCCGACGAGACAGTTTATGAGATCTCTTTTCTTTTAGCGCTGCATGTTTTCAGAAAATGCATACTATTTGATACAATGTTTTGAAGTTGATATGTATTATGTGAAATGTTTTTATTCACGCAAACCATGAACTCACTGAGCTTTATAAGCTGACTATAGTATGCATCTCAGGGACAAAAGGTTTCAGGTTGGACAGAGGAAAAAGGCACACGTAGAGGCTTGTCACTACTATTTAAGTCCAATATTTATGTTCAGGCATCTATTATGAATAAATATTGTAATGCAACTCGGTATGGGACGTGTTAGCATTTAAGTTACATATTTATTATTTTCAAGTCTTCCGCTGTAAACGGATTTAATTTAGCCGTTATTTTGGAGTATTTTGGAGAATTGTTTTAGATTACGTAACACTTATCAAGGCGATAAAAAAATGGGTGTTACATTACTGATTCTTCCGTTTCATTGGACTCACTCCAATCTGACTTCATATCATCTCCACCTATTGTTTCAACATCTTCTGACTCTGCCTCTCCTTCAGAGTCTCCTGCCCCTCCACCACCTGCATCTCAGAGTTTTCCTGATCAACATCAATCATCTGCTCCATCCGCACCGCCACCATCTGAGCTGCCTGTTGAGTCTTTGGCTCCTGGAACGTCTTAATCTTCGAATGTTAGGCGATTAGAAAGGGTAAGACAAGTTCCTTCTCATCTCGGTGATTATCATGTTTATGCTACTCTGTTGTCCAATCACGAACCTACTTCCTACAAGGAAGTCTCCTCTAATCTTGATTGGCAGAAAGCTATGGATGAGGAACTTCAGGCTCTTGACAAAGCTCGGACATGGGACTCTGCTTCTCTTCCACCGGGTAAGTCACCCATTGGTTCCAAATGGGTGTTCAAAATCAAGACAAAATCCGATGGCTCTATTGATAGGTACAAAGCTCGCCTGGTGGCAAAGGGATTCAATCAAGAGTACGGCATTGATTATGAGGAGACATTTGCACCTGTTACTCGAGTCACTTCTGTTCGCAGTCTCCTAGCCATCGCAGCTACAAAACAATGGCCTCTTTTTCAGATGGATGTTAAGAATGCCTTCTTGAACGGTGACTTATCTGAGGAAGTTTACATGACACCTCCTCCAGGCGTTCGACTTCCACAAGGTCATGTTTGTCGTCTTCGGAAGGCTCTTTATGGACTCAAGCAAGCTCCGTGAGCTTGGTTTGAGAAGTTCAGTTCCACAATCATCTCTTTGGGTTTCTCACCCAACAACTATGATCTAGGACTGTTTACTCGGACCACTGAGGTTGGCACAATCTTACTTCCCTTGTATGTGGATGATATGATTATTACTGGCAGTGACTCTACAGGCATAGCTAATCTCAAGACATCTCTCAACTCCTGTTTTGAGATGAAGGATCTTGGTTCTTTACACTATTTTCTTGGTCTTGAGGTGCTCTCAGATCCATCGGGAATTTACCTTTGTCAAGCCAAATACACCTCAGATCTCTTGTCAAAAGCTGGGATTACTGACAACAAAACTGCATCCACTCCTCTTGAGCACAACCTTCATTTGGCTCCGAATGTTGGGCCTCCTCTGCGTGATCCTACTTTATATCGACAGTTAGTGGGGTCACTTGTCTACCTGACAGTGAATCGACCTGACATTGCCTATGTTTTTCATACCATCAGTCAGTTCATGTCTGCACCCTGTTCTGATCACTATGTTGCTGTCCTGCGCATCCTTCGATATTTAAAAGGGACCATGTTTCATGGTCTTCATTTTCCATCCACATCATCATTGACTTTGCGAGGCTTTTCTGATGCTGATTGGGACAATGACATGACTGATCGTCGCTCCACTACCGGCTACTGTTTCTTTCTTGGAGACTCTCTCATATCTTGGCGGAGCAAGAAACAATCTCCCACAGCTCGATCCAGTACTGAAGCTGAGTATCGAGCACTAGCTGACACGGCTCAAGAACTTGTGTTGTTACGCTGGCTACTCTCTAACATGGGGGCTCCTCAACAGTCTCCAACTCAATTGTGGTGTGACAACAACAGTGCGATTCAGATTGCTCAGAATGATGTCTTTCACGAGCGAACGAAGCATATTGAAATTGACTGTCATTTTGTTCGTCAACACGTGACTCGTAAGACTATCCAACTTCTTCCTATTTCAACTCTTGATCAACCGGCCGACATTTTCACTAAAGCTCATCTACCAGGACGGTTTCGTGATCTAGTTTCCAAACTCCATCTGGCTCATTTTTCTCCCGATTGAGTTTGAGGGGGGATGTTAATGTACATGTGTAGAGGGCCCAGGCCCATGTCCGTATAAGGCCCAGGCCCATATAATCTCTGTATAAATACCTTGTATCTCATAGTCTAGGTTAACTTTTCGCATTATTACTTTTCATATTGTACGTTTATTCTTTCAATCAATACATCGAAGTCTTAAACCTTCAGCACATTCATCTTCTAACAAACCCCATCACAGGGACTTCATCTCTAGTGGTTCGTGATTATCTCTAGTGGTTGTTGAGCTTCGTGATCGTCTAAAATGGGTTAGTCTATTGATCTCAACTCCATTTTGAAGACAATGGTCTTCCCTCTCCTCCCTCTTTCAACTTTGGCCCCTGTAATTTTCAAAAGCGACCCATCCCCATCAAGAATAAGCAACTCCATGTGATTTGGCCTTGGAGGATATCGGAGATGGAGGTGGCAAGAACACGGAACTCCTGTGAGGCACCAATAGTCCATGTTTGTATATTAGAGTTAATTACGTAGTTAAGCTCTATAATTTGATGGTTTTTACAAAACAAGAAAACCAAAAAGAATTGCAAAAGGAGGGGGAAAACATGGTTAGACGATTTTACCCCTGGCTCTAACGAATATTTTTAACGACGTTAGTGGCCAAGTCCCATTTTTAAAACAAAATCCAAACCCGAGGGACGCTATATTAACTTATTAAAGTATAGGTGACAATTTCAAAGAAATCACTAAGGCATTGTTTGGCAAAAATAAGTTAGCTTATTTTCTTAATACATATTTGGATGGTCATAAGCTAACTTTTTTATATTCATAATTATATATTAAATTTTAATTATAAATAAATAATTAATGTCATTTTTGGTAATTTAAATGTTTATAAGTTAGTTTTTGTCAAACGTGACTTTTTCATCAGCTAGTTTATCAGTCACCAACTACCCGTTAGTTTGCCGAACAAAGCCTAAAACTCACGGACCCAAATTGAAGTTTACTCTAAAAAAAAATTAGAGTAAACTTCAACTTTGGTCCCTGAGGTTTATTGATTTCTTTGAAAGAGGTCCCTATGGTTTCATAATTCAAGTTTACATCCCCAAGGTATGGATTTTGCTCTGAAAATGGTCCCTGACCCCTAACACCGTTAAAAAGCTCCGTTTGAGCCAGGGGCATTTTCGTCAAACCCTATTTCTATCCTCTTTTTGAATTCTTTTTTTGCTTTTCCTTAATTTAACAAAATCCATTAAATTTCAGGGACTGTTATGTATAACTCTAATATATATAAATCAAGTTTAGGCATCCTGGATCATCATCCTGTTCATTTCGCTTGACAAAAAAAATTAGGCCGACATTGGTTTCAATGAAATCAACAAACCTTCAATTAGAAACTTAAATTTACGAGGGCGGCCGACTAGGTTTCAAGCGAAATCGCCGGAGAAGATGAACTCGTCGGAGAAGACGAATCGCCGGCAACCCATTTCGTTCTTGTGCTTCGTCTATCATCTGCTCCAAAACACCTATAGCGATACTATACATGTACCGATTGGTCCAGTCTAAACCACTTCCCAAGCTTCCATGAAGAACATCAAGCCGAGAGGCTACGAGGGAGCGAAGTCGTGTAGCCATGGTTGATGTTGAAACACAAGTTTGATTCTTGATAAAATTGTGAAGATTGATCTTGCAAGCAATGAAGTTATGGTATCAAAACTTCTGTTCCATAAAGATTTCTCCTTTAGATACTTGATCTCATGTTTTTGCCATTGGAGCTTTTGTTGGAGATCAAGAATCTTCTGTTGTTTCATGGAATTCCCAAAAGAACTATTAACATCATGATCATCTTTCCTGTGACTATGATGACGCTGTGAAGATAAAGATTTCTTTAAATTGTTTTCAATGACAATTAACTCATCCATATCTCGATGAAGCGTAGCGGTTGCGGTCACGTATCGCTGCAGCTTCTTACTCTTGGCCTCCATTTCTTTCCAGCTCAAAATCCAGCCATGGGGGTCGCGACCCGTGTTTGCGAACGCATCGAACACCGTCTCGAAGCTCCGAAGGCTCGAGTCTTCGCAGCGTTTGCTCAGCCTAGAGACCTATTTCGCGAGAACTCTAAGGTTGATGGGGTGATGGCAAGTGTGAAGAGATGCATTATATCACCTGCTTTGAACTACTCTTTGTGTGTGTGTGTGTGTGTTTTTGTGTGTGAGAGAGAGAGAGATGTGAAAGGCACATGTCTTTGTTTACCACTTACCACCCTGTGGTTTTGGAGAAGAGACGATGGTCTCTGTATTATTTCCCCAACATCTATTCGTATCATTAGTCAAACACTCAAATCCAACCGGTGATCACCATTTTTTCCGATGAAAGGTACCTTCGACTTTGATAAAAGTCAGAACTCAGAACCTTCGTGTGATTTTGTGACCCAATGGCGAAGGGGATGGGATGGTGGTGGTCGAGAAACGAGTGGAGAAGAAGACGGCGACGGTGGCGGTGGCGGTGGCGGTGGATGCAAAACGAAGGAAGCGAATTGAGTTTTCTATTATACATACATACATATCACACACACACACACTTATATATATATATATATATATATATATATATATATATATAAATTAGAGTTATTAACATATTTGGTCCCTAAGCTTTATGATTTTATATAAGAATAAGAAAAAATAAAAGAAAATTACAAAAGGGGGACAAAAATATGGTTGGACGAAAATGCCCCTGCCTCTAACGGAGTTTTTAACGGTGTTAGTGTCCAGGGACCTTTTTTAGAGCAAAATCCATACCATGGGGATGTAAACTTGAATTATGAAACCATAGGGACCTCTTTCAAAGAAATCAATAAACCTCAGGGACCAAAGTTGGAGTTTACTCAAAAAATTATTTGGGCGTGTTTGAGAAGTAGATAAATTCCGAGGGTCAAAAGCAAACAAGGTTGAACTCACATTCACCATGTTCATATAGCTGACCTAGGACTCTCCGTAACGCGCTTTCGTAGATCGATCTCTATCAAATCGCAATTTCTCTCGCTCCGTCCTCAAATCCGTTTCATGGATTCCGAATCGGTTAGTTTGTTTTTCCATTTCTTTTCTTTTATCTGATCGATTCGTTAGTTTTTTCTTTTCTTTTCTTCCAGATCTCGTAGTTGTTCTCCGTTTCAACAATCAGAAATTATATATATATTTCATTGAGATCTGCATATGTTAGATTTGATCTTTAGGTTTCTTGTGTTCTGATTTACGGCTCTTATTGTGTCTCTATCGATACTTGCATTCATGCAGAATATTCGTTTATTTTTGTTCGATTTGATAATTCTGTGTTGCATAATCATTCGCGATTTAGTTAATTGATATGTGGAAGTGTGATCTATGCTTGAAATTTGTATATGACTGTAAATGCTATTTGGAAAAGCTCAGAAGTAAGTGAATTTAAGAGTTATATTTTGCAAAGAAAATATGATTTGCTATATTTGATTGAAGCAATTGAACGTACATGATCCACATTACAGCTGAAACCTGATAATTGTTTTTTTTTAGGTTTGGGTCCTTCCAAACAAAATCTTTCATTTTAGTTCTGCATCATCAATTGTTCAGCTTCAATTGAGCTCTTTTATAGTGGATAGCAGTCTCATTTCAACTGGAATGTATTAAGTACTAAATAATGACATTAATCAGGTAGGTATTGAACATAGAAAATAATGTTAAAATACAAAAATAGGGAACTTCTTCTTGATCTTTGTGATGGTGTTTATAGTTTTCAAGTTGCTGCCCTGAGTGTAATCTATTTGTATGGTTCTTACTTTTCATTCTTTTTTCCGGAACAATAAGTTATTGGTTGTTCTAGGCGGGTCGAGATATGTGTGAGAGAGATAAAGATAATTTGCCTACAAGTTTGTTTTTCTAATTAGGTGGTTGGATGTGTGTGAGAGAGAGAGAAGGAGCATTCTCTAAGAAGAGAACTACCTTCCAAGTTTTTCAGGAAGGGACCACTATGTTTAATCTTTTTTCTTCAAAAACAAACTCTCCACATCAATAGTATTTCCACATTAATATATACGAGGATATCAGGGGAAACCAATCTCACTTGTGAACCCTATTATATGTTGTCTTGATGATTTCTTTGAATCATAAATATACCTTTCTATTTACATTAATAGTCTAATACTTACTTTGGGTAAAAGTGTTTGAATTAGTACATCTAAAGTGGGCCAAGTTTCATAATCAAAGACTTCAAAAAAGATTCATGCTTTCAGTAGGTTGACATGATTACTAGTCCTGGCCTTAGGTGTGAATTGTGATTCAACGTTCTGGTATAAAATTGATTTTGAAGTATGATAAATTTTGTCCCTTAATTAGCAGGATGATCATCTTTTTATTGAATAAACACCCTTTTGGGTTATTGGATATGGTAGCATGCAATATCCTTTTGTAAAGGACTCTCTAATCTTAAGGAAAATAAACCTTTCGTTCTTTGCTTGGAGGCATAATAGATGGTTCTTACTCTCTTGCATCCCAGCAAAAACTCTACTTTTGATTTAGCACATGGTTTAATAAAAGTCCATGACCGATGATCAAATATTTAAAATACCCCCTAATAGGACAAAGTTGAGAAAACTTATGGATGACAGTCAATCTATCTTGTATTGGAACGATTACTAATGGGCAAATAGGTAAATTTGAAAAGGGATCTTTCAAGAAAAAGGAAAGGTTGCAGTTTTATGAGATAACCCAAAATAGGAAGTGTTCTACTTTTTTTTTTTATCACAGGGAGTAGTTTTTTGGAAAGTTGATCACTATAGGTGCCCTTTTAAAGATGTTAATATCAATAGACTAGATATTCTGAAAGTTCTTTTTGAACATGCTGTTGCTTTACTTGCCTGTACTGCTGCAATACTATGACTAGTCTTGGGAACTCATGACTTGGTCTCTAGAAACCTCGCTTTTTGATAACTATGATGCTGCATGACCCTTGGCTTCTATATGACCATGATGCTACAAACTCCTTCGTCGTTATGTTCAAAATCTTTTCATTGATCCTTCATGTAATTCCTTTTTTTTTTTTTTTTTCTTTTTTCTGTTTTTTTTCGCGTCTGGTGGGGGGGTGGGGGGGTGGGGGGCTACAAGACCCATGTATATATAAACTAGATGTTTATATTGAGGCCCTTTATCTCTTACTTGTAAATTAGTGAAACTGGAGAACCACTTGATAATAAGATATGTTTTGGGGCCACTTAACACTATAATTGAAAACTCTCATCATACAGTCACGATATTCACATTTATTTTTCGTGTTCTTTTCTCCACCCTCTCAAGGTTGTCAATTCTCCACTCATCTTAACCGAAGTATCCTTTCAAAGTCTCTCGTAACTCACGACAACCATATCTCCCATTGGTTGCGTCTCTTGCATCCATATATTTCATTCCTTTGACATCATCTAAACACCAAAAGAAAATGTAGGGGTTTTATGTAGGACTTCTAGTGTTCTGTTCTCTATCGACTAATAGCCTAACTGTAATAAAATATAATGTTTTTATACTTCTATTTCATGTACATGATTAACTATTTGGTATGTTCGAGAACTTGGATTTAGTGCTTTTGGTGTCTAATGTTTTGAGAAGCTGTGAAAGTCGATGTTCTTTATCTTTTGTGTACATGGTTTCCACTCCTATAGTATAGTTACATGTATTCTTGGATTGATCACTTTATCAATACACTTTTGCTGTGTTTGCCTCTATAAGAAAATCAATATTTAAAAATTTAAATTTTATTTATGTATTTACATTTTAAGGCTCCCCTGGATCCATCCCCTGAGGGAGGGGGTTTGGCAGATTAAATAAAATCTTGGGTTAGTGATCATTCTTGTTCTGTTCCTGCTATATTCTCAAGTGGTGTGTTCTTGTGCCCATGCACTTTTTAAACTAGCCTTCTCAAACTACAGTTTTAATTGAACCTTAAATATTGTAACCTCATTTTCTCATTCTTTTTCTATCCAACTTCATGTTGCTTTCTTCCATCTCTCTTTAATTCCTAGTTTCTATATTAAAGTTCACCTTGTCAATTAGTCAAATCGAATGTATACTTGTACATAAATTCTTTATCTACCTTTTTAATAGAATCACCTAATCATTTAGCACACCAAGTTGTTGTCATTTGAATCTTTTTCTCCTGATGCTGTATTCTTGTGTGTGTTAATCATTTTGATGCATTGCTAAACCGTGATATAAACTTTTATAATACGAGCAGCAGTTTGCGAGCAAGGATGTGGAAAGCAAAGGAATCAACCCAGGATTGATTGTTTTGCTGGTTGTGGGTGGGCTACTGATAACATTCCTTGTCGGTAACTATGTACTGTACATGTATGCCCAGAAGACCCTGCCTCCTAGAAAAAAGAAGCCAGTCTCCAAGAAGAAGTTGAAGAGGGAGAAACTGAAGCAAGGTGTTGCAGTACCAGGAGAATAGGAGAGCATAAATTTGTGTCAGTGTCCAGTACTTGTGAGATACTTTGTTAGTTTTGTTTCTGTTTTTATTATTATCTAAATGGTGAAGTTGGATAGTTTAGACGTGACCCGTCATTGTGTTCGGGTAGCCTAGCCAAGGGTCCGTGAACCATGGTAATAATCAATCACCTTAGTTCGTGTTGCATCTGGGTGCTTCAATATTGGCTTTGGTATCATGTGAACGGATTCTTAATGAAATGGTTTTATTCAATTCCCCAAGCTTAGGAGTGTGTAAAAAACCATCCGATCCAATTACAACATTGGATATCCGATTGTAATTGAATTGAATCAGATCCAAAATTTCAATATCCAAATTGGATTGATCTGTTCTTGGATTGAAGTCAGAGGATCAAATAAAATGGAACAGATCCAAGCCAATAACCATCTAATTATTCATCCAACTACCATCCAATTAATATGTATAATTATTAAAATACGATATTGTTTTTAGTTTATATTTATACGTAGTGTGTTTTAAAAAATTAAGAAAATATATGAATAGTTGGTTGAAAACTTGAAATTGTGGATAAATTGGTTGAAAATTGTATCCAAATATTAGATGCAATCCGATCCGATGGGATAACCAATAGTAATATACAATGGATGGAAAATCCAACATCTATTTGATGATTTGATCATATCAAATCAACTTAAATCCATTAGATTTCAACCGATTAATACCTTAAAACTAATTAATCAACTTCCTATTGTATCTTCAACAACTATGCTAAAATGGAAAAAATTGGGATTTAGCATTTTTGTTGCTCCAACAATTATGCTATCCTCTATGCTAAAATAGAGAAAAGAAGAGAGATTGTAAAATTTTCTAAATTTAGAGAAATCTCTAGTTTTTCTAAAAATTAATTATTACCTCTAAAAATCAAACTTTTCATCTCCCATCTTTCCATATATTGAATATTTTAATAATATAGTTAAATATTTTAATAAGATAATTAATAATAAAGTTACTAAAATAGCATAGCTGTTGGAGTTGGATGCAAAAATGTTTAGAAATTTTAAAAATTTTAACTCTATTTTAAAAAAACTTTAACATAATTATTGGAATGCTCCTAGGTAGGCATTAAAAACATAAATTCTAACAAAAATATCAAGTGAAACAATCTATTTTCCTTGAATTACCCAAAAAATTGTAGATTTACATTGATTTTAGAGTAAACTACAATTTTGGTCCTTGTGGTTTACCAAAAAATACGAAAGTGGTCTCTGAACTTCAATAAGTGCAGATTTCATCCTTGAGATTTCGATTTTGCTATGAAAATGGTCCCTCTGGCGTTAGCTCCGTTAAATTGTCCGTTAAGTCAGGGGTAATTACGTCTTTTTATACAATTTTTTTTGTCTTTACTTGTTTTTGTCCTATTCTTATTTCTCCCTCTCTCTCTTTCTTGTACATAATCACACACACACACACACATATATATATATATACATATATTATATATATATCACACACATATAATTATATATATTACACACACACACATATATAATCACACACATATATATAATCACGAGATCGACGCAAGAAAAGGGGAGAGGGTGGGTGACGCCGACGAAGAAAAGGGGAGAGGTTGGGGGTCGCCGGTCACCATCTCCGGCGACCTTACCTGTATATATATTTTAAAAAAGCTTCCATTTCCACCTCCTTTCAACCTCTATCTTTTTCCCCAAAATTAATAACTCCAATGAACCTCAATGCTCCGGTCACCCTCTCCGACGATCTCAATGCATACACACAAAGTCACACACACACACACACACACACACACACACACACACACACACACACATATATATATATATATAGCGGAACGATATTTTGCAACCCTGAAAAAGGTTGCAACCCTTGCAACCCACATCTTAACCGTTGGATTCATAATCGACGGTTATTTTATTTTTATTTTTCTGTTTTTTTTAATTAAAAATATTGGGCCCCATATCTATTGTAACCGCCGATCATGAATCCGACGGTTAAGATGTGGGTTGCAAATAAAATAATCCATATATATATATATTATGTGTGTGAGTGTATGCATACCGTCCAAATGAAGGACTACCAGAGTGTTCTTCAGTTTTTCGTTTTTTTTAGGTTTTCCCTTGAACCTCCCCCTCTCTCTCTCTCTCTCTATATATATATATATATATATATATATATATATATATAGTTGGGTCATCTGAAGATTTGAAAATTACCTCCTGATCTTCCATCTTGTAGCATCCTACTTAGAATATGTTTGAGGTTCTTTTAGCAACTTGGTTTCTATACAAATATTCGGTGAAGTCGAAGATTAGCCGAAGAAGACAAAGAAGGAGTACATCTCTCAAAGCGGATTGAAGATAGTCTCCTCAGCCTAAAGCCAAGTATGCCTAATTGATTAACACCATCGGCCAGGATGGTGTCAATCTCATATCTTCAGGATTACGAAAGTGTTCTCATATCTTCAGGAGCCGAAGATCTCTTCAAGTCATCGGCAGCCGATGATCTTTCTTTGGAAGCTGAAAGATCTCTTCAAGACATCGGCAGCCGATGATCTCTCCTTTGAAGCTGAAGATGCTCTCACATCTTCAGGAGCCAAAGATGTCTGAAGATTTGTTTCAAACACATTGTACTTTTCTGACAAAGTATATTTGTGATATCTTGCATTGACGTGGACCTCATCTGAAGATCAGATAAAGTAAGCTTTGTCTCCTACACTCTTTTAAGGAAAGGTCTCTACCATCCTCTGCAGGTCAACACTTCAAGCTAAAACACCTCAAGACAAAAGGTACATCATGTACCTTGCTGAAGACCTGTGTCCATCCTTTGCTCAACAGGTGTCCCATGCATTTAATGCATGAGGCACTATAAATATGGAGGATGGTTCAACATGCAAGATAACCAGCTCTACAACCTTCAAATTCTCTAAGTGCCTGGCAACTTTCTCTTCTACGAAGTTCAATTGTTTTCTAAGTGTTTTATAATTGTTCTTCATTCTCTTGTGTAAGATTGTTTGAATAGATTTCATCTATTCTCTTCCGCAACAATCAAAATTTTTCTATGTGTAATTATTGATTTCAAATCAATAAGAATTAAATTAAGTGAAAAACTGTGTGTATTGTATTCAAACCCCCCCCCCTTCTACAATACTTTTCTTATTTACTTACTGCTATTTGGGACCAACATATATGTCTGTGTATATGATTATATATATATATATATATATATATATGTGTGTATGTATGCTTATATATATAGTGGAAGGATATTTTGCAACCCTGAAAAAGGTTGCAACCCTTGCAACCCACATCTTAACCGTTGGATTCATGATCGACGGTTATTTTATTTTTATTTTTCTGTTTTTTTAATTAAAAATATTGGGCCCCAAATCTATTGTAATCGCCGATCATGAATCCGACGGTTAAAATGTGGGTTGCAAGGGTTGCAACCTTTTTAAGGGTTGCAAATGAAACAACCCCTATATATATATATATGTATATATATATATATATATATATATATATATATATATATATATATATATATATGCGTGTGTGTGTCTGTGTGTATGACTATATATATGTGTGTGTATGATTAATTTTGAGGAAGAAGATAGAAGTTGGGAAAGAAGGTAGAGGTTGGGGAAGAAGATGAGCTCTAAAAACAATTTAATAAAAAATGAAAAAAACCTTAAAAGACGGATTTACCCCTGAACTTAACGGATAATTTAACGGAACTAACGCCAGAGGGACCACTTTCATAGCAAAATCGAAACCTCAAGGATGAAATCTGCACTTATTGAAGTTCAAGGACCACTTTCGTATTTTTTGATAAACCACATGGACCAAAATTGTAGTTTACTCTTGATTTTACTATTAGTAGATAAGGTATGATGGCAAACCATTTTCCGAGATCGATAATAACCCTCGGGCAACATAGATATAAGAGTAAATTACGTTTCTCGTCCCTGTGGTTTGTTAAAATTTTTGAATTTTATCCCCGTGGTTTCAAATTTCGATTTTCGTCCCTATGGTTTGCAATTCATTTCTATCTTCGTCCCCAAGACCAAAACACTACTTTTAAGTATGAAGGACTAAAATAAAAATGAATTGTAAACCATAGGGATGAAAAAAGCAATAAAATTTAAATCATAAGGACGAAAGAGGTAAAGAATTATAAACCATAGGGATGAAAATTGTAATTTCAAAACCATAAGGATGAAACTAGAAATTTTCAACAAACCACAGGGACTAAAAACGTAATTTACTCTAGATATAATTAACCTCACCACATTTACAAAAAATAAAAAACCTCTCTACTTCAATGGAACTGTGACTTTTATTGACACTGCATTATTTAAAACATAATCATTCTCCACAACAAATTAAAAAAGAAAATATCTTAAATCTCCTGGTGATTTATTTACACACATATTACCAAACATACCAACAAAAACTCCCATAAAGTATGATATGAAAACAGGTGTTCGATTTCAAGATGGTCTATCTTAAGCTCCATGACGACCCATGGTCTGGTCCCCAGGAGGGATCATGACCAGCATCGGTTGGGTCCCAAACCCTGGATGTGGAAGTCTACGACGAATCTCACGCCCTTCTTGGCAAAGAGCACAAGGGTGGCAGCAAACATGAGTTGCAAAATCACACGCCATCTCCGCCTGCTCCAGTTGTTCTTCATCCACGTTGCAGCATCCACCACATGATTTGCTCATCGACTCCCAGTTACCCTGTCAAACCCATAAATATATAGATTCAGTACCGTTAACTCCTCTAAATGAATATATGTAACAACAACCAAAGGGTTCTATCCCTTGCCAAATCTCCTTATTTGGTACTTCAGGGGTGCACAGTCCATCGGGAATCTTGTAAGGCACTGTTCCTTGTAGGGGAATAGACTAAACCAAACAGACCTGCTAAGTCCCACCCGAAGGTGGGGTCTGGTTGGGGGGTGGGGGTGTGGATGTACGCAAGCCTGACCTCTACCTCAAAGAGTAGAGTGGTTGTTTCCATGAAGACCCCCGACTTGTGCAAAATGTGCGAAAAGAAGGGGTAAAACTTGCTCAAAGAAATTGTGGAGAAATAACATAAGAAGAAAGGCAATGCTAAAAATTGGAAATGAGTTGGAAGTAAGCAACAACAATTGAAACAGACGGACTAATGAAACATACGGACAGAAGCTGGTACAAGAAAACATTACCAAGGCAGGAATAACTACCCACATCTAGTCTAACCTAGGACCGGAAGATCTAACTGCTATCTCTCCATAACCCTTCCTCCTATCTATGGTAACTACAGATTCTCATCCCTAGTCTGCAACCCGTATCTTGCGTTTCCAAGAACTCCTATTAGAAGTCGTGTTCTCGGCTGCTAATCCCAAGTCTCCTCCCCTCCTCCTCCCTCCCTTGACCCTCACGCTCTCTACCCTCCTAACCGAAGCCGTTAACCGTCTCCTCCTAACGTGAGCAAACCACCACAATCTTCCCTCTCTCAACTTATTTGTAATGTGTGCAACTCCCAGCACTACCCGGTAGACCATGTTTGGTATTTTGTCAAACATGGTCCGATCAGTAGTCCATCTAAGCATCCTCATTTCTGTCACTTCCACCTTCTCATGGGCTTTCTTTATTGCCCAACATTCTGACCCAGACAATAGCTGGTCTGTTGCCTACCTGGTAAACTTTACCTTCCGATTTTAGCGAGACCTTCTTGTCACAAAACACCCCGTCTTTAGGTGATGTGCCGTGGGGAAATAGACTATATCCTATAATTGTTGACCACATATGGTACGGTAAATAGACTGATTAGGGCAATATTGATCTTTTCTTGGTACAATAAAAGGGAGAGGGAAAATGCACAAAATAATAAAAAATTAATAAAATATTCTGACCGCTTGTCAAATACTGAAGATACCCTTCAAGAAACAGAAAATAATAAATAAATAAAAACTTGCGGACCTAAATAGTAGCATTGGTTTATTTGCAATCATGATAACAGGCGGCAAATAGGCATCTATGACATGTAAACTTCTAAAAAAATGAATGTTGCAAATTTGGAATTCTTATGGAACATTCTGAGAAGGATAGCGTTGTTCTCTTTATTGGATGGGAAGCACAAAATAAGAAGCCAAGGTTAACATTATGAAGCAAAATATCAAGTCTTATGGCTGCAAGAGAGAAAGGAAGCAAGATGTCGCAAAATATCAAATCTTAGGAGCACTAAGCAAAGATAAAAACAAGATATATCTTAAACTTAAGTACGTTTTATGTTATATTATTTAATGTTTGAATCGATACATAATTTCTTTTTTATTGGTCTGTCTTTGGCACATATATACAAATGCACTCATGAATCCTCAATATTTTAAATTTTTTGAATCTCACTATCCACATATCATGATATCAGTATCCGTCCCCTTGCAACAAAAGACCAAAATCCAAGAGTAGGTTACGGTAAGCAATAGTCTAAAGTGAAACGTTGGGAAAAACACGAGGTTCATAAGCAAGATCCAGGTTTGATGGGAAAAAGGAACACAAGAGGCAATTGCACCATGTTCGAGTGTTGCTCTATTAATTTTATGTGTCCTTGGAATCACCCTGGCCAATCATAAAAAATAAAGTTGTTGCCCATGAACTAACTGTATACTAGATAATGGGTTGCCGTTTTATTATCCATTTATCTGCCTATGGGTCATAAGATAACATAATTACTGAACTGTTATGTACTGACCCAAGCCCAGACCCATTAATAGGATATGTTCTTAAAGGGGTAGTTTTGGTATTAATTATGTTATAGTTGTTAATAAATAGGAGGGAGCTGGTAGAGTGAAGGTATGCAGAAATTTAGTGGGTTCTTTTGGGGGAGACTAGCACTCTCAAATGGCTAGGGTTCAACGAGATGGCGATTGAGAATGCCAAAACTCACGCCATCGTTCGAGAGGTACGCAACACTGTTTCCAAAACTGTCCTCTGCACTGCTTCTCCACAGTTACATATCGAATTTGGAGGTTTTACCTCCAATGATGAGGAGTTTGTCTATGGACAAAGTGCAGATGTCAGCCATGATGATGTCGTGGTCATATCAGCGATCAAGGATGAAGGAGAAGAACTTAAGGAGAAGGCAAAAGGAAGTAGAGAAAACAAATCGACAATGAGTTCTTCAATAAACAAACCAAAAACAAGGGAATTTGATTCATCTCCAGATCTAGATCCATGTTCGCTGGATCTGTATCACCAAAACCCTAAGGTCAATTTGCTGGTGGAATCGTCTACCAAACCGAGTCCGACTTTGAGTGGGGTGGGGTTTTGGACGACGATCCATGATTCATCAGTCACCAGAAAAGAAGTATCAGACCATGATCAGATTTGGCCCAGTCGTTGTATGGGTCGTGAGACTGCCCAAGGCAGGCCCAATCCAATTTTGTCAAAGCATCGCTTTCTTTTGGGGTCGACTTCTAACCTCGGCAATCCAAAGGATGTTAGTACGACTCTTGGTCAGCGAGTTAGCATTCAGGATTCAATAAACGCATCAAAGGAAGCGTTGATTATGAGATTTGTGGAATGTGATGATTCTAGGGTTTGGAAAAGTGAAGTGTTGCTCACTGGTGGGATGAACCATTTACCAAAGGAGTCACATGTGGTTACTTATAAATTCGAAAAAAACCCAAATAAGGGTGTTAAACCAAAAATGGATGTTGCTAAGGGAATGGTTCAATTAAGTCCGTCTGTTGGGTTAATTGTTAAGTTGATTATAGACCAACCCTCTCCGCTACTAATCCCCTTGGACCTAGAATCTGTTGGACACCATTTTGGCTGTCTCATGAAGGAACGAGCCTTAGATGAGTATAAGTACACACTCATTGATCCAGTTATGTGTATCTTCAACCGTCAAAGTGAGTTGAACGACTTCATAAGCGAAGATGTTTGGGGATTTCGGTCGCAAAAGGAGGGGGGTTGTCAGCAGAAAAATATGGAGGTCCATATGATGCTTTCTTAGGACAACCACTGCAAAACGTGAATATTCAACCCATGATGCTAGAAGAGAGTGTCAAATTGGGGTAATCCCGAATGAAAGGGGCTGCTATGGATATTGAGTTCATGAATATCACAATTAACGTTTGGAAGCGGATGGCTGAGTTTTCTGTAATTAAGAACATTCAAGTTCAACATGTGAAGAGGAGGATGAACAAGATCATTATAGATACAAGTTGTTCAATGATTGGTGATGACAGAAGTTGGTAATTCAATGAAGATGAAAGGGAGCTTGATTGGGAGTATTTGACTTCAGTAGGAACTGATTGGGAAGATGTAACTTGGAAGCAACACTACATCTATTTTTTCTACCCACCTTGAGGACAAGGTGGGTCTTTGGTGACGGGGTAATGTTATGTACTAACCCAAGCCCAGACCCATTAATAGGATATGTTCTAGAAGGGGTAGTTTTGGTATTGATTCTGTTATAGTTGTTAATAAATAGGAGGGAGGTGGTAGAGTGAAGGTATGCAGAAATTTAGTGGGTTCTTTTGGGAGAGACTAGCACTCTCGAATTGTTAGGGTTCCTATCATTTGTCTTTCATTTTCCATTCAATTACTGTGTTTGAATACAATTTGGCTACAAACTTCCTTTTTGTTATTGTGTTGGTTTCACTTAGTTAAAGTCAGTTCATAACATGAACAAGACTTTATCACATCACACACTACACAACTTAAAACAGGGGAAGCAGCATGAAAGAGACTTACCTCAAGGTTGAACTTCCTGCGAATTGTCGTACGGGTAGGATATGAAAACCAAGGGGCCATGCAGTTCCATCCAAAAAAGAAGTTGCCAATCAAATATAAACCAGTGTAAGGCAAACAATGATTTGCAAAAGTCCCAGGAGCAGATCCAAGTCTCTCAACATTGCTACCATAGACCACACAAGGGGCAACACTCCCCAGAAGACCTGCGAATTTCATAATTATTAGAAATAAGTAACCTCAAAGCTCTTAAGTACACTCTGGGTGAAGAAGAGGAAAAAGGCATATTGCTATGCAAATCATGGTAAATGCCCTATGACATGTTAATTAGAACTGTAAACATTTTTGCAACAAATGATGGTTTGTCGGAAGATAGATGGAATGGATGTATTTATGCATCTCTTTTGTCATGTGCACACTTAGGGGCAACCTCCTGGGTGCAGCTATGGCAAAATGATATGGCCTAAAATAATTATATTCGTGCTTACGAAGATGAGTAATGTTTAGCATTCAACTGGCATTTTTGAAGAATGGCCAAGAGTAATTAACGCAATAATTTTGATTATTTTTACGCTTTAGAATCCAGCTTGAAATCTGAGTAATGCATCTGTAACCCTAAATCATTATACAGTTCCTGATTCTCGTTTTTGTTCTTCAGTAAAATCCCCTCTACGGGTCCATCCCCTTGCTGTTTCTTTCTCCAATCTTTTTCTTTTTTCTTCAGAAATCATACTCATAAGCCACATCTCCCAAAGCAAACTTTATTCAAGTTTTTGGTCGATCATACAGCCCCATGAGAGAAGAGGGGGGGGGGGGGGGGGGGAGCCACACCCCTTCTTCATGGGAAGTGATAAAGAGCTACAATGAGTCATTGTTCGTAGAGGCCAAAAATTGCCATCCATCAACGACCTGAATAACAAAGTTTTTTATTCTTTGCAAGCTACAAAATATCTTGGACAGGTAATCTCTGAGGACACTGGCATACAAAAGATGTGGAACCTGCTCTACCCAATGAATAAATTCCTTGCCCTTTCTATCGATCTATCTTTTCCGCTGGCATAAGGGCTTTTTTATTAGTCTTTGGTGGTGCATGGGAAGAGTAATAGGAGCTCACGCTTGGTTTGTATCCCAGGTGACTCACGAGTAACCTCTTGGGAATAACATATTTCTTGCTCGCTCTTACATCTTGGTATGCCTTGCACTTGCTACAACGAGTCAATCTTTATACTCAGTGTCACATGACATGAAGCTCCAGCAGGGAAGGGGACAAAAAGTAAAAAAGATGGTTTTGGGAGTCAGGGATAATTATATAATTGTACTTCGCATTTGTATTAATATTTCAGTGATCTGATAGGAATAGAGGGATGGAATCATGGTAAAGGTAGTAGTCTTGACTATTGATATGTTTTTTGCCAATTGAAGAACTACCTTCCTTTTTCTCATATTCATGTAGTCGTCTTCTTCCCCTCATTCCCTTTTTATGTTATATATATAGTCTTCATAGTGAGATTTGTCCCACATAGAAAGATTAGTGGAATCTTAGGGGGCGTTTGGTTCGCTGGAATCCGTCGGAATTGGAATGGTCAATTCCATTGACCAAATTCCATCCTGCTGTTTGGTTTCCAAATGAATGGAATTGAATTCCATGAAATCCTTTAATCAAGGATTTGGCCATTCCTTCTCATTTTGGATGGAATTGAATTCCATTCCATTGCATTTTCTCAAAATGACAAAAATACCCTCCAAACCCTCTTAACAAAATTAAAACCCATCAGATGTGGATTTGGTCTCCTCTCTCTTCTCTCTCTCTACCCTCTCTCTCTCCTCTCTCTCTCCTCTCTAACTTCTCTCTACCCTCTCTCTACTCTCTCTCCTTTCTTTTTCCTCTCTCTCTCTCTCCCCTCTGGAATCTTTACTTGTTTCGTGAGCTATATATATGTATGCATTTTAGGCTTATCACTTGTCCCACATTGAAAGAGTGATAAACTCTTTCTTAGTTTATAATCCTTAAACAACTTGTAGAGTTGTTTAAGAGATCAAATGAACTAAGGGGAATTTGGCCTTGTTGGGTGGATTTTACACATATGTTTAACGGTCAAAAGATAGCACTAGCACGTTGCGCGTGTGCGATTCTCATAAAATCAGACTTTTTGTGCTTGGAACAGTGTTTAATGCGGGTTCATGCGACCTAACCCGCATCAAAGTCGCATTCATCACTGTGGACGATTTTCTGACCGTTTTTGACAGGTTTTCTGTTGTAATTTGAATTTGGATAAAGTTTCAAGTTGGTTAAACTTATCCAAATTAGTTATATGTCAAAACGTATATATATGTGCCTTTACTCCATCATTTTATATGAGATTAATCCTCTCTTGATTCTCTTTGTTCTTCATGAATTTTCTGCAGTCATGTTCTTGGGAATAAGTTTTTGTTGTTAAACTTATTTCATTGATTAGATAATTCCTGGGGGTGTGTTAGCCTAAACCCAAACAACCTTGATAGTGGGGGCTAATAATATCCTAAGGATAGTGATCCTTATCACGTTCTAATCGATTGCTTTCATATCTTTTCTTTCAATTGCATACCTTTTTCTAACATTTTATAACTTTTCACCATGGATACTCACTCGAAAATCACACAAGTTCATCGCTGCAATTTGGAGCTGAATGACGTGCAACAGTCAGCCAATTAATCTTGCAGTTCAAAACCTGTTCTGTGAGTTTGTGTACAGATATATTGCTCACAGATTATCTCTTGAGTTGCTTATTTAGACAATACTTTTCCAATTCACTCAAGCACATGCAACTATGCAAGTATTGCTACCTCGGCTGCATTACTTATTATTTGAACCAACCATAGTCATAATTGTGCACAAGAACATAGCAAAATCTTCGGTGTTCACTAACCAACAAATAAGAATGAGAATTGTATTGGCAAAAGCCATCTAAGAACCAATAAAGCTTGCATAGTATTGAACCAAATGAAAAAGCCAATGAACTCCAAGAAATTTACTATGATTTGGCAATGTGAAACCCCTCATCCGAGAAGAAATAGGTGTGCACTATACAAGCTGGAGTTATTTATTTTAGTTAGATTCCTATAAATTCTTTCAAAGCTACTATGATCTCGATATCAATTATCATAATTATCGAGCAATAACTCTAGACCAAAAACCAGATGATCGACTAGCGAAGGCCCTAATTTTCAACAATTAAGAATACAGATCCGAACGAGAAATCCATTCATCTCAGACAATTGATAAGAAATGCAAAGAAAAAACTCACAAACTTCAAGATCGCTGCTACAGAATTCATCACTACGGCCGAGACACGCGAATAGGCCGGAGTCCCATTGAGCCCTAGGCAGCGGCTCCCCCATCACATTAGCACCGCCATTAGTCAATGGCAAGCCGTCAGCAGTCCAACCATATGCAGCATGATGGTGATGATGGAACCCTGGTGCTACCTGAGGTGGAGACTGCTGCTTCACCTCCTTCGCCACAGCAGGTGTCTGTGAATTGGGGATCGGGGTTTTGGTGGTAGATTTGTTGTTATTTTCATCGCTAAAAGTTAGGTTTGATTGTGGATCGCGGTTGTCTTCTCCCTGAGGAGATTGATTTGCTAAAAGAGGGCTTGATTCCTCGAAATTGGCCATAACTTTTGCAAATGGGAATTTGGGGGAAAGATCTGATGATGATAACAAGGTCAAGATCAAGAGGTTTTTTGGATTTATTTCAACGTCAAACAAAAATAATAGCTGGCCGAACACGGTAAACGTGTAATATTAAGGGGGTATTTGTGATTGCTTTCGCATGTTGTCTAATCAGGAGAGAAAAGAAAAAAAAAAAATAATTTTTTTATTTGTGTTCTCAAAATGAAATGAAATAGTTTTTCATGTTCTTGAACAGGAGAGAAAGGAAATGAAAGATGTCAATTTTAAAAATATACCCTTATAAAAATATATTCTTTATAATGAAAGATTGGGTAGTTTTGTAATTTTAATAATTTCAATAATTTTTTTAAATGATTTTAATTTCTTTTCTTCCCCTTTCCCTCACTTTCCTTTCCTTTCCTTCGTTAAATGAGTTCGTTAAATGAGTTTCGAGAACACAGCGTTAGAGCATCTCCTTCTCCAAAATGGAGAATGAAAAGCCAAAATCTTCAAAAAAAAATTACATTCATCTTCAACAAATTCTCCATTTTAAAGAATCAAACATTAATTATAATATTAAAATATTACATTGATATATTAAAATATTATCTCTCTCCTAAATATCTACTTTTTAAGTTTTCTATTGGTGCTCCTAACTAGTAATCATTTTTGGAGTTATCTCCATATTTTGAGAAAAACTCCTTCTCTCTCCTACTTTCTCCATTTTGGAGATAGTCATGGAGAAACTATTGAAGCAAAAATATAGCTTAAAATCTTCATTTTCCTTGTTTTCTCCATTTTGGAGAAGCTATTGGAGATGCTCTTATTTAAAACAATCATATTTTTTTTTCTTTTTTTAGGCTTGTTGGTATTGTTTATATATGTAAAATGACTAAAAAATTAATAAGTTATTTCAAATAAGTTAATAAATTATGGAAACATGTTGTATTCGTCAATAGATTTTTTTTATTTCATCTCTACTTTCCCTCATTTTCTCTCATTTTCCTTCGTAAAATAGGACTCCACACCAAATGAGTATTTATGGAAACATGTTGTATTCATCATCCATCAGACTATTGCATACCGATTTTAACAAAAAAAAAAAATGGTAGATTGAAGTTTTTTATATTTTAGGATAAAATGTAAATCGTCTGTCTATTAGGTTTTGCACGAAAAATTAATGGAAGATATTCAAAGTATCCTTTTGTTTGATGAATATGGTTCTCTTTAAAAGAAAAACAAATCAAGAAATTCAAAAAAATTGCTACTCAAATGTTTTATAAATTTCAAATTTCTCAAAAAATACCATTGAAAACGATGGTAAGAAACCTTACGACAAGTTAGGAGTCATTTGTCCAAATGCTTGTTATCGCTCTTATTGGTTAAGATTCTCATTCTTTGTCATGTTCAACCGCTAAAGTAAATGGCTCGGTAAGCACTTGTCAGGTAAACGTTTGGTAAACAACATTTTACCCTCCATTTGTATCCCAAATTCGTAAGCTTAATTGAGCCTATTCAATTTTGATAACAACATCGCCTCAAAATGCAAATCATGACGATAATCCCTACCAAAATCAAGATACAAAACAAAACAAAGTGTTAAAACTTAAAACAAGAAAACCATCATAAGAAAAAACAACAAATTGTTTGCATGCAAACGACACATGACCCGAGTGTAATGTGTAAACTTTTTTTTTTGTGCTACGTCAACCTGTATAATATGCATATAGAATTATATTGTCTTTTTTTGTAATTTATTTTTACACAAAATGTTAAATGTGGTTACTTTATATAATAACTTTAAATATCTGTTTTTTTTATAAATTCCAATAAAAACTATTTAGGGGGTGTTTGGTTTATTTTAAGAAATGATAATGAAAATGGGAATGGGAATGAAAATGCAAGAGAATGAGAATAGAAATTAGCATTGCATTAATGTTGTTTGGTATAGTTTAAAAAACCCTAATTTTTTGCCCCTTTAAAAAGAACCCTAATCGATAAGACTATAAGGAAAGAAAAAACGATTTTGAGAACAACATTAATGGTTTCTATTTTCTAAAGCATCTTAATCATTCAAAACGACAAAATCATGAATGATTTCGAGAAGAACATAATCATTCTAACTACAATGAGAAAAAAGTAGAACTCGTCTTTGATTTCAATCCAGAGAATAGCAGTAGAACTTACCTTCGATTTGAAAATAATTGTGAATAATTGATCTGAAAAATCATTGTGAAATAATTGATCTGAAGAACGCTTGCACAAAGAGGTGAAATGGACGTCATGCGTATTTGATGGGGAATGAAAATTAATGGGTTTGAAGTTAAACCAATGATTCCATTATATTAAATCAAACAACATTTTTCATTATAATTCACATTCTTTAATTTATCCCTTAATACCCTAACCGAACACCCCCTCAGTATTAATGTTTGGATTTATGTTATGTAAATTAGATATCCAATAGAATAATGAATTATGGGTTTTAAATAGTGGGCCCCAAAAATAGTAAATCATGTTTTTCATCATGGGCACACAATGGCGTTTGGACCACCCAAAATATTTTTATAGATTTTTTAAATTATATATTTACATATTCAAAAATTGCATTAAATTTGTGTTTCTTCTTGTCTCAAATTAATTCGTCTAAAGTCTAAATAAATAAATAAATAAATAAATGGAGAGATAGCAAAGGAATAAGGTCGAAAGGCTAGCACGCTCAAGTTTAACGGATACATCTTTTATACTAAAGAAAAATTTTACTTGCGAAATTCAGTTGAGAGGATGTACAGGAATCCGACCGAATATGAATAGGTCCCCCTTGAATCTTGATGCCTGTTTCAGTGATCTAATGAGATAACACAATAGGCTTCTTCAACGCTATCATTGTTTTGATATATGTGATATGCTTGTTTGTTTCCTTCAAAATAAATCTGTATATTTCATAAATTTGACCAATCTACATTCTATATTTTTGTTGCCAACAAGGCTTTTATGATTAGGTCATGAATATCTATTTTTCTGTAAAGTCGTATTGTTATTGGGATTAGAAAAGTATAATGTATATAGAAATATGAATCATAACTTCTATTTTTTATAATCGTTAGATTTTAGCAAGTAATAGTTGGTTTTATCATGTATATTGAAAGGAATGAAAGAAAAGAACTGGATCGCTCTCAGTTCTTCATTCATTGAGGGGGAGAAAAAGAGTATTGTAACTTTATTTTGTCAAAAATAAATTTAAGATGTTTTTCTTTCGAGCAAATTCATTAATTATCTATTAATTTGTTATAAAATTTTTTTACATCCCACAACATTATGCAAATACACAACTAGTAGAAGAAAACAAACGACCCCTTACTTTTCATTGGCAAGATAAGTTAGTTTTATGTCTAACGAACAAATGAATTATGTAATACTACCATGAATAAGATATTACATCAATTATGAAAGTATCTAAGCATACATTCAGTTGAGACCGGCAATTTTGTAAAATTTAGATGACGAAAAGAAATGTACAAAGTTAGAGTTGTAACAAGAGAGATCAAGAATATTTTATTTTCTTGGAAACCTTTCTGACCGACTAAACCCACTGGATTGAAGTTTGTCACCACACATTGAAACTTTCTTCTTTTGAATATAGAGAAACACAATAATTACTATAATATAGAAGGAGGTTTATTTAAGAACCTCAAATATTTTAGAAAATCAGGAATCACTCTTTTTGTAAGTATTCATGATGAATGTGATGACAAATATTCATGATGAATAATATTCGTCATGAATACTCACAAAATAAATGGTTCATAAGTTCCTAAAATATTTAAGATTTCTGAATGAACCTGCCCCTTACAATATATTTGATAAGATCGAGTGTAATATAAAAGTTATGTATTTTGTTTCATTAAAAATATATATAAGTTTTGAATTATTAGAAAACTTATATGATTTACTAATTAAATCGAATATTGTAAGTTGTTTAAGTCAAAAATGGTATTAGTCTTGATGAATAATTGTATAATATTTTTGTTTAATGCAATAAATTCTAAGAATAAATTATCTATACTATATTATAAAGCATGGATAAAAAACTCTTAAATACAAATTATTAGGCACAAGGTACCATCATTTTATGCAAGATTTTAAAAATCTCTTAATTTACAAGTATCAAAGCATAAAATACATATTACTACTGCAAGTTTCTAACACCCACCAATTTGGTATGTGCAATACCTTCCTTTTATGCAGTCATTTCCATGTATCACTATTAATCAATATATTATATTACTATAATTTTGTTTTAATTATATTAATAAATATGTATTTGTTATTTTTTATAGATGTCATTAAAATATATAAGATAATAATTGAATTATAACAAAATACTTAATTTTTTTATATAAAAAACATTATATTATTAAGCCTAAATTAAACAAATTTGTTAAAAAAACATTATCACTTTCTCAAAACCATCCAAAATCGTACTGTAAATCGACAAAAAAAAAATAAAATTAAACATTAAAATCATGATGTATCTCGCTGCATTGCGCGAGTACGATTCTAGTATAAATAAATACAGAAAATTGTCATTTTTGATCTAAAATCGTTGATTTTGAAAATATTAAATTATTATATACATCTTATACAAACTATATTTTAAACTACATATACAGTTTTATATTATTCATATACATATATATATAGGTTTCTATATAATCAAAATAATATACATATACGCACACATATATAATCAGGGGCACAACTACGATTGGGAATTTGGGATCCAAAGTGGTCCTCTTAAATGTCATTTTGTAAGTTTTGTCCGAGTTTTTTATTGTTTCGTAGTTTGAACGGAAATTGTGGACTGCAGTTGTTTGGACTGTCCTTTACTTGATTTAAAGCCTTTAGAATAAACTCATGTTGGTGTGAGGTTGGAAATTTGTTGTTCGATATCCAACTTGCTTCCTTCCGTTGGTTGTCCTATAGAGCTAAAGGCTTTGTTGGCTTGTGGGCTTCGTGGTGTAGTAACCCATGTACTGCTTTTTGTTAGCTTGGTATGTTTGGTCGTTGTTTTGTTTCTCGCTGTTTGGGGTGTTCTGTACTGGGGGTTGGGTTCCGGTGAAAAGTTAAGGTTATGTGAGAAACATGAGAAATGGTTACATTAGGATGAGATGCACCAGATCAATGTCTTTCTAAGACTCAACTTCTCACACGATCCTTCGTCTATATTAGATAGATAGATAGAAGACTCAACTTCTCACACGATCCTTCGTCTATATTAGATAGATAGAGAGAGAGAGAGAGAGAGAGAGAGAGAGAGAGAGAGAGGTTCAAAGGAAAACCTCAAAAAAATGGAAAACTGAGGAACATCCTGGTAGCCTTTGATCTGGACAGTATGCACTTGTGCATACAACTAAATTAAGTTGTTTTTTGGTTTTTATGTACGTGTGGATGTTATAAATTACTTGTATGCACAAGTGTATATCGTCCAGATGAAAGGCTAACAGGGTGTTCCTCAGTTTTTCGGTTAAGGTTTTCCCCTGAACCTGACCTCATATATATATATATATATATATATATATATATATATATGTGTGTGTGTGTGTGTGTGTGTGTGTGTATATATATATATATATAGAGAGAGAGAGAGAGGATCAAACGAGAACAATACCTATTTAAAAGAACATGATCGAGAATCAACAAAATCTTATATGATTTTAAATTAACGTGCGAAAAAGTCACACGGACCTGAAGCTGCGAACCAAAGTCGCCCGCGTGGCTTTTTTCGCGCGTTAATGTAAAATTATATATGATTTTGTTGGTTCCCGTTTTCTTTTAAATAGACATTGTTTTCATTTGAACTCGACTCTCTCTCTCTCTCTCTCTCTCTCTCTCTATATATATATATATATATATATATATATATATACTACCTTAATATTGGTTTACACCAAATGTCTTAAATACAATTCTTTGAACATGTAGTACAAGGTTTTAAAGCATAAAATTCAAAAAACTCTTAATTACAAGATTTGATGCATGATGTACAACTTAAAAAACTTTAAGGTTTTTCATTTGTCAGCCCATACCCACAACCATTCCCTTTCTTCTTCTACTTCACGTCTTCACCAATACCACAGTGAGTACAGAGTACAACCATACCCTTTTCTTCACCTATTCACGTTTTAGACCATACCTTCGGTATCAGAGCATAAATTGATATAACTCAGTGTGAGATGGAGACTGGTTCGCCGTCGTTTGAAACCGAAAGCTCTCCGGCCTCCGTCTGAACACCGTTCCCCTCCGCCGGCCGGAACGCCCCTCTCTCCTCTAGGATTCTTCTTCACGTTGCTCACTTTCATGTATTCTCACGATTCCAACCCCTCTCATAAATCCAATCTGGTGTATTTCTTTGTTTGATTTCTGTTTGAAGTTTAACATTTAGGTGAAGTTCTAAAAAATTGTGGTTTGTTTATATCATTTTTTTCCTAGGGCAATACCATATTTGGATTCTATAGATCTGTGCACTTGAGATTCTTATTCTTATAACATTATAAACGAGGCATGATATGTGGTTTCTTAAATATATTAAGGGAAAGTACATGAGTGATGCATTAGGTATAATATAATTCACTTGCTATTAAATGTTCTAAGGAGGTCAGTCAAAAATTTAGGGTGCATAAGGTGCAATGGGGTGTCCAGTCCAGGTGCTGGTTTGGTATTAATCCCCTCAAAATTCATCCGTGCTGGTTTGGTATGTCTTACAGCTCTATATATGTTCACCTTTGCTGGTTGGATTAGTCTTATTATGGATTTTCAATTTGGTGGCTAATGTATCTACTCTTTTTTTCTTATGCAATGGCCTATGGCCAGATTGCTTTTTATCTTTTGGGTTAATGATCTGCATTCAGATTTAAAATGATCTGCACTAGAAATAACTTCCAAAAACCAGTTCCAATTGCCATATAACTTCTTTTTGATCCCCCATATATATATATATATATATATATATATATATATGTATATATATATGTATATATATATATATATGATCATGACCAATACATTAGCCAACAAGGAGCAGAAAAAAGCAATGTGATCATGACCAAAACAGATCAAACACATGACAAAACGCTTAAAGGCAAGCAACAACCAAAAACATTCCCAAATCCACTAATCCAGCCTTATTACTCCTTTAAACCAATTAAGCTGCCAAAAATTGCATCATTAAAACTTGATCCTAATAGGCTGTGATCAACAGGAAAGAAAACAAAAGCATGAGAAAGCCAATAGCAAGCTCAAAAAGAGATTATATGTGTCAAGCATTAATGATTATATCAAATGAGACATAATGATAAAGCAAGCACACAAACACCTTTGGTTTTGGTTTCTGGATCTTGGTTTGGTTCAGATCCAAAACCAAATTTGTGGTTTAGAAAAATAAGGAATATTTTCTTTGGTGACTTTCAACAAACACATGATGCGCTAGCTAAATCTATCCCAATCTATGCCTATAAACCCTTCATTTTCATGATTCATATCCTAGAAGGAAGAATTTATGTTGATTATAAAAGTCGTAAACATTAAGGTGAAAGGAAATCGATCTTCATATTTTTCCATCAAATATGAATGAACGAACCCAATTCAAAAAAACTCGGATGCAAAGAAGGTTAAAAACACATGAACCTTGATAACTTTACAAAAGAAATTGTGGAGCAAGGCCATCTTTCATAATCGAGAGATGGAGAGTGAGAGTGAGATTAGATATGAAGAGAGAAAAGATGCAAGAAATTTTGAAACCGAATCAAACTTTAAATAGAACCATAAAATGTTGGACGATGAAGATAAAAGTTTGAAATCAAATTTGGGACTCAGGTTGTCGGAAAAGTAGAAGGAAAAAATATGTACATGGAAAGAGAACTCTGTACCTACCAAAATACCAAAATCAGGTGGTGGTGGTGATTGGTGGGGGTTAAAAAGCATTAGAAATTAATCAACTTTTCAAGGTTTTTGTGCAGGAACCTTAAATAAATTTGTGCAGGAACCTTAAATAAATTTGTGTAGGAACCTTAACTATCTGGAACAAACCTTAAATAGATTTGTGTTAAGCCATTTGGAGAAAGATGAGATATTGGAACTTTCTTCCACGTAATCTGATCATTGTTTCCTTTATACAACTTGTTTGGGGTAAATGTTTTGTTGATTTACCATGACATTCTTTTTCCAGATAGTTAGGGCCTTATGGTATTTGTTTGTCTATAGAGAGTAGTGATAGATGATGGCAGGGAACTTGTAAAAAGAGTCATCAAGATACAATTATTTTGCATTATGGAAATGACTGCATGACAGGTTATGAAAGCTGGAGCAGTAACAGTAGTGAAGACCATTCTCAAATTAATATTCTCTAAACTATCCCAACATAAAGACCATTCTCAAATTACTATCATATGACTTTGTTGTTAAAATCCCAAATGATCTTAGCAAAATCGAGTCATATAGTTTTCTAATTGGCTTGTAATCAACAGGTTTATAAAGTTACATAAAAATGGACAATCAAAGAAGACTCAAAATGGAACATCAAATAGATTTACACAATTGACAATGTTTAGGGGCAGCTAAGAATTAGAAAAAAGGAAAGAAAAATACCAAATTTGTAACGTTCTTGGTGAGCTTCCATTATGATCTGATGGACAAATCTTGAAAAAATGGAATATTTTTTGACAAATATGAGAGTTGATACTAATAGAAAACCAGTTGCCCTGTGAACTCTCATTGAAGGAGGAAAAAAGAAATTTGTAACATTTTGCATACTGTGAACTCTCATTGAAAGAGGGTCAAGGGAGTTGCTTTCCAGAAGTCTGCCATTCATACTTGGTGAGAACATATTTTAACTCTAAACTTCTTTTTTTTTTAACAAATGACCCATTTATTCTTTTCCAGCGGTGGTAGAAAATCTCACTTTATATTGTGATGAGCAAAGGGGTTATCATTCCAAATATCACCATGTAGAAAAGCGAAACAACATTAGTATTGATGTAAGATCAATATACTCTATCCCAAAATAATTTTCTATGTTTCCATTTTTGTTTGTCTCAAAATAAATTATGTTCGTTAACGTTCATTTATTTATGTTTGTTTATTTATGTTTGTTTACATTTGTTTATGTTCGTCAATGTTCCTTCATTTATGTCCGTTAATTTTTTGTTCATTTACGTTTGTTAATGTTCGTTTACATTTGAAGTTTCATGATTTGATTAGTCCTAGGATTTACATTATTTTAAAAATGAATGTGGTGCAGAAAGTGACTTCTATTCTTGTTAGCAATGGAGTACCTGATTGGAAGAACTTGAAGAACTTCTGAGTCCTTGGCAATGGAGTACCTGATTGGAAGAACTTGAAGAACTTCTGAGTCCCAATTCAATGTATTGTTGTATAATTGTTGAGGAGTGGTTTCTTGCAATGTTCATTCATTCAAGCAGATATGTGAGTCGAGCGGGATCACAAAATAAGACCTTTTCGAGATGTAAATGTACAATTAGTTTTTATCTGCATCGAATAGAATATGCCCAAAGGTTGGGTTCAGTGTTACAAATGTGCATGAAATGGCGTTGGTATGCTTTCTGTACCATGTATAACTTATTTTTTATTTATTCATTTCAAATTGTACTCAACCACATTAAAGAAATTGTAGTTGAATGTTGTTCCTGTGCTCCCTATTAATGGGTATCAATTAATCCATAGAGACCATAATCTCTATGTTCTGGAAGCAAATATGTAAAGCATCACAACGTGGGTTTTGGAGGATTTGAAGAGGTTTTTCAACATATTCCTAGGTTTTAGGAGGTTTTTTAACCCAATAAACATTTATCGGCAAGAATCAACACTGTAACTTATTTTACCGAGTAAGATTGTAGTCTATCAAAACGATATTGTATGCAACAATTTCTTGGTAAACTCTTACCGGGTAAAAGTCGTCACCCCCACTTAACGGGCAAGACTCTCCATCCTTATCACGCTCTGATATGGGAAGAATCTTGAATCTTGCCATGTTCATCTGATAAGGTAAATGTCTAGTAAGCGCTTACCAGGTAAGTTGGTAAGCTACAATATTACTGTGGTACACCACTTCTAATATCACCTACCAACCAATTAGATTGGTACCAACTAAATTGGTATGGTTGGTATGGAAATTGGTTGTTTGTCTTCGTACAGAATTGACATCCCTATTCTTTACATTCCGCCACAATCCAGAATTGATGCCCCTATTCTTTACATACAGCCGCATTGACGGCGGGTACACAACTAGTGTGTGTGTGTGTGTGTGTGTGTATATATATATATATATGAAGCGTACTCGCGCAATGCAGCAAGATATATCACGATTTTAATGTTTCTGTAACACCCTGCATTTTGTTATATAATCTTGGTATTCTTGTGTTAAGCTTTTGTCGTTAACACCGCGTTTAGTATAACGTTCGAGTTTATGGTTTTCGGTGAAAATGTGAACTTCCAGTGAGTTTCGCGACTTGGAGTCGCGGCATTAGTCGCGAAAGCCTCTGTTGGTTTTAGGGTTTGAAGGCACGGGCGAGTTGCACCGCGACTTGCAGTCGCGGCATAACCCGCGACACCCCCTGGACCGACTTAAGGGTTTTCCAAACAAATATCTCATTTTGGGTTTTCATATCTTATCTCAAACTCTCTCATCCTCTCTCTAGATATCTCTCTCTCTAAGTATATTTCTCTCTCTCTGGAGTTTGGTGATTATTATCTAGTTTTCGATCCGAGGTTCCGGTGTAGAAAGTTTCGTCTTGTCAAGAGGGTCGATATCTGGTTCTTCGGGTTTTCGTATAAACCTATTGGGTGAGTTCCTACTACCTTTCTAAAACTTTATACATGTCAAAATGGTTACAGTTTGAATTCCTATATATCCCCATGGTCTCGGATTTAAGATTTCTACATATTTTATATAAGTTGAGTTTTGGGAGATTTTAGGGTTCCGATCATTTTATGATAGATTCTATCTTATTTGAAGTAAAAATATGTTTTACTTGCACATTATGTTGGATATGTGAAAGAAAGTTTATGACCTCATTTTAATGATTTTCATTCTTACCAGAAGTTGAACTGGATATAACACAAAATGTTTTTATACCATATGATTATTTATGGTTGGTCACATATGTTGTTGTGACGAGTCTGTACCATTACTAGCGGATCCCTAGGTTTTGAGTCGACTATATTATTGGGATGTCATATTCCCCATTTTGTAGCTATGGATGCATATGATCCTCGGGGGCAACTTGGTACGGTTATGTGAGGCCGGATACTAGCCATGGTTCATAGTGATCCTAGTGAAGGAGTATACATTGGTTTTGCTTGGGGGCACGATCTCACGTTGTAGCACGGACCTATGTGATCGTATCCTTGGATTCCAATTGTTTAGCTCATAACTCGGATTTTGGCCTACTTTGTGTTACGCCACAATCCTTGGTAAAATGTTTTATCGTTGGTCATTTGATGACATGTTTATAACGGAGAAGCCCGGTTGTGGCAAAGATTTCAATTGTAAGATTTGACCTTTTTGGAAATATTACCTTATGATACAAATGTTTATATTTTTTGAGCTTTATAAACTGTATGTTCTCACCAGGCTTTAAGCCTGACACTTTTCTCAAATGATATGTATAACAGGTTTCATTTAGCGGTGGGATGCACTGGATTTTGAGAGACGAGTTGGGTCTCGAGGCATTTTGAGATGACCAAAGTGTTGATAGTTGGGCATTGTTAAGTCTCATTCTTTTGATGAATTTTGGATTGTCAACTGATGTAATCTAAATAGTTATGTTTAGATTAGTTTGTTGATGAATTCTAAATCCGTACAGGTTTTTGTAAAGTCTTAAGGACTGATACACTTTTTGAGAAGTTTATATCAATTCAGATGTCATATTGCCTGTTTATGAAGTTTTAAATTACTCTGAATTTTAGGATGTTACAAGTTGGTATCAGAGCTCTAGTTTAAGTGATCTAGGCATGAATGTAAGATGTCTAGACTTAGACTGAGCATGCTAAGTATTGATTCGTGAGTTTTGGTAGAACTTCTAAGATGGGTTAGTCTTAGAGTCAACAGAAATTATAGTTGTCGAACGTTGTGGCGATGGTGACAAGAACCTTTATGTATTGTATGTTCATAATTCCACTTAGCTAATGTTATTATGAGAATATTTATACGTAACTGTGCTTGAAATGCCGTTAATGTGACAAGTGATAACGTGATAGTACGTTTCTTGTGTTAACCTGTTGATCTATCTCTTACTCTTTCTCATGCTTGTGTAGCAACCATCATTTAGCATGGTAAACACTCAAGGTCGTCCGCTGGGTGACGGAGATCTACGCGATGTTAGTTTGCGTGAGCCTAATCCAGTGGTAAGAACGTCCGCAGTCGTTCCTCCGGGCATGCCACCAATATTTACTGGGGGAGTGGAGCCAGAGCCAAGAGTAGAGTTGGCGTCCACCGATCCCGTTGTTTCAGTGGCAAACCCTCAAGATGATATGATGGCCAATGTCATGCTAATGGTGACGTTGGCCATGGAGAAACAGCAAGAGGCATTCCTAAAGATGTTAGAGGATCGAGATTCGAGCTTCAAGAGGCCTGAGACAGTGGCAAAAATTGTGGTAGTTGGCTCTGGAGGTGTCGAGAACCGAGTCAGATCCGAGGAGCATAGGGTCGTCGGCGTTTCAAAAAGTGGGAAGAGTTGTTCCTACAAGTCTTTTCTAGGTTGCGGACCACCAGAGTTTTCTGGTTCCGAAGACCCGGTTGCATGTGTTAGGTGGATCCGAGCGGTTGAGCAGGCCTTCGGTTCATCTGAGTGTGGTGATGACCAGCGGGTGAGATTCGGTACACAACTGCTCAGGGATACCGCACTGACTTGGTGGAATGTTATACAGTCCACTCTCTCTCCTACTGTTCTTGCCCAACTGACTTGGGGCGAGTTCAAAACGAAATTATTGGAGGAATATTGCAATGAAATGGCTATGGATCGTATCGAGGCAGAATTTCGAGCTCTTGTGAAAGGGAATCTGACGGTAAGGGAGTATACCCGTCAATTTATGGAGAAGCTGGGGTTAGTGGGGAATGTGGCCTCTACTGAGAAAGAGAAGATTAAGGCCTATCTGAAAGGTCTACCGTCGGACATAATGATTATGGTCTGAAACTCGAAGGCTTCTAACCTTCGGGAAACAATTGAATAAGCACAGTTTATGGAGGAGGTCTATGCTAAGAGTAAACCGGAGAAGGTCGTGGTTGTAGTCGATAAGATAAAGTGGGAGAGCAATTCTGCTCATCCCAAGAGATCACGACCTTTTGGCAGAAATCGAAACTTCAGCAATCAGCAGGAAGCTAGGTGGTGCCACAAGTGTCGAACTAAACACCACGGTGACTTTAACACCACTTCTCAAACTTGTTATAAGTGTGGGAAGTCTGGTCACACTGTCAGAGATTGCCCGGTCAGAGGACTTGTCTGTTATGAGTGCAAGACACCGGGGCACGTGAAAAGAGATTGCCCAAAGCTTGTGTCGGGTAGCACGTCAGCAAGGAAGGAGAACCCTCCTAGGGTTCCGGGTCGAGCATTTCAGATGACGGCCGATGAGGCCAAGGCATACGCTGATGTGGTATCGGGTACATTTCTTATAAACTCTGTACATGCTCGTGTTTTATTTGATACGGGTGCCAGTTTCTCTTTCATATATGAGTTGTTCCGTCAAAAGATTGTTATGCCCACTACTAGTCTCGAGGATGCATTAGTAATAGAGATAGTTGATGGTAGTCAAGTTCTGATTCGTGATGTCTTGAAGAAATGTGTTCTCGGAATCGAAGGGAAAGAATTCTTGATTGATTTGCTGCCGATGTTAATCGGAGGTTTCGACGTGGTCGTCGATATGGATTGGTTGGCAAACAATCATGCCGAGATCATGTGTTCTAAGAAGCTAATTCGACTTCCCAATTCCTGTGGCGAAGTCGTTATGATCTATGGTGAAAAGAGAAAAGGTGATGTGGCAATAATCATAATGGCTAAGGCACGCAAGTGCTTAGTAAAAGGATGTTCATCTTTCCTAGCCTACGTGATCGACGCCAAGTTAGAAAATTCAAAGTTGGTTGATGTAAAGATTGTGTGCGAGTTTCCAGATGTCTTTCCTGACGACTTGTCTGGGTTACCACCTGATCGTCAAGTAGAGTTCCGGATTGATCTCGTGCCAGGAGCAGCTCCTATCGCTAGAGCTCCTTACCGATTAGCGCCGTCAGAGATGCAGGAGATGATGACACAACTCCAAGAGCTTTTTGGAGAAGGGTTTCATCAGACCGAGCTCGTCACCTTGGGGAGCTCCGGTCCTGTTCGTCAAGAAGAAAGATGGAACGATGAGAATGTGCATCGATTATCGTGAGTTGAACAAAGCGACGGTGAATAACAAATATCCGCTTCCAAGAATAGACGACTTGTTCGATCAACTTTCAAGGAGCGAGATGTTTTTCCAAGATTGACTTACGTTCGGGTTATCACCAAGTGAAGGTAAGAGAAGAAGATGTTCCGAAGACAGCCTTTAGAACATGTTACGGCCATTACGAGTTTCTGGTGATGCCTTTTGGCCTGACGAACGCGCCAGCGGTATTTATGGATTTGATGAATAGGGTGTGCCGACCATTCCTCGACAAGTCGGTCATCATATTCATTGATGATATACTAGTGTACTCTAAGAGCGAATTAGAGCACGAGCAGCACCTTCGTGAAGTTCTCGATGTGCTAAGAAAAGAAAGATTGTACGCCAAGTTTTCCAAATGTGACTTTTGGCTTGAAGAAGTACAGTTTCTGGGTCACGTTGTCACTCGGGACGGAGTGAAAGTGGATCCTTCCAAGATTGAAACAATGATGAATTGGGAACCTCCCAAGAGTCCGTCCGAGATCCGAAGTTTCTTGGGTCTGGCGGGTTATTACCGGAGATTCATTCAAGACTTTTCAAAAATCGCATCATCCTTGACAGCTTTAACTCGAAAGAACGTGAAGTTTGTTTGGGCTGAAGCGCAAGAAAAGGCTTTCCGTATCCTTCAAAAGAAGTTATGTGAAGCTCCGATCTTATCGTTACCTGAAGGGTCAGAAGACTTTGTGGTCTATAGCGACGCTTCGAAGATGGATTTAGGTTGTGTGTTGATGCAGCGGGGCAAGGTAATCGCTTACGCCTCGAGGCAACTTAAGATACACGAGAAGAACTATCCTACCCACGATTTGGAGTTAGCAGCGGTGGTGTTCGCCCTGAAACTTTGGCGACATTACCTCTATGGCACCAAATGTACACTCTATACTGATCATAAGAGTCTAAAGTATGTCTTTGATCAAAAGGAGTTGAATATGAGGCAACGGCGGTGGCTCGAGTTACTCAAGGATTACGATTGCGAGTTGCTTTACCATCCTGGTAAGGCAAACGTGGTAGCCGATGCGTTGAGTCAGAAGGACTATAGCGGTTGTATTCAAGCTACCCATTCGAGAATCGAGTTGGTGTCTAGTCTTGTTGAAAAGATCAAAGCATCGCAAGTTGAAGCATTGTTAGAAGAGAATCTCAAAGAAGAAGTCATGACAAAGCAGCGTTTGCTCTTAACGGAAGATAACCGTGGGGTAAAACTGTTCAGCGGTCGTGTGTGGGTACCCAAAGTTGGGGGTAACCGTGATCTTTTGCTTGAAGATGCTCACAAGTCCAAGTATTTCATTCATCCGGGAAGTACGAAGATGTACAGAGACTTGAAGTTGCATTATTGGTGGCCAGTAATAAAACTTGATGTGGCGCGTTATGTGGAGCGTTGTGTTACGTGCTAGCAAGTGAAGGCCGAACATCAACGGCCGTATGGGAGTCTTCAGTCTCTAGAGATTCCCGAGTGGAAGTGGGAGCATATCACTATGGACTTCTGATGGCACTAATTATTTAGTGTCATTATGCTCTTTTTCTCTTTATTTTAGGATAGCATTTTACCTTCTAATCCCAACTTTTGAGTCATTTTAGTTCATTATTTTCTCTTTTCTTGTTTCTTGGAGCTAAAGATATGAAGAACTTGTTTTATTGCATTTGGATAAGCTAATTGGTGTATTTTTGGACAGATTTATAAGTGCAGCAAGCTGCAGCATGCTGCAGCATCCTTACAACAGCCGTATGGAGAGCTTAATGGATAAGCTAGGAGGAGCTTTTTGTGGGAAGACCTTTTTGAGTTTTGAATCTGACTTTTGGGAACCTTCTAGACTAATATTTGGCTGATATATAATTTTTGGATAAAACACTTGTCCTTATTATCTTTTGGATATTAACCTTTGGATAATATGTCTTTGTACTTTAAGTACTTTTTTTAGTGGTAATTACCTTTTGTGCCACTCCCCTTGGTTATAAAAGAGGAGCTTGGGGTAGTAATTTAGCATCCATAATCCATCTAATTCTCTCTCATCTTAGTGAAAATCAAAGGTTGACATCAATAACCTTGTGATTTTAGTTTACTTTATTAATTCCAAGTAATATTTTGAAGACATCATCCCTTGTCTTTTATGCTTTATTATTTCTAGTATTCTTTACTTAGTTTTTTACTTTACTTGCAATTTATATTCAAGTCTTTTATATTTGTTGTAATTTATATTTCCGTCATTTTAATTTTTGTCATTTATATTCCGTCATTTAATTTATGTCATTTACATTTATGTTTTTATTTTCCGTCATTTATCGCTTTATGTCTTTAAATATGAGTAACTAATTTTATTTAGCTCGGGTGTGAGATAAAAGGGTGAGATTTTAAACCAAAGAAAGGTGGACGTTGTTTCGCAATAACAATGTTCCATCATTTCATTTCAAGTTTTATAAAGTTCAATGACACTTCTTGACGAACTGATCACTTGCTAAAGTGTTAAAGTGCGGTTGACTTAGAGATAAGCTACCAAAAGCACGTCAGTTTGAATGATATAAGAAGTAGACTTGAGAGAGTTCTTTTTATTTATAAACTGATTTATTCTCGACAAGTTGATCACTAGTCATTAGTGTTAAAGTGTAGAGGACTTAGAGATAAGCCCCTTCGAACACGTCAACTTGGATGATATGGGAATCGGCTCGAGAGAGCGGTTTTAGATACAAAGAGATTTGATCGTCCATATATTTTGAGGACTTTATTCTACACTATAAATAGTTGGAGGCTGCACAGAGATGTGTTTAGTTGACTCTAAACAATAGTGTGAATATTGAAGTCTGAGAGGAATACCCTCAAAATAGACGGTGGATCTAGTTATGGTTGTAGCATAAGTCTGCTGGAATTTGTGTTTAAATCTCATCTAAATGTCTTACACCCGTGTTTGCTTTATTATTCTGTTAATCTAATCAAGTGACAAACCAAACCAAATCAAGTCTTCAAAATCGCCATCTGAAGTCATTTTTTTTTCTTACTTTTTAATCTACTTTTACTCCAATCTCTGTGGGACGATACTTGGTTCTTACCATTTTATTACTTGAAAGACGATATTAGATCTCATTGTATACTTGCTTTGAGGTTTAATTAGCACACGTCTATAGGTGTATTCCAAGCACTATCAACTTCGTGACAAAGTTACCTAAAACTCTTCGAGGTCACGATACCATTTGGGTGATAGTTGATAGATTGACAAAGAGCACTTACTTCTTGGCCATGCGCGAGACATTACCAATGGACAATCTAGCAAAACTGTACATCGATGAGGTGGTCTCGAGGCACGACATACCATTGTCGATCGTGTCGGATCGCGATAGTCGGTTCACTTCGAACTTTTGGGATGGGCTTCAGAAAGAGCTTGGTACACTAGTTAAGTTGAGTACAGCTTACCATCCACAAACCGACGGGCAAAGCGAGAGAACGATCCAAACATTGGAAGACATGTTGAGGTCTTGTGTCATCGATTTGGGGGGTAGCTGGGACTCTCACTTACCTTTGGTGGAGTTCGCTTACAACAATAGCTATCACTCGAGTATTGGAATGGCACCTTTTGAAGCATTGTACGGGCGAAAGTGCCGAACTCCCGTGTGTTAGCTTAAAGCGGGAGAAAAGCAGTTCGCCGGACCTGAAATCGTGCAAGAGACGGCCGATAAGGTCAAATATATTCGTGAAAGATTGAAAGCGGCTTAGGATCGGCAGAAGAATTATGCCAATAAGAAGAAGCGGCCGATGGAATTCCAAGTGGGCGATCGACCGATCGTGTGTTGCTTAAGGTATCACCGTGGAAAGGTATTATACGGTTCGGAAAGCGTGGGAAGTTGAGTCCCCTTTTCCTCGGACCTTTCAAAGTGCTCAAGCGGGTAGGTTTGCAAGCGTACCAATTGGAACTACCGCCAGAGTTGAGCAGAATCCACAACACGTTTCATATTTGTTACCTTCGGAAGTGTTTGGCGGAAGAGGAAAGCGTTATTCCTCTCTCCGAATTGACAGTTAACGAGGGTAACCGTTGTGTGGAAGAACCCGACGCTGTCTTAGAGAGAAAATCTAAGAAGTTGCGTCACAAAGAAATCACGTTAGTCAAGGTGCAGTAGAAGCATCACCGGGGAGCAAATGTGACGTGGGAATCCGAAGAGGATATGAAGCGAATATATCCTCATCTTTTTGTATAGTTTGGATTTCGGGGACGAAATCATTCCCAAGTTAGGGAGGATTGTAACACCCTGAATTTTGTTATATAATATTGGTATTCTTGTGTTAAGCTTTTGTCGTTAACACCGCGTTTAGTATAACGTTCGAGTTTATGGTTTTCTGTGAAAATGTGAACTTCCAGTGAGTTTCGCGACTTGCTCGCGACTTGGAGTCACGGCATTAGTCGCGAAAATCTCTATTGGTTTTAGGGTTTGAAGGCACGGGCGAGTTGCACCGCGACACCCCCTGGACCGACTTAAGGGTTTTCCAAACAAATATCTCATTTTGGGTTTTCATCTCTTATCTCAAACTCTCTCATCCTCTCTCTAGATCTCTCTCTCTCTCTCTAAGTATATTTCTCTCTCTCTAGAGTTTGGTTATTATTATCTAGTTTTCGATCCGAGGTTCCGGTGTAGAAAGCTTCGTCTTGTCAAGAGGGTCGATATTTGGTTCTTCGGGTTTTCGTATAAACCTATTGGGTGAGTTCCTACTACCTTTCTAAAACTTTATACATGTCAAAATGGTTACAGTTTGAACTCCTATATATCCCCATGGTCTCGGATTTAAGATTTCTACATATTTGATATAAGTTGAGTTTTGGGAGATTTTAGGGTTCCGATCATTTTATGATAGATTCTATCTTATTTGAAGTAAAAAATATGTTTTACTTGCACATTATGTTGGATATGTGAAAAAAAGTTTATGAACTCATTTTAATTATTTTCATTCTTACCAGAAGTTGAACTGGATATAACATTTACTAACGGATCCCTAGGTTTTGAGTCGACTATATTATTGGGATGTCATATTCCCCATTTTGTAGCTATGGATGCATATGATCCTCGGGGGCAACTTGGTACGGTTATGTGAGGCCGGATACTAGCCATGGTTCATAGTGATCCTAGTGAAGGAGTATACATTGGTTTTGCTTGGGGGCGCGATCTCACGTTGTAGCACGGACCTATGTGTTCGTATCCTTGGATTCCAATTGTTTAGCTCATAACTCGGATTTTGGCCTACTTTGTGTTACGCCACAATCTTTGGTAAAATGTTTTATCGTTGTTCATTTGATGACATGTTTATAACGGAGAAGCCCGGTTGTGGCAAAGATTTCAATTGTAAGATTTGACCTTTTTGGAAATATTACCTTATGATACAAATGTTTATATTTTTTGAGCTTTATAAACTGTATGTTCTCACCAGGCTTTAAGCCTGACACTTTTCTCAAATGATATGTATAACAGGTTTCCCTTAGCGGTGGGATGCACTGGGTTTTGAGAGATGAGTTGGGTCTCGAGGCATTTTGAGATGACTAAAGTGTTGATAGTTGGGCATTGTTAAGTCTCATTCTTTTGATGAATTTTGAATTGTCAACTGATGTAATCTAGATAGTCATGTTTAGATTAGTTTGTTGATGAATTCTAAATCCGTACAGGTTTTTGTAAAGTCTTAAGGACTGATACACTTTTTGAGAAGTTTATATCAATTCAGATGTCATATTGCCTAATTTATGAAGTTTTAAATTACTTTGAATTTTAAGATGTTACAGTTTCCTTTTATTTTTTGTTTTTTTATCGATTTACAGTACGATTTTGGATGGTTTTGAGAGAGTGATAATGGGTTTTTTTTCTTTATAAATTTGTTTAATTTAGGCTTAATAATATAATGTTTTTTATATAAAAAAATAAGTATTTTGTTAAAATTCAATGATTGTCTTATATATTTTAAATTCTTTATATTTAAATTGAGATGTTTATCCTGTTTTGATTATGTTTATCAGTTAGCTATGAATTCAAACATCTAGTTTTAGAAATTTGTACTTGTTAATGTATATGTGTATAGGGCCCAAGCCCATATAATCTGTGTATAAATATATTGTATCTGTTGGTCCCAAATAGAAGTAAATAAACAAGCAAAGTATTGTAGAAGGGGGGGTTGAATACAATACACACAGTTTTTTCACTTAATTTAATTCTTATTGATTTGAAATCAAGAATTACACATAGAAAACTTTTGATTGTTGCGTGAGAGAATAGATGAAATCTATTCAAACAATCTTACACTAAGAGAAATGAAGAACAATTGTAAAACACTTAGAAAACAATTGAACTTCGTAGCGAGAAAGTTGCCAGACACTTAGAGAACTTGAAGGTTTGAGAGCTGGTTCTTCTGGGTATCTTGCATGTTGAACCATCCTCCATATTTATAGTGCCTCATGCATTTAATGCATGAGACACCTGTTGAGCAAGGGATGGACACAGGTCTTCTGCATGGTACATGATGTACCTTTTGTCTTTGAGTGACTTTGTCTTGAAATGTTGACCTGCAGAGGATGGTAGAGACCTTTCCTTAAAAGAGTGTAGGAGACAAAGCGTACTTTATCTGATCTTCAGATGAGGTCCACGTCAATGCAAGATATCACAAATATACTTTGTCAGAAAAGTACAATGTGTTGGAGAAATCTTCAGGCCTTGAAGATTAAGGAGTCTTCGGTTGCCGAAGAGTTCTTCGGCTCCTGAAGACTGAGAGGTCTTCGGCTCCGAGGTATTCGGCTCCTAAGATTGAGAAGTCTTCGGCTTCCGAAGATTGAGAAATCTTTGGCTTCCGAAGATTGAGAAATCTTCGGCTTCCGAAGAGGTCTTCGGCTCCTGAAGATTGAGAGGTCTTCGGCTCTTGAAGACTGAGATCGGCACCATCCTGGCCAATGGTGTTGATCATGTAGGCATACTTGGCTTTAGGCTGAGGAGTCTATCTTCAATCCGCTTTGAGAGATATACTCCTTCTTTGTCTTCTTCGGTTGATCTTCGACTTCACCGAACATTTGTATAGAAACCAAGCTGCTAAAAGAACCTCAAACATATTCTAAGTAGGATGATATAAGATGGAAGATCAGGAGGTCATCTTCAAATCTTCAGATGACCTAACAGTATCTTGTAGTCTAGGTTAGATTACTCATTATTTACTTTTCATATTGTACGTTTTCTCTCAATCAATATATCTAGGTATCAAACCTTCAGCATATTTATCGTCTCCTTCAATCATATTCATCTTCTAACATGGTATCAGAGCTGTAGGTTTATTCTTCGATTTCACTGTTCATCGGTTTACTGTTCATCATCACTGTTCATCACTGTTCATCCGAACCGTATAAATTGAATCGATTTTTTTGAATCGTTTTTTGATCGAGCATTCTATCGATCGATCTGTGTGTTTTGAATTGTCGCCACCGCTGTTTGTTTGTTTTCTGAAACCCTTGTCGCAGAACCGAAAGTTTACCGGTCAAAAAGTTTTACCTGTCGAAACATTCTACCGGTCGAAAACATTCTACCGGTCGCATCTCTTTACCGATCGAAACATTCTATCGGTCGCAACTTTTACCGGTCGAAACATTCTACCGGTCGAACCCTTTACCGGTTGAAGCACTCTACCAGTCGCAACTTTTACCGGTCTATATCGGTCGCACTTCTTTACCGGTCTATACCGATCGCACCTCCCGGTTCATACCGGACGACCCTCTACCGGTCTATACCGGTCACATCTCCCGGTCCATACCGGACTCTAGTGCATATCTGAACTATTTCTCACTTCCATGGCTACCAATATCAGTCACTCAAATCCCATCTCGGTTATTTTCAATGGTAGCAACTACATTCTCTGGCATCATCATATGACAATTCTGCTAAAATCCCATGGCCTTTACACCTATGTTACTGGTGCATCCAAAGTTCCAGTTCAGGAAGCAACTGAGAATGCTGTTGACTTTGCAAAACGCATGAATGAGTGGGACATCAATAATGCTCGTATTCTGGGCTTCATTAATGCCTCCACTACTCCTGAGATCAACCAATAGTTTCTTGGTTATCTTACCGCCAAAAGTCTCTGGGATTTTCTCGCCAAACGGTACACGTCATCGGGCCTATCTCATCAGTATCAACTGTGGACCACCTTTCAGAGCAACCAGCTTCCTGATCAATCCATAAACTCTTATATCTCTGAAATGCAGTCTCTCAGAGATCATATAAGTCTTGGAGCACCACAGATCTTTGATGAAACAACTCAACAATTCACTGCCTACTTCAACCAGCTACATTTGATCACTATTCTGATGGGTCTTACTGATAAGTTTGAGAATGTTCGTGCTTCTCTTCTTCATAGGCAACCATTACCTACTCTTGAAGAAGCAATATCATAATTGATAAGTGAAGAAACCCGTCTTCACATGCGCTCACCGATGCCCGCTACTGATAGCGTTCTCTACACGTCTCATTCCAAGTCCAAAGGCAAATGGACCCACAACAATCATTCCAAATCTGTGGGAAAGATGAACACATTTGAGTGTGCCTTTTGCCATTCTACTGCTCATCTTCTCCTTGATTGTCCTATCCGTAAGTGTCGTAGGTGTGGCATCACTCATCCGCGTCATTATGAGTCTGACTGCCCGAAGAACTCAAAGCACACTGGTTCTCAGAACCGGACTCACGTTGTTGCTGGGCCTACCATTGCTGATACCGAGGTTTCTCCAGCCTCCTCACCTGACCTAATGGAACTGATGCGTTGCAAACAGGAACTCATGAAGCAGATCATGTCTGGTGCTATGGGTATGAATTCTCCACACTCAGCTGCATCAGGTAACGTATGGCTTTTTGACTCTGGGTGTTGCAATCATATGACACCTTGCCCTGATGGTTTCATTTCTAAGAAACCACCTCAGCAATTTACGTGAGTAAGAACTGCTGACAACACTGGCCTACCGGTATCCTTTAGTGGAAATGTTTCCACTCCTCATATACAATTACCGGATGTTCTAAATGTTCTGAAACTATCTCTGAGTTTAGTTTCGATTACGCAACTTCTTGAATCTAATTTGATCATTTTGTTTCATTCTTCTGGTTGTGTTGTACAGGATCCAAAGACCAAGCAGATCCTTGGACTCGGCCGTAAAGTTGGACGGATGATTGAAGTGGTCTACCTTCGTCTTCCATTACCCTCTTCAAGTCTTGTTGCCTCAGTTTCCAGCACTTCTTTTTTTGAGTTGTGGCATGCCCGACTGGGTCACTTATCTCTAGCCAGAATAAAATCATTAGCTCATTTAGGGGTGTTAGGAAATTGTGTATCAACTGACAATATTTCTTGTTTATCATGCAAACTTGGCAAACATCATGCTTTACCTTTTGAAATGAATGAGCTTAATTCTACTTCTTCCTTTGATCTTATTCATTCTGATGTATGGGGACCAGCACCACATTCATCCATGGGGGGTGCTCGATATTTTGTTATTTTTATTGATGACTATACACGTTTCACATGGATATATCTCATGAAACATCGTTCGGAACTACCTAAAATTTATATTATGTTTGCCCGAATGATTCACACCCAATTCTCAAAATCTATAAAGATTCTTAGAGATGACAATGCTATAGAATACAAAGAGTCATTTCTTCTCTCCTTTCTTCAATCTCAGGGGACTCTCTCTCAGTACTCCTGTCCCGGCACATCTCCTCAAAATGGTCGTGCCGAACGCAAACACCGTCATATATTTGATACGGTTCGCACTCTTCTCATCTCTGCTAAATGTTCAGAATGTTTTTAGGGTGAAGCTGCTTTCACTGCAGTTTATACTATCAATCGTCATCCTACTCCCATCCTTATTAAATAAGTCTTCTTATGAGGCTCTTCATGAGGTCACCCCTGCCTATGAACTTCTAAAAGTTTGGGGCAGTGCTTGTTTTGTTCAACTATAATCTCATGAACATACCAAACTTGAACCTCACTCCAGACTTTGCTGCTTCCTTGGATATGGTATTGAGCACAAGGGTTATCATTGCTGGGATCCTATATCCCAGCGTCTTCGTATATCTCGTCATGTTACCTTCTAGGAACATGTTCCTTTTTCTTCTATATCCAAGTTTCGTGAGTCTCCTAACTTTACCACTCCGTTCTTCACTGATACTTTGTCTCATTGGACTACATCCAATCTGACATCATATCACCTCCACCGGTTGTTCCAACTCCTTATGAGTCTGCCTCTCCTTCAGAGTCTCCTGTCCCCACACAGCCTGCCTCTCCTAGTTTTCCTGATCAACATCAATCATCTGCTCCATTCACACAGCCAACATCTGAGGTGCCTGCTGAGTATTTGGCTCCTGGAACTTCTCAATCTCAGAATGTTAGATGATCAGATCGGGTAAGACAAGTTCCTTCTCATCTTCATGATTATCATGTTTATGCTTCTCTGCCGTCAAATCATGAACCTACTTCCTACAAGGAAGCCTCCTTTAACCCTGATTGGCAGAAAGCTATGGATGAGGAACTTTAGGCCCTTGACAAAGATCAGACATGGGAATCTGTCCCTCTTCCACCAGGCAAGTCACCCATTGGATCCAAATGGGTGTTCAAAATCAAGACAAAATCTGATGGCTCTATTGATCGGTACAAAGCTCGTCTTGTGGCCAAGGGCTTCAATCAAGAGTACGACATTGATTATGAGGAGACATTTGCACCTGTTGATCGAGTCACTTCTGTTCGCAGTCTCCTAACCATCACAGCTACAAAACAATGGCCTCTCTTTCAGATGGATGTTAAGAATGCCTTTTTGAATGGTGACTTATCTGAGGAAGTCTACATGACACCTCCTCCAGGCGTTCGACTTCCACAAGGTCATGTTTGTCGTCTTCGGAAGGCTCTTTATGGACTCAAGCAAGCTCCGTGAGCTTGGTTTGAGAAATTCAGTTCCACAGTCACCTCTCTGGCTTCTCACCCAACAACTATGATTCAGGACTGTTTACTTGGACCACTGAGGCTGGTACAATCTTACTTTTCTTGTATGTGGATGATATGATTATTACTGGCAGTGACTCTACAGGCATAGCTAATCTCAAGACATCTCTCAGCTCCTGTTTTGAGATGAATGATCTTGGCTCTTTACACTATTTTCTTGGTCTTGAGGTGCTCTCAGATCCATCGGGAATTTATCTTTGTCAAGCCAAATACACTTCAGATCTTTTGTCAAAAGTTGGGATTACTGACAACAAAACTGCATCCACTCCTCTTGAGCACAACCTTCATTTGGCTCCGAATGATGGACCTCCTCTGCGTAATCCTACTTTATATCGCCAGTTAGTGGGGTCACTTGTCTACCTGACAGTAACTCGACCTGACATTGCCTATGTTGTTCATACTGTCAGTCAATTCATGTCTGCACCCTGTTCTGATCACTACGCTGTTGTCCTGCACATTCTTCGATATTTAAAGAGGACCATGTTTCATGGTCTTCATTTTCCATCCACATCATCAATGACTTTGCGAGGTTTTTCTGATGCTGATTGGGACAGTGACATGACTGATCGTCGCTCCACTACCGGCTACTGTTTCTTTCTTGGAGACTCTCTTATATCTTGGCGGAGCAAGAAACAATCTCTCACAGCTCGATCCAGTACTGAAGTTGAGTATCGAGCACTAGTTGACACGGCTCAAGAACTTGTGTAGTTACGTTGGCTACTCTCTGACATGGGGGCTCCTCAACAGTCTCCAACTCCATTGTGGTGTGACAACAACAGTGCGATTCAGATTGCTCACAATGATGTCTTTCACGAGCGAACGAAACATATTGAAATTGACTGTCACTTTGTTCGTCAACATGTGACTCGTAAGACTATCCAACTTCTTCCTATTTCAACTCTTGATCAACCGGCCGACATTTTCACTAAAGCTCATTTACCAGGACGGTTTCATGATCTAGTTTCCAAACTCTATCTGGCTCATTCTTCTCCCGATTGAGTTTGAGGGGGGATGTTAATGTATATGTGTAGAGGGCCCAGGCCCATGTCAGTATAGGGCCCAAGCCCATATAGTCTATGTATAAATATATTGTATCTTGTAGTCTAGGTTAGATTACTCATTATTTACTTTTCATATTGTACGTTTTCTCTCAATCAATATATCGAGGTATCAAACTTTCAGCATATTTATCGTCTCCTTCAATCATATTCATCTTCTAACAGTACTCATGCATCATGACTTGTAATCTTGAATTTTAAGTATATCAATAAACAGTACTTAATGCATAAAAGCTTGTTTTTCAAAGTTTTCTTCGATAGTTTAATAATAATGTAATTTATTTTAGGTTTAATAATATAATGTTTTTTTTAAATAAATATTAAATATTATGTTAGATTTTCTTAGTTATATTTTAGACTTTTATATTTAAATTTTGATTTTTATCATATTTAGTTATGTGATGAGTGATTTTAGGGGAGTTGAAATGAGAAGTGATTTTAGGGAGTTAAAGTGGTTAGAGATAAAGATTGAAAGTTAATAAATAACATTAAATGTAGTAAATAAAACTTTAATGGTTGTTTTTAAGATATTTTAAGTAATTAGCATTAAACAATGGTATGTTAAGCTTTAACAATTGTTGTTAAGAGTTTTTTTTTTTATAAATGGTTTATAATATAGTATATACTTATTAAGTAAATTAAGAACACATCAAAACATGGAATCTTAAGGTAGCGTTTGGTACACAGACATGATTGGACGGGACTGAACTGGACAGAACAATAGGCTAGGACTGGACTGGACGGAACTGGACTGGACAGGACAAGACAAATGTCTGTCTTGTGTTTGGTATGGCTAGGACTGGATAGGACAGGACTGGACAAATTTTCCTAAAAGTTTTTTGATGATTTTATATATCATATAATAGTTATAAATAACACAAATAAAATATATCTTTATATAATTAAATTAAAAAAACATTTTTATTTTTTAAACGATTTTCATACATATAAATACATAGAAAAACAAGGGTAGGAAATTTGAATGAATAATCTGAAATAATTGATGGTAGTTCGAAAAAATCTGATTCATATAAAGAAAATATAATATTTGATTCAATTTGGAAGATCTTAATGAATTGGCGGATGCATAGTTATAGCGACAGGTAAAGATAAATGCGATGGGTGGCCCGTGAAGGACGGTAATTGTGAAGAACGTGAAAGATAGTGGATGGTGGTGGTGCAGGTGGTTGTTATGGTTGATGTGGTGGAGGTATAGGTGGTCGACGATGGTAGTGGTGGTGGCGGTGGATAGGGGTAATAGAGGTTATTATAGTGAAGGAAGAGGCGGAGGTCACCGACGGTTGTTGGCGGTAAGCGTCGGTGGTGGCCGCGGCAATGGGTGGTGGTGATCGGTGGAGGTGGCGATATGCGGTGGTTGTGGATGTGGTGGAAGAAGTTGTAGTAGTGGAGGAAGAGGTGGAAGTGGTCGACGCTGGTTAGTGGTGGCTACCGGTGGCCGTTGATGGTGGTGGTGGTGATCGGTGTTAGTGGAGGTGGTCGACGATGGTAGTAGTGGTGGCGATGGCCGATGGTTATGGAGGTGGTGGATGAGGTTGTTATGGTGGAGAAATAGGTAGAGGTGGCCGATGGTGGCTACTGGTGGCCGCCGATGGTGGTAATGGCGGTGATGGGTAGTGGTAACCCTTAAGACTAATACAATATTAGGATTATATATCAAATAACGGTAAATCAATGATTTTTAGTTTATGTCTTACTTTTGTCCCATGTTGTTCCACCTGTTTTGGTGGAACAAGAAAATACCATTTTTGTCCCATCTTGTTCAGTCTTTGTCCCTGTCCCATGTCGCGCCAAACGTGGGACAGTGAGTTTTTGTCCTGTCCCGTCCCATCCAGTCTGCAAACCAAACGCACCCTAAATGATCACGTCTTGCTTATAGATTTTGGTTTAAAATGGATACAGTGTTGCTCATGAAACAGCTTATACCTTTAGCCAATCTTTTTCTATCACCAAAACATGGCATACTGGCACATTTTATAGATGGTGACATATCCCAACTTTGAATTTCACAACATATTTGAAATTTGAAAATATAAGTACATATTTTGATATTCACAAAGCTCATAAACACAAATCATATTCACAAAACTAGGAAAATTTTTAGATATTTTAAAAATATCTAAAAAAAGTCGAGTTCAATAAGATATAAGTTTAGTTATAATAATTTTTTTTAAAGGTAATTTCATATATCGTTTTAATATGTGCTAGATTTTTCTATAATATATATGTTATGTTTTATATTAAAATTCAAAAAACGCATGTTTTTAATTTATTTTTATGGAATAATTATTTTTTTTTAAAATGAAATTTAGTAAAAGTGAAAATATAAATTATTTTATTTTAATTTTGGTCGATAAAACTTAAATATAAATTATTAACTAAATAAAATTTTGATGTTTCATTAAATAAGTTATTTTTTAATTAAGGGATAATTATTTATTAATTATATAATATAAATACTATGTTTTTTGAAAATGGTATAATATAAAAGAGTAAATTGCAATTTTGGTCCTTGTGGAGTAAAATGACCCATATACCCTCATGTGCAAGGCACATGAGGGGATTTAACACCTGCAAACTAACGGGCGTTAGTCATAGGAACCAAATCCGAGCACTTTTTTGCATACCACAGGGAGTTTCTTGCAATAAAATTTTTGTAGGGACCAAATGTGAGAAAAACAATAAACCACATGGACCAAATTGGCAATTTACTCGTGTAGATATATATATATATATATATATATATATATATATATATATATATATATATATATACTATATTATATTATAATGATGACATAAAAAAAACTCTTAATTACAACTCACTAAGCTTTATGTACTATCATTTAAAACTATCTACTTAAAATCTCTTAAAAATAACTACTAAAGCCTAATGTACTACCTGTAAAGCTTTTAACCCTAATTAATATATTTCATCTTTATCCCCCAAAATTTTCATCTCTAATCCTCAAACCCTAAAATTATGAAATTTGAATTCTGATAAACATAATCAAAACAGAATAAACATCTCAATTTAAATATAAAAAATTTAAAATATATAAAATAATTAATGAATTTTTACAAACTACTTAATTTTTTTTATATAAAAAACATCATATTGTTAAGCCTAAATTAAACAAATTTATATATAAAAAACCATTATCACTCAATAAAAATCATCCAAAATCATACTGTAAATCAATAAAAAAACAAAAAATAAAAATAAACATTAAAATCGTGATGTATTAAGCATTATGTACTATTATTTAATGTTAATCTACTTAAAATCTTTTAAAAAACAATTAATAAAGCAATATGTACTACTTTTAAATGCTTTTAACCTTAATTAATAAATTTCACCCTTATCCCCCAAAATCCTTATCTCTAATCCCCAAATCCTAAAATTATGAAATTTGAATTCTGATAAACATAATCAAAACAAGATAAACATCTCAATTTAAATATAAAAAATTTAAAATATATAAGATAATTAATGAATTTTAACAAACTACTTAATTTTTTTTATATAAAAAATATTATATTGTTAAGCTTAAATTAAACAAATTTATATATAAAAACTCCATTATCACTCAATAAAAATCATCCAAAATCGTACTGTAAATCAATAAAAAACAAAAAATAAAAATAAACATTAAAATCGTGATGTATCTCGCTGCATTGCGCGAATACGCTTCTAGTATATATATATATATATATATATATATATATATATATATATATATATATATATAGGGGTTGTTTAATTTGCAACCCTTAAAAAGGTTGCAAACCTTGCAACTCACATCTTAACCGTCGGATTCATGATCGACGGTTACAATAGATATGTAGCCCAATATTTGTAATTAAAAAAAAGAAAAATAAAAATAAAATAACCGTCGATCATGGATCCAACGGTTAAGATGTGGGTTGCAACTTTTTTAAGGGATCCAAAATATCCTTCCAATATATATATATATATATATATATATATATATAGGGGTGAGTTCAAATGAAAACTCATTTTTTATTGTGCACATGAGGACAAATCTTAACTATTGATCAAAACTTATAAAAATAATCAATGATTAATACATAATAAGGTCAATTGGGAAGTGATTAAGGACAAATTTATAATTTTGAATAAACGTCTACCATCTTTGACTTTTTATTTTTATTTTTAATTAAAAAAAATTTACCTCCTTAAACTTTAAAATAATTTATCTTAAAAATTAATAATATTTGAATCAAACAAATTATATAAAAAAACGAGAATTTCGTGCTTTTCGATATGACATCCATCTCGATATAATTTTTTTTCGTTTTAACCATTTTTTACGTGAAATTCTATATACGTGTTATATTCATTATGAATATGCATGCACGTCTTCGCCTCTTCGGGTGTCCACATTCAGTATAAATAACAAAGGTGAACGTTCATTCACTATTCATGATGAATAATACCGTATGCAAGATGAATAATACAATATTTTGGATTTTTTCGTTTTAACCGTTTTTTACGTGAAATTTTATATATGTGTTATATTCATTATGAATATGTATGCACGTCCTCGGGCGTCCACATTCAGTATGAATAACAAAGGCGAACGTTCATTCACTATTCATGATGAATAATACAATATTCAGGATAAATAATACACGAAACCATGATTCATGTATTATTTATCATGAATCGTGTATTATTCTTCCTGAATGTTCTATTATTCATCCTGAATGATACTTTATTCATGATGAATAATATATGAATGACCCATGAAGGTGTAGACACATGACACACTCTATTTTGTTTCCCAATTCATAACCGAAAGTTGGTTTAAATCATTATGAATATGTATGTGCATCCCCGAATGTCCCACATTCAGTATGAATAATAAATATGAACGTTCATTCATTATTCATGATGAATAATATAGTATTCAGGATGAATTACACAACATTCATGACGAATAATACACGAATTCATAAATCATTAAGTATTCACCCTGAATGTTGTATTATTCATCCTGAATGATACGTTATTCATGATGAATAACACATGAATGACCTGTGAAGATGTGGAGACGTGACACACTCTCTTTTGTTCTCCGATTCACAACAAAATTACTCGATAGGTTCTCGATTTGTCTTGGTGGGTGTTGGGTTACGGTGCTGAAGAAACGTGATGTCTTACGACGTTGAAGAAAGTGGTGAAGAAGGTGATGTCGAGTTACATACTTACGATGTCGAGGCGTTGTACAAACTTGAACGCACATAAATATTCATAATAAATATAACACATATATAATATTTCACGTAAAAAACGGTTAAAACGACAAAAAAAACTATATCGAGATGGATGTCATATCGAAGAACACGAAATTCTCGTTTTTTTGATGTAATTTTTTTGATTAAAATATTAGTAATTTTTAAGATAATTTATTTTAAACTTTAATTGGGTAAAAAGTTTTTAATTAAAAAAAATAAAAAGTCAATTATGGTAGACGTGTATTTAAATTTTCTTCCAATTTTACCCCTAAACATTTTAAAATTAAAAACTATATTTAATATGAGTTGTTGGATCAAAAAAGATCGAGTGACTTAGATTTGTCTTCACGTGCACAATGAAAAAATGAATTTTCATTTGAAATTTCCCCTCTCTCTATATATATATAAAAGAAAACGATGAGAAAAGTTATGGGCTTGATTTGACAGATTGATGTTGGGCTAGTGATCATCTTATATTAATAAAAATATTTAAATTTTTTTAATTAATTTATTTAACAGGGGAAATTAAATAACCAAAAATAAGCCCAAAGATTCCCTCGTCTTTTTCTAGGTCTTAATTTCCCATTATCTGTTTCTTTAATCAATTTTCTTGATCTCACACGTGTTTGAATCTGACGTCAACTTTTCCTTTGTGTTTATTCTCTAATTTACAAACAAATAACTGTTCGTCATCTATCAAAAATGAAAACCATAAGAAACAATTACGAAACTTTTTATAGAAATTTACAAGTTACAACAAATAGTTATTAAAGGATGCAAAACTCAGCATGTCACGTTTGTTATGAAACTCACTTTTATTTCGATATAATTTGAATCCTAAAAAATTGAACTCGAGTGACAAAAGCCACTACCCAATCTACGAATCCATAAATTCGTAAGAATCGGATCTATACAATTTATAAGTTGTTTATCAATACAATCTAACCCATAAATATATTGATCAAGACGTTAACCCAAAGTAAGAAAAAAGTTGCGTTCCGACTTGCTAAATATTTCGGTCAGCACTTACCTATATATTTGGTAAACTAACCATTTTTAGTCCACTATTAGCGCAAGTGTTTTGAGTGGATAGCATTTCGGGGAAGAGGGAGGAAGTTCGATTCGTGCAAGTGGCTGTTGGACCCGTCTTCGATCGAAGTGAAATAGTTTGAGTTATTTGACTATGGGTGTGTTGATTGTTGTATAAAATTTGGTTGGCTCTGAATTTTCTTTTGGTCGTGTGCGGTGGTTCGTTTCTTGCGAACCGCTTTTACGATTGTCTTGTTCGAGTCACGTTGCTTTTGTTTTCGGACACTCCGATCTATTGGGTCTTGTTGTATTGTTAACTTTGGTTGGTAATAATATTGTTTTGCCTTTCAAAAAAAAAAAAAAAACTTCTTACCCAGGTTATACTTTTACACGGTTAACGCTTAAAGATTTTATACAGGTAAAAAACCCATTACCCGCAAGAAAAAATGGATAGATATCTTTTTTCTTCTCTTTCACGACCTTGTAGCAACAAAACCTAATAATATACATGTTGTAGAGACTTTTTTTTATACTGAAATGTATATATTTCTATAATCAATAAAATACAAAAATAAAAAAAAAAAACCTTAAAGGGTAACATTATTAGAACAAAAGGCAAACTAAAAATAAACGTAAAAGAACAAGAAAAAAACAAAAACAAAAAATTGACCGATTAATCACAGTTAATTTGGTAAAAAAAGTCAAACTCATACAAGAAGCTGATCCCATGTTCTTGCAGGTTCTGATTTACACCTGGTCAGAATCAATGGCGCTGCTGCTTTAATGGCCTTCAATTCTTCATCTCCATTGCTTTCATTACATTTATCTCCATTCACTCCTTCATTATCACACCCAATAACTTCTTCTTCTTCTTCTTCTTCTTTAACACTCAAATTCTTAACTTTCTCCACAACTTCTTCCTCCTCTGTTTTCTCCATTGTTGATTCCCAAAATTTACTCGCTAACGAAGAAGACCTGTACGGAGCAGATCTACATCTCGTTAACAAAAACGCATTTCGCGGCGGTGTTTTTGAAATCAAACCCCGATTATCACCTTCTACAGTCACATGTTCGTCTTCTTCACCATTCTCGCCGGAGGCGTTCCGTGACCCACTTCTCGGAGTAGTCACCGGTGGCGAACCATGTAAATCTCTTGAGTTTTTGCAATACCCACATCGAAAAAACGAGACCCATTTGCGCAAAACGCCACCACACGATTTGGGTTTGAGTTTTCTTAAGCAGCCGCAAAGACGGTTACTTGGGTGGCCGGCGGTGGTTCTGGTGGTGGTGGTGTTTTTCTTGGAGCGTCTGACACGGACTTGGCCGATGCACGTGACTTTAGGGGAAGATGGTTCTTGGGTGATCTCGATAACTGTGTTTCTCTTCTTAATGAACATAGGGCTGGCACGTGATCTTCTTCCTCTACTGCTGCTTTTGCTTCCCACGTTGCTTCTTAGAAACCTCATCAATGGCGGTGGGAACTTTTCTGTTCTTCCTGGACTTGATATGGGTCTCGTTGATTTCTTCATATTTGTTCTTCAAATGTATCACACGTCCAAAAAAACCCACCTTTTTTTCACAAAAAAAGAAGACCATAAACTCATACACACACAGTGTTTGAATTCAAACAAGAACACACACAAACATACAATGTGTGTGTGTGTGTGTGCTTGTTGAATTAAAAAGGAACTCTATTTTTGGTTTTATGAATGGAGTTCTTGGAGGTTTTGGAGAAGGGGTGGGGGAAGAGAGGAGGATAACGCTTTGATTGGAGTTAATATAGGCTAATGATTTTAACAGAGTTGTAATTCTGATAGAATAAGCGAAGTACAAGTCTTATTGCGTGTTGTGCAATTGTACTCAGCGGTGTTGGTTTGTTATAGTAATAATTGCTCTGAAACAGGGATTTACCTTGATATATGCCGTTTTGACTGGATGTGTTGCATATTGGAGTTTACATTAACGTTATGTTTGGCGGAAAAAAGAAAAGAAAATTAACAGCTATTTTTTTTTCCTGATATATGTTTGAATGATCATAAGCTAACTTATTGAAAAGTTATTCAAAGTAATATTTTGAAAAACTAATTTATCAACTACCAGCTAACTTATAAATTAGTTTACTAAACAATACCTAAATATATAGGAATAAATATATTTTTTGTAACATATTATAATATAATATATATATTGAAAATATATTACATTTATAATATATTAGAAATGTATCAGTTTAACGCAAAGCAATACATCTTTATTTCATCTTATTTTATGTATTTATGTGGGTTTTATGGTAGCAAGAGAGTCTTATGTAAATTATCTGTCTCTCTCAATTTTATTCTATCAATTTATCTTTTTCATATGAAAGGATGGAAATTTTGAAACTTACAAATTTAGCTTAATTTTTAAATATAATTAGGGTTTTAATTAAACAAATATATTTTATTCTCTTTATTTTAATACCATGTTGATATATATTTTCCTTTAAATTTTTTTACCCAATTTTTAAACAATCCGTCATGAGTATATTCACATGCGAGTATATTTATATAATATTTTTATTATATTATACAAATTTTACTATTTATTATTAAATTAACTCATAATCATTTGATAAACATGTTTAAATACAAAATAAATTTTGAACCATCTTTTCTCTATAGTGTGTAGTTAGGATTTGTCGCGGCATTCATTGTAAGCGGTCTCGGTTCTTCTGTTTTGATTCGGTTGTTATCTTTTTTGTGGACTTTTTTATTTGGGTGATTAAATTGATTGTTGTTGTTCAAAAAAAATTAATATAACAAAATATTTCTTAAATTGATAGCCAACTGAAGATTCTTTCAATCTCTCATAATCACACAAAATCCATAAAAAAACCGAAAGAGAAGAAGTAGATATCTATTACGTTGTATGATAAACTTCTAGTATATTTATAACACATATAGACTATATACACACTTAAATATATGATAGTTTAATGATTACATAATTTCCCATCCATTTTAATGGAACATACAAGTGTAGGTTTTCTGAGTGAGTCCTACTTATTTTCGTCCAATATAGTAGTATTAATTATTAAATCTGTAACAAATTTTTTTGCTATGTTATGTAATAACATCTTGTCATTTGGATCAAACACAGTTGTTACGTGTAACTTTAATTTTTCTTTTTTCAAACATGTATTTTATATAATTTTCATTAGTATTTATAATGTGTATATAAAATTATTATGAAACAAATTGTTTGCTTGAAAATATAAAATAAATTCTTAAAAAAATATAGTCCATTCACTCATTGAGCATAAAAATAAATCCTTCTCTTTTTATATATTTAATATTTATTTGTATTTTAACTACTGCAATAACAACGAATCACAATATGATAATTTAAAATAGCCATTTGACTTATATATGAAGTGAAATACAACAATAACTATTCTCTTTGAGATAACACTTATTAGGGGTGTACAAAAAATCGTCAACCCGTGAAACCCGTCCAACCCAAACCGCTAACAACTCAATCAAACCCAACCCGTCCAACCACTAAACCGCCCACCCGCCAACCCGCAAATTAAGAGGGTTGAAATTGAGTTACGCTTTTTTCAACCCGTCCAACCCATCAACCCGCCGCTAATATATTATTTTTAGAAAATTATATATATATATATATATATATATATAGGGGTTGTTTTATTTGCAACCCTTAAAAAAATTCATGATCGTTTGCAACCCACATCTTAACCGTCAGATTCATGATCGGCGGTTACAATAGATATGAGGTCCAATATTTTTAATAAAAAAAAGAGAAAAATAAAAATAAAATAACCGTCGATCATGAATCCAACGGTTAAGATGTGGGTTGCAAATGTTGCAATTTTTTTTAGGGTTGCAAAATATTCTTCCACTATATATATATATATATATATATATATATATATATATATAATATTTTGGGCTATAAATGTCTAAATAGTCTAGTTGTTTTTTATTTGTTGTATTATATATATATATAATACATTTTACTTAACCGAACAAACTAATGGAAGTTTGTTCGTGTTTGCTCATTAAAATTAACCAAACAAATGAATGAACACGAACGATAAAAGAACGTAATTTTTTTTTGTTCATGTTCGTTCGTTAATAAAATGTGTTTGTTCATGATCATTTACGTTTGTTCATTAAGATGCTAAATGAACGTAAACAGCCGAACATATATGAACGAACACAAAGAACAAAAAACAACATCATTAACAAGTTATTAACAATTTAAATTCATATAAAACAATAAACAAAAGAATTTCTAAATTATAATCGATACTAATGGGTAAATTCCAATCGAGTTTCGAAGTACATAAATTCGAATGATCGAAAATACACAAATTTGTAACACCATAACGTGCCATGGCGCGCCATAACGAGCTCAACTCCTTATCTCGACACCAAGGGGTAAAATGTAGCGGCAAAGCCACGCCTCAACGCCATGGCGCGCCAATATATATATATATATATATATATAAACAAACATAAATAAACAGACATTAACGAACGTAAATGAACGAACGAACTCATTGTTCATATTCGTTCATTTAACTAAACGAACAAAAAAATGTATTCATGTTCGACCAATTCTTAGATAAACGAATAAAAACGAAATTCTCCCCTAACGGTTCGCTAAACGTTTGTTTATTCTTATTAGTATTTATCATATTTTATTCTACAAATTTATGTAAATCACTAAACCGCCCAACCCGCCATAAACCGTAAGGGTTGGTTGGGTTATACTTTTGAATGAGTTGGGTTGGGTTGAGTTTTTTCAAACCGCCATAATTAGGTTGGGTTGTAAAAATGTCCCAAACCGCCTAACCCAACCCGCGTACACCCCTAACACTTATACTTGTAAAAATTTCATAAACAATTTCTTAAAACTTGAAGAAATTACAGCAGTATTTTAAATAAGCATAATAATTAGTTACCAATGTGCGAGTTTTTTAATAGAAAATTTTAACTTTTTTAATAATAACGAAAAATAAAATATATACAAATGTTTTTTTTAATATATTTAATGGATCTTATACTTCAAAATTTTAAAAACTTAACATGAAAAACAAAATATATTCTGTTATTTATTAATTTATTTGAATTTTGCACGGATGGATGTAAATCAGACAACTTTTACATAAAAATGGAGCAGCTTTTGTCATTTGGGTGTCAAGAATAATTTATATTTTATTATTTCTTCCATGCAATTTTGTATCTTTCACTTAACAATTACAAGTTAATTATTTGAATAAGCTACAAATTTGGTCCCTGTGGTTTGTTGGAAAGAACAGTTTTCATCTCTTTAGTTTCAAAGTTACAAGATAGCCATCATAAATTGTAAAAACATCTGAATTTGGTCTCCTCCCAATAGAAATTGTTAAAACAAATTCGTTAAACAAGAGGCATTGTTGTCTTTTTATCGATTTTTTTTTTCATTTATTATATTGATCCATGTGGTTTTTGATTGGGTTAAAGACAAAAAAATGTAGAAGATGAAGAAAATGTCATCATTTAACGGAATCTTTAAACACCCTTTAGTGAAAAGGATCAAATTTGAACATTTTAACACAATGGTCATCTTATTAATTTTGCAACTGCATTAACAAAAAGTGTTATTTTTGACAAATCACGGGGACCAAATTTGTAGTTTACTCTAATTGTTTTTATAAAAATTAAATATTATTATATGTATTTTAAATTAAAATTTATTTATTTAATATAAAAAGATTAAAATATCATACGAATATCAAGTTGGTAACGTAAAATAGAAAAGGTGTTGTATGGTTATGTTTGGAGTCGTTATTTACAAGAAATACTCGGATATGACAACACCTACGATTACTTGTGGTGTGTCCGGTTTTTTATGTATGTTTGCAATTTATTTGAAGATTATTTGATAATATTTTTAGGTTAGTCTTGAATGAGAAAAGAAGGAATTACTATTACGAAAGACGTTTATTAATATTTTATTAAACATATATAATTTGTAAATCAGACATCTTTTCTTCATAATAATACTTATTAAAAGGCTTTCAAACAATTTATTCATAACTTTATTGAACTCGAAATATTTTAATTGGTGGTAATTTTAGTGTCATCTATCATTTTGGTATAATTGTGATTTATTTGAAATCGATTAAAGTGATAAAAGGCAAACATACATAACTTAAGAGGTGCGGAGTGCACAGTCACAACTATTACCTCTATCACCTTAGATCGACATAAAGCGGGGGGTCAAGGGGTCGCCCCCCCCCCCCCCCCCCTTATGGGGTTCTACCCTTGGCGGTGGTCTCGTTGATCAGAGTAAGTATAAGTTTAAGGTAGTCTAATCAGAGTTTAAAGTATAAGTTTGAGGTAGTCTGATCAGATATCTAATCCTTTTGATCATAGTTCAAAGCATAAGTCTGAGGTAGTCTGATTAGACATCTGATCCTTCTTATCATAGTTTCTATTTAGTGCACTCAGACTTAAACTCTTCGAAATCAGAGTTTCTGATTAGCGCATTTAAACTTAGACTCTTCAGAGTCAGAGTTTAGCTTGGACTCATTCTTCGGATCTAAAACTCTTATTCGGTTGTAATACTCATCAATCTTATCCATTAACTGTTATTACCGTTTAACCGTCCGTAAAAGTCGATCTCTCATAAAAATTTGTAAAAACGAGAATCTTGGTATAAAACTCTCTATTTCACAACTTTTAAAACTAGAGAATTTCTCAAGAATTATCCCAATACTAAATTCATGAACTCATGACTATTAGAATCAAATTATTGTATTTCAAAAATACAATACACATGATTTTTGAGATTATCCTATCCTATTATCCTCTCCATATCCTTCTTTTCTAACATTAATTTTAAATCTTAGACTATCCTCATTGGTCTTTGTACTACCTCTTCATAAACTTGCAATTGATCTTTCGAAATGCCACCTAGACCACACTTGCTATTTTATTTTATTAATTTATTTATTGTTTAGTTAACTATTTTTATTTTACTTTAATTTGTATTACACATATTTTTATTATTAAAATGTAAATTGTAAATATAAAATTATACAACTTAGATCTATATATATATATTAATGAAAATTAGATTTACAAATTAATGAAATACAAGTAGTAAAAAGATTTTTTTAAGGGTGTGCCTAGATTAATCCCGGCAAATTATGACCGAAAGAATTCAGCTTTGATATACTCAGTGGTCACAATTGTTGCATACATTTGGATTCGAACTCTGGACAGATGTAATATTCCACTACATCCGCGAGAGCCTTAACCACTATGCCATGACCCTTGTGGTTAGTAGTAAATAAATAGTAATTAATTATATATGATTAAAACATTGGTGTTGATAGTATTGTATTTACTTCTAAAAGCAAAATTGCTTGACTTTAGAAACACCATCTAGTTTGCAAGATTTCATATTTAAACTAAAACCATATGATGTACAAAAGGGTAAATACACATTGCAACCTGAAATTTGATATGAAAAAAGGGAAATCTTCCAAAAACCCAGAAATGGCTCCCACCATTTCCTTTCTAGTATCTATTTTTCTGTACAAAGCTACTACTAAAGCATTTACATGGTGGTCTCCAATTAAGTATTTTACAAAACTACCCCCATTTCCCTTTGGAGATCTTGTCCTAAACTATACCAATTTAGGAATTTCACCCATTATGAGGTGACAGATCATACCCAACACTCCAAATGAAGAAGAAAACAAAATGTCAACATGGGTTTCAGAAATCATTTCCTTTCTTGCACTCAATCTTTTGACCCCACAAATAAAATATAGGCCCCTACCAACAATCCAACACTATAAACCATAGATTTCATTTTTTGCAATCAATTCATTAATTGTAATGCAGGTTGTGGTTGAATAGCCAAATGATGGATCGGGTATAGGTTGGAACCCGATGATATCAGTTATCTTCAATAAAACACTATTTTGTAGATTTGAAGGTTTCAACCGACATGAAAAAGACGGCAACGGTTGGAGATGGGAGAGAAATGACATATATATATATATATATATATCATGTTCCTATTCATACGACATATATCCTGGGGGTTAGAGTCAGTGGTGGATTCGGAAACTTAGGTGATAAGGAGCACACCTAAAGGGTGTCAAAAAAATCTGAAACTGAATAAACCAATATGGACCGAATGGAATTCGGGTCAAACAATTTTGGATTACAAAATAGTGAAGTAGCAAAAATTAAACCTACGGAGTAGCAAATCATATGACATTGGTGGATTGAATAATGTATTTGTGTCTAAAGATGTAACAACAGGTCACACAACATGATTGCTATTAAAACATCAAGTATGAACTCTCGGACGTGTTAGACCATTCATTTACTGTTACAAAATCAAGATAATAGTCACCACTCATTTCCGAAATGCTTTTGGTTTAAAATAAATTTCTAATTTTGATATCATTTTTGTTGGGGGCAAGAGCTTTGGTTGAGGATGGCCTCCTATTTTTCTCTATTTTAAACGAGAGTTTAATATAGCTATTCAAACTTTTCTCCAATTTTCAAAATTTCTAAACTAGCATTGTTGTTGGAGTTGCTATAAATGGTTGGATCCAACCAACCAAATGACCAATCGGAATGTTATCATTAGACCACATATATACCACTCTTGGCCGTTGATAGGCCTATTTTACGATATCACTCAACTGCAAAAACGTCCTTTTAAGTTGCAAAATATTTATAGTATACATACAGTTTATCAAACTACCAACAATGATAAAGATATAATCTTCTAAAAGAAATAGAAAAATGTACAGGTTACAATATAATACAATGTAGCTATATAATATATATCAAGAAAAAAAACAACAACATTTCAATCAAAGTCAATTGCCCTTTTGGTCCCAATCATCGGTTTTCCATTATCATTTATCATCCTGCCATGAACCTCCTCAACCTGACCTTCTTTTTCTTCATCTGAAAATACAAAGTTATAGTTTCCAAAGGAAGCCATCCCATAAATATTGGTAATCAAAAATAATTACACCATGAAGAAACAACAAGGGTATGTTTGGAAATTCATATACTTTTTGTATTTTATTTGGTAACCATGGTTATCAGGGCCAGTCAGACTAATCTCATGGCCCCAAAGATAACATAACATCCAAGAAAATTCCCAGTGGTTTCGTTTGACTCCAAATATAAAAAATTTAACACTTTTTTTGCCAGAAATTATCGACCGTAAGTGAAGAAAGGAATTGTGTACCTGAGGGACATGTTAGAGAAAAGTCAGTGAGGCGTTTAACGCAATCCTTCAATGCTTGGAGCTCGGATTCTTTCTCCAAGAGCTTGGAATTCGTGAATTGCAATTCCGACTCCAAGTCCACAATTTGACTCTCCTGTTGTTCGATTAGCAGATGGCATAATTTCTGATCAAGTTCAGATGGCATGACACCATTGCATTGATTAAATTCTTGATCAAGATCTTGTGGCTTGTAAAGATCCTCACTTGAAGCTTTATTCTGTACAACATGAAGAAGATTTCGTTTATGTAAAAACCAGTTCCACATGGATAGAAAAATAGATTTGTGAGCTCCTTATAAGCTCAAAGTTGCGGGCTATCAATAACTTCCACCATAGTTTTAATTCTATGGGGTGTCACAATTTATTTTGTGTTTTTAAATTGTGAATCAAATGTAATTTATACGAAACCTGAAAAGAAGAAATTTCTGCGGTGGAAACATGAAGTTTTAGAAGTTCAGATTCAAGTTCGGCTTCTAGTTGATCCATTTCTAGCGTCTCTCGATGTGGTTCTTCTGTCAGAATGCTACTTGCATATCCACCTTCATCGGCCATTTGAAAACTATAAACATCAATATCATTGTTCTCCGTGTCTGATTTCTCAAGAACGGATTGATCCCATTTGGTATCCATCCGTTTCTGATTTGGAGTTCTTTCAACTTTCAAATCGCGTGATGATTTTCTTTTGGAAATCTCGGCTTTTAATTCTTGAACGACCTTAGCAGTCTCGTCTACTGCTGTATTTAGCCTGTCGATTTCGGCTTTCCCAGCTGACATCATGTACATTATTCCAACTCCAACTCCCCAACCGAAAGATGATTTGTCTGAACCAGTTAAAACAGATCAAACACATGAGAAATTTTCTCTATCTAGTATAGAATGCAAATGGCAAACCAACATCCGATGAGATAATCCAGAAAAGACGATTTTTCCATCAATTTGATGACGAAAAAAGACATTTATGTCAATAGCAAACAGATAAAAGATAAACAATAAATTCATCTTCAGAAGTAAGCTCCTAAGTAAAAGGTTAGCATAAAGCTACTATATTCTTTTTACTTTGATGAATTTAAAATGCAATAATTGAATATTTATAGATGGATATATGCTTTTCTTTCACCAAGCATGAAGTCAATCAACATACTGCTACAACTGTAATTTATATACTATATTCAGTTTCGACTTGATATAAAACCTTTAGATCCCAAGGTGTTCCGCAAAACCAGCAATTTTGCATTGACACAATTTCTAGTCTCAACAATGGGAATTGCAGGACATAAAAAGCCCAAAGTATGAAGTCCCTAAAGTGGCAAACCTTAGCTCTGAAACCATGTAAGAAAATGTGGAACCCATTAGATTACTCTCCAAAAGAGCCTATGAGGATACAATGGGGGTTCCAACATATACCAAAGAGAAATGGTCCAAGTCTAGCTGACGTAGTACTCTAACACGCCCCCTTCAACAAAGGCTAGACGAACACAGATTGTCCTAGAGTGTCACAAAGGGGGTAGAGATTACAAATCGCCTAGAATGTCAAGTCCCTAAAGTGGTAGACCTTAGACTCTGATATCATGTGAGAATACGTAAAGCCCATCAGGTTACTCTCAAAAGAGCCGGAGAGAAAGGGGTTTATATGGAAGGCAATGGTTCAAGTCTAGCAGATTTTGAACTCTAACAAGATTATTTTTACAACTTTCATCAATTCACATTTCATTGTCCATCGTTCATCAATTCGACTACATTATCACTATATCGGAATATAAACTAAAAATCAACTGGTAAAGTTCAAATCTTTTGCAGAACATTACAGTAAGATCCATAAGCAAGAACATACATATATACATTATTCACAAAATAACACCAAAAAACACACAGTAACTTCAAATCTATGAACATAAAAGGACTCAAAAGATTACCCTTAACATCAAAAGAATCACATTTAGCAGAAGCATTTCTACCAGTACGCCTCTTCTTCAAACAAACACCAAATTTCCTCCCACTTTTCCTCTGATCATCAACTAATCCATCACCAATTTTCTTCACCGACCCAAATATTTTTTCATGATTTCCTCTATTATTACCTTTAATCGCACCACCATGACCCAATTTCTTACGATTATTCTTTAACCCATGAGAAGCACTAGAAAACCTAAAAATCGACGATGTTTCTTCGTCAGAATTCTTGACAGGAGATGGTGGTATTTCTGTGGGTAAATCAAAACTTTGCAAGGAACAATTTATGGGTTCCTTATCATTTTTATGGAGTAGGTGTTTAGCGAAGTACCCAGATCCTGCTACTGCTGCAGCCAGCAAAACTTGCCACATTGTGTGATCGTAATCAAGAACTAGGGTTTTGAAGATAATAGGAAGAAATTGAAGTGGTTATTCAAAGATTTCAATGGCGGTAGGTGAATGGAGATTGTAGATTTGAAGGGCATTCAAAAACATTTAGAAAACCGTACCCATCAACACATGGGATGGAAGTAGCAGGAGAGGGTTGGCAAAGAAAAAAGAAAGCTGAAACTCACGTGCTTCCTGTTACCTGCTTTGAAAATTGTTGGTTTTTTGGAGGGAGTTTTCAATTTCACCATCTTTCAACTTGTAAAAAAAAAATTGATTTTCGTTTTAAAAAAGATTGATTTTTTAACTTGGGTTTTGGATATGTTAACGGATAGCGTTGGGCTTGGATACAATGGTATTTATTTGATTTATGGATTAACATGTTGGGTTCCGGTAAGAAGTTAAGGTTAATGTGATAAACTGTAATTCATTGAAGTACATTTGATTAAAAGTGATCAATGGTTCAAATCCACTTCTCACACGATTCTTCACCATAGATACAAATACGATAGCTATAGACATAAAAATACACGTTTGGTTTGGATGCCGACCACAAAAAAAAAATTACAGTTTTGTTGGTAAATCCAACATTATATAAAACAAAGACGTTTTTAAATTTTAACGATCTTATGTTTTTTGTTTTTGTTGATGATATGTGATTATATTACCAATCACTCCTTAACTAATCATTTACATGTAAAGTCAACTATTTTAGGAACCATGATCTCAACTGGTCCTTAAACACTCGATCTTATTTTAAAAAAAAAATCAACTTTTTTACTTTGTGTATGTTTATGTTCATTTAACCAGTCCCAAACTTAGCCTTAACCGGACATTTTTGGTCTGGGGGGTTTTCTTAACCGGTTGGACTTCGGGCCTTAATGACCACCTCTACGGTCAAGGGTATGAACCGAATTTTTAGAGGTCTACTTGGTTTCCAAAGAATTCTTTTATACATTTGAAACACAACCAACCAATTATTTTTAATTTGTATTATATGTTAAGTCAAATAATATAATTTCATTTTTATTTTGTTACACAACTATAGTATACTTAACATCATAGGCTCATAATAGCATAGTTTCCTTGTAACTAAATAATACAAACCACCTATGAATCCTAAAAGTAGTTCATTTTGGAGCCGAGCATAAAGGCTCGGAAACTAGTTAAGACCCAAATTTGGACCGGAAACCGTTTTAATTTGATTTATTAAAGAAGGTTAATAACCGGTCGGTCCCTATTAGATACAAAAAATTTAAATGGTCGGTTAAACGACCGGTTATGGCTACCTGGTTAGGAACTAAAAAAAGTGTCACTTGGCACGTCACCCATTGGTCCGAGTGATCAATGGACAAGATAAAGTGGATTGGACACCTTGAGGATTAGTCATACCGGTCCATACCAAACACACATTTTGGGCTAGGGACCGATCATGCCGTAACCAGTTATGTGGTGGCACTTTTGACCATAGAATTCAGAAGGGATCTACAATTGGATGCCCAGAAACACACAAAACTGTAGCAACAGACATGGGATATCATATAATTGTCATTTTATACTATGAAGTATGCACTTGCCTAGAATTGTCCATAGAAGAAAATATAAGTTCCAACTAAACCATAACACCACCAAGTGATTAGTGGCAACAATACACACAAGTTTTTATCAATAGTAAAGATGGAACATATGGGCTTTTCATTCTGCAAACAGCAAACTACAGCATGACCACCTTGCTTTGCAAACCACAGGTTCAGTCACATTCTACAAGCAATTCACCTGCCAATAAACAAGAAACATATTCTAGTTTAGCATGGGCTATTCCTGATCAATTCTGCCTTGTGTTTGCGCTTGTACAAGAAAACAAACTCTATCTTAACATTTTCGTTTTGCGTAATAAGGTGTGAAAGAAGCATATGTGATTGTCGATCTCCGTTATAGAGATTTGATTATAACATAAAATCTGCAGATAATAGCAAGTGAAACATTCGTTCATGTAACTATACGAACTCTACCTACGAATTTGATTGGGGTCGCTATACCATATTTCTAAAGTATTTGATCAATTATAGTTTTGTGATATTTATAAACAAGATGGCAACATGTTTTCGTTCATGTAACATATATGTACCCTTGGCTCCCCTTCCACACTTTTGTATACCAAATACGGATTAAGAAGAAACTTGGTAGAAATTTACATAATAGCATCAACAAATCGAATTTCTCCTATCCACTTACAACCAAGGATTTGAACCAACAAAATCTAAGCTAATATATCATCTCGTCTTCATAGTTAGAAGGCCAAATACAGAAATTGCTTTCGTAGATGCCATACAAGTTTCAACCATCCCCTCCCCTCTTGGCTCCAAGATTAAGGGGTTGTTTGGTTGTTTTTCCATTAAATCGTGTATTGATTAAGTTGTTTGTATGGATTAAGCTATATTGATATTTGTTTGCCGGGCTAAACGAACTTTCCATTAATAAAGTAACCAAAGTTGTTAAAGGCTCAAGGCGCACTTAGGCGCAAAGGGGTCAGGGGACCTAGGCGCAGGCGTGAGGCATGTGGCATGTGGGCCTCATGAATGCGAGATGCATTTTATGAATATATATTATATATATACACACACACAAACAACTCAAATATGCAGCAAGTACAAGCCTCCAATGCAACAACCGGCAGTACTTTGATAGAGGCAGAAGGGAGAGGGGTTTAAAGCGTGAGCCGGAGAAGTTTTAAGGTCTAGGTATTTATAGAGAAGGAGGCTTGAAGTTCTACTTTTACGAAATATAGGAGATGAGAAGATGAGAAAACTTATTTAATATAAGGGTTGTGACTAGGGATTTAGTAACTCTTTATGAGCCGTGCTTAAGCCCACAAGGCGCCTCAGCCAAGGCTATTCTCAAACTTTAAAAGATCCCAAGACCTCGAGCCTTAGAGCCTAGGTGCGCCTCACGCACACTTTTAACAACAATGAAAGTAACTAGAGTCAAAAAGTGAGATCCATCTTATCATAACATAACATCAACAAAACCAGTGGCTTTCATCCCAATTGGAATTAACCGAGTCTCTAACCCTAATGATCGCGAGGTTCGTTCTCATTGTTTCACATATGATCAACAAAACAACAAATGTTCATAGTAGTTACAAACATGGAGTGCCAGTGTAAGACGAATCACTTACCCAATTCTACTCTCCCATCATTCCGCACGCTTATAAGACGAATGCCTTCGCGCAGCTCTCGCATTCTCGTATTCAAATTTCAACACATTCGGTATATGTGAGGTATCCTTAACATAAAACCACCTCCCAAAGAAACTCTCCTCGATCACCGGAAAAACCCCTCGGAGCACAGAATTAACCACCCAAAACCACAACCCACCAAGAAAGATCCCAAGACCAGCACCAGCAAACACCTGGGCAACCGTATGGTACCCCAGATAAACCCTAGAATACATCGTAAGCAATGCCAATGGCCAAACAACAAGAACCACAAGCAACATTTGCTTTCTGAACAAAAGCCCAAATTTCCTGTGAGTCAACAGAGTAAAATAGGTTGCGAAAAAGAACATGTACTGCGAGTGACTGGAAGGCCAGCCGTGCGAATCGCACATTTCGAGCATGACGCATGTTTCAGGGCGGGCTTGTTGGACGGATGTTTTGATCACTTCGTTGACGAATTGGGAAACGATTAACCCTAGAGCGAAGAACATACCTTGGAGCTCGCGACGAAAGAGGAAGTGAGATACGAAACCGCCGAGGCTGATGAAGACGGGAACTAAGGAAATCCATGCCAAGAAATGGCCCAATTGATCTCCTTTGAAGTAACGGACGTGAGTTAGGGTTACAGCTCTCAGTTGATTTGACATGGATCTAACTGGAGCTGCAACGAAGTGATCGAATTTGGGGGTGGTTGATCAAAGGGGGTTTTCGAAGGATGTGGTCAATGATTCTTGAGACCAGATCTGAACTCTGTTTCTTAACCCTGGAGATTATTTGAAGACTCAACTCTGACTTTTTTTCTAATTTTCATTCTTTTCAATTCAAGAAATACCACTATTTGAAATCTTTAGTTTGTTGGCTTTTTAGAATTCGAAATAAAATAAAATTACATTTTTTATAAATCTTTGTATGACTAGACATATACCCGCACGATGCAGCGGAATGTAAGTAAAGAACGAACAATAAAATAAAATTTAAAAAAATAGTTTTTCAAAGAAACAAAAATATAGTGGAATACCTTTTGTTCAGTTGCAGATTCCGTCATTGATACCTGACCGTTCGTCTTCTTCTTGTACTCGGATGATACATAGAGAAGTTATATATATTTATAGTGAATGTAGAGAATATTTTAAAATCTTTTATTTTCATTTTCGATTTTACATTTAAATGTAAATATATTAAAAATATGGAATAATATTTTTATATCTATATCGTTTCTATTTTATTTTCTTTACACTTGGTTAATTTGTAAATTATTGCGGAATATTTTTATTTTAAAGAATACGATAATTTATTAGTGTATCTCGTTATTTTTTATTTTTAATTCATAGCAACCTTCTTTTTATATTATGCTAATATAAAATACGTGTATATTTTATAAAATAAAATAGATTTTATATTAGCAAAAAAAAATACGAAAGAAAAAAGAGTTTATATTACATCTCATTATGTAAAAAGATTTTATAAAATAAAATATGGAAAAATCATTATGAGATGTAATATAAAAAAATAGGGAATAAAAAATATTTTATATTAGTATATTATATCTCATTAATATAGATTTAAATGTAAAATCTACATTTAAAATAGATTATGCTAATATAAAATCTATTTTATAAAATCCTCCACCAAAAAAACAAATAGTTATATTAATAAATGAGTATCCATTCTACAAATAGATGATTATGTGAGATATTGTGCTTGAAAATGTTGTACCAAAGCATTAAGAAGTTGTAAATTAAGTAATTGACTTTAATTACTTGTAACTTGTGCTTAAAATGTTGTAATTAAAAGTTTTTTATACCGTTTTTATAATATAATATAGATTTGTAGGGTTTAAGATAAAATTTATCCCTTCCGTCTACGTAATAAATATCCACAATTGAAATAACACACTATTTTAAACATGTATAATTATTACATTTTTTTGTAAACCAAATAACATTTTTACCCTTATTTAATTTCTTTTATTTTCTTTTCACAACTATTAAATATTTGTTTATTAATTAAGATTAAATTTGAAAATTGAGTTATATACTTTTGAAAATTAACACGTATTTTGGGACAAACACAAATAAAAATATAGAAACTTATTTTAGGACGGAGGGTGCAAGTTTTTATTAAATATTTATTTGTTTTTATAAATAATTTATTTGTTTGGATAAAATGTAAAGAGGATAGAGAGATTAAAACAATTAAAATATACTTGATGGTGTTCTCAAACCCAATGACTTTAGCGTGTTCGTATCAAACCCCATGATTTAGGTATTGTTTGGTAAAAAAGTCAACTTATAAGCTAGTTTTTTTTGTACATGTTTGAATGACCATAAACTAACTTATAAGTCAGCTTATTGAAAAGCTACTCATAGTAATGTTTTGAAAAGTTAGCTCATCAGCTAGTTTGTCAAACATAGCCTTAAGGGGTGTTTACTTGGGGCTTAATGAGCTTAATGACAAAACCGGCTTATTCGCGCACACGTTTGAAGTGTTTACTTGAGGCTTAATGACAAAACCGACTTATTCGCGCAGACATTTCCGGCTTATTCACTAAGCAGGGGAAAGATGTGTTGTCCCCATTAAGACACATCTTTGACATTTCTACTATTTAAAAATAAAGACATGTCTACCCTCCTACTCAATAATCACGCAATAAAAACCTAGCTGTTCGATTTCACCTTCACTGCTTGTTCGATTTCGATTTCACCTTCACCGCTCGTTCGATTTTACTGCTTCGAGTTTATTGCTGGTTTGATTACACTATTTCAATTCACTGTTTGTTCGATTTCAACCCTAGACAATAATTTCCTTTGGTCGATTTCTCCAAAGGTAATGATTTTACTGATTGTTCGATATTTGTTTCTTCTCCATACTCGATTGTTGTTCCATACTTGTTTCTTCAGTCGATTGTTGTTTCATACTTATTTCTTAAGTCGATTGTTGTTCCATACTTGTTTTTTCAGTCGATTTTCGTTCCATACTTGTTTCTTCTCCATAGCTGCTCGACATTTCTGCAATGTAGATTTTTGTAACCATGATTTATACAATGTCGATTTCATACTTGTTTCATATTTGCTACTTTTTGTTTGAATTTGGCTACATTGTGTTTGAACTTGGAAGTTTAAGTACTTAATGAATTTTTGTTTGATTTTTTAGTTATATCAATGAATTTATGAACTCCTTTCACGAACCTATTGCCTATTTTACTAATTTTTTGAAGACTTTGTCTCGGAGGTAAAACCCGATTTTCTGAAGTGGTTACTTTAATTAATTTCCCTTCAATCAAATACTACAGTTTTATAGATAAATGTTGGCATTCATTTTTTCTTTTAGATGTCTTAAAATGATTTTTACTATAAAACAAATGTTTTCAATATATTTGAGGGAAATTTGCATCAAGATAAAATCAATATGATGTTTATTATAGGAACCAACTTTCAAAATCATCATTTAATGATCTTGAACAAAATTTTCGTTTATTTATTAATCTAATTTACTTGACGACTTGCTAACAAGAACATGGCTCAACTAAATATGACGGATCACGTATATAATTCTTTCTAACTAAAATTTCATGTCATGTATAATTAGAAAAATAAATTAAAAATACCAAAGCACTTGACAACTAAAATTTCACGTCGCAATAATTTAAGGTGTCAATAAGTTTCCCTTTAAAGTATTGGGGTAAAACGACCCTATAGGTTTTCAACAACAATATATTATCTATACTATATTATATAGTATAAATAAAAACTCGTAAAAACAATTGTTAAAGTTTAAAGTACCGTTATTTAATGTTAATTACTTAAAATCTCTTAATAATAATCGTTAAAATTTTATGTATTAAATTTAATATTATTTATTAACTTTCAATCTTTATCCCTAACCACTTTAACTCCCTTAAACCACTCCCCACTTCAACTCCCCTAAAACCACTCCCCGTATAACTAAATACATGATAAAAATCAAAATTTAAATATAAAAAATCTAAAATATAATTAAGAAAATATAACAAAATATTTAATGTTTATTTTATAAAAAAAAACATTATATTATTAAATCTAAAATTAATTACATTATTATTAAACTATCAAATAAACTCTTAAAAACAAGTTTTTATGCATTTCCTTAAAATTCAAGATTACAAGTCATGATGCATGAGTACACATTTATAAAATTATATGTTTGAATTCATAACTAACTGATAAACATTAATCAAAACAGAATAAACATCTAAATTTAAATATAAATAATTTAAAATATATAAGATAATCATTGAATTCTAACAAAATACTTAATTTTTTTTATATAAAAAACATTATATTGTTAAGGCTAAATTAAATAAATTTATAAAAAACTATTATCACTCTCTCAAAACCATTCAAAATCGTGTTGTAAATCGATAAAAATAAAAAAAACAAGAAAAATATTAAAATCGTGATGTATCTCGTTGTATTGCACAAGTACACTTCAAATTTATATATAACTTTATCTCAAAATGATCCCACAATATTTGTAGTCAAACTAATTCTCATTTCTATTTTATCTTTTGGGGTGTGATTAATTTTTTATTTAGCATTTATGACTTTATTATTAATCATTAGTGTTATTATTATTATTATTTTGGTAAATGTGGTTTTTCGAGACAACTTACGTACACAGACTAATTCTTGGGCTGCCACAAATGGTCTAGAGTTATTGTAGGTGAATCTTCATGGCGACAAGTGCTTTGGTAACACCTGGATTTGAATCCTGGCTAGATGAGATTTTCCACTACATTCTCCAAAGGCTTTGACAGTACGCCACAACCCAAATGGTTAATGATTAATTTTTTTTTTGTTAATTTTAGGGTTTGTTTGTGAGGACTACTTGTTAATTTTTTTTATCCATTGTTAATTGTTTTATTATTTCGGTAGAAAAATAGAAGGATTTAAAAAAAAGCAACATTCGAAACCTCTAATGATTATTGTATTCCGTAGTCTAAGAGCATCTCCAATGGAGGTTCTTACAAGAACCTCATTTTTACACTTTTTGATGCTACCTAATTTCTAACTCATCAATTTAAAAATTTATATAAAAATTCACAATGGTAGTTCTTATAAGAACCTCATGTCAACATCAATAATTATTATATATTAATAAATAAATATCAAATATTTAATTTAACTATCAATAAAAATGAGGAAATTGTCATTTCACACAAATTTCATGGTAAGAACCAAGGTTCTTATAAGAACATTACACAATGTTAGTTCTAATAAGTCATTGCACTTTTTGCTTATAAGAACCTTGCATTGAAGATGCTATTACTCTACTCATTTGATGCCTAAATTTTTTGATTTGAGTGATTTCCTTTAGGATCCATTGAAAGGAACAAATTTCTCATACTTGAGGAGTGTTTGGATAAAGGTACTAAACAATAACTAATGAGATTGAATATGAAAAAAAAACTATTTGATATTATATAATATAATTCTCCCTAAGACCAAATTTTTATTCATGGTTAAACTAGGGTAAGGGAGATGGAAAATTCATTTTCAATTTCATTCATTTGGCTGAATCAAGTAACCCATTTAATTTTGATTCTGGTTACTAATGATCCGCTACCAATATCAACTATTAACTTATACGAGTACCGACTTTCAAACCTCATTAATGGATTAATCAAGATAAACCCGAAAAATAACCATACTCAATTTGATAATGATAATTATATATGCTCATTAACTTGTCTCAAAATCAAAATTTTCTTAGAAAAATCCATTTAACACATCTAAAAAGTTTATAAAGAGAAACATCATAAACATGTGAAATCAATCTTTCTAATTAATTAACTTATATAAAAACATTTTTCTTATTGTATTTGACTTATATAAAACCTTGTTAGTTGTTGTTCAAAATATTTCTCATGTAAATCTTTTTCTTGATTCATCAAACAATTTCAAAGGGATACATGTTCACGATCATCTACCACATTCCCGACCCAAATTTCCAGTTTGAATCGAGCTCATCCAATTAAAAAAATCAATCCCAAAAGCGAAAACCAATTTAGAATTTAACCCTAATTTCCATTTGGGACAATGAAACCAGGGCATCCAAGCATGTATATGAGTTGGGGCATTTACGCACACAAATGCACATTCCTTTGGTCTCCGTATGATCAAACCCACTGTAGAAAGTTTCTTGGGCGAGCGCGCCCAAAACTCTATCGATCTTCTTTAAAAAAAAAACTCCATTTCTGTAATCGAAACAATGGCAGGTGAAAACCCAGCGTCTCATAAAAGAGACCCCATCAAGAACACAGGCATGTTTTTCTTTTCTTTTATTTATGCAGTTCATGGCCCAGATACACGTTTTGTGTTAATGGGATTTGATTTTTGATTTATTTTCTTGGATCATTTATGTGTAACTCTTATGGGTTCTTTTCTGTAATTGCGATGAACCCATTTTATGTTGTTGGTATGAATCTAAGTCTTACCCCTTTTGGGCATCATAGATTTTTGTTTTGTTTTCTTTATTTCAAGTTTGAAGATTTAATTTGGGTTTTGGGGGAAGTGAAAATTCCTAAAGAAAAACATTGAATTTGAAGGAATACAAGTGATTTCAATAGATAGAACACTTTCAGGATGCTACTTGAGGTGTAAATATGTGTGTATATATATAGAAATTTGGCCATCTTTACAATCTATTTATGCAAATTTTTAAAAATCTTGATCAATATACTTATAAGTTATATACTAATTACACACACACACACACACACACACATATATATATATATATGTATGTATGTATTTGGGGATTGCAGTTGGGAATGCTGCTGTACAAAGGAGAAGGCAGCATGCAGTTTCAGTGGTGAAAGAAAGAAGAGAAGCAATGTTCCGAACCAAACGATTGTGTAGAGACGGAGTTAGTAGCGATATGGATGTTGTAACCGATGGCGACATGATGATTGAAGAGGAACCATCCATTTTAGAGGCTCAGACATCTTCTGCTGTTGAAGAATTGAAGCTTGCAGTTTCTTTCAAGTAAGTCTAGTTTACAAGTTACAAATTTGGGCAAACATGTGTTCTACATTCAAATTGTTAGCTATACAATCTAATGTCATACATATAGATGTACTGTGTATGCTTAGGTAAATCGAATCAAGCGCCATTTGTGTATAAGTTAAACTCTTGCCATTTTTAGTTGGATGTTTGGTCAATTATGTTGATGATTTATCATCTGTTTGCAAATTGACTTAAAATTCTTATCTTGTTTCATTTCTTTTAGGGGAAAAGGCGCGATTCAAAAGAAGGTGAATGCTCTTCGTGAACTAAGGAGGCTATTATCAAGATCTGAGTATCCTCCTGTTGAAATTGCTCTTAAATCCGGAGCAATACCTCTACTTGCTCAATGTCTTTCATTTGGATCCGAAGATGAACAGGTAATTCTTGTCTTTATTTTTCATAAACACGTTCGCTTTTGTTTAAATAAGTTATCTAAAATAGGCTAACCCGTTTACAAATTAATGCCCACAATGCAGTTGCTTGAAGCAGCTTGGTGTCTTACAAATATAGCCGCGGGAAAACCAGAAGAAACTAAAGCTTTGTTACCCACATTACCGCTACTTATTGCTCATCTTGGAGGTCAGTGATCGTGCTAGTTAAATTTCGAGACAATTCCTTTTGCTTTACCAGTTCTTTTTGAAATTATTATAACATCTAGAGGTTATCTGCTTTTAAGTGTAAAGTGTTACTGATTTGGAGATTTTGCGTCGTTCTCAATAAAAAAGACGCATCTCCTCTGGATATCCCACGCTCCACCCGACTTTTTCTCTTTGTAAATGTCACGGATATCAATATACATCAAAGCTTGTGGTGAAATTGCAAGAAGTAGCTTTACCTTTTTCCTTTAAGATATGAACTGTGTATCTAACATGCTTCCGTAAGTACGGGGGGACCTTGTTAAGTATCTTTATTTGTTCATCATCACGGGTAATTTTGGAAAGTGAGAGATAATCTTTTTATATTAAGAAAGACGAAACTTGTTGTGGGTCATCTCAAAAAGGAAAGGACACTTTAATGTAGGACATATTAAGCACTTTAGAAACTTGGTTTTGCATTAATTATATGTTCATGATTCTTGTATGTGATCGTTGGTCCATATACCGACATTTTACAAACCAAACAACCCCAGTATATCCACTTTCTCGAAGGTGGGGTCTGGGAAGGGTGAGATGTACACAGACCTGACCGACATTTTGTATGCAATTAATCAATTTGTAGAGAAGGGTTCATCATGTGTTGCCGAGCAATGTGCATGGGCATTAGGAAATGTTGCGGGTGAAGGAGAGGATTTTCGAGATCTTCTCCTTTCACAAGGAGCGTTACATCCTCTTGCAAGAATGATGTTACCGGATAAGGGTTCCACAGTCAGAACAGCCGCTTGGACGTTATCAAATCTAATCAAGGTTCTTAATCGCTCATTTATCTTTTTCATTTATGCACTCTTGTTTGCATAAAAAGTTCAGGTTCCATTTGATAATATCATTTTCCTTAAATCAAGTAGACATAGCGATGTATCATATGAATTGGATCCATGGTGAAAATACCAAGTGGTCAAAAAGAATGGGACAATCTTTTGCAGTTTTCAGTCATACACATGTATATCAAGCATGTGGAAGGCTTTCAAAGGGAAAGGAATATAAAGAGAGCGTCTGTAAATAAAGGAGGAACTTTCTTTAAAGAAAACAATTTTGCAAATATCGTTTTTTTCTTCAAGATTCTAAAATTTTGTGTTTGTGAACGTAGGGACCAGACCCACAGGCTGCAACGAAACTCATAAAAGTTGATGGGGTGGTCGATGCTATACTTCGACACTTGAAGAAATCGTAAGCTTTTTTTTCACATCATTGTCGTGTAATTATATCTTAATTATTGATTAAAATTGAATTGTGTGAACTATTATGGTGTGCTATATGAACAGGGATGTTGATTTAGCAACTGAAGTAGCATGGGTGGTTGTCTATCTATCGGCTCTTTCAGATGTTGCTACGAGTGTGCTAATGAAGACTGATCTTGTACAAGTTCTTGTGGAAAGATTGGCCGCTTCAAATAGTTTGCAATCACTCATTCCGGTAACAAACAATCCATGATTCTCTTTTTTAGGGTCTTGTATTCATCGGTTCTATCTATTAGGATCAACAATCACACTTTGTTGTGTGATTGTTGAAATATTAATGCCGTTTGTTTTCTCGTGGCATTATTGTATGCAGCTGCTACGAAGTTTGGGCAATCTCATGGCCAGTGATGCTTACACGACGAACGTTGTTCTTGTTCCTGGGCATGAAATCACAGGCTAGTTCTAGCTTCTGCTTTCTAAAATAACTTCTTGTCGATTTGTTTACGATTTTTTTAGATTTTTTTTAAGGTTAAAGTCTCAGAAGTCAAAAACAGGCCCTTAGCAAAAAAGCTAGGGAAAACAAGACTCCATGTCTACCAATCAACCTCTGACATGTCATCACTTTATTGAGGAAAGAGAATAAAAAGATGAATTAAACAACTGGGGGTAGGCTAAATGCACCCCTATCTACTAATTTCCATCTCACACACATCAACATCAAGACTTACTTTTTACATTTTCAATGTATGATTTGACCTGATTCTAACCTAAACAGGGGTGCATATAGCAACACCCGATTTGTATCCCACTTGCTTAAAGCCAAAAGTTAGAAATGTTAACGAGAAAAGACAAAAGAATTGACCCCAATTCGTTTCGTGAGATTTGCAGACAGTATTATACGATCGTTAAGTAAATGCTTGAAGAGTGAGCATCGTTTCTTGAAGAAGGTATATATAATTTGGTGAATGGGGTGGCGGCTAATTAATTCATCCATCATACGTTCTTAATAAAACTTGATTTGTGTAGGAAGCGGCTTGGGTGCTATCGAACATAGCTGCAGGCTCTGTTGGTCACAAGCAAGTGATATGTAAAAGCGAAGCCGTGTTGTTATTATTGCAGCTTCTTGATTCAGCGCCATTCGACATAAAAAAGGAGGTGGCATATGTTCTAGGCAATCTCTGTGTTGCTCCAGCCGATGGCTCCGGGAGGCCAAGCTTATTGTTGGATCACTTGGTTTCATTTGTCAAAGCCGGATGTCTCGGTGGTTTTATTGATCTGGTTAGATCAGCCGATCTTGAAGCTGCCCGACTCGGACTTCATTTCATCGAGCTGGTAACACTCAAAACAAGTTGTTCTCGAAACCTTTTTCTTAAAAGAAATGAAAAGAAAAAAAAAATAGGAAAGGAAAGGAAAGGAAAGGAATAGTGGGAAGAAAGGGAAGGGAAGGAAAGAAAAGTTGAAAGGAGTGTATGATCTTTTACGACAAAAATACCCTCGTACAACCAAGTTAAAAAACAAATATAAAGGGTATATTTGTAAAAATGACATATTTGAAAATTTGTTTCCTTCCTTCCTTTCAAGAACACAAATACAAATTTTTCTTTCCTTTCCATCATTTTCTTTTCTTCCAAAATTCAAGAGCATTGTGTTAAAGATTATAACGTGTATTGTTGAAAATTTTACATGATCGTTAATCGGGGATATAATTGTGTGCAGGTTTTAAGAGGGATGCCAAATGGTGAGGGTCAGAAGCTGGTTGAAGGGGCAGACGGAATCGAAGCGATGGAACGATTCCAGTTTCACGAAAACGACGAGCTTAGAATGATGGCGAATCTGTTAGTTGACAGTTATTTTGGAGAGACGTATGGGCTCGATGAGTAGTAAAAGGATACATTGTGTAACAAACATTCCATGGTTGAATATAACTTTTGTTACATGTTAGGTTTTTTGGGTACATATTGATGCTGTTTTAAAACCATTCAAGTTGTCTATAGCATGTCGGAGTTGGTTTCATATATTATATATATATATTTTATATATATATATATATATATATATATATATATATATATATATATATATATATATACTAGGCATATACCCGCGCGATACAGCGGAATGTAAGTAAAGAACGAACAATTAATGTTATTTTCTTATATACATTTCATCAATAATCAACCATGATCAAAGAATCACAACTTATGAAACCTAAACCCATAAAGATATTCAATAATTAGTTTATTTTACAATTATTGACGAAAAAAATTATAATGATATTATTTATAATAAGAATGAAACGTATTTTACGATTATGTATTTTTAACGTGTTAACGGTGGAAAAAAAATAAAATGTATGGATAGAAAAACAAATTATTTCGTAGATATTCATGATATTTAATAGTACGGTTAAATTAAAAAATATTCAATATTGGGCTCATTTTGAAGATATTGAGGAGACGCTTATAATGATATAGTTTGTAGAAAAATTAACGTATTTTTTATTGCATTTTTGTTAATATATGATTATTTGTGTTAATATGATAATGATGTAAAATGAAAAAGTAAGGGATATAAAGTAAATTAAATAAGTAATTGTAAAGGTGATAAATGTAACATTGTAAGGTGATAAATGTAATTGTACAAAAGTTTGTACAATAACCGTTTTAGTTTTTTCATTATATAGTATAAATTATGATATTTAATAGTACGGTTAAATTAAAAAATATTCAATATTGGGCTCGTTTTGAAGGTATTGGCGAGACGATTATAATGGTATAATTTGTAAAAAAAAAGAACGTATTTTTTCATTGCATTTTTGTTCATATACGATTATTTGTGTTAATATGATAACGGTGTAAAATGAAAAATGAAAAAGTAAAGGATATAAAGTAAATTAAATAAGTAATTGTAAGGTGGTAAATGTAATATTGTAAGGGTCGTGAATGTTATTGTACAAAATATTAAAGGTGGTAAATGTTATTGTACAAAAGATTGTACAATAACCGTATAACCGTTTTAGAATTTTCATTATATAGCTAGACATATACCCGCGCAATGCAGCGAAATGTAAGTAAAGAACGAACAATTAATGTTACTTTCTTATACATATGTCATCAACAATCAATCATAACCTAAGAATCACAATTTATAAAACCCTAAACTTATAAAGATATTCAATAATTAGTTTATATTACAATTATTGACGAAAAAAATTATAATGATATAATTTATAATAAGAATGAAACGTATTTTACGATTATGTATTTTTAATGTGCTATTGGTGGAAAAATAAATAAAACATATGGATAGAAAACAAATTAATTCGTAGATATTCATGATATTTAATAGTACGGTTAAATTAAAAAATATTCAATATTGGACTCGTTTTGAAGGTCAGACGAGACGATTATAATAGTATAATTTGTAGAAAAATGAACGTATTTTTCAGCACATTTTTGTTCATATACAATTATTTGTGTTAATATGATAATGGTGTAAAATGAAAAATGAAAAAAGTAAGGGATATAAAGTAAATTATATAAGTAATTGTAAGTATGATAAATGTTATTGTACAAAAGATTGTACAATAACCGTTTTAGTAGTATAGATAATTCGTATATATTCTGATATTTAATAGTATGGTTAAATTAAAAAATATTCAATATTGAGCTCGTTTTGAAGGTATTGACGAGACGATTATAATGATATAATTTGTAAAAAAATGAACGTATTTTTTCATTGCATTTTTGTTCATATTCGATTATTTGTGTTAATATGATAACGGTGTAAAATGAAAAATGAAAAAATAAGAGATATAAAATAAATTAAATAAGTAATTGTAAGGGTAGTAAATGTAACATTATAAGGGTAGTAAATGTTATTGTACAAAAGATTAAGGGTGATAAATGTTATTGTACAATAACCGTATAACCGTTTTAGAATTTTCATTATATAGTATATATATATATATATATATATATATATATATATATATATATATATACACTTGGTTGGGATCAGGAGAGACCAACCTGTTTTCGTGAGACCATGTTTTTACACTTGAAACTTCACAACAAAACATTATGAAACAAACGGTTTAGATCCACTTCTCATGTTAACCTTAATTTCTCACACGATCATTCGTATATCTATATCTATATCTATACTATATTATAAAGCAGATATAAAAAACCCTTAAAAACAAGTTTTAAAGCTTAATGTACCGTTATTTAATGTTAATTACTTAAAATCTCTTAAAACAATCATTAAAGCGGTATGTACTACATTTAATGTTATTTATTAGCTTTCAATCATTATCTCTAACCACTTTAACTCTCCTAAAATCACTCCTATCATAATTAAATATAGATAAAAATCAAAATTTAAATATAAAAAATCTAAAATATAATTAAAAAATCTAACATAATATTTTATAAAAAACATTATATTATTAAACCAAAATAAATTATATTATATTTTGTAGCTAAGTTTGTAATTGAGTTCAATTATTATGTTTTACTATTTAATATATCGCTATTCGATTTTTATTTATTTATTTTTTGGAAAAAGGGGACGGAACCCCCAGAATTTTTTTTTATTGAAAACGAAAGAAAAGATTACAAATTACGAGGGACATACCCCAAGGTTTTACAATGAAAGCTTAAAGTAAGCTTAGGAAAAACCAAAGAATAGATTTAACCCAACAAAACATAATAGACATATACAACCAAAAGACTAATCCAATACTTTCAAAAAATAAAGTCCTCGTAAATCGGCCCAAGCCTCACAGCAGCCCATCAAATAAGACCAAGCCCAAAACAAATTTTGAAAAAGCCATATCCATCTCTTCGAAAAAATCCAAACATATCCCTGGGTGCGTATGCAGACGGGGTGAGACGGAACGGGACAAAAAAAAATAGTCCTATGTTTGGTGTGTCATGGGACAAAAAGGAGATGGGACAACATGGGACAAAATTAGATTTTCATGGGACAAAACTTAAATTTTTTTGTTCCACCAAAATAGGTGGAACAACATGGGACAAAAAACAAGATTACAAAAGTACCCTTGCATCAAAACCTGGAGACTAAACCTAAGCCAAAAACTTCTCTAACTTAATCGTCCGCCTCATCTTATTTGATTGCCTCTTTGACTCAAATTGATTTCCATAAGTATCTTCGTTCTGAATTCGATTTTGTTCATTTGGTTCAAATCAATTTCTAAAATATTGACCGCAATCTAGCTAAATCATCGCCTCCATCAACATCTATTGGTTTACGAATCCACCTGTGAGGTGGTTCAAATCGATTTCACCCAACCTAAATCGTGAAGATTTCAGATTATCGACCGCAACGTAAAATCGATTTGAAGATTTCATTTGAAGATTATCTCGATTTGAAGATTCGGTATGAAGATTATTTGAAGATTATCTCGATTTGAAGATTCAGTATGAAGATTTGGATTTGAAGTTTTTGATTTACAGATTTGAAGATTCGGTATGAAGATTATTTCGATTTGAAGTTTTCGGTTCGACAAGTTATAAATCTGATTCTGATTTCAATTTCAGTTCGAAGTCATATATGTGGGTTTGAAGTGAGATTCATGTGATTTCGCTTCTGTATGTCGAATTCAATTTCAACTTGAAGTTATATGTTGATTTGAATTTGTATGTTGGTTTACAGATTCTTATGAAGATTTTGATTTCAATTTGTATGTTGATTTTGATTCCACTTGTTATATATTGATATGCAATATTACAAGTTGTTTTAACATGATGGAATTACTTGATTTACATTAAACAATATTTAGGGGTAATATGGTCATTTTAGCAGTTTTGTTCCGTCCTGTCCAGTTTACCAAACACAATCCAGACAATTAGTTCAGTCCTGTTCTAGTCGTACCAAACGTAGGACAGACAATTAGTCCCGTCCTGTCCAGTTCTATCCCGTCCCGTCCTGTCCCACACAGTCTGCGTACCAAACGCTACCTTATAACTTTGGTGAGACAAGGCCCAAATAAGAAGAAATTTACAGCCCACAATTTGATCGCTATTCCATTTAGGGGTGAGCAAAGGTGGGTACCCGCCCTAACTTCCTAGAACCGGCGGTTCCTGAAATAAAAGAACCGGAACCGGTTACACCGGTTCTTTATATTTGGGAACCGGTTCCGGTATCGGGTACCCACTATCTAATTTTTAATTTTTTTATCATTCATATTATAAAAAATTATATATTAACATATTACAAAGTTCAACGTAAAAAATAAATACCACAAACGTGAAAACTAATATGATAAAAGTTAATAAATCCTACAAACGATGCTTACAAAACAAATTAATATTATAAACCGTGCTTCCAAAACAAATAAATACTACAAACGGTAATTTCAAAACACTTCACGTCATTTAAATTAGTTGGGGTTAATAAATACTACAAACGGCGCTTCCCAAAAAAGTAGTTTATTTAATTTTTATAAATAAATAAATTATATTTTATTATAAATTTAGCGGGTACCCAATGGTTCCGGTTCTGGGTACCCAGTGGGACCGGATACCCGGTCCCGCCAGGTACCCAGCGGGTAACGGTTCCAAAAAAAATGAGAACTGGAACCGGAACCGGTCCCGTCCGGTTCCATGTTTTAGGAACCGGAGTTAGAACCAATCACATCGGTTCCGGTTCCGGAACCGGCAATTCCGAAGAAGTTTTGGTTCCAAAGTCGGGTACCCGCTTCCGATTCTCACCCCTAATTCGATTATTATTGATGTATTTTTAAAATTTTAATTTATTGTAATAAGTTATGGTTTTATATTTTTAGAACCAATTTGATTTTTTGGTCGTCGTTTTTGTACTTTTATGCATTAACTTCTGTTTATTGATACACACTACCTAAAATTTAAGAATAAAGTAATAATGCATGAGTACAAATTTCTAAAGTTATATGTTTGAATTAATAACTAACTCATAATCATTGAATTCTAACAAAATATTTATTTTTTTATAAGAAAACATTATATTATTAAGTCTAAATTAAACAAATTTATTAAAAAAAATCATTATCACTCTCTTAACACCATCCAAAATCGTAATGTAAATCGACAAAAAAAATGAAAATAAAATAAAACATTAAAATTGTGATGTATCAATCTGGATTGCGCGAGTACGCTTCTATTGTGTATATATATAGGGAGAGGTTCATTTGAGAAATGCTAAGGCTATGTTTGGCAAACTAGCTGTAAGCTAGCTTTTCAAAACACTAATATGAGTAGTTTTTCAATAAGCTAGCTTATAAGCTAGTTTATGATCATCCAAACATGTATAAAAAAAAGATAATTTATAGCTAGCTTTTTTTTGCCAAACAATGCCTAAATATATGAGAAATAGAGAAGTAATCTTAGCCTTTCATTCGGTCAAGATCGGCTTTGACTGGTCAAATATTGCGTATTTGACTGGTCAACAAATATGGCTTTGACTGGTCAAAACTTACGACTATTTCAAAAATAGAAGGATAATTTCGTAATTTTTACAAATACACAGGACGAATTCATATATGAACTATATGTTCATAGGGGCATGTTCAAACGAGAAGACAACCAATTTATGAGAAGGCGAGAATCAACTTAGACCACACAACTCATTAGAAAATAACATAAATAAAAATTGAAAATATTTTTTAGAAATCAAGATAATTATTATCTTTAATGGAATATAAATTTCTACTAAGGGTAGAATTGGAACAAAAAGTTACTAAAAACCCTTAAGAATCTCGTTATCCTATACTAGGATATGGCAAATTATTCAACTTATTTTTAAATAAAGGGAAAAGTAAAAAAAAAAAACCCAATAAACTATCATATTTTGAATGGTTAAGTCCTTTAACTGTTTTTTTGAATGAAAAAACCATTAAACTTTATCATTTTGAATGATTAAGTCCTTCAACTATTTTTTTGAACGAAAAAACCATTAAACTTTCTAATTTTGAATGATTAAGTCCCTCAACATTTTTTTTGAATAAATAAACCATCGAACTTCTAAAAATTGGTTATCTTTTTTTAAAGATATCTGGAACTGACGATGAAAGTTTTAATGTAAAAACAAATCAAAATCAGTTTTACCGTTCTCAAATTATACGCCATTAAAACTCCACATAGACAATCGTATCGCTCCGTCTCGCCTCTCCCCATTGCTCTTACATTGTCCGTTCTCCATATCAACTAAGACGTTGTTGCTCCTGGCATCGATCTCTCTCTTTTTGATCTATTTTTTATTTATTAAAAGATATTCGGTTCCATGTAGTTTTTTTGGGGTAAAATGATATAAGTAACCAATTTTTAAAAGTTAGATGATTTAATTTATTGAAAAAAAATATGCAGGGACTTAATCATTCGAAATTGGAAAATTTCATGGTTTTTTCATTCAAAATTAGAAAAGTTTAATTGTTTTTTCATTCAAAAAATAGTTCAGGGACTTACTCATTCAAAATGATAAAGTTTAATGGTTTTTTCATTCAAAAAATTAGTTTAGGGACTTAACCATTAAAAATGGAATAGTTTGTTGGGTTTTTATGAACTTTTCCCTTAAATAAAAAAAAAAGCAAACTATTAGCACCTTCTGGTTGACAATTATCAAAAATGAGATTTTTTTCATGGTCCTATCACAACAAAAAAAGTAGTTTTGAAAGAGATCTAGAATGATTTTTGTATATGATAAATAATGGTAAAAAAATAAATTTAATATGAAAAATCATATATTGATATTATCAATGATTACATGTGATAATATCACACATCATATGTGATTACATGAGATTAAATAAATTGTAAAACATATAAAGCCAATACCATAAATCATATATGGTAATATCATATATAATAGTACCAATGATCACATGTGATAATATCAGTAATCACATGTGATACTATCAATAATCACATATGATTACACGTGATATATTAAAATAATGGTAAAACAAATGAATCTAGTATAGAAGATTACATATGATAATATCAAATATCATATGTGATACTATTATTGATCATATGTGATAATATTAAATTGAATGTTAAGAAATAATGTGTAATTGGTCAAGTTGGAATGATGAGGAATGTTGCAAAGTTTTGAGATGTGTATAGGTTGAATGGTGATCCATTCTTATTGATAAGATTTTAGTTTTTAAATTGGTTTAAAAATATTCAATTTATTTGAAATTTAATTACGGTTAGAATTTTTCTTATGTTATAAAATGACATTGATATCCTTTTTAATTTATTTTTAGAGGATTTTATTTTAATTAATGATTTAATAAAATATGTGGTTCGTATTTTTTCTCCCCTTCTCGCAAATTATTTACCTTCTCGCATGATCCTCCCTCTATGTTCATATGTTAACCAGTGTAATTGACATATGAAGTCCTTTAACTGGTTCATATATGAACCAATTAATTTATTCACATATGAACTAATTAACTGTAGATTAATATGTGAATCAGTTGAACTAATTAACAGATTCATATATGAATCTTTGTGATTCACATATGAACTAATTAACTGATTCATATATGAACGTATAGTTCATATATGAATTATGTAAAAGAGTTCATATATGAACATATAATTCATATGTGAATCATACATGTTCATATATGAACTCGTCCTGTGTATTTTACGAAACTACCCCTCCATCTTCTACAGACCACACAAGAAATTATCCGGTGCTTCACGGTCAAAGCCGCAAATGTTGACCTGATAAAAGGCTAGAATCGTTTTTTTTTATTTATCATATATTTAGTATTTCTCAAATGAACCTAATTCTATATATATATAGGTTGATTTATTTTGTTAACCCAATTTTTTGTACTAATTGGGTTAACAAAATAATTGAGTGGAAAAGACACATTTGAAGTAATTGTTGATCATTGAAAAACACACGTTTGAAAATTTTATGCTTTGTCTATATAATTGAGTGGAAAAGAAAAAGGTGTATACAAAATAGGTGTTGTTTTTTACGGGACATGAAGAGTTCACGTAAAAATAACATATGTGAAAAGATTTGTATTGAAATGAAGACCGCTTTGAATTTGGGTCAAACACAAATTGATACAAGTTGAACTAAAAATGAAGTATGACAACGAAGTTGTTGTCTTGGTGATGGAAGAAGGGTTGTCGTTTGGGTACTTTGATAACCCACACTTAACGAGGTTAATCCAAACAACTTATAAAAATGTTGAGGAATTTATCATTTATTAGACATTATTGGAGGGATATGGTTTTAGGTATTTCAAACTAACATTTGATACACTTGTAAGATAGAATTCGACCTATCTATTTAATGTTTGAATGTTGTAAAATTACTATTTAGAATTGGAGGATTGTTGAAAGATTATGTGATGCACTAGAAGTATTTAAAAATAATACAAGTAAATTATGCCATAGTTTCCTACATGAATTTACAACTAATAAATATTTCAAAAAGTTGTCTCAACCTTTTACGTGTGTCGTTCGACCATAATCATTCACATAGTAGAAGTTTTAATAAATGATATTGTTAACGTCATAGGTTTAACAAAAAAAAAAAAAACACACACACACACAACCTTTGCACAATAAGTTTACTAGAGCATCTCCAACAACTTCCCCAAAATTTCTCCAAAATGGAGAACCAAAAGTTAAAATCTCGAAGAAAATTTACATCCATCTCCAACAGATTCCCCATTTTGAAGATAAATCATTTCATTTCAAAGTTTCTCATTGATGAGAAATAATAAAATAAAATTTCTCTCCCCAAAACATTTCATTTCAAAGTTTCTCATTGGTGGGAAATAATAAAATATAATTTCTCTCTCTTGATAATCATTTTTGGGATATCTCCAAATTTGGAGAAAATTACACCCTCTATCCTATTTTCTCCATTTTGGAAAAGCTTTTGAAGCAAAAAAATTGCTCAAAATATCCATTTTCTCCATTTTGAAGAAGTTCTTAGATTCTTATAATAACAACGTCTCATAGTCCAAAGTAGTAGAATGATCCAATAATTCTAAATCAACTTAAAATCATGGTAAAATAATCAACCAAATAACAAATATATTATTTTATCTATGTAGGACGAGTTGTCATAAAAACACATTGAATAATGAGCCTGATACGAAGAAAATATTTATACTTTATAATAAAATAATCAACCAAATAACAAATGATCGAAAACCAAATCCTCCCTCAGTGAATTAGGTTTTTATATGGAATCAAAGTATCAAACTTTGTTATGTTTACGAGGGTCAAAGATTTTGATTTTTGAAAAACTTAATGTATGTATTAACATGATGGAAAAAATTAGACCTGGTAAACGTGTCGTGTCGTGTTGGGTTCAAAGCTAAACGGGTTGAAATTTTCTAACCCTAACTCGGCCCGTTTAATAAACGGGTTAGAAAATCGCAACCCTAATTCGACCCGCCTAACCCGTTTAACATTTATAAAACTAAAAATTAAAAATCGAAAATTCAAAAAAAAGTACAAATCCAAAATTCAAAAGAAATCATTATAAATCCAAATTTTATACTTCAAACTTATAAGTTATAACCAAATTTGAAACATTAAAAATCCAAAACATTAAAAAGAAAACTTATAATATTATATATATACACATATACATATAAACGGGTTATTCAGTTCATTTCGAGTTGAAATTTTGACCTTACCCGTTTAATTTTCGTGTCGTGTCGTGTCAACCCGTTTACTTAAACGGGTTGAAATGTATTACCCAAATCCGTTTATTTCGTGTCGACTTAGCGTGTCGTGTCATTTTTTGCCAGGTCTAGAAAAAATAAGCCACAATTTTCGATTTTGGCCAGTATAACCCTGGATTTTTACTAACTATATTTATTATGCTAAAGTTTTTAGCACATTTTTAAAAATTAACACAAATTTTGGAGTACAAAAGTTTTTATTTAATAAAACTTAATAAATTTAATATTATTGCATGAAGGAAGCTAAGAAGGATAGAAACCGTATTTAAAAAAACCTTCAATCTTATTAAGATTAAATAGCTAATACATGTTTTTCCTCTAAACTCGTTTTATAAAGAATAAAATGTGTCACGTATAACAAAATTGGGTATGGCTTATATTAGTGTCACGGTTTTTTCTTAATCAACGTAACAAAACTATAATTTTTCCTACTTTATACATATTTTAAGTTTTCAACCCATGGTATATATACCGATCTGGTAATATAGGTGATGTGAATGTCAAGTTTTTAACTGTAATGTTAAATTGATTATATAGATTGCCAAGTTGTTAATTTTATTTTTTTTAGCTTACGAAAATCTCAATCGGCACCCTCCTGCGCATGGGTAGGAGTTGGAGTAAAACCAATCAAAGGAGCTTGTAAGCCCCTCCCACATTCATGGTTATAAATCACAAAATGTTTACTACTCCTTCCTATATGGGACATGTTCCCACACCCACTTGATTTTTGCCAATTTCATCCCAAACATTTAACTTTGAGCATCGATATCTCATTCACACATATTTCGTTTTGGACACATAATATATCGTTTCGAAGCTCTCATATAAGAGAACACAAACCCATAAGAGTTCGATATATACAATACATATACATGTATTTAAAAAACCATATTTTTTACTGAAATTTTCCAAAAACTCCAAATCTTCTTCGATGGTTTGTGCCTTCTAATGGGATGATATCTGCCTTTTGATATTGTTGCTTTAGCTTTGAATTTGAATTTTGGACCAAGATCTTTGAATTTGAATTTGAATTTGGCCAGAAACAGACAAAGCATCAAACAGTTTTGCATATATTTTTCATGTAAATAGAATAGGATTTACATAAACCTGAAACTTTGACTAAACAAAAGAAAAGTAGGGAAGAAGAAAACAAAAACATCAAAAAGAGCTGAGAAAACAAGTGAGACATGAAATAGGGAAGGAAGAAGAATTTTGTGACCATTTTTGGAGGTGGGGGTGCGTGAAAAACAAATTCAAAACATAAAGATAAAAAAGGTAATCTGATAAGTTACCATTCATAAGATTAGATGGCATCAATGACTTGTACATTGTGCTTAAAGAATGGTAATTAAGAGATTTTTAAAATTTGTGTTTTAACATGTAGTACTCAATGCATGGAAGATAGTATTTAAGAGTTTTTTATTTATACTTTATAATATAGTATAGATATAAACAGGGGCGGAACACAAGTTTCCCGACCACAGGGGCCGGAGATAATATATTATATACAATTTCAAAAAAATATAAAAGATACATTATCCAAAGTTATAACATAGTAAAATCTTTAAAACTAAAAGTTAAATATGAAATATCAAACATCACTTATTAAAATGGAACCCGTCGATCTTTTGCGTATGCAAAATATCGCTTAGTAATTTTTCGCATGTGTCCCCACCAACCAAAAAACCAAATAAAGTACCTTGAAATCAACCAAAAAAGTCTCTCGATATCAAACAAAAAAAAACGAAAAAGTCTCTCGAAATCGACAAAAAAAACGTAAAAATCCCTCAAAATCAACTAAAAAACTTTAAAGATCCCTCGAAACCGTGAAATTACGCTAAAAATACATCGGACGATAAAGTGTGGGAACAATATTTGTTTAACATTTTAAGCAATGGAGTTACAGAATTTGCTTAACATTTTAAGCAATGGAGTTACAGAATTTGCTTAACATTTTAAGCAATGGAGTACACAGAATTTGCTTAACATTTTAAGCCGTATATATCATTTTGAATCACACTCGTAGAGAAATGATGCCTAGTTCTCATCCAAAGGTCGATAATCACTTCTCACACTTTTCACCATTAACTCAACTTCTCACCGGAACCCAACCCTACCGGTTAAAATGTTTATAAAAAGTGCAATTAGTTGGAGAAGATAAAGCAAAATTAGCATTATGGATAGAATGAGCATAATTAGTAGAACATGGTGGAAAAGATGGAGGGGTCAAGTTAATTCTTTATTTATTTTATACCTAAACCAAAATTACATTGTTGAAAATTGTTGCATGTAATTTCAAAATGTGGGGGGGCCCTGGCCCCTGGTAGCCCTAAGGGCCCTCCGCCACTGGATATAGATATATAAAGATAAATTCATTTTTTTTATTTACATTAAAATCAAACTATATACATAAATGAAATAAAATTATAATAAATTATTTTATTTTTAAAAAAAAAATATTAGTTAATCAAATGTATATTATATATTGATTATTTTCAAGAATTAAAGTCACTCATGAATTCAAAAAACGTTTCATCTTTTTCAATTCTAAATCATTAATATATATAAATGAATATTAAATACAATATATATATATATATATATATATATATATATATATATATATATATATATATATATATATATATATATATATATATATATATATATATAGGGTGCGTTTCTTTTGCAAACCAAACAATTTGTATAAACTATGCAAACCAATCTTAGGCGTTCATCAAGTCTAATGAATATATGATTTTATTATGTTTCCTAATTTAAAATCATGATTATAATGAATAAACTTAACATTTTCCATATATATCACAATCATTATTAATGAATCATAATCATTATCCATAAATATATCTATTGTTTTCTAATATAGTGGTTTGCATAGTTTGTACAAATTGTTTGGTTTGCAAAAGAAACGCACCCTATATATATATATATATATATAGGTCATAAGAATTGTGTTGTCATTTTATGATTGTTGGGTACATGAGTTTTTTTACAATTTTGAGGTATACATTTTCATTTCTTTAAAAAAATATTTAATACACATTTTTACCCTTTATGAAAAATGTATGTTTCATTGTAATTTGGTTGTTCTCTTTGTAATGTTACTTGCAAAACTATGTTCAACATCCAATTATCCAACTCTATTCATCCCTACTTATCCATAAATTGAAGTTTTTTTTATTACCGTTTTTAATTTCTAATTTTTTATTGCTTTATCGTTTATATTTAATTGGAAGTGTAATATGTAAACGTGTATTATGCTAAACTTTTTGTTCTTTTCCTAGAAAAAAAATCACGAGTGACGGAGGAGAAAATAATTGTCCGCTTTCTTTAAAATAAACACATTTAACATATGAAACCTTACAAATGTGGCTATGAGGACCATTGTCATATATAGGGTTAATCTACAATTAATATGCCAACAATTTTTTAGTATTGTTGTGGATCTTATTAATTTCATTTAAAACAACCATATATCATAATTATTGTATGTTGCTTCTTTTCAATGTTAAACTCAATTGTTACGAAGTTTGGGTATACTTCATTACCTCCATCTTCTTCATCAAAATATACATAAATCTCTTCATCAACATTTTGCTTGAGGACTTTTTTACTTATGTTGGGATTTTTTGGAATTCTACCATTTGAGTTGTATCAATTTGATGTAGCTTGAATTGAACTTTGAATAATGAGGTTTGTTATATTTTATATCATTTTTTGTTTCTTAATACTTGGTTTTTATTTTATTTTTTTTGTTTGAAGCGGTTGGCAAATTGAAGACATTGTTATTTTATTTTTTCTCATAGGGAAATGTTTTGTTTTGTTCCATTATTATATTTATATATTTGTAAGCAACATAGATGTTACACTTGATTGAAAGTGGTCATTAATTCATAAAAAATAATGTAAATATGAAACATATATTTGGCATCCATTTAATTGAGCTTATTAATATTATGTTAATAAATTACATTGCAAAACAAATTTATAAGCTATGGAAAGATAAATTTTGCATACACTCAACATAATGTTTAATATTACCAACCATTTTTTAAATTAACTTCAACATCATAACATTATTTTTGTAACAAAAATATATAAAAAAGGATATGTAAGTCTCTTTGTTAATTAAAGCAATATATAATTAAATTATAACTAAGAAATAATTTGTATTTAAAAGTAGATTTCTTATCGAGGTAAGGAAATATCACAATGACTAGGTGTGTATCAATTTTATTAGAGAATGTTAGTTGTTTGAACCACACCAGGTTAGAAGAGATTGCGTTTTATTAATTTTCAATTAACGAATTACTTTTCATCTTACCTTTGTTACATATTTATGCAAACCTAAAACTTCAAATCAATGAGAAACCATCAATGACTTTTATATTTTTCCTAAGAATCTTGATTTATTTTTTAATTATAATGACTTATTAAATGTGCAATTTTTCAATTTCTTTATCAATTTTTTTACATCTAATAACTATTACTTACACTTTTCTATTAATCAAATATTATTAGCTCACAATTTAAATAACAATAACAATTAAAAAAAATTATAACTTTTATTCATATTTAATTTTTTATTATTATCAGACATATATTTTTATTGAATTTTACACTCTCAAAAAATTAGTAGTAATTTAACAATGATTATAAATCAAAACTTTTGTTAAATGAATCCCATATTTTTTATACCCGCTAATAAAATTATCAATTTTATTCACGTTTTCTTTTGTTACCTTTAACAACTATTCCTTACATTTTTTTCTACTAATCAAATATTAGTCCCTGACATTTTATAACTTTTATAACTTTATAATTTCTTCATTTTTTTATATCTAACAACTATTACTTACATTTTTCTATTAATCAAATATCATTACATCATATTTTTAATAACAGATGTATCATTTTCTTTCAACTCCAAAAAGAAGAAAAAAACACAATATCATCATCAATCATACAAACAATGCATAAATTAAGACAATCGATCATTTCTACCATTAATTGGAAAAAACCTATCATATATATATATATATATATATTAAAATTCCACTAATTAAATTCTAATGATTTCTACAAATAATTTATATCAAGAAATTGTTCTATTCGCCTAATGATCTCTTTGATAGTGCATATATGCATATGTTTGCTGAAATATTATATGCATATGTGCACACTGGTGTCTAATATGGATATGTGCATATTGAGTATATGCATATCTGCACACTAGTATCTAATATGCATATGTGCACACTGATGTCTAATATGGATATGTGCATATTGAGTATATGCATATGTGCACATTGAGCATATGCATATCTGCACACTAGTATCTAATATGCATATGTGCACATTGAGTATTGTAAATATGTACATGTTGTATATGTGCATATCAGCTGATCTATTCTGCATTGGTTGAAATACACACTGACATCTAGACATATATATATGCACACTCGAAATATGAAAAAACATTAAATATTAAATATTATACTTAATATTTAGATAACTACCATATTAATAACTATTTGGCATATGGAAATCATTAAATATGGAAATATTATATTTAATATTTAAATAACTATCATGTTAATAACTCATTGAAATATAGAAATACATTAAATATGCGTGAATTATTAAATGTCTATATTACCCTTTGAGAATTAATAGGATTGAACCCATGATATAAACTCTAGGATGAGTCTGATTGGTTGAAAATTGGTTAACATCAATGTCGTGGTTAACAAATGAAGAGGACCTTTAATTAATATACATTTAAGTAAAAACTCTTTAAGTGTAATATTTTATGCATTGTATACTACTACTTTATGCATGAATTCTTCAAATCTCTTAATTTCATAATATTATGCATGATGTACATGAAACTGTTAAAGGCATGGAATAACATCTTACAGTCACAACCACCATCGATCAGTCTGTGGCTCTGTGTTTCTTTCTTTAGAAAAAAAGTAATCATTATATTCTAAGCTTTCATCCAAAACTTAATGTGGATTTTTCACGGGTTTAGGGTGATTCCCATCTCATCCCTGTTTATGGATTCAAACTTTTTAAAATGGATGAAAATAAATAGCATAAATAACTCTTTTCACAAAAGACAAATTAAACAAATAGCTTTTTTAGAGCATCTTCAATAGCTTTCCTATAATTTTTCTAAAATAGAAAACCAAAAGTAAAAATCTCTAAAATGTATTACATTCATCTCCAACAGATTTGTTATTTTAGAAAATTTAAAACAACTTATATTATTATAATATTCTCTAATTTAACATCCCAATACACTTAAAAAAAAAAACTTAATATAAAATGATAAAATTGAATCTCATTGGTGGAATGGAATAAAATAATATTTTTTTCTCCTATTTAGAGAATTATAGAGATTTCTCTATATTTAGAGATTTTTACATGATTCTCTATTTTAGCAAACAATATAGCAATGCTGTTGAAGAAGAATAGCAAATCAAAACTCATTTTTTTCTATTTTAACAATGCTGTTGAAGATGCTCTTATCATTTTTTTTTTTTTTTTTTTTTTTTTCTTTTTCAAAATGGCACTCCATTTCGCCTACACATGATATGGTTCATTTATGTGATAACACGTGTACATATGACAAGTTGACTACCTATCACTATGTAAAACACTTATGGTCTCATTGGTGAAAAAAATTGTACTTTTCACCGGCGCCAAAAAATAGGTAGTCATGTGAGAGGTCATCACCCGCTCTTCTCTCTAACCTCCAGCCACCCCTCTATTAATACAACCATAAATGTTTGATTTTATAAGATTTTAATAACACATTTTATACCCTTATAATTATTTAGTTAGTTTACTTTATACCTTTTACTTTTTTACTTTTTATATTACACCATCATCATATTAACACATATAATCGTATATTAACTAAAATATGTTTAAAAAAATACTCTTAATTTTAACAAGTTACACCATTATAATCGTCTTTTCGATACATTCGAAATGAGCCAATATTAAATATTTTTTTAATTTAACTAATTAATTATATATTAAAATATGTCAAAAATACGTTTTAACATATCACATTAACATACATAATTATGTTAAAACGTATTTTTTGACATATTTTTACATACGTTAAGGAAATCGATATATATATATTTGAGTCTTTGAGATACGATTTCTAATCTCTTGTAGTTAGGCAACCTAATTCAGCTCCACATAAGATAGTCAAAGTACGGTTGAGCAATCGACATGATATATATATATATATATATATATATGATTTGAAATAAAGTAAAATTATTGATTTGAAAACAAAACTTTTATGTGAAAACAAAATCATATGTGATCTGTAGCAAAACACAATTAAACCGCCGTCATATATTAAAAACACAAGTTGGAATTTGTTGGAATAAAAAAAATACGCAATATATTTATTATGTTTATTATCTTTATGTTAAAAACTTACGTTCGATGTGATGCATTTTATCTTTTTTCAAAAAAAAAATCGATTAACCAATTTACAATATATGACATATAATAATATAATTAAATAAAAAATTATTTAATATTAGGCTCATTTCGAAGGTATCGACGAGACGATTATAATGGTGTAACTTGTTAAAATTAAAAATTATTTTTAACGTATTTTAGTTAATATATGCTTATATGTGTTAATATAATGAAAATGTAAAATGTAAAACTAAAAGTTATAAAGTAAATCAATCAAAAAAGTTTATGGACAAAAAATGTAACTATGAATTAAAAAGGCAAAAAAAAAAAAATCAATGTGAGGGGAGGGGAGGGGGTGTTTTTTTTTTTTTTTTTGCAGGGGTAGTCATGTGAGGTCATCACCCGCTAGCTCTTTCTCTCTAACCTCCCGCCACCATCCATAAAAGAAACCTCTACTCCATTTAAAATTTCAAATCGCAAATCAATTTAATGCCCTTGCTTGAATCCCAAATCAATTGAGTCCCACAAAGCTAGCTCTACAAAGAACCGTACTAAGATGAAGTTGGTATCTTTAAACCCCGGTTTTCTTTTAGTTCAAGTTTATTGCTTTTTCGTGATATATATATTATTGAACTCATATTTATGTTACTGATACATTGCAGGTGTAAATTGGTTTGTTTCTGTTTTCATTTGAAAACCATGAATATGCTCTCATCACTTATCTTAACCTGGCTGGGTATGTATACTTGCTATCAACAAAATAGCTACGAAATATAAATGGTATCTGGAGATATGATACATAATAAAACCAACACTTGCTTATGAAAAGATGTATACACAAAACCAACCAACACTTAGGTGTCGTTTGTTTTTTAAGAGGTCTAAAGTCTGAAATCTTAAATTAGTTATGATTAATAAGAGGTGATGTGTAAAAAGGTCTGAATGATTCAGACTTAAGAGCTATTAAGAGGTTTTTAGGAAAAAATAAACAACCCCTTAGCAGCTGTTCAAAATTAGTTAGGTTTTAGGAATAATTAAAAACATTTCAATTTTTGTATATATAAAAGCCTTCACATTTACTTGCATGTTTTTGCAAATATTCAGATGCTATGAGGAACAAAGATTCAACATTTCAATTTTTGGCAAATAGTGTTTATGTTAGTGGAGGTTGGAATTGGTGGTCTCGGAAGGTATAATAATCTAATTCTTTCAATGTTTTTTATTAGGCCTCATGTTCAATTTCGTATTGCATTTTATTCTTTTGTCTAAATTTTGTATTTATAAAATATTATTATATGTTTTTTTTAAAAATGGGTTTTCTTTAATTCATATATACGATGCACATGAGGCGTCACCTCTTACTACTTCGTTGGATTTTACGCCTTCTTTTAGTGAGGTGCTGTGTGAGTCGGCGAGCGGTGAGGTGAGGAAAGGCAGAGGCATACGCCTCTATTTTGGGGTTTGTGGGTGAATCTTTTATTATTTAAACTACAAGGTTTGTAGCAAGTAATACCAATTTACGTTTGTTGCTTTACAACGTACACATATGTTGCCAACAAGTTTTACTCATTTTTTAAATTCATAATTAATTACAAAACCAATGACACAATTTTCCAAAATGCAAAAAACCAGACTCTCCATGGATGTTTTGGCTGAGGTAAGTGTTTGTATTCAATTTAGGCAGGTGTTGTTTCTACCTATTTGTGAAGATTAGCCCCAAACTTTTGATGTTTTGGATCTGGATTGTGAATGGGGTTCTTAATCCATGAATCAATTACATATTATATCTTATTTATTGTTTCTTTGTTTCAGTTAATTTTTTTACAACAAAATCGGTTTTTAAGAATGCCAAAAATATCTAATATTATAATAGATTGTCTTATAAGACTTACGTTTATAAGGCTAAACATTTATACGTCCGAGGTAGAAGTGTTGCAATAAATTTATAAGATGTTTTAGTGCACATTAATAAACTTTTATAATGTTTTTGAAGTAAAGCGTTTTATTAAGATGTTTTATGTAACATTACTTGAATGCATGTTATATAAAAAAAAACATGTGTTCAATTAAACATCAAAAGTGGCTTGAAAAAATTAAAAGGTTACATGACAATTTGTCCTACAAAACTTGTTATCATTGGTTCAGATTTGGGAGACTAATGACACCCTAATTATTGTTATTGACACCCTTTGACAAGGTTGTTGAATGCATTGAAACTTGTAATATCATTAACAATCAAATCAAGTACATAATATATTTATTTTATTATTATTGTATTATTATTATAATAATATATATTTTATATTAATTAGTATTATTAAATATATATACAATCAAATCAAGTACATAATATATTTATTTTATTATTATTACTATAATAATACTAGAAGTGGTGACCCATGAAAATAAAAGTCACCTCTTATTAATCAGACGTGAAATAAGACTTCGGATTTCAGACCTTTTAAAAAATAAACGTCAACTTATTAATCAGACATGAAATACGTATATGGTTCATCTACTGCTTTTAAAAAGTATGTTAATTTAGGTTGCTTATTTTAGAATCACTACAACTCATCAAAGACCAATAATGCAAATATTTATATTAATTGGACAAAATACCAAGAGAAAATTGTTTCTTTATCAACTCCAATGAAGGACAAAACAAAGAAGACAATTTTGTGTAAGTTACTAAAAATGATAGAATAACCCTAACATAAGAAAATGAATTGTCACTTTATGATTTTTTTTAACAGAAGTTTGTTTTGGCTAAAAAGTTTACATATTTGAGACACTCACAAACCGTATCTTACCCACTCCTTTCATCACAAGTGTCCTCCCAAACATAAATGTTGGTTTTTTTTAACGACCATTTGTGTTTAAACAAAGTAAAATAAAAATGAGAACATAACAAAAACGCTAACAAACTCAAAAAAAGTTGAAAGATCATATGAATAAGAAAATAAAATTACGGTTGAAATTGTGATATAATTTTCAATATAACTAACTAATGTCTAACGTATGTATATATGTATGTTTATTAATCAATAATTTAACAATCATATTAAATACATAGTATAGAAATGCATCGGGTTCATCAGGTTTGATGTGGTTCAAATTACTGTAACCTAATCCTAGCTTATGTAAAGGCATTGCAATATCCAACTGGTTGTTCAACTCTTTATCATTGCATCAACCAAGTTTGCCTACACAAAGAGAAGAACCTTTTGGTCAAATGGTCAATCACTTGAAGGCAATATAAAGTTAGGTTGGAGCTCTATCGATCTAGAGAATTGAGGTGTTATCATCTTGTGAGGAGTTAATTGATTGGATTCAAAATAAATGACGTTCTTTTGGTTACATTATAGTGATTAGTGCTCCAATATTGGATTAAGTGGAGTGATGAGTAAGGTGTTATTTAGGGGCTGTTTATTTACCTCTTAATAGTTTCATTAAGATGCATCATCTGAATCGCTAAGAGATGAATCTTGTTTGACAAAAAAATAGTTTGCCTCTTAATGGTTCAAAAAACATCTGAATGATTTTGTATCATGAGCCTCCCTTAACCATTCAACGCCCTGATTTCATTCTTAACAATTACCAAACAATCATATTTCATTTTGCACCTATATCATAAGAGCATCTAAATCATTTTGACCACTTAATCATTCTGCACTAAATCATTCAGCAACTATCAAACAACCCCTTAAATGTGATCGTGGTGGTGTATACAAAAGAGATAAAATATCAAGTAGACGTACCGGAAGCGGGAAAATGAATTGTCCATTTGGATTGGTAGGAAAATATTCTGCGAGACGTGAAAGTTTGGCAGTAAACAATCAACACATTAATTTCTAACCCTTTCATTTTTCTACTTTTTTTTAACTTAATTGTCATTTTTTTATAAATGAATTTTGGATCCACAAATATATACAACTATATATATATTTTTTATTTACATCAATACAGGTATATTTTTAAGTACATGACACTTAAAAAACAAAACATCAAAACAATCAATATATATCAGAATTTCTCAATGAATCAATATATCAATATAAATATTAAAAATATATTAGAATCAATATATCAATATAAATATTAAAAATATATTAAGCTAAGAACCAAAATGTGGTTCAATGAGAAATTTTCAATTATACTTATCTTTTTTTTTCTTTATAAAAGAAATTAGAATCCACAAACAATTATTTTTATTTACATAACAATTAAAAATAAACAAATCATCACCAATTATATATATAGAGGTATATATATATATATATATGTCAAAATCTCTTAACCAATCAATATATTAATATTAGAAGCGTACTCGCGCAATGCAGCGAGATATATCACGATTTTAACGTTTCATTTTTTTTTTGTCGATTTACAGTACGGTTTTGGATGATTTTAAGAAAATAATAATGTTTTTTTTATAAATTTTTTTAATTTAGGCTTATAATATAATGTTTTTTTATATAAAAAAATTAAGTATTTTGTTAGATTTCAATGATTATCTTATATATTTTAATGATATCTAGAAAAATAACCAATTATATATTTAATAATATAATTAAAACAAATTTATAGTAATATAATATATTAATTAATAATGATATATGGAAAGGTCTGCATAAAAGAAAGGAAGGTCTTGCACATACCAAATTGGTGTGCGTTAGAAATTTGCAGTAGTAATATATATATTGTGCTTTGATACTTGTAAATTAAAATATTGCATAAAATATTGCATAAAATGATGGTACCTTGTGCCTAATAATTTATATTTAAGAGTTTTTTATCCGTACTTTATAATATAGTATAAATATAGTTTATATTAATTAGTATTATTAAATATATATATATATATATATATATATGTCTTATATATTGTGTTTTATTAAATATATTATATATTATCTATATTATACAATGCAAATATGTGTGTATATATATTGCGATTTTTTTATCTATTTTATTATGTATATATATATATTTATTAATTATATTATATATAGTTCATATTGATTATTATTATTAAATACATATATCTTATATATTATAATTTTTAAAAATATATTAATGTCATATATTTTGATACTCAATAACATCTGTGATATTATTGACCTCTTTTCGGTAAACTTATCCGGTCAAACTTAATTCGACATACATCACCTTGATATATATTGTGATACTCATACTTAATGGTGCTCACGGGTTGGGTTGATCGCGTTGAAGACATTTCAGCAACCCAACTCAATATTGACGGTTTGAGAATTTTCAACCCAACCCAAAGAAACACCCAACCCAACCCAACCCAACCCGTTCGTATTAGTCGGGCTATGTTTAAATAAAGTAAAAAACAATATTGGAAACATAAAAATAATGAAAATTTTAATCTATCATTCAAAAGAATATACGAATTCATCAAATATTAAGGTATTACATATAACTTTCCAATAATGTCGTCTTATGAGTTCCATTGCTCGTTATTATTGGAAAGTTATATGTAAAACCTTAATACTCCGTATTTGATGAACTCGTATATTCTTTTGAATGATGAATTGTATTTCAAATAAAAGTTTCATTATTTTTATGTTTTCAATATTGTTTTTACTTTATTTAAATACAATCCGACCAACCCGAACGGGTTGGATTGGGTTGGGTTGAACTTTTCTTTGGGTTGAGTTGGGTTGAAAATTATCAAACCGCCAATATTGGGTTGGGTTATTGAAATGTTTTCAACGCGATCATCTGTGAACACCCCTAAAGTATGGGTATCACAATATATATCACGATGATGTATGTCGAAGTAAGTTTGACCAGAATAAGTTTACCAAAAATAGGACAATAGTATCACAGATGTTCTTGAGTATCAAAATATATGATAATATTAATATATTTTAAAAAATCATAATATATAAGATATATGTATTTAATAATAATAATAATCAATATAAACTATATATAATATTATATATATATATATATATATATATATACACACATTAAAATAGATAAAAAAAATCGCAATATATATAGTTTATATTAATTACTATATATAAGATGATATAACAATATGTTTAATAAAACACAATATATAAGACACACATATATATATATATATAGTAATTAATATAAACTATATATTATTATAATAATATAATAATAATAATAAAACAAAATATATTATGTATTTGATTTGATTGTTGATGAGATTATAAGTCTCAATGCATTCGTTTAGAGTGAAAAACAACTGTAAAGTGCGGGAAAATGTCTGAAAAAGGGTTGACGTGGCGTTGGAGCAGACGACTATTTTACACTGTTGGATGAATTAAAATCCAACGGCGAGTTGGAAAACCCTAACAGTGAGAGAGAGTTACGCCCGTGTGTTTGTGCCATAACCAACAATATATAAAGAGCTCATATACACTTCACAATTCAATTCAACTTCTCCTTTCCTCTTGTCGCCGTTCTCCATTCTTCTTCTTTGACGAGAGCTTCTTTATTTTCTTAAGGTTCGATTTTTCGGGATTATATTAAACATCTTAGTTTTGATTTTGAGTATGGTTTGTATTAGCAATTAGTTTTTGTCGATTCTTTTTTGAATTACTGTAAGATGTGTTTCTACATGATTTAAGCATTGTTATGGATTATTAAGTAATCATCCAAGTAACAGAGGTTTATTTCATGTGAAGTTGTTTAGGGTGGTTAATGTTAATCGTTCCTATAACATATGAAGTTTTTGTTCCGTGGAAGTCGGTGCTTTAATTGGCTCTGCAAAATAAGTTTATGCGAATATTAATATGCATGGTTTTTAACTACTTTTTTTGCTTAACAAATTGTTTGTTTGTTACTTTTTTAGATTGCAATGCTTTCCACTTGATATGTTCAACATATGTGTACTTCGAAATTTGATTGGAATTTACGTATTAGTGTCGATTATAGTTTAGAAATTTTTTTGTTTATCGTTTTATATGAATATAAACTGTTAATAACTCGTTCATTATTGTTTCAGACACTGATAAAAACACACACATACACATATATACATAAAATTTATATACAGATTTGTCGCCTTAAGCCACGCCATGGAAAACGCCATGGTCTTGCTATAACTCGTAAGGTTTGACCTTACCGCCACACCACGCCTCATGTTATATAGAACCTTGGGCAAGTGTATCACGTCTCTAAATATTTATTACACATACTTTGTTTTGATGATTACAAATAAACGATTGTATTTTGCATTAATATTTACATGAAGTGTGTATAAGTTATGAAAACTCAAAATTATATGCTTAAAAAGTCACTAGCTGAAAGCTGAAGGAATGAGAGGTGAAAGTAAGGAAAGCTGAAGGAATAAAAAGTTGAGGTGTTGAAACTCTGAGGGTTAAAGTGTGCTAATGCTGAAACTCGGAGAATTTTGATATTTTTAAAATGTTAAAAAAAAATAAAAATCTTTGAATTGTTTTATTTTAATAAACAATCTTCTCTTTTATACAAATATTAAAAAATATATATATATCATCTAACGTCTTCTTTTCTTTACAATGTTCAAAAGTACTTTTTATCATGTTTCTTTTAAAGAGATTCATCATTATTTTGATGATTGAGTGTAGAAGAATTAAATAAAAAACATATAATGTTGGGCTTTAAGTCCCTTAACAGGATGGAAGAACAGACTTATATCATGTTTCGGATGTTTTTATATGAAACAGACAAGAACCAGCTTGGACAAACATAAAACATGCGTGTTCTCCCTTCCCTGTAACTAAGTAGAACAAGGTGATTATGTCCTATTTTTTCTCACTATCGGTCTTCCTGATTTCTTTCTCAACTTTGTCGCCTTCCTCATCTCACTTCTCTCTCTATCTCACCATCGCCTCCCTCTTCTGATTTTTCTCATCTTTCCTTCCGGAGACCAACAAACTCGTCGGCTCTCTCTCTATATATCTCACCATCGATATTCTGTTTCTGGTTGCAAGCATCCACGCCTTCAACATCAAATCGATTTCTTTTTGCAAAATCGAGTTTTTCAACATCGATTTTCTGTTTTTGGTTGCAAAAACCCACACCTTCAACATCTGGAAATCAATTTCTTTTTGCAAAATCGAGGTCTTCAACATCGATCTTCTGAGTTTTTCAACACCGATTTTCTGTTTTTGAAAAACCCACACCTTCGACCTGAAATCCGAGTTCTTCAAAATTGACTTTCAGATGGAGGTTGTGTGGTTATGATTTTTCATTAAATTTGGGGTATTTTAAATATTATTTGTTAATTATCAATTAGATTGATTATTATTAAAATAACACTAACCAGTTTACCGGGGTAAATTGGTCATTTAATCGAGTTTGTTCTGTCCTGTTCACTTGTTCAGTTTTGCTATGTCTTATCAAACACTGAACAACTGTGTCATGTCATGTTCTATCTTGTTCTATCCTATCTGATACCAAGCACACCCTTAAAGAAAGACTTTCCAATGCAATAAAAAAAACTTGTCCTTGAATAGAGACTTTCCAATACAATGATAATAAATAAATATATAAAAAACTTGTAAATGAATTAAGGTTGTTCATCATCTTTAAAACTGTTTAAATATTGTGTGAGTTTAAGTGTTAACTCTCTACGACAACGTTGAGTTTTTTTTTTTTTTTTTTATATCTTCATTGTAAAATTGATTTATACAGTTTTGTTCTACCATAAATAACAACAATAGTGAAATTCCCCAATAATTGTCTCTGTGTGAAGGCTAGCTCCCTAAGTTTGGGGTGAACCATGTAAATTTTGTGTAATGTTCGTATTGTTCCTTGTTTTTTTTTTTTTTCATTTATCGTAATATTTGTGTGCATGAGATTTGTGATAATTTTTTTTGTAAAACATGTGTTGTATGACTTAGTATTTTAATATTTTATATTAAAAACAAAGCTCTTCCTCTTTTAAGTTTGTTTAAATCAGTTTAAATTTTAAGATTCGTTAATTAATTTTTTCGATCCTTGCAACTTTCCCCGAGGTTGCACAACAGATGTGTCGGATAATAAAGTGGCAACACTAGTTGATGCAAATTGAAAGATTATTCTTACTACTAAATTTTGCATATCAACAGAAACAGGCACGCAATTTCTATACAATCTACACGAATCTTGTTAGATTGATCGCATAGCAAGATGAGTAAAGACACGGGTATGAGCAAATTCTTTAACAGGGGGAAGCCGTTTTTTGCTGTTATTTTCTTGCAGTTAGGGCTTGCGGGAATGGACATCATTTCTAAAGTCGCGTTGAATGAAGGGATGAGCAATTACGTATATGGTGTTTATCGCCATGCTGTTGCCACCATCGTCATCACCCCTTTCGCCATTGTTTTTGACAAGTCTCTACTTATCTCCATTAAAGATCATTTAAGAACTGTAAATACTTTGATAACCATAAGAACCAACTATCCATCAATTATTCATTATGATCATCATGCATTTAATTTGATTATTCATGATATTCATCATGAATACTATCATAATATTCATCAAGAATAATTCATGAATAGTTGGTTCTCAAAATATTTACGGTTTTCAAATAAACCTATCCTATATATCTATATGCATTCGTGTTAGTACACCATATTTACTTCATTTAAACCAGGAATACAAGGCCAAAGATGACATGCTTGATTTTCATTAAGCTTATGGTTCTTGCATTATTGGAGTAAGTTTCCAATCGTTAACGAAACCCGTGTTAGATGTTTGATTCAATGATCAAATAACGAGCTCCACGACTCTTAACATGTAGGCCGGTCATCGATCAGAACCTTTATTTGATGGGAATGAAAGCGACAACAGCAACATTTGCAACCGCAATGTACAATGTTCTTCCTGCAATAACTTTTGTGATGGCATGCTTTCTAAGGTGAAAATCGTACAACAAATGTTAAATACGTCTAAATATCCTAATAGTTATTAAGTTTATAGAATCACACAATTATGCACTCTATGTAAAGGTATTACACTAAGTTGACAGTTTTTTTTTTTTTTTGTTGAAATTAAACATTTTATTAGTTTTTTTTAAATTGCATTATTTGAAAAACAAGTCTCATAAAAAAAGAAAGACGTGTTTCAAAAGTGTCATATAAAAAAACTAATATGACACTTCATTTCAAAAGCGTCCTAGAAAATTTGTAAGGAGGCCCAAATACACACAAATGTAAGCAATCTATTATAACATTTATACATATTTGTTGTCCTGTATAACTGATTTTATTGTAGTCAATATGTGCATGTATGAAGGTGTTCATGAATTCGGCTTAATTCTCGCAGGCTCGAGAAGCTAAATGGGAAGAGCATTCGTAGCCAAGCGAAGGTGATCGGGACTGTAACAACTGTTGCAGGAGCCATGATGATGACCCTTATGAAAGGCCCAATTTTGGAGCTATTTTGGACAAAAGAAATAACCCACCAAGAACTTCATGTAAACAATGGTGCAGATGTAGATCTCCATCATTATCTTATGGGTGCTATTATGATCACAGTTGGATGCTTCAGTTCGTCTGCTTTTATGGTTCTGCAAGTAAGATTAATCCCTACAAACTTATAATAAATGTCACGACAATATACTAGAGTCCCACATCAGCTAGATTCGGACAATTTCTCTTTCATATATGTCAAAACCCCATTAGATTCCTTTCCAAAAGAGTCATTTAGTAGAAAGGTGAGGTTCTAACGTATACGGTGGAGAAATGGTTCAAATCTAGCTGATTTGTGTGATTTTCAGGGTCGTCCTTGGGAGGACGGCAGGGCCCATAAAAAATAGGGGCCCAATTTTTTTAGTGTGTATTATATAGTATATAATAGTAGTTAAAAAAACATTAGTAAATAAAATAAACACATTTTTTTAGTATCTAATAGGATCCAAGAAGAATTCAACATGATATTAAGTCCCCCAACATGTAATAATTAATTACATTGGATACAAAAATATGTAAAAAGTTAGTTGGTTGTTCATTTAGTAGTTTATTTGCTTATTGTTTCTCTAAGTTTTTTTTATCTACTACCAAAATCTAAAACTAGTTTGTCTAGAAAAACGTGATAAAAAATATATTGAAAAAAGAGCGTATTTATCAAGGGCCCCTTTTTACCACTCGTCCAGGGCCTACAAAATGTCAGGAACGGGCCTTGTGACTTTAATGGTAATAATAGCTAGTTCATAGATGTTTCTTGGGAATTCCGGTCTCTAACTCATCGTGTGTACCTATAGGCGATCACGTTAAAGTCTTATCCTGCCGAGCTTTCTCTAACTGCTTGGATATTGCTTGTTGGGATCAGTCGAGGGAGCGATAGCGGCGTTGATAATGGAGGGCGGAAAAACAACAGCCTGGGCTATAAACCGGGATATATCACTAGTAGCATGTCAGGATCGAATTCTTAACAAGAATTAATACTCAGAAACTAATATCAAAGAAGTTGCGGAAAAACACTTTGATATTTGATAAAACAGTAATCAAAACACAGTATATAATATCAAACAGTAAACTTGTATTGAATGCTTAAAGCTACAAGATTACACACTCAACCTCAATATTGATGAACAGGCTCACCAATACGAATTCTACTTCTCTAGAATTAGGATCTATGCCTTGAGGTTGATTTCTCTCTAGAAAAACAATTATCAAAAGTTATTTCTATCTATTCTATACATTCTATACATATACTGATAAAAGGATAATTACAAAGAATAAACAAATCTTCAGAATATATTCCATGTATATCTTCTAAGTATATCTTCAGTATATCCAGCTGTATTATATCCCATCCGAATCTCTTTAGCAGCATTAACTATGCTTAGCAGCAGTATCCTCTTCCAGCAGCATTAACTGCAAGCAGTACTAACTACTAGCAGTACTAACTAGCTAAGCAGTACTAACTTTAACTAGCAGTAGTAATTCTACTAGCAGTAGTAACACTTAGCAGTATTAATCTTCAAATTGTTCTGGCAGTAGTAACCACTCTTGTACTAGCAGTAGTAACTACACTTAGAAGAATCTTCAGTTCCCAACAATCTCCCCCTAACTTGACTTTTAGAAGAGAAGTCAAGTTCTTCAGATATTCTTCCAGAAGATCTTTTTGATGCTCCCAAAACTCCAAAGATCATGCTCCTAGGTCTGGATTCAGCCCCAAACTCTGATTGATTATCCTCTGAATTAGGTACTTGGCCATTTCTGAATTTGGTGCACAACCCAACTTCTTCTTTAGCATGGCATGAACCTTCAGTCTGGTGTGATTATATACTCTATCCACTAGGAAGTATTCTGTGTGATTTCTATCCAAAGTCACTGCATATACTCCACTAGTTTCATATAGAGTCCAACTTGTGACTTCTTGAAACACACTCTTGATGACCTGGTCCACTTCTTCAGGTTTGAACATCATGCATAGATACTCCATCACCAGTTTTGTAAGAGAAATTCCTGGAGTATTCAGATGATCTGCATACAGCTTAATTCCTATGTCAAACATCTCTTCTATATCAGATCTAGAGCATGTTCTGACAATCTTGACCCAAGTGTTGAATACTTCATACTTATCACCCTTCCTCTTGAGTCTGATATAATCTTTTCCATCCATTGTCAGTATATCCCAGTGAATGATCTCAGGTGGCTTAACTCCAACAGGTTCTGCTGAAATTGGTTCAGGCACTTTGTCCATCACTACCATATACAAATTGACATCATCTTGAATTGATGACTCTGGTTGAATAGATGACTCAGGTGCCACTTCTTCTTCAGCAACCTTCTCAGCTTCTCCTTCAGATACTCTGGGCTTCTTAGTTAACTTTCTCCTAGCCATCATCTTTGTTCTTTTCAATGTCCTTAGATTTTCTCCCAGAGTGGCCTCTTTCTTAGGTGGAGTCTCTTGCTCATCTGGAAAGGGCTTTTGGAAATCAAAGTCATTGCTTTCTTTCATCCTCTTCTCCATTTCCACCCTTGCAGTTTCATTTCCTTGAAGCTTTTTCATCTCTGAATCATACAGCTCTTTAATTTTCTCAAAGGACATCTTTGAGAACATCTCCTTTCTGACTCCTACAGCACCTTTGAGAAATATAATCATCTTGTTTCTCTCTTGGGTACCTAGGAAAGTCTGTGAGGGTTGTCTCTTCTTTCCAGCCTTTTTCACCACTAATTTCTTCAGAGTTGTAGCTTTCTTTTGTGCAATTTCAGTTGCCAGACTCTGTTGATAAGCTTCATTCAGTTCAGCAGCCAGAGCCTTTGCCATCTCCCTGTCCTTTTCCATCTGAACTCTTTCTTCCTTTTCAAGATCCTCTTGCATCTTCCTGGCTAAGGCTTCATCTGATTCAACCAACCTTTGCTTCTTGACTGGTTGATCTGGTTGATCAGATTCTACCATCTTTGCCTTTCCTTTGTCTTTATTCATTTCCTTCTTACTGTTGTCTTTCTTGATTACTTCACCTTGTTCTTTGATGATTACTCCTTTGGTCTTTGAAGTGACCTTGGGAGTATCATTTTTGGCTTTGAGTAAGGTTTCTGCAATCTCAAGATCAGTTAATACTTCGGTCACCATTTCTGCTGCTTGTTTCTGTTCAGCAGTAGTAACTGTTTCTGCTGCTTGTTTCTGTTCAGCAGTAGTAACTGTTTCTGCTGCTTGTTCTGTTTCTTTTTGCACTGATTCTTTTTCTGTTTCTTCTTTCTGCTCCCCCTCAACATCAAATTTGTTTCCATCAAGCTCCCCCTCTTTTGTAGCTTCTTCCATATTGATCTCCCCCTTTTTGGGAGCATCATTTTCTGATATCCTTCTCCTTAGCACAAAATGTCTCTTCTTCTTTTTCTGTACTAGCTTCATAACCAATTTCTTGAGTTTGGTAATCTGCACCTGTTGGGACAAGATGACCAATTTCATTTCTTCAAGCTCTTTGCCTTGGTTGATGACATCTTGGTTGATGTTTCCCATTGCTTCCATCAATTCTTCATAGTTATATCTGTCCTCACCTTCTCCAGGAGTGTTACCCCCTATTGAAGGATCATTGGATCTTTTTGAAGTGGAAGTCTTCTGCCTAGCAGAAGCACTATCCACCCCCTTGGTTTCTTGGCACCAGGAACCTTCAAATGATTGCTCATTTAAAGTTGCCATGGGGGAGGATTTATACTATATAATTTAACCGTACTATTAAATATAAGAATTTATACTATATAATGAAAAAACTAAAACGGTTATTGTACAAACTTTTGTACAATTACATTTACCACCCTTACAATGTTATATTTATCACCCTTATAATTACTTATTTAATTTACTTTATATCCCTTATTTTTTTTCATTTTTCATTTTACACCATTATCATATTAACACAAATAATTATATATTAACAAAAATGCAATGAAAAAATACGTTCATTTTTCTACAAATTATATCATTATAAGCGTCTCCTCAATATCTTCAAAACGAGCCCAATATTGAATATTTTTTAATTTAACCGTCCTATTAAATATCATGAATATCTACGAAATAATTTGTTTTTCTGTCCATACGTTTTATTTTTTTTTTCCACCGTTAGCACGTTAAAAATACATAATCGTAAAATACGTTTCATTCTTATTATAAATAATATCATTATAATTTTTTTCGTCAATAATTGTAATATAAACTAATTATTGAATATCTTTATTGTTTAGGTTTCATAAGTTGTGATTCTTAGGTCATGGTTGATTATTGATGAAATGTATATAAAGAAATAGTATTAATTGTTCGTTCTTTACTTACATTCCGCTGCATCGCGCGGGTATATGCCTAGTGAATATTAAATAAAAAATATTGACAAAAATAATTTTAAACAAAAAAGACATTACAATAATAATATAGAGGATCAAAATTAAATATTGGTATCCTTGATTGAATAATGAGATTGGGTAGAGATATTGTCCTTATCAAAGAAGTAGCAGGAAATGATGATCCATGTAAAACAGAGTTTGTTGTTTGATGCATGAAATAAAAAAAATTGTCTTGCGTTGATGAAATGAGTCTAACAAGCGGCTAGACGAGTACAGATTGTCCAAAGTGGTTCACATTTGCTCTGATACCATTTGAAGTTTCCGGTCTCTTAGAATTGGAACTGGGAACTACTATTTCCAACATTTTAACAGAAATAACCTCTTCTTAAGCTTGTGGATTCAACAAATGCCACACTTTAGGCCCAAACTCGAATTTATGGGCTGAACATAAAAGCCCAAATGGAAAATTTAAATAGTAAAAAATACACAAAAATGTCTTGAAACATATTTAGGGGGTGTTTGGGATTGCTTATTTAAAACAACTTATGCTTTTCTTTAAAGTGTTTATCAACTTATGTGATGATAAAAATGAGTTTTAAAAAAAATGTTTGAATTGGCTTATTCTAGTATTAAAACATAATAAGCTAATAAGTTGTTATTTAAGGTGTTTGGGATTGCCGACAATTTTTTCATAACTTTATTACATTAGAAATTAACAAATGGTGAAAAACATGATAAAACATGGTTGGTATATTTAAAAATGATGGAACTCGTCTTAAAAAAAGAAAAAATGATGGAACTAAAGATTAAAACAAATTTATCTTTCAAAAAGCAAGAAAATAATAATAATAATAATAATAATACTTTAATATATTTTGGAAAATATTAGGCTTGTTTTAATTTTTTCGCCTTAGACCTATTTAGCTTTGAGACGGATCTAATCACTAATGTTCAAACGTTGGTTCCAAGGCCATGGATTCCCAAATCTCAATCATGTTGTTGAAGTAATTGTTGATCATTGAAAAAGACACACTTGAAAATTTTATGCGCTTTGTCTATATCGTTGAGTGGAAAAGAAAAAAGGTGTATACAAAAAAAGTGTTGTTTTTTACGGGACAGGAAGAGTTTACGTAAAAATAACACGTGTGAAAAGATTTGTATTGAAACGAAGACCTCTTTGAATTTGGGTCAAACACAAATTGATACAAGTTGAACTAGTTTGAGTGATGATGTCGAGTTAAAATGAAGTATGACAACAAAGTTGGTGTCTTGGTAGTGGAAGAAGGGTGGCTGTTTGGGTACTTTGATAACCCACACTTAACGAAGTTAGTCCAAACAACTTATAAATAATGTTGAGGAAATTATTAGTTATTAGACATTATTGCAGGGATATGGTTTTAGGTATTTCAAACCAACATTTGATACACTTGTAAGAGAGAATTCGACCCATCTAATTAATGTTTGAATGTCGTAAAATTACTATTTAGGATGGGAGGATTGTTGAAAGATGTTTGAGATTTAAAATCATTTGTAACCGCAAGCGTACGGTGTCGTATCATACGGGTCGAACACGAGGAGACAAGAGAATAAACACAGATTTACTCATTATATTAGCTAGTTGCGCGCAATCAATTTTCAAATATTTGATTAACGCTAAAAATCAAATAAACACAACTAAGTACTTAAGCTACGTTAAACGTAACGAAACTAAGAATCAAACAAGACTTAGCAAACAAACTAATCAAGGGGATAAGTAAGACTAGATTAACAACTAAAACAAGAATCGAATAACAAATTAATTAGCATTAGGACTCAATTTGAAAGACATTAAATTCTACACTAGGCTATCTAAAATGGTGAATACCGGTTTAGACCTTTCAAAGTGGGATTTGTCCAATTCAAACATTACTTTTGTCCCTCTCCCAAGGCGATAAAAACCTTTCTTAATTGAAAACTGATTATTTCCATATCGATTAATTCTAAAAATAAGTTTTAAGCAAGACAAATTATTCTGAAATGACCAAAACATCTATTTTCATGGTTGACCCAAGTCAAAACCAAATTTCCATTTAGATCTCAACTGTTAAACTCAACAATGACCGATTAGTGATTATTTAACAACCCTTAACTTCCGTTAGTCGACTAATCAAACAACCCATTTATAGGGAATTCGTTTACTTAAAAACAACCGGTCGATACAGATTAAGTCCTTACCAATATTCATCTTAGGGGTTGTTCGGTTGTGGCTTAATGTGCTGTATAGCTTATATGGCTTATTCGCTCAGCCATAAATATTTGTTCGGTTGTGGCTTATTCGCTCAACCAATGGCTGAATCGGTCAGCCAAAAATTATTTATCCTCTACATTCAGCCATGAAAAAGACACATCCTACCCCTCCTCACTTTAACCCATTTATGAAAATCTCAAACCCACAGACCATTGAAGATACTTTAACCCATTTATGAAACCCCTCAAATCGATAGACTATTGAAGAAAGTATCGTCCGTCCCTCTGCCTCCCATCGCCGGTTGTCTCCTCCCTCTGTCTCACCATCGTCGGTCGTCCGCCCTCTGCTTCACCGTCGTCCCTGCCCTCTGCTTCACCACCGTCGGCCATCCCTGCCATCGTTGGTCGTCTGCATAAATATAGAAGAAGATGTGGCGGAATGGTAAGTGTCGTGGGTTTGCATGGCTGTGGTTCTGAGATCTAGTCCTATGTGCAACAGATAGCATTCTTTTATTTTTTTAAACGGTTTAAAAACCGTTTAAAAATGTGACTTTTTTAAACGGTTCAAAAACCGTTTAAAAAAGCCTCTGACTTTTTCAAACAGTTGTAAAACCGTTTAAAAATATCCAAAACAACCGTTTAAAATATCTATTTCTGTAGTAGTGTTGGGAGGAATAGAAATATATCATCAGGTTGTCTCCTTGTCTTCCCCCTACCATATCTTCATCTATCTTTCTATACCTCAAATTTTCCTCAAGCTTTTTTTTAAAGATTTTCTCCATTTTTTGTTAGGGTTTTCTCCATCTTTCTTTACCTTCATCATCCATATTTCTACACCCCATGTTATCCTCAAGTTTTTTGAAGAATTTTCTCCATTAGATCGAAGGTTTTTCTTCATCAAGAAGCAGATCGTGATCGAGAAGCAGATCAAGATCGAGAAGCAGATCTGGGTTTTTCTCCATTAGATCGAAGGTTTTTCTTCATCGAGAAGCAGATCGTGATCGAGAAGCAGATCTGGGTTTTTCTCCATTAGATCGAAGGTTTTTCTTCATCGAGAAGCAGATCGAGATCGAGAAGCAGATCTGGGTTTTTCTCCATTAGATCGAAGGTTTTTCTCCATTTGACTTATGTAACATCGAGAAGCAGATATGGGTTTTTTTTCCGTCTTGGTGATGGAGAAGTTGGTTAATGTTGGTCTCTTGTTAAGAAAGATGCAGATCTGTTTGATAATGGAAATGGTGATGGGGATGATGTCTTGGAAATGATTTCTTGGTGATGGAGAAGTTGGTCTCTTGCTAAGGAAGATGCAGATCTATTTGTTAATGGAGATGCTATGATGTTGAATGCCATTGATAATATTTTCATAAAACAAACATTAACAATACAAAGAAATACATTGGATTGTAATATATTGTAATGAATATATTCCATTCCCTTTTCCTAATATATTGATTCCCATCTTCATTTATATTCCCTAAAACGAACCAAACGCCCCTTAATGTATGCAGTAACATGATGTAAAAATTAAGCCACAATTTTCTATTTTGGCCGGTATAACTCTAGATTTTTACTAACTATATTTATTAAATATATGCTAAAGTTTTTAGCACATTTATAAAAATTAACACAAATTTTATTGGACAAAAGTTTTTATTTAATAAAACTTAATAAATATTTAATATTATTGCAAGAAGGAAGCTAAGAAGGATAGAAACGGTCTTTAATTATATTTAACCTTCAACCTTATTGTCTTAAAAAAAAAAAAACCTTCAAACCTTATTAAGATTAAATAACTAATACATATTTTTCTTGTAAACTCATTTTATAAAGGATAAAATGTGCCAAACGTAACATAATTGGGTATGGTTTATATTTGTGTCACAACTTTTTTCTTAATCAACGTAACAAAACCGTAACCTTTTCTACTTTATACATATTTTAACCTGTGGTCTATCAATTTGGTAATATAAGTGATGTGGATGTCAAGTTTTTAACTATAATGTCAAATTGATTATATAGATTGCCAAGTTGTTAATTTTATTATTTTTTAATATAAATTTTATTTTGTTTTATTTTTTGAAAAAAATAACAAAATATGTTATTGTAATATAAACAACATCACCGACTCGGCATGAGGAACGAGGTGGCAAATCCCGACCCGCTCCAATTCACTATTTATCAATTATTTTAAAAGATATATTATTTTAATCTAAACCAGCGTGAGACGTGACGTGGGGTGAGACCAAGCCCTCAAGCCTTAGGAGCCACGATGAAGTCATGACGTTTTCAATGCGTGATTTATAGCATCATTTTTCTAATTCATATATAATATTATATATAAAAACATATGTTTTATAGTGTTACTAAATGAGTCAATAGTAAGTTAAATTATGATATATATATATATTAAAAACGTAAAAAAAAATCAAATATTAAATTACGAAATTGTATATTAGGTCATGGTGTGTCACGAGTTTAACGTGACGTGAAACACAAGCATTGATGCCATGACGAACCATGACAGGTTTGCGACGAATTTTTTTCATTTTGTTACCGAGACTTTTTTTATGAAGGATAAGAAAAAAAATCCTCTATTTTTAATTTTTTTAAGAAGGAAAAGAAAATAAAAGGTGATTTTTTATTCAAAACTTTCCATTCAGATGTGAAGGTAAGTAGAAGGAAATAAATAACAATCCTTATTAAAATTTATTTATTTATAAAATCATCATTAATTACAAACCCTTGTAAATTAAATTAAATAAAAGTATATTTATAAACATAATTTCTTTTCCTTTCTTCCCATTCCTTCCGACAATACAAATAAAAAAAATCTAAAGTAATCCTTGGACTATTTATTGTACATCTAATTTCTATTTTTCCGGGATATATAAAATGTAATTTAAAAAATATTTTCTTTATGGAAATCGTTTAAGAGTGAAAAACAGCTGTAAAGTGCGAAAAAAGGTCCAAGAAAGGGTTGACGTGGCGTTGTAGCAGATGGCTATTTTACACCGTCGGATCAAGCAAAATCCAACGGCGAGCTGGAAAACCCTAACAGTGAGAGAGAGTTACGCCGCGTGTTTGTGCCATAACCAACAATATATAAAGAGCTCATATACATACACTTCACAATTCAATTCAACTTCTTGTCGCCGTTCTCCATTCTTCTTCTTTGACGAGAGCTTCTTTATTTTCTCAAGGTTCGATTTTCTCAATCAATAGTTTGCTTTGAAATTGTTGATCCGGATGTTTGTATGTTTGTAGATGTTGATGTCTTAGACCTTGTTTCGGGATTATATTAAACGTGTTTCGTTCTTCTTTGGTTTTGATTTTGATTATGGTTTCTGTTAGCAATTTAGCTATTGTTGATTCTTTTATGAATTACTATAAGATGTGTTTCTACATGATTTAAGCATTGTTATGGATTATTAAGTAATCATCCAAGTAACAGAGGTTTATTTGATGTGAAGCTGTTAATTTAAGGGGGTTAATGTTAATCGCTCCTATAACATATGAATTTTTCTTCTGTGGAAGTCGGTGCTTGCATTGGCTCTGAAAAACGAGTTTATGTGAATATTAATATGCATTATGCATAGTTTTTTACTAGTTTTTTTTTGCGTTACAAATTGTTTGTTTTTTAGAATGCAATGCTTTCCATTTGATCTTAAGATGTTCCGCACATTATATATACATATGTTATCTATGGAGGTAATCAAATGAGAACCTCATATATAGGATAATCATAAGAAGTATTACCGATTAAGGCATTGTTTCAGTTGATTTTTTCCATCCAACTTTAGTATTTAATGTATTGATTACCATATTTTTCATAATGTATTTGGTTTACAATGTAAACCTTTTCTTGCATGTGAAGTTTGTTTCATAAACAAGTCAAAAAAGATACATATTATGTAAAGTTTGTTTTGTAAACAGGTAAAAAAAGATTTCATTGTGAAAGAAATACATATTTAATAAACAAACTGTGAAATAAATATATGTTAACCAATATATCAAATTGTATTGGATGAAAAATTTATATGAGATAACATATAATGCATTATTAGTTCTTACAATTTCATGGATTCAATTAGCATATATATATAGAGAGAGAGGTTGGTTATATGTATCTATACAGTTTCTATGGTGTCTATTGGTTTAAACATAAATTTTGATTTTTTTTAATAAGTATGATTCATTATATTAAGTTTCCATTATGATACACAACGAGCATGACATTAAAATTTACTCAAACCATCCAGGTTCATCATGGGCAAGGAAAAGTTTCACATCAACATTGTGGTCATCGGCCATGTCGACTCTGGAAAGTCGACCACCACTGGTCACTTGATCTACAAGCTAGGAGGTATTGACAAGCGAGTGATCGAACGTTTCGAGAAGGAAGCTGCCGAGATGAACAAACGTTCATTCAAGTACGCCTGGGTGTTGGATAAGCTGAAGGCAGAGCGTGAACGTGGTATCACCATCGACATCGCATTGTGGAAATTCGAAACCACCAAATATTACTGCACCGTCATCGATGCTCCTGGCCATCGTGATTTCATCAAGAACATGATCACCGGAACCTCCCAAGCCGATTGCGCTGTTCTCATCATTGACTCCACTACTGGTGGCTTCGAAGCCGGGATTTCAAAAGATGGACAGACTCGTGAGCATGCTTTGCTCGCCTTCACTCTTGGTGTCAAACAGATGATCTGTTGTTGCAACAAGGTACTTTCTTGGATAAATTTGCCTTCTTTATGATAGTCTTTCTTTAGTATGTTAAATATATGATTTTGATCAGGGCCTAATTTTACATTTTTAGGGGTATTTGCCAAAGAATGCAAAAAATATAGCCCTCACTTAGTGTTACTCTAATTTCTATCATAAAACAAAAGTAATACTCCGTATGTATATGTATCTTTGTTATCTCATTTTAAGATGGTGTTTGTTTAATGTTAACACACTCTAATATTTACTTGTTTATAGATGGATGCAACTACACCCAAATACTCAAAGTCTAGGTATGATGAGATTGTGAAGGAAGTGTCTTCTTACCTCAAGAAGGTTGGATACAATCCTGATAAAATCCCATTTGTTCCAATTTCTGGTTTTGAGGGTGATAACATGATTGAGAGGTCAACCAACTTAGATTGGTACAAGGGTCCAACTCTACTTGAAGCCCTTGACCAGATCAATGAACCGAAGAGACCATCGGACAAACCTCTCCGTCTTCCGCTTCAAGATGTCTACAAGATTGGTGGAATTGGAACCGTGCCAGTTGGGCGAGTCGAAACCGGTGTGATCAAGCCTGGTATGGTTGTCACTTTTGGCCCAAGTGGTTTAACCACTGAAGTTAAGTCTGTAGAGATGCACCATGAAGCTCTGCTCGAGGCTCTGCCCGGTGACAACGTTGGGTTCAATGTTAAGAATGTCGCTGTTAAGGATCTTAAGCGTGGGTACGTTGCTTCGAACTCGAAAGATGATCCGGCCAAGGGTGCAGCCAGCTTCACTTCTCAGGTCATCATCATGAACCATCCAGGCCAAATTGGGAATGGGTATGCGCCTGTGCTTGATTGCCACACTTCCCACATTGCGGTTAAGTTTGCCGAGCTTTTGACCAAGATTGATCGAAGGTCGGGTAAGGAAATGGAGAAGGAACCGAAGTTTTTGAAGAACGGGGACGCGGGAATGGTGAAGATGCTTCCGACCAAGCCGATGGTGGTTGAGACGTTTGCTGAGTATCCTCCGTTGGGGCGGTTTGCGGTTCGGGACATGAGGCAGACGGTTGCTGTGGGTGTTATCAAGAGTGTTGATAAGAAGGATCCTACTGGAGCCAAGATCACCAAAGCTGCTGTTAAGAAGAAATGAATGGTTCGGTTTATGAATTTGAAACTGAAAGTGAAATGTTTTGTTTTTGTTTGTTTTTATGGTTTCCGATTAGCCTCATTGTTGGGGATGGTGGTTTTGTTATTTTTCCGGCGGCATATCTATGTGCTTGACCGGCGGTGGCGCAAAACTGAGTGATTTTGGTACTTTCATATTTTGGTTGTTTGGGGTCATTAGACCTTATTACATGGAATACAACGTTTAAATTGGGTGATAATATTTTTGGGTTGTATATCGCATCGTTTCTTAAGTATTGTTTGGTAAAAATAAGCTAGTTTATTTTCTGGGTATAGGTTTGGAAGCTAGCTTTTTGATAAGCTAATTGAAATAGCTTACGAGGATTTTTTTGTGATTATTCTAATTATGCTCCTCATTAATATTCATAATTATATATTAACTTTTAATTATAAATAAATAATTAATGTTCTTTTTGGTAATTTAGATGCTTATAAGCTAGTTTATTAGTCATAAGTTATCTTATCAGTTAGTTTGTTAAACATAGTCTTAGTCGATTCCTTGTCATGTGTGATTTTATTAAATATAAGGCCTTGTTGGTTTTTTCAATTCCATCTCTTAATGACCACTTATCACTTATTCATTCACACATTTTTAGATTAAGATTTTTTTTAATGTTTTCAGACCCAATTATCACTTATGTGGTGTTTGTTTTTTAAGTGGTGTTGAATTCTGAAATCCGATTTCACTTCTGATTTTTAAGTGGTGGTGCTGAAGTTTGAAATCTGAATAAAAAAGATTGCTTGGTTTTTAAGTGGTGGTGCTGAAGTCTGAAATCTGAACAAAAAGACTGTTTGTTTTTGTAAGTTGAAAACCTCTGAATATACACTATTGTCTATTCTATCCCTGAAAATGTGATATTATCGAATTTAATTAATTATACTACTAAAATCAGTCTTCATAACAACTAACCACATATTTCAAGCCAAGAAAAGCACGATATTTTTGTTTCCAGCATTCACAAAACATTACAAGGTATCCAACTGATTGGAAGGTTTGGCTTAGTTTGATGGATCAGACAAAGGAGGAGTCTGATGTTGCTCAAATAAGTTTGAATCGTGAGGCACAACATAGATGAAATCGACAGAAGCAAATCGAATCATAAAATAGAAGCAAAAACATGATGTAGGAACAGAGATGAAGCACAAATCGAACAATAAAATCGACAGAAGCAAATCCAACCATAAAATCGAACCTGCAACTCCCGATTTGAGAAGCGGTCGTTCGGTTTGTAGAGGAGAAGCCGTCGATTTGGAGAACAAGAAGCGGTCATTCGATTTGGAGGGGAGAAGCCGTCGATTTGGAGAGCAAGAAGCGGTCGTCGATTTGGGAGGAGAAGTCGTCGGTCGTCGATCTGGAGAGCAAGAAGTGGTTGTCGATCTGGAGAAAAGAGGTGACCTGTGAAATAAGTGAAAACAAGTGATAACCTATTCACTTTTTCGGTTAGTGCAAATTAAGTGAAAAGTGGATCTGGTTTAATGGAGAAAACAAACACGCTTATTTTTAAAACGTCTGACCGAGAAAGTGAAAATAGGCAATTAAGTGCTGAAAATGGAAAAACAAACAGCCCCTTAAACTCATCTGGAAAAAAATATGGTAAGCTAACCACTTATTTCTTCTTATCACTGCCTCTTTCTCATACATACTGGTTACTATCGAAATGCTAGCAAGCAGTAGCTTCCATGGGCGGTGACTGTTTTATGCCTACTGTTGTTTCACCTTTTTATATGGCAAACTACTCCACACCATTGACTTACTTACCCTATTTTTTCTACTCTAAAAAAACCATCTATAAAAATTAAAAAATAATGAATTGTTGGGTGTTTTTTTGGTTGAGAGTTCTACACAGACCAAATCCATATGAAACAGATGGTATTTTTCTTTTAAATAATCTTTCCATTAACGTTAATGTTTTGATTATCTTAATAGGATTTGAATATAAATTCAACAATATAATTTATACTTCTATATACAAATAAAAAACAATTTCTAAAACATAATGTACCGTTATTTAATGTTGAATTTCTTAAAAACAACCATTAAAACTTTATATACTACATTTAATTCTATTTATTAACTTTCAATCGTTATCTCTAATAACTTTAACTCCTCTATAAACACTCCCCTGCATAATTAAATAAAAGATAAAAATCAAATTTTAAATATAAAAAATCTAAAATATAATTAAGAAAATCTAACAGAATATTTAATGTTTATTTAAAAAAAAAGTATTATATTATTAAATCTAAAATAAATTACATTGTTATTAAACTTCTATACTATATTATAAAACACATATAAAAACTATTAAAAACAATTACTAAAGATTAATGTACCGTTATTTAATGTTAATTACTTAAAATCTCTTAAAAACAACCATTAAAGCTTTATGTACTATATTTAATATTATTTATTAATTTTCAATCCTTATCTCTAACCACTTTAACTTTCTTAAAATCATGATATATCTCGTTGCATTGCGCGAGTACGATTCTAGTAATATTTTGAAAAGTAAAATAGACACTTATTTAGATTCAGACATTACCAGTTTACAAAAACAACAATCTTATAATTCAGATTTCAGACTTCAGCACCACCTCTTATTAATTAGAAGTGAAATCAGACTTCAGCACCTCTTAAAAAACAAACGCCACCTAAGTATTTTAAGAAAAGCATGATCACGTTTTATTATTGTTTAAGATTTCGAATGAACTAATTGACAATTATAAAATGATTGTATTTAGAAATATTTATGTGATTTTCTATTTACAATAAAAAAAATCTTGCAACTCATATAACTTGCCTATTACATTTTGTGTATGTTAACTACTATTAGATTTTTCTTAAGAATATCTTTAATGGTTATCTAATTTAATCCAATTTCTAATTATAAATATTATTTTCTTTTTCATGTACTTACATACATAATCTTCAACTCTAATTCAAGCCATTTTTGAATTTATCAATGATCCAATCAAATATAATATAAGTATATAGTTTTATTAATTATTTTATGTTTAACGTTTTATTACTTATAAAAATTATAATTATCTATACTATATTATAAATATGACATAAAAAACTCTTAAAAACAAGTCTTAAAGCTTAATGTACCGCTATTTAATGCTAATTATTTAAAAAATAGCCATAAAAGATGTATGTACTACATTTAATACTATTCATTAATTTTCAATCATTATCTCTAACCATTTTAACTTCCCTAAAATAACTCTCAGCATATTTTAGATATAAAAAATCTAAAATATAATTAAAAAATCTTACATAATATTTTATAAAAAAAATTATATTATTAAACCAAAATAAATTACATTATATTATTAAGTCTAAATTAAACAAATTTATATAAAAAATCATTATCACTCTCTCACAACCATCCAAAATCGTAATGTAAATCGACAAAAAACAGAAAATAAAATGAAACATTAAAATCGTGATGTATCTAGCTGCATTGCACGAGTACCCTTCTAGTAATACATTAAAAGTATAATAATCAGTTGTATAATTTGTATATAAAAATATGACAATATTTGGTTTTTTTTTCTTTCAAAATAGTTATAAATTACGAATATTAGTGTACTTTATATTTTAAATAAAAATATACGCAATTAATATAGGATTAATTAAGTTTTAAAAGAAAAAGAAAAACAGAACTAATGAAAAAAATCACATGTGACAACTTGTTTGATTGATCTTGGATCATGGCATGATGATCGACATTATTATTTTTTTCCTTTTGCTTTTATTCATTTTAATTTGTTTTATCCTCAATCTCCCTAGATTGTGTTAGATTGCCGTTGTTGTGAATAGTCTAACAACTTGTAAAATCTTTAAATATTAAATTTACATAACAAAAATTATCTTTATACATATTTGGTGTCGATTCTGGTCTCTCGCCGACCATTTCTAATCTAGATGGCAGTCGTGATATGGTGGGGCACCGCAAAGGATGCAAGGAAACAATATATGTATTGCAAGAGTATATTTGTACTAGGTCGATATAAGTATGATCGAGGTATGTACTACTAAGGAACCTCTGAGTTTGTCTGAGGCACAACAAACAAGTTATGACCCTCACTACATACTCTCATTTGCTTCTCATAAATGTTTAAATCTGTGTAAATGTCCATTTTACCCTTCAAAATAATATAATGTTGAATTTATTCAATTTCATCTGTTTATTCAATTAGGGGAAAACGCGATTCAAAATTTGTGGAAAAGAAACAACATCCCAGATACATAAACTATGAGATATGTTCATCAAACAAATAATATATGATTGGAAACCATTAACCACATATAATCCTTAATCACTTACCTTCATCTTACAATTTCATCATAGAAAATTTTTGAAGAACGAAGATGATTAAGCACCTAAACAGGTTTTTTTGTTCTTATTATAGATCATAACAATAGAAACCCAAAACATAAAGAACACATGTTTCATTTCAAAAACTTGAAACCAATGAACCAAACTCTTGATGTATTACTTGTTTCGTAAAATAAGAACACAGACAACTCTAACAAGATCCCCACCTTATGGTACACTAAAGACCAAACCATGATGGCTAAATTCACTAAGCAAACAAGGGCAAAGAAAAACACGGTACCATAATAGCAAACAGAGAAAAAGACACCCTATTTTCTCAACAAATCGAGAGTTGAGTAATTGAGTAGAGCACACCAGATCAGGAACAAAAACGTCGATTGATTGAGGAGGAGCACATCATATTTCGAACAAAGGCACCAATTGATTGACGAGGAGCACACCAGATCGACGTTCGATGGAAACGACGGGAAAATAGGGCGAGACGTCGGGAAGAGGGAGAGAGCGAGAGTTCCTTTTTCTTCTTTCAAGAAATAAGACCACAATAAGTGATGGGTTTACATCTGATCTAGTAAAGAGACCGTAAAATATTTTAAAGCTCATATAAAAAATAATAAAAAAAAACAAATGATCTAGTTAGATCTGACAAAAACATAAAATTACATACTTATTTTTTAGACAAACTAAAATAAGGAAATGGTAATTGGGTTGGGTTTCGGTGAAAATTTGAGTTAACGGTGACCGTTGGATGAAAAATGGACGCACGTTAGGATGAAATGCACCAGATCAATTCTCTTCTAAACCGCAATTCGTAGGAGAACTTGAGATTAAAATAGATCAACGGTTCAGATTCATTTCTCACCGTTCACTCAACTTCTAGCATGGTAATGTTGTCAATGTAATAAAAGAGTAGATTTTAAATATTTAGGGGATATCCGTCTCCTTCTCGACCCCGCCTCACAATGTGGCTCCATCGAAGCAAAACCCAGCTGTTTTTCATCTGATTTTGTCTCCTCTCCTCTCATCTCAATTCTCTTTTTCAGTTTTGCCATTTCCCATTGCCCATTGCCTTCCATCAACAAGATCTGGCTTTTTCTTCCTTCCAAACAACACACCTGCTACTCATAACCACAAGCTCTCAAAGATCCCATCCAGATTCATAGGTAAATAAACAGATTTTTACCTGCTGTTATCTCAATCTTTTCTGCTCTTTCAGTATTGTTACTGAATTCATTCATTGGTGTTTAGGTCTGCTATAATTGCTTGGATCCTGTTAGGGTTTTCAAAGAGGCATAAGCTGTTATTGTATAATAAAAATTCCTGATAATTAAATCTCAGTTTTGAATTTTATTCGTTGAATTACTTGAAGTTCGTCGCCAATTGGCATTTGGATATTGCATAATCTCGTGGATCCTACTGATTTCTTCAAGCTTCATCAATCTGTTATCAAATTTCTCCACAGGATTTGATCTAGAGTTATCTTAGAATCTCCTTATGAATTTTGGGCTTCAAAACTTGTAATCCAGCAGTTCTTCACCGATTATGTACATCTGAGTGTGTGATATTTATAGATTTAGAAAAATTCATATAAATAAGATGAGGAATTCTACACTTTCCACTGACAGTTTGACTTCTAATGTCAAATGGATTAATTTGCTACTCCTAATTGACATGAAATATTCGAACATTTGAAGATCCTGATGACAAGCACATTGATATTTATAACAAATATACTACAAAATACAAAAAAATGTTGGTCTCAATCTCATGATGCACATCAATTTTTTGAATTTTAATAGTTATATATGTTTGACCTTGAATGTCAAGGTGTATCTCTTGGCAGGAAATGGAGAATCTGGCAACATTGTGGTGAAAACAGGCTCTTTGCTGAGTGATTCAGTAATGGGGAGGAATGGGAATGGGAGCTGGTTTTCTTCGATCAAGAAGACGTTGAGTACGAGCTCCAAAGAAAAGAAAAGCCAGGTTCTTTACGAGCATAGGGGAAAGTTCCAAACGAGAACCATAATATTTTGAGAACATGGGGAACCAACTATTTCATATCTTATATATACGACGAATAACCCTTTTTCATAGTTCATGATATCATGCATTTTCATCATGAATATTTTTTTATTATGACTCTCTGTTACTGCATTCATGGTGAATGAAACATGAATAGTTGGTTCATTTGCTCTCAAAATATTTATGATTCTCATTTGAAGTTTTGAACATATATCTACAACCATAATCCATTAGATTTCTATTAATTTATCATTAGGTAATGAATTTTGTGTTATTTAACCACCAGAAATCGGAGAAGAAGGGGTTTGTGGAGGAAAATCCTTCAATACCCGGCACATCAATTGTAGAAAATGTTGGAGGTTCTTGTGATTCTCATCCATTTCCTCAACCAGAAGAGGTGAAGCCGATTGAGGTGGATGATGAGCCGCCGCCAAAAAGTGCATCTTCAGTTGCAGTCGCCACTGGTGCCGCTGTTGCCTCAACAGCAGTGGCAGCCAACATGACTCCCTATTCTGGAAAATCAATGGCGGAAGAAGCAGCCATCAGGATTCAAACCACTTTTCGTGGTTACTTGGTATTTTCTTGTTGAATCAAATTGATCATTTCTGCTATTAATCCATTGTGAATAAGTAGTCGATAATATGGAACCAAACGACCCAATATATTCCAACCTGACCTCATTTCCATGTACACAGACCTAAAGAATGAAGTATAGTGGTTGTTTCGTGAGACTGACTCCATCAATAACATAAAACATACAGTACATGCTTGTGATTATCTTTCTTTGGTGTGTTTACAGGCAAGAAGGGTGTTGTGGGATTTGCGAGGGCTTGTTAGATTGAAAGCAGTGGTCGAAGGGCCTAGTGTCAAGCGGCAGACGGCCAATACGCTCAATCGCACACAAAATGCATCTCATGTACAGTCGCAGATCAATTCTAGGAGGATCCGGATGTCGGAGGAGAATCAAGCTCTTCAGAGACAACTCCTACTGAAACGAGCTAAAGAACTTGCAAACTTGCAAGTCAGTTTTCATGTTTTAATTTGAAAACCCCCCGTTTGTTTAGCCATAAACTAACTATTTCAAAAAAAAAAACTTCATTTAGTGTTTCAATAAACTAACTTATTATTTATTTATTGAACTATCATATTTTTCATAACCGGATACACGTATTGAAACAGAACGGAGATGAATGGAACTACAGCGTGCAGTCTAAAGAACAGATGGAAGCGAAGCTTCTGAGCAAGTATGAGGCTACCATGAGAAGAGAAAGAGCGATGGCTTATTCGTTTTCTCATCAGGTAAAGACTCGTGATTTAAGTAACGTGAACCATAAGCTTGAATATTTGAGCATCTGATTTGAGCTCATCGGAGTTTCTATTGAAACAGCAACCGTGGAAGAAGTCGGCAGGGCCGCCAAACTTGCTTTTCATGGACCCGACCAATCCTCAATGGGGTTGGAGCTGGTCGGAGAGGTATATGGCGGCCCGGCCGTGGGAGGCACAGGCCGAGAAAGATCCCGGAAACGATCATGCATCCATTAAAACCGGTGTCACGATTACTAGGAATGAAATTGCAAAGTCGTATGCTCGTCACCAACTCAATTCCGCCCCTTCAACTCCTCGGTCAAAAGCGGGTGGTCCGTTGGCTTCACGGAAAATCAAGGCTGGTCCGAGCCCACAAGCTTTTGTTTCGGGGCTCGAGGCTAACCTCGTGGATGATGACTCACAGAGTGTTGTTAGTGTTCGATCCGAGAGGAATAGAAGGCATAGCGTCGCGGGGTCTATGGTGAAAACTGATGAGAGTTTGGGTGGTTCTCCGGCTGCTCGTAAACACGCGGTTACTAAGTCGGCGAAGGCGAAAGCACGGGAAAAGGGTTTGTCGGAGAACGGTGGTGGGAGCACGGCGGCGGCTTCCGGTGGGCGTACAAAGAAACAGCTTGATTTTCCGGGTTCACCGGCCAAGCCGAGGCGGCATTCGGGGCCACCCAAGGTTGAAGCCAATGAATTGAAGTGATCTCTTGTTGTATAGCAAAGTGATGCAAGAAAATGTTTATTTGAGATTGAAAATAAGAACAATCATTCAAACGATACTTTCAAATGTAGAATTTGGAGGTGAAACCACTCTATATATATATATATATGTATGTATGATATGTAACACACTATTTATTTACTTATTCTATCAAAATTTATGCAATTATTTTTCGTATGTTGTTATTTTAGTTTTAATTTTTTATCCAGGAAGGATTATTACGTTATGTATGTATTATAATTGGGGTTATTAAGAACATTTTTAACTGATTTTGTAAAATAGAAAAAAATGAATATTTTGTTCTATATTTTACTTTTAATGGATTTTTTATATTGTTTTTTAAATCTGATAAATCAAAAGAAAACTTGAAATTTAAAGAATTATCTAAAACTTGATGTAAGAAAAAAGAAATGTTTGTTTTTATTTATTTTTACTTATGAAATTAAATTATTATTATTTTTTTCTAAAGTTTTTTTAAGTGTAATTTGGTAAAATTAAATAATAATATATGTAAATTTTCTAAAATAGAAAATATGTTGATGTTAAATATATATATTTTTTAAATATTTAACTTTTTTTTCTCTCTTTATTTTAGAGAATTTATAGATAATTTGTTGGAATGTTCTAATTATACTTGAACAGAAATAGAATGTTTTGAAATTGTTGGGAGTTGTAAATTGGAGCGACACCGATCATAAAAAATCTTAAAATGTAAAGTAAAATAAAAGACTATAATGGTGTTGAACGTTGTGTCAAATTCAAAAAAAAAAACAGTTTAGTGATATAGTGTTTGGTACGCATACAGAGGCAGAGCCCTTTGAGAGCTACCAGGGCCCTGGGCTTTTAAAATTTTCAAGAAGCAGCAATAGTTTTTGATGTATAAAACAAAGAAAAAATTCCTTTGGGCCCCCCACTTAGGTCAAGTCCAGTTCACTTGACACCTTTGAAATTTGAAGGCTTTGTCTTCTGCCAACGAGAGAATGGGAATTGGGAAGTCCACTTCCATCTCCAATTCTCCATCTAGTTCCACCTTCGTTTTACCTTCGTTCCACCTTTGTTCGACCTTCAAAAATCAAAAGTGCTGCAGTGCTATTGTCTCTGACCGAGTATATCTCATTACTTATTTGAGTTTGAGTTTGAAATTATTTGATTAATTGATTAGTTTGGTTTAAATTTATTTGAAATTGAAATTATTTGATTAGCTAGATTTAACTTTATTTGAAATTGTTTGATTACTTACTTACTTTGATTGGATTTTAATTTGATTTGATGAATCTCTATGCCTCTATGATATGAAATGTTTACTTTAGGACTTTAGGTTGTTCACCTGTTTGAATTGGTTATAAAATATAGACATTAGATAATTAGAAATTAGAAGTAGATTTTTTGGCAAGAAGTAGATAATACCCCTTCCGACTAACCAAAAACCTTGCAAGAGTTCTTTTTCGGTTTTTTTTGGGTTGATTTCAAGAGTTCTTTTTGGTTTTTTGGTTGATTACAATGTACAACGTACCTTCTTCAACTTTTGAATATCATATGATAACACATTTTAAAACGATACGGTTGCACATTTCATAAACGAAGATTTTTTAACCTTTCGGCGGAGAGATAATACGGTCACACGTGCCACCAGTGACCCTTCTTTAGGTATGTCTCTCGGTCCGGCCCCTGCGGTCGGAAAACTTGTGTTCCGCCCCTGTACGCATATATGATTTGCTGGGGTTGGACAAGACAAAACAAGAGGCTAGGATTGGAAAAGACAAATGTTTGTCTTGTGTTTGATACAATTATGACCGGATAGGATAAAACTGAACGAGTTTCCCTAAAAGTTGTTTGATTATTTATATGTCATGTAATAGTTATAAATGACACAAATAAAATATATTTTTAAATAATTTAATTAAAATACCTTTTTATTTTTTTTACATAATTTTCATACATATAATAAATGCAAAAACAATTGTACGAAATTTGAATGAAGAATATGAAATAATTGATGGTAATTGAAAAAATTACGATTCATACAAAGAAAATATAATATTTGATTTAATTTGGAAGATATTTATGAATTGGCAGAAACGTAGTTGCACCGACAGGTAAAGATAAAGGTGATGGGTGGATGGTGAAGGACGGTAGCTGTGAAGGACGTGAAAGATAGTGCATAGTGGTGGTGCAGAAGATAGTTGTGGCTGAGGTATAGGTGGTCGACGATGGTAGTAGTTGTGGTGGTGGACAGTGGCAAAAGAGGTTGTAGTTGAGGAAGAGGCGGAGATGGCCGACGATGGTTGGCGGTGAGCATCGGTGGTGGTGGGGGCAATGGGTGGTGGTGATCGGTGGAGGTGGCAATGGGCAGAGGTGCATCGAGAAGAATATCCTTATGGTTGCACCATCGCACACACCCAAATAAAAGTATAGCTAGGGGTGTAAACGAGTCGAGCTTCTACTCGAGCTCGAGCTTAATACGTCTCGAGCTCGAGTCGATCTCGAACACAAAATAGAACTCGTTTAACTTAACGAGCTGAGCTTTATAACAACAATGTTCGACTCAGCTCGTTCGACAACTCGATTCAAATTTTTCGAGTCGAGCCGAGTTATTCGAGCATACCATTTTTCGAGCCAAACATGCTCATATACTATCATACAATGAAAATATAAATTATCGAGCCCGAACCGATAAACGAGTTAATCGATCGCGAGTTCAAACCCATAAACGAGCATCAAGCTCGAGCTCGATAACTCAAAAAATATTCGAGCTCGAGCTCGAGCCCTACATTGAAAAGTTAATCGAGCTCGAGTCCAGTATTAATTTTTTGAGCTCGGCTCAATTAACCTACTACTCGACTCGACTCGTTTACACCCCTAATTATAGCATTCTTAAGGGTCGTAAACAAAATTAAACTATGTCTAGAAAATATACCTAAATATAAACAAATTAACCTATAGAGTTCATAATTAATAAAAAAAAAGTCTAAAACTTAACCTAAATTAACTCCAAACAAATAACCCTAAAGTCTACATCGAGGGTCAAATATACATAAAATAACCCTACCGAGTTGGTTAATATGTTATTATGTTAAAATAATTACATCAGTATAAATAAATTAACTTTAAGAAAAAATACGCTAATAAAAAGTTGTATTCAAGTTAAATTGTATGAAACAATAGTTTCACCTTATTATTCACGTTAAATTTTATTCGAAAATTTGAAGAAAAAAAAACCAATCAACGCCAAACATCGAGACAAATATGTATTTAATAATGATTAAACTTGCATTTATCATTCACACGTTATATTCAATAAATATTGAACTCATTTCGAAGCTATCGACTAGACATTTCTAACGGTGTAGTTTGTAAAGAAAAAATACGTATTTTTTTTAATGTATTTTAGCTAAAATTTAATTAATTAATTAACTAATATGATATAGGTATAAAATGAAAAAAGAAAAGATGTAAACTAAAAACATTAAAGTCTTTAAAGGATGAAAACCGTAACTTATTATCAACCATTATCTTCAATTTGTCAAACCGTCGGTTTTGCCTATTAAATTTTCATATATAACCCCTAAAAGTCATCAAGTTCATGTTTTCATTCTAAAAAAATTTATGGTTTCACCCCCAAAAACTCTATGGTTTTACATGTAAAAACCTTAAAAAAATTACACTTAATGTAACACCCTAAAAATAGGGATAACAAAAACTTTCCATAAATGGAGAAGTGGTAGAAAGATTGCCATAGCAAGAGCCTCCCAAAAAGGGGAAATATACAAACAACCTGTTTAATCACAATTGTAATTTAACGGACAAATAACAACCAACTAATCTAATTTCTACGTCTAGAAAAGAGATTACAAAAAGGGTTGTCATCTATAGACCCAAACGGTCTATATCCAAAAGTATAACTCGTCCATGTGCAAGTCCCCAAGCTCTCACCCCAAAGCAACTAAACCTGCTTAAGACCGCCGCCGCTAGAACCTGAGATACACATCGACACCAAACAAGTGTTAGGCCAAAAAGCCTAGTGAGTTGAACAATAATAAGCATGCATGATCAGTTACAAATTCTTATCAACAGTTAACCAGAGTTCAACTAATGTGGAGTCAATAGGGGTGACCCATAGCACCAATCAAGTCCCACCTAAGAGTCGATATACCTTGATGCCCTTAACAAGGAACACCCCAAAGGCCCGGCCCACCCGAAGACTATCGCTCCGAAAATTCCCCAAGTGGCGGAGGTCTAGGCACATACCATCACAGTGGCGCCCAAGACTACATCCTCCTAGTGTACTGACTTGGTTCGTCCACATAACATTTATAAGGGGTCCTTTAGATATATTTCAATCCACATATTTCAATACCAACTACGGGTATAATATTACCACCTTATCCTCATAATGTCTAACAAAAGACCCAATGTAAATCATGCTCATTATGCATATAAACATATCACCAAACTAGTGTTCCAACTAGAATCATCACCATGCCCATATATGCATACATTTAACACATCAAAGTACCCATATTATGTATCTATGAGACAAATCCCAAATAATGATACATATAACAATAATCATGGCAAACCATCCATATATATACATTTTCCAACTATTTTCATGAAGGAATCCCCAAACATTTGAACATGTAGAAATAAAGTAGCAAATAAGATATTATGATGTGTATCTAGTTTTAACAAAAGTTTAGTAAATTCACTATCTAGGTTTTGGACCAAAACCTAGAAAAGATGAAAACCCTAGATGTTGGAGGATGAACTTGAAGATGAGAAGTTGTCTTGAAGAAACCCTAGAAACTTTCCTTGGATGACAATAAATGCTAGCAATGAATGTTCAACCACCAAAGAATATTATTTATGAGGTTTAGGGTTTGGAGAAGATAAATGGGTTTGGGAGCTTCCAAAATCGCCAAGAGAAGAGAGTGTTTGAGATAAATGAGATTGGAAATCAGATTGGAATTCATTTAAAACCATTGCACCCGCTCGCGACCTTGCCCGGCGACAGCGACATGGTCATTGTCGCGTGTCACAATCGTGCGAAGTCCCCCACTCTCGGTACATCTCCCGCGACATTGACACCGCGACAGTGACAATGTCACAATCGCGTGTCATAGTCGCGCGGGCTCCCCGACCCACGGTACATTGCTCGCGATAGTGACACCGCGAGAATGACCATGTCACAATACCAGACTCCCAACATCTCGAAATTTGACCAGTTTCGATAACGAGCGTGAGGTTTGAACATTTTAAGGACGGTAAGTCAGATTATACAACATTTCAACATATCAACTAGCATAAAACGCATACAAAGGCTCATATACTCACATAGGTACATTTAATGCATTTAAAGGAAATAAATACTTACCTTGAGAATTTTCGGGTGTTACACTTAACACCCAAATTTTATGGTTGCACATGCAACCACTCCCTGAAAGGGTGGATCCGCCCATGGTGATTGGCGGTGGTTGTGGAAGTGGTGGAGGAAGTTGTTGTAGTGGAAGAAGAGATGGAAGTGGTCGACGATGGTTGGCGATAGCTACCGGTGATCGTCGATGGTGGTGGCGACCATGGGTGGTGGTTGCCGATGGTAGTGATGGTGGCGATGGCCAATGGTTGTGGAGGTGGCGGAGGAGATTGTTATAGTGGAGGAATAGGTAGAGGTGGTCGACGATGGTTGGTGATGACTACTGGTGGTGGTGGCGGCGATGGGTAGTAGTGACCCTTAAGACTAATATCATACTAGGATTATATATCAAATGGTGATAGTTCAGTAATTTTTGGTTTATATCTCACTTTTATCCCATGTTGTCTATTGATTTTGGTGGAACAAGAAAAGACTATTTTTGTCTCATTTTGTCCCACCCTGTCCAGTTTTGTCTCATGTCATGTTAAACGTGGGACATTGAATTTTTGTCATGTCTCATGTCATGACAAACGTGAGACAGTGAATTTTTGTCATATCTCATGTCATGTTAAACGTGGGATAGTGAATTTTGTCCCGTCCTATTCTGTCATGTCTCAAGCACCAAACGCATGGTTCCAACTTCCAACTAGTTCTAGCTTATTTGTAACTATGGGGTGAGTGTGTCGTGTTCATCAGAATTAGATTTAGACAAAAAAAAATTAAAAAATAGAACTGAAATCAAACCGATCTAAATTAAAATCGGTTTGGTTTCGTTCTAGAAACATTTTCATTCCTAACCATACCAATTACCATACACCAATACATAGGTGAATTTGTTCTTAAAAAAACTGATATTTCCCTTAAAAATAGTATATGAATACTATTATTTATTTTCTTTAGATTTATAACCAAAAAAAAAAAAGTTAGAGCATCTCCAACAAATTTGCTAAAATAGAAAAAAATGGGTTTTTGTTCTCTAAACCTCTCCAACAGCTTTGCTATCTTGTTTGCTAAAATAGAAAAAACTTGAAATTTTTCTAAATTTAGAGAATTCTCTAAAACTTGATGGTTGGACAAAGAAATAATTATTTTATTCAATCCCACCAATAAGATTCAGTTTTATCATTTTATATTAACTTTTTTTTAAAAAGTGTATTGGGATGATAAATTAGAGAATATTATAATAATATAAGTTGTTTTAAAATTTCTAAAATAGCAAATCTGTTGGAGTTGAATGTAATATATTTTAGAGATTTTCACTTTTGATTCTCTATTATAGCAAAGATAGCAATGTTGTTGGAGATGCTAACATTATAACTTGAGCAACAAGCGAGAAAGTCGGCGTCGCACCCCCAAATTCACCTCCAATAGAAAACCAAATTAACACCACATAATCCCATCGTCTCTCTCCTAATTTATCATACAAACCCCGATCAAATTCCTCTTACGAATCTTCTACTTTCGACATAACAGGGTGCACCCAGTTCTCGAATTTGATATTTGGGCGAAAAGTTTTGAGATTGTGCAACTAATCTACTGTTTGTTCAACGAAAAAGAAAACCCTAAATTTGAGGAACTGCAATCCCAGCAATTCTTTTCAAAATTTCCATTCGTTCGAGCTCCAAGATACCCAATTAAATGGTTAGTCATCTATCATACTCATTTCTCCATTATCAGATTTATCCGTGTTCGTATGTGTTGTGATTATGAATTCTATTTTTTCGGTTCCGTTATAAACCATTCGTTTTGTGAGATTAGGGTTTATGGCGGCAAAAACAATCAATTCAAATACATAAATATTGCTATGTTTGTAACATGTTTGAATGCAACGCCTTCTTTCATGGGAAAACGTAGGTTTAATTTCTCTTCATATTGCTGAATTGATGTATGATTGTAGGATAATAAGGTTTTTTTAGATGATGCATGAACATCACTCCAAGAAAGATAACCTTTTGTAAAGAAATGGAATTTTGAAACTTCAAAGAGAATTCAAGTTATGTTGATAAAGAGAGCCCAAATGGCTAAAAGAAATGATAAAGATTAGATTTAATCCGTCACTGCGCCATTGAGGAGTGTCATAAAGCGGTTTAGGGGCAGGCCGACAAGCACGGAAGTTGAGCAGCCGACGATGAACATGACGGTGTCTTGCCTTCCCTTCGGATCCTTACGTTTGTTTCGATATAAATATCCATCGCCATTTCTTACCCTCTTTTTTTTGCATTTTTTGTGCTTGCTAAATGCTTAGTCTTTGTTTCTCTTATCTTTTTGCTCACTCTTGCACAAGTTGGGGGTTTTCACAAAAACAGGCGCCTTACTCTTTTGGGGTAGATGACATGACAAGTTTGTGTATATTTCACCCCTAACCCTATTTTCGAATGGGATATACTGGTTTGGTTATTCATTATTAATGCTAGAAGAATATCCTTTAATGGTCGAACTACACCTCATCGGAGGCCAATATCAATCCCATGGCCACCGGTTCAAGAGCCTCAATTAGTACTAGTTGGGCCACTAGTTATCCGGTTAAAGCTACCATACTTTGTTGGTGGGGTTTGGATGTGCGTTTTCAAAATGATTCAATAATCATAATTACCTTCAGACCCTCCATGTGGGACTCACTATGTTTGTTTGGTTTGGTTTGGTTTGGTTTGGTTTTTTGCTTCTAACTGAATGAAATCGAATACATCTCCTGCGGATGTTATGATTGTATTGCTTGTAGTAGCATTAAAGCAAGTTATAGATATGGAGTCTGACACTAGAACCTTCACTCCAACAGGCTACACCACTCATGGCAGGACTTGCAGTTGCTGCTGCTGCGTATGCTGGTCGATATGGCATCCAAGCTTGGAACTCTTTCAAGGCTCGACCAGCTTCACCCGCATTCCGCAAATTCTACCAAGGGGGTTTCCAACCTCAAATGACAAGAAGAGAAGCTGCTCTTATTCTTGGAGTAAGGTATATATATATATATATTGCCAATAGCTTCTTGATTCCCAATCCACGTAAGGGTATATTGGGTTCGTTTGGTTTGATTTTTGGATTTTTGTCTCGATTGAGATTCCAATCAATTCTTGCACTGTTCCCATTACATTTGTTTCCATATAGGGAAAGTACTGCGATGGATAAGGTTAGGGAAGCTCATCGAAGGGTGATGGTTGCCAACCATCCAGATGCTGGCGGCAGTCATTACCTTGCTTCCAAAATTAACGAAGCCAAAGATATGATGACGAGGAAGTCGAAGAACACCGACTCTGCTTTCTGATCTTGATCTCTATCTCTATTTGTGCAACTACAATTAGAAGGCCTTCTTAGGCTCCATTGCGTTTCTGTATGATGATTCATAATAACTGGGAAGGAAGAAACAACTTTGAAATTTTTGAGTATTGGTGTATTACCGGTGTTCATCTAAACCGTACAAACCATCAACACAACACCACAAAGCGTGGTGTGGTTTACGGTTTATACAAACCGCACTGCACATTATATATTAAATTTTATATATTACGTATATTGCGATTTGAATGATGAATGTCTAAACTTTTTACATAAATAAATAAACCATTGAGCTTTCCCATTTTGAATGATTGAACTTTTATAAATTGGTTACTTACATTCTTTTAACTCAAAAAATTTGCTTACTTATAACTGGCTAAGAAAGTTTTGAAATTAAAAAAAAAACCTAAATTACTTTTACAATTTTAACCTATTTATTGAATGGACTTGAAAATTTCTAAACCAAAATAACACAAGTCGGCTTAAATACACTCTAAATTGGAATGAAGCCAGACCTGATTCATCTTTCAACAGTAGGAATTTGAAATCAACAACATAGCATAAATTACAACTCCTCATTTAAAAGCCTAAAACAACCCGCACAAACGAGCAGCGTCGAAACAGATTCCTAAAGAATAAGAAAAACGCAAAAACCTCTTTCAAAATAAAACCTGTGAGGTATATACTATGTAACCAAAGTACTTAAAAGGGGAAATTTAAGTCAGTTTAGTTGGGGAGGATCGGGGGTTCTTCATTTTGATCCTCTTCTTCTAAAGAAGCTTCAATGGGACCTTGTGGTTCTCCAAAGAGTGTCGACAGTATGGTTCTATGACACTCATCGCACAAGTACCAGTACCAAAAGTGGCCTTCATTTGGGAGTTTATGCACGATAGCACTTGGTAGAACACGAGCCACATAGTCAGTCATCGAGCTTGGCACAACCAGATCCTCCATTCCCTAATTCACAAATCAATCTATAAAACACCATGAAAACAATGGCCAAATGGATTGAACAGATTTTTGAAAAAGCTGCAAACCTGCCATATATGAATTGGTTCAAGGAACCCGACTAATTCGCATTCTGCTTCACTGGACATGAAGTTGAACCAATGGAACAAGCCTTTCTCTGGGCATTTCCTCTGCACTTGTAGATCTGTCAGACTAAATGGCCAATTCGACACTTGTAACGCAGCTTCCTCCAAAAACGGTTTCACATTTTCCTGCCTAATCGACTCCTCCACATCCCTTTGCCATAATTCTTTAAAAACTGGATCTTCGGTCAAAGCTTTATCCTGTGGAAATCAAGATCGCCATGCTGGGTAGTAAGCTTTATGTATGCTCCAAGACAGCAAATATCGATTCATTCACCTTTAAGAAAATGAAATATATTTACAAGGATAAAATGAGCTCACCTTTTCTGAAAGAGAAAAAGACAGCCACTTGTCAATAGGCCCGTGTTTTCCAGAAAGGAAAGTTCGGCGGTAGAAGAACCTGAGAAATCTAGGAAATCGTCGAGCTAAATAATACATTAGTTTCCTTCTTCTTGTCCACTTTTCCCAAGTTCCTAACTTCTCTTCCCTTGTCATGCCCGGGTCATATGGATTAACCATTGGAGCAATTAACGCTGCACCTGTTGTTAAAAATCACATTATGGTTTCCGATGTGATATCTTTCCACGTGTACAAGTTACATTTGTGATTACCATTCCTCAAGGAAATGTGTGGGTGAGAGAGAGGTTCATATTAGTAGGCCAAATTTTGTCATCGTTTTCTTCTGCCCGTGGGTGTCCAGACCAGCTTGTGCGCATCTCGACTAATCTCATGGGGTCATGAAAATAACAAGAAGGAAAATCCTCAATGGCCCTAAGTGCTAAGGAGACTCGAACTAACGACCTATTGGGAGCAGCCCCAAGGCCTAACCTTTATTTGCCAATTGAGCTGGCCCTCAAGGTTTGAAGCAGTCTATGAGAATATTAGCATTTCATAACTGAAAAAGTCTAGGAAGGTAAACTCACCTGCAATTTTACCAGGTATGTACTTTAAGGCAGCCCAAGCATGCATAGCCGCACTTGAATATCCCAGCACCCAGAATTTGTTGTCAATTTTAACAGCTTCTGCTAAGTGTAAAAGGTCCAGCGCTGATGAGTGAAGAGTCCTATTTGGGTGAACGTCACTTTCCCCAAACCCAGGAAGATCGTAGGTTACCAATCGGACGCCAAATTCTTCCAGCAGTGACGATTTGATGCCTGGTATTCCTGTAAAAGGAGAGTTATCTTTACCTTCTTAATATACATTCTGCAGCAAAGAAGGCCCCAAAAACGAATGGTTTTTCTTTGATGTAATTGCAAGAAACAGTGGTTCAGTAACCATTTTTACCTGCAAGCCGAGAAGACAGAAAGCTATGAGGGGCAACTAGGGAATATCTAGCTCTGTCAGCAGAAACTCCTTGCTCAAGATATGACATGTTTCTACCATCGGGAAGTAATATCCGCCTAGCGCTAGGAGGATGTACTTGAACCAGTGGCACTGGAGCGTTGTCATATTTAAAATTCACACTTATAACTGCAACATGTAACAACATAGAGAAGATGTTAAACTGGTCCAACTAGTGATGAATGGAAAAAGGACAAAACTCAGTAACAAATGTTTTGAATGCATGAACTAAATATTTAAACCAACATGATGATCTGGGAAAGTAGTTCTACATATCAGTGACTGTGAGCCTGAGAGTTGCCACTAATAGGGTGTAGGTATTATGAACATTTCAAAAAAGGGAGAAGAAATATTAGGGTCAGATTAAAGCTACACGATGCTATAACTGACATCAACTCATCAAATAAGATGAGCATTCTTCCAAATAATTGACAATACCTTCTATTAAACCGATAGGCCAACTATTTATGTCCTGTTACTTTCCTCCTTGGTATTTGAAGATGCATACGTTCTGAAAGTTCTAAACCATCAGTTTCCAACTCGCTATATTAGCCAAGAAACAAACAAATGTGTAAGAATACGTGGAACCCCATTAGGTTACTCTCCATAAGAGCCCTTGAGGGTAGAAGGGAGATTCAATATATACCGAGGATAACTGGTCCAAATCTAGCTGATGTGGGACTCCAGCACGCCCTCTCTAATAGAGGCTAGACAGGCACAGATTGTCTGAGACCGTCAAGAGGAGGCTAGATGTGTGTGGTCAGATGAGTACAGATTGCACCAGAGTGTGGAGTCCCTAGAGCTGTAAACCTTGACTCTGATACCATATTACCATGTGAGAATATGCGGAACCCCATTAGATTTTAAGAGTACTTTCCATAAAAGTCCTTTAGGATAGAAGGGAGGTTCCAACATATATCAAGATAAATGGTCCATTCTAGCCTATGTGGGACTCCAACAAACTGGACCAATATGAATATGCTGATAAGCCAGAGGATGTTACATTGTTTTAAAACACTAACATACACTAACATTCCCCTTGGACTTGAGCAATCTCATCTTAACTACACATAATCATCGCAATATTAAGTTTTATCTCTACAAAAGCCCTACAAGTATTCTACTGTCCAGATTCTGTAAGAAACTATCTGCATTTGCCTGTTCCTTGCAAGATGTTAGTAACTATCAAACATGACAAACTAGTGTGGATATATACATATATATATATATATATATATGTATATATATATATCTATATCTATATATATATATATATATATATATAGAGAGAGAGAGAGAGGTGCAATGAACTTATGGAATAAAGAATACCAAAACCTAAAAATGGTATCATAACAAATTGCTAAAACCCTTGCAACAGAGTTGCATACTGCCTAGAGAAAAAAATATCTAAAAGCATGGACCTGAAAATAATCAGTGTCCCCTGCTAACATCATTATTGCAGCAATCTGAATGGTACCCAACCATTCAATACATTAGATGAATATTTGCAGGCACTTTCATGGGTGGATTAGAATTTAGATACACTGGAAGTAGAACAAGATGAAACAAAAAAACCACAAGAAGCAAGAACCAAATAATTTATCATTAAATGAAGCAATATGGCACAAAATGAGAGTTAACAAAAAAGACATGCTCTAAACCTTCAAATGGGAAATCTAAGTGTAATGTTAAACATTCATCAAGTAATATCCACATGTAGACAACCAAAAGGAAAAGCTCATTTATACTGCCAAATTGATTTTGATTATACTTGTTTTTGGACATCCTAAAAATTCAACAAAATCAATTTCCTGTAAGGAAATCCACTTTCAATATCTGTTTCTGCTACTATATGCCCTAATTTTACAGTATATAAGATTTCACACACTGAGCTGACATTGAACAAGCTTAAAAAACAACATATGAGTAACAAGATATGATTCAAATGAAGTCGCTCAATATCGAAATTACCTGACAGAGCAATGAGGAAAACGGATAATATCACCGGCCAAGCAAGAACAGGATCACGATCCTCCGGCAAAAAGTCATTCAAAACACTCAGTTTTCTGGCAACAACTCTAGACGGCCCTCTCACTTTTTTCACTATATAAGAATCATCAGTCAACACACTCTGTAGAACTACAGCCTTACAACCTTTCCCTAATTCAATCGCTATCTCTCCCCAAGCTTTCACAAATCCTTTCATTTGATCCTTGAAACTCTCGGATTCCATTCGGTCCCCTTCCAACACCGTCTTCGACTCAAACGACGGCGTTGAGAGGCTACTAACAGTGTGATCGCCGCCGGTATATCGTATTCCGGTGTCCTCCACGAGACTCGCTAGCTCCTCCGTCCATGATTTCGATCTCCCGACCTCCTCCATTTTTTTACCTTTTTTTTCTTCTTGCCTGCTTGCTTCACAACCACCTCGATAGCATCTTCAATTTCTAATTTCCAAATAGCAGCAATCGGTTTTCAGATAATAGAGATTCTTAACATATAACGAATATATCCAAAGGTATTTGTAGAGATTTGCTTGAATGAGAAGATAAAGACCAAAATCTGAGTAGGAATGATAAGCGTGAAATTCAATCTAGGAATAAATAAAACAGAAAAAGAAATTTGCATAAACCCTACGCCATAAAGGGGTTATTCTCCACTTTTTGCTTTACGACAAGATGGTACAGTATAATATGACACCGCCATCAAATAAAAACCGTCATTTCAGAAGTGGTCGGCGTTTGGCTTGATGATTCGAAACAATTTTCAAAGCTTTTTTTTCCATATGATTCCGGCCATTAAAGGAGATTTCCTCGAGCTCCGGTGTTGATGTAAAGTGATTTTGCAGGGGTTATCTTCACCCAAAGTCTCCCTGGGATTGAGAGATATTGATTTGAAACTTTGATTATTTTTTCTTCTTCTAGTTTTGGGGGTGGGGTAATAAAGCAAGGTCGGTGGTGGGGTCATTTTGCAGGATCTGATGCATGCTCTGGTGTCAACGATGGTAATCTCTTTCTTTTTCATTTTATATATTCTCTCAAACATTTTTTATTCTTCTCTTTGTTTACTTTTTTATATTTTTAAATTTTAATGTATGAGGCCTTTTAAATTTATTCCATTTTATAAATTATACACATAAAAAAAAATGAAGTCAAAAGAATTTAAAGGGCATAGCATGAATGAAACCACTCATCATTTCATAAAACACTAAAACGTACTCACGCAATACAGCGAGATACATCACGATTTTAATGTTTCATTTTATTTTTTTGTCCATTTACAGTATGATTTTGGATGGTTTTGAGTAGGGGTGAACATAACCGGGTACCCACCAATATTTCATGAAACCGGAACAGGCGATTCCTGGGATGAAGGAACCGGAACCGCTTGCATCGGTTCTCTATTTCTTGGGACCGGAACCGTCGGGAACCGGTTCCGGTTCCGAGTACCCGATTACATTTTTTTTAATTTTAACATTTAATACAATAAACAGGTAATTTTATATTTTTAAGGCTATGTTTGGCAAACTAGCTGATAAGCTAGCTTATGACTGATAAGCTAGCTGGTGACTGATAAGCTAGCTGAGTAGCTGGTGACTGATAAACTAGTTGGTAGCTGATAAGCTAGCTGATGAAAAAGTCACGTTTGGTAAAAACTAGCTTATAATCATTTAATTTACCAAAAAGGACATTAATTATTTATTTATAATTAAAAGTTAATATATAATAATGAATATTAATGAGGGTATAATTGGAATATTTACAAAAAGCTCCTCATAAGCTACTCCAAGTAGCTTATCAAAAAGCTAGCTTATGGTCATCCAAACATGTACCCAAAAAATAAGCTAGCTTATTTTTGGCAAACAATGCCTAAGTCTAGTGCAAACAACAAAATACCAACTTAAAGTGATAAATACAACAAATGGTGAAAACTAATTCGACAAAAACTAACTATTACATAAACAAATTAGACACTCTCGAGTTTTGACAGTAATAAAACGACTTTCGTTACATTTTTCACGTCAAATAATCGTGATGTGGGAGGCGGGAGCAGCCATGTACAATTGAAAGTGTGTAATTATAATGTGAATTTGAGAATCGTGAAAGGAAATGAACCCTAAATGGTAATAGTTTTCTTAATCATATAAAATAATTATAAAAAAACAGTGGGTACCCGTCGGTTTCGGTTCTGGGTACCCAGCGGGACCGGGTACCCGGTCCTGGAACCGGTTCCGGCTGGTACCCAGTGGGTATCAGTTCCAAAAAAATGAGAAGCAGAACCAAAACCAGTCTTAATCGGTTCCGTATTTTAGGAACCGGAACCAATCGCATCGGTTCCGGTTCCAAAAGCGGGTACCCAATTCCGATGCTCACCCCTAGTTTTGAGAAAGTAATAATGTTTTTTTTTTATAAATTTGTTTAATTTAGGCTTAATAATATAATGTTTTTATATAAAAATTTAAGTATTTTGTTAGAATTCAATGATTATCTTATATATTTTAACGACATCTAGAAAAAATAACCAATTACATATTTAATAATATAATTAAAACAAAATTATAGTAATATAATATATTAATTAATAGTGATACATGGAAAGATCTGCATAAAAAGAAGACCCTGCACATACCAAACTGGTTGGTGTTAGAAGTATGCAGTAGTAATATGTATTTTGTGTTTTGATACTTGTAAATTAAGAGATTTTTAAAATCGTGCATAAAATGATGGTACCTTATGCCTAATAATTTGTATTCAAGAGTTTTTTATCTGTGCTTTATAATATAGTATAGATATAAATATATCCTTGACCTTAAATGTAATAACCGTGTTCAAGTATGATCTAGTAGAGTTTGGGTAATTAATCGATTAAATATCAAAGTTGGAGGGGCTAGTTGTAATTTTGTATTAAAAGGGGTCCAACCCTAGGGATCTCTAGCATTTGGGTGTTGGCGATTTTGGAAGAACAAGAAAGGGAGCAATTTACTTTGGATTTCAAGTCTAGATTGATCCTTATCAAGGTAAGTTCTTAGCTTCTCCTCTTGCTATTTTTGTTGTTTGGGTTAGTTGGATTTGGGGCGATTTTGGAAGAGCAAGAAAGGAAGCAATTTACTTTTGTAACGCCCTAAAAATCAGAGTAAATTTAAAACTTCATAAATAAGGAAATAAGACAACTACATTGGTATAAACCTCTCGAAATGGTGTGTCAGTCCTTAAGACTTTACAAAAACCTGTACGGATTTAGAATTCATCAACAGACTAATCTAAACATAACTATCTAGATTACATCAGTTGACATCCATTAATCATCAAAAGAATGGGACTTAACAATGCCCAACTATCAACACTTTAATCCTCTCAAAAAGCCCCGAGACCCAACTCGTCTCTCAAAACCCGGTGCATCCCACCGCTAAGGGAAACCTGTTATACATATCATTTGAGAAAAAGTGTCAGACTTTAAAGCCTGGTGAGAACATACAGTTTATAAAGTTCGAAAGATATAAACATCAGTATCATAAAAAAATCTTTTCATAAAAGTTTAGTTCGTAGAGATAACATTTCACCACAACCGGGCCTTTTCGGTCCATTACTTATCATATGATGACAAAAGAACCATTTTACCAAGGATAGTGGTGTAACACAAAGTAGACCACAAATCCGAGTTATGAGCTAAACACTTGGAGTCCTCAGCAATGAACCCAGAGTCCGTGCTACGATGTGAGATCGTGCTCCCAAGGGAAACCAATGTATACTCCTTCACTAGGATCACCATGAACCATGGCTAGTGTCCGGCCTCACATAACCGTACCAAGTTGCCCCCGAGGAACATGTGATTCATAGCTACAATTTGGGGAATATAACCTCCCAACAAAACAGTCTACTCCAAAACCTAGGGATCCACTAGTAATGGTAAGGACTCGTCACAACAACATATGTGACCAACCATAAATAAATATATGGTATAAGTACATTTTATAAACAAAATGCTACTCCCAGTTCAACTTCTGGTAAGAATGAAAATCATTTAAAATGAGTTCATAAACATCCTTTTCAAACGACCACATAATGTGCAAGTAAAACATCATTTTACTTCGATAAGGCGGGACCCGTCATTTTGGTCAAATCTGACCGGGAACCCCGATATTCACCAAAAACTTCATTTATATCAAAATGTTTAGAACATAAAATCAGACCGTAGAAATACTTCAGATTTCGCAAATAAGAGTTTTGACATGTATAAAGTTTGTAAAATGGTAGTAGGAACTCACCGATAGGTTTTTGGAATAAAACTTAGAAAACCAGATAACGATCACGACGAAGAGGTGAAGCTTAAAACACCGACCCCTTGCTATAAACACCGAAAGCTAGCAACCAAACGAGACTTCGAAGATCGAATGATAAAGAGAGAGACTGTTTAGAGAGAGAAGAGATATTTTGATTTTTGAGATAAAGTGAATTTGGGAAACTGAACCTCTTTAAGACGGTCAATGCAACTTCGCGGGTTATGCCGCGACTTCAACCCGCGGCATAACTCGCCCGTGTCCCAAAACCCTAATCATCTAGTGGATTTCGCGGGTTGTGCCGCGACCTCTAGTCGCGGTGCAACTCGCGTAGTTCCAAAATCCCATATCCAACAGAGGGTTACGCGGGTTGTGCCGCGACCTCTAGTCGAGGTGTAACTCGCATAATTCACTGTTTCTCCCCCAAAATTCTCAAAACTCCAAACAACAACAAACCAAACATGGAGCTAACGACAAAAGCTTAACATAAGAGTAGCAAGGTTACACAACGGAAATCCGGGGTGTTACAACTTTGGATTTCAAGTATACATTGATCCTTATCAAGGTAAGTTCTTAGCTTCTCCTCTTGCTATTTTTGTTGTCTGTGTTAGTTGGATATACTTTTTGTTTAATGAGAAAATTAGGCATCCAAAAATCCATGAATCTCTGTATGCAAGAAATGTTGGGGTTTTGGGGTCTTGTGCATCGATCGATTTCTGGATTAGGGATTTAGAACCCCAAGCATTTGTTTTGGCTATCGATCATTAAGGGGGAGTGGGGATCGAATTGTTAGTTGAGTTTCGACTCAGTTGGGTTTTGATCGAAGGTGGGGCAGTGCGGCGACCGAGAAGCACCATCTGCGACTCGGTCAGCCTTGGCACTGTTCGACGAAGAGATAGTGTTGTAACCTGGGTGGCATGTGTCGGGCGACCCCGGGCGACCACGTGTCGGGCGACCCCGAGCGGTCTCACACGGGGCGTTGAGTCGAGTGACCCCGGGCCACAAGAGGCCGGGCGATCTCGGTCTGGGGACCTCGGGCGGTTCCAACCCCGATCGTAAGGAATCTGGGTCTCGGTCCAATGTCGTGATCCAGGCAGTCTAGTGTCTAGATTCCTAATCCTTGAGATCGTTGGGCCGATCTAGTTCCTCATGGACCGTAGGTGATAGAGAGGAAACCTTGAGAATAATTTTCTCATGCACGAGAAGAATTGGACCTTGTTTCAAAAAGTCTCCGTATGGTCGAAAGTTAGGTTGAGACTTATCAACTTTTACCACTTTGTGCAGTAGAGGTCATTTCCAACTTTAAGAATTAATCATGAGGACTTAAGCAAAGGGCATCTGGTGAGACCAAGTTGTTTCCGTGAGACCGCGTGAAACCAAGCCTTAAAACATGAAACTTCACACCGAAACACTGTGAAGGTAAAAAACATTCGAACCTTCATAATGTAATCACACTATGAAGGTAAAAAAACCTAAACCAAGTTTAAAAAAAAATCAAACCTTCACAGATAAAAGACTGTGAAAGTATATCCGAACCTTAATGGTGAAAACGCTGTGAAGGTAAAAAAAACGAACATTCACAGCGAAAAACACCGTGAACGTAACAGTTACGGTGTTTTCCCTATGAAAAGTTCGATTTTTTTTACATTCACAGTTTTTTGGTGTGAAGTTTCATACTTTAAAGTTTGGTCTCACCGGTCTCACAGAAACTTTTTGGTCTCACGCGAACTTGAGTCTCTCTCTCTCTCTCTCTCTCTATATATATATATATATATAGGGTCGGGTTCATTTGTTAACCCGATTTTTTGTACTAACTTTGTGAACCAAATCTTGACCATTGATATTAAGATGAAGGGCTAAGATTAAAACCCATTTACATTAACTCTTATTTATTAGCCTTATAATAATTAATTATATGGAACATATATGATAGGGGCTTTTAAGGAAATTCATAACCCTTTTTCACATTTAGTATTGTAACCCCCACATTAAATAAATGTTACAATTAACAAAAAAAAAATCAATAATGACATCATATTTTTATTGTACATATATATTAAACCAAGGCTAACAATGACTTACTAATGGTTGAATTGTGTTAACAAAATTAGTATGAATGGGATGGGAAAAAAGTAAAAGAATTTGTAAAGGAACATATACGAACATGTATATGTTAACAACCACTCCATTAGTGTTCATTTGAGAAAGTGAACGTATATGAAAATAAATGGACATATATATCACGACCGAACATCTATGATCATTCATTAGAGTTCATTTGACATATTTGTTGAACGTATATGAACATATATGGGCATGTATATAACGAATGAACATCTATGATCATTCATTACAGTTCATTGCATGTCCTTGTTTGGTTCATGACAGGTATGTTCATCTCGTATATTGGACAAATTTCTCGAAAAGACCAACTATACGATATACGGATTTAACGAAAAATGAACAAATCTACTATAAAAATATTCAAAAAAAATATGAAAAAGGATACAATTCTGAAATCGTAACCTACACCCAAATTTGAAATCTTGATATTTGTAACTCCTATACAATTAATGACATAAGATTACATATCAAAATGACAATACTACCCTTTTCTATTAAATAAATAAAAAAATAAAACATAAATAAACCTTGCAATCTTATTGGTTGATGACGGTTCACATAGTTAGCAAGAAACACACGGTTAACAAATGATCCTCCCTCTCTCTCTCTCTCTCTCTCTCTCTATCTCTATCTATGTATCTATCTATCTATCTATCTATATATATATATATATATATATATATATGCGAGCTTTATCTTAAATGTGGTTTTACACTTTTGTTGTTGCTTAAATGTATGCATACATTGTAGTTGACGAGTATGGCCTAAGTCGGGGGGGGGGGGGGGGGGTGTCCCGCCTGCACTTGTACCGGGGGGGGGGGGGTCCCGTTTATGCCAATGGGGGGGGTGTCCCAGATTAAGGCAGTATGAGCCAGACATGCTGTTACTTTCGAGTGACGGTAGTGTGTGCCGAAAGCGAGTTTATGAATGTGATGTTTTTTTTTATAAAACAGAATTGGATTATAATTGCTTATAAATCTTTTATTGATGTTGGAGTTGTGAACTGTTATTTGAGGGAACTCACTAGACCTTTCGGTCTAACCCTCGCTCTTTCAAACTAAAAACCGTTTCAGGCAGGCGTGAGGTAGGAGGATCGAGCATGTGTAAGAAGAAGGTGTGAGTCGGTGCTGAGTTAGAAGACCTCCATTATAGTTTTCGTTCCTTGTAATCTCAGTTGTGTATGAGGTTGTCTTTCCGCAAACCTTGAAGTGTAGATGTTGCTTTGGGCCAGTGGGCGTTGTTATTTATTAAAGTTAGTTTTGTTTTATGTCGTAAGATTGGGTTGTTACATTAAGTAGTTTGGATTGCACTGTTCCACAAAACAAACTCCCTTTTATTCTCACAATTGAGGTGTAACACCCTAAAAATAGGGATAACAAAAATCCGAAAAACGGACATGCGGTATTTAAAATTTGTCAAAGCAAGAGCCTCCCAAAAATGGGGAAAATACATAAACCTGTTTAAATACAATCGTAAATAAACGGACAATAAATAACAACCAACTAATCTAATTTCTATAACCAGAAAAGAGATTATAACCAAGGATGTCAATTATAGACCCAAAGGGTTCTCTACCAACTGTAAGTCCAAAAGCAATATTCACAAATCTCTCACCCCAAGCACTACGCCAGCTTAGAACCAATGCCGCTAAAACCTAAGATACACATTGACACCAAACAAGTGTTAGGCCAAAAAGCCTAGTGAGTTGAACAATAATAAGCATGCATGAACAGATACAATTCTTATCAACAGTTAACAGTGTTCAATATATGTGGAGTCATTAGGGGAGACCCAAAGCACCAATCAAGCCCACCCCAAGAGTCGATATACCTTTATGCCCTTAGCAAGGAACATCCCAAGGCCCGGCACACCCGAAGACTACTCCAAAGGAAAATTCCTCGAATGGCGGAGGTCTAGGCACATACCATCACAGTGGCGTCCAAGACTACATCCTCCTTGTGAACTGACTTGGTTCGTCCAACATAATGCATATAGGAGGTCCTTTAGGTGTATTTCAACCAAATATAATTCAATACCAACCGTGGGTACAATATCACCCTCCTCATAGCATGGGTCCAACATAAGACTTAAATATCCACATAGCCACGTTGTAGATACAATATCACCAAGAGTATATTCCAAATGAAAACATCATAATATACCAAACATATATTCCTTTTTCATGTAAAATACCCATTGTGGCACACATAGTGGAAATCCCCAAATAATTACACAACATAGAGTAACTCATGGGATGATACTTCATATACATATATCTCACATAATCTCATGGAAATACCATCAAATACTTAAACCCGTAAAGATGACCATTTTGAGCAAATATGTGATAATAACAACAAATAAGCAAATATGATGTGTATCCAGTTTTAACAAAAGTTTAGTAAACTCGCATTGCTAGATTTAAGCTAAATCTAGTATTTACCCACTTAGAGCTTCCCTTGAAGAAACTTGGTTCTTCAAACCAAATTTTCCAAAACCTAGATTTACAAGGGTCCAACCATGAATATACATTTTCCATCATAAATAATTGATCCCCAAACACTTAATCATCAAAATCTCTATTTTGGGCAAAACCCTAATTTTGACCCAAAACTCCCAAAATTATCCAAACCGAAAATTAGAGAAATCAAACACTAGGAAACCATCAATGGAACATTTATAACTTATTTCATGGTTTAGAAATGGTTAGAATGACTTACAAGTAGGTTTCTTGGAAAACCCCAAAATATGGTCAACAATGGTGAGAAGGTGATGAAGAAGATGAAGATGGAGATGGAGGTGAAGCTTCCAACCCGAAACCTTGGATGATGATCTTCACTCTAGTAATAAATGGTGATGAATTGGTGGTTGAAGATGATTAGAAGAAGTAGGTGAAGAGGAAGGGTTTGGGAGAGAATTCTTGAAATGAAGAATATGAAAAATGAGAAATAATTGGGGAAAAATGCATAAAAATCGTCCAGCCATCCACGTGGGTTACTCCGTGAGTTCAGCTTTAGCAACCCACATAACAAGGTACCCTAATTTTTTTTCTCGTGGGTTGCTCCGTGGGTTCAGCTTCAGCAACCCACGTAAAAAGGTACTTCAGTCACTGATCTTGGCCACCATTCTCGTGGGTTGCTCCGTGGGTTCAGATTCAGCAACCCACGTAACAAGGTACGTCAGCCACTGATTTTCTTCTTATTTGGTCAAATCCCGTTTCGGTCATAACTTCTTCGTTATAGCTCCGTTTTCGCTCCGGAAAGAACCGTTGGACTCGTAATTGAATCCTTCATCTATCAAAACTATAAAACCAAGGATTCAAGCCCAAAATCAAATGTCTTATTTTTCCTTAATAATCGGTTTTCTGTATAAACTTGAAATGATACCTTTCGAAAATCGGGGTGTTACATGAGGATTCCTTCATCATAGTGTAATCATCAACATCGACAATTCCATCTTTTACGATTGTCGATTAAGGGTTCACACCTTATGTATGCATTTTGTCTCAAACACTGGTTTTCAACCACATAACCTGTTTGATGAAATATCACAAGCAAATTCGAAATGAAGTTTGTGAATTTTTATTATTGGAATGCACGTATTTGTTGTTTTCATCTTCTTTCAATCAATCGTTGTCTTAGTCTAGTCAATGGAAGGTGAACATGATGCATATTTACAACCGGTTCAACAAACTCTAGCGTCTATCCAATCTACTTGAGTTATACATCATAACCTATTTGGTTCATCGACTTATTACCACCAATATTATTTTACTGATACATAAACACTGGTAAACCCAAAGGCCACCCTTAACTTTCTCTGAAATTGCTTGTTTGTATTACAATCTTTTTTCTACAAAGAATGATTCGTGATTATTTTGGTTCTTTTTCACTATGAAAGTATCATAATCATCAACACAGGGGACTTCATGGAGTATTTGCCAAAACACTATTTATAAAAAATAAAAAGAATCTTCTTCCACTTTAATCTCAAAATATATCAATATATATGCTTAAGATGAGAGAGGTGTTCAATCTCAAAAAGGAGGTTTTGAAGTCGTTTTATATGCAAAAGACAAAAGTTAATCTTGAAATATGTGGACGTCCATGGAAGGACCATGCAGACGTCCACAAAAACGTTTTCTTTCTAAAAAAATTAAGTTGAATGTGATAGACTACAACTTCTTATCGTTTCTGATGTAGACATCTGGATTAAATTATGTGAACGTCTTACACAATCTAAATCAAACAAATTTAAATATATTTATCCAACATTTTTTGATACATGTAAAAGTCAAGGTTGACACTTTTTTTTGTTTATAAAATCAAACGTCTTTTTATTAAACTAATTTAGAGTTTGTTTGACAGTTGCTGAATGGTTTGGTGCAGAATGATTAAGAGGCACTTATGATATAATTCAAAGTGAAATAGGGTTGTTTTGTAATTGTTCATAATGAAATTAGGGCGCTTAATGGTTAAGGAATGTCCATGATACAAAATCATTCAGAGGGTTTTAGAACTATTAAGAGGCAGGCTTTTTTTGCCAAACAAGATTCACCTCTTAACGATAAAAACATGGAACAATGTTTTTTCATGAACTTCACGATTTTACATACTTGTCCGTACAACAATAAAACCACTTTCACTCAACCGTTTATATTAAAGCAAAATGATTCTTCAACTGGAAATTAATAAGATTTTTTTTGGCATGCTTCCCAATGTCGAATTTTGAGCTTTTAAATTACGTCCAAGTTGTAAATTTCCGTAATTTAATATCATCAAATGTAAATTCACAACACAAAAATAGTTCATTGATAGATATATATGTTGACAAGTCATCAAAACCCCATAGTGAAATACGTGTGCAATGTGGTAACAACACATTCATCAAAAATAATTGTGCAAGGGGTCAAAGTGTGAGTAAGGAAGGTGAGGGGGCTTGCAGCAGGACCCTAAAACTTGAAGGGCTTGTTTTCAAGGAAATTAGAAGAAAATTTGATTACAATATGGGAGGTACGACCATCTTTTTTTTTTCTTCTTTGAACCATCAAAAATAACAGCACGTACAAACCAAAAACACCAACGAACCAAGCTAACAGAACCAAAAAAACGAAACCGAGCAGTGAGGAACACAAGCAAAATGCTATCAAAACGAAAACATGCAGGAGCGAAGGCCGAGACGCCACTGTTTGCGAGAGACAAACAAAACGGCGTTTCGAATGTTCAGCTAACATTCCCGAGTTGTCGTCGTTTTTGCGTTATGTCATTGTCGGGTCCACGAGCCACTCCTTCCAACCCCTCAAATGCTTGTTTGACCTCTTCGTGATCCACTTGAAAATTCTTCGTTGATATTCGAAGAAGGGATCTGTAACCTTCCCCCTATCAACTTTAAACACCATCTTGTTCCTTTGAGACCAAATGAAATACATTATCGCCCATTTTATCGCCATCCATACCGCACCCCCTTTCCTGTTGTCCTCGCTTGGATCATTCTCTTGTAGAACATCTTGATTTGTATTGACCCCCTCTAGATTTTTCTTCCACCACCTTCCCGTAAGCCTCCGTAAGCACTTAACCTCCGGGCATGCGACAAGAGCATGGTCCAAAGATTCAACCGTGTTCCCACACCTCGGGCATAACGTCATGTCCAAATCTATTCCCATTTTGTCCAAGTTTAATCCACACGAGATTCGGCCCAACCTGACCATCCACATGACCACTTCGTTTGAACCATGTTCCCACTTGAATGCTCCTCGGTCCCTTCTTGTAGCGTTTTGAAAATGCATGAAATAATTTCATTTTTACATAAAAATGCATGAAACAATTTCATTTTTACAAAAAAAAACACAAATATGTAAAACAATTTCATCAACAAAAGAATTATATAACGCAATTTCATCAAGTTAAACAATTTCATTAACCTAACCAATGAAATTGACGATTTTCACGGTTTACAAAATTAGAGTGGTTTCCATTTGATCTCTCCACTAGACTAGTAATTATAATACTAATCAAATTTTAAGAGTTCTCATGAGTCATCACAAAATAATCAACCCTTAGGGACATTACACAAAATAACCACCAAGTTTATAAAATGGGTTTTGCAAGTTGATCCCCAATATAAAACCAACTCAAAAAAACAATAAATAAGTTTTCGATCTACACTAGTTTTAAGTCTAGGTACGCCACCTACGACTAGCTAGCAAACAAAGGGCACTTTGCAAGTTCAATTTTTTTTTCTTTACATTAACATAGTTAAGGAGTTGTTTGTTATTTAAAAAGAAAAACTCTTAAGTCTGAATCATTAAGACTTTTTTACACATCACCTCTTATTAATTATAACTAAGGGGTTGTTCGTCTGTGACTTAATGAGTTGTATAGTGGATATGGCTGATTCACACAACCATATCCAAGTGTTCGGTACTGACTTATTCGGTCATCCCATGGCTGAATTGGTCAGCTAGGATTTATTTGTCCTCTACGTTCAATCATCCAAAAGACATATCATACCCCACATTCCATCAACCCATTTCCCACCTCTCTAGAAAACCCTCGATACACATAGACCCCATTTCCCTCCCTCTACCTCAGTCCTCACCATCATCGTCCCACTCGTCGCCGCCGGAGCCACCATCGACAACGACACCGTCGGAGCCACAACCACCGCATGTAGCTGCTGGAATGAAGCTCCTCTCCATCGAAGCTCTCCATCCAGCAACGACAATAATGGAATGAGGAAAGCTGAAGGAGAGCAAAAACCCTAAGGAAAACACAGAAATAGATGAGAGAAATGGAGAAAACTGAATCAGTGATCGACGAGCAGGAGCAGATGAGAGAAATCGAGAGAGAACAATCGACCACAAAGCAGGAGCAGACAACTAGAAGATATGTGTTACACTCTCAATTTTCAGAGTAAATTAAAACCTGGAAATAAGGCAACGAGACATCTGTGATGATATTAACTTCCCATAAAGGGGATCAGTCCTTAAGACTATACAAAACTCCATTACGGATACAGAATTTATCAACAATACTAATCTAAACATAACCGTCTAGACTACAACACTTGACGAACCAGAATTCACCAAAAGATGGGACTTAAACAATGCCCAACACCAAAATACTAGACATCTCAAAATATGCCTCGAGTCCACGCTCGACTCTCAAAGACCCTGTGCAACCCACCGCTAAGGGAAACCTGTTATACATATCATTTGAGAAAAAGTGTTAGGCTTAAAGCCTAGTGAGAACATACAGTTTATTCAAAATCAGAGATATAAACATCAGTATCATAAAGAAATCTTTTCATAACGTTTTAGTTCATAAAGGTAACATTTCGCCACAACCGGGCCCCTTCGGTCCAAAACTCTTTAAACGGTGATAAAAGGACCATTTTACCAAGGAGAGTGGTGTAACACAAAGTAGACCACAATCCGAGTTATGAGCTAAACACTTGGAGTCCTCAGCAATGAACCCAGAGTCTGTGCTACGAGGTGAGATCGCGCTCCCAAGGGAAACCAATGTATACTCCTTCACTAGGATCACCATGAACCATGGCTAGTAACCGGCCTCACATAACCGTACCATAAACTCATCACGGAACATGTGATCCATAGCTACATATTTGGGGAATATAACCTCCCAACTAAACAGTCTACTCCAAAACCTAGGGATCCACTAGTAATGGTAAGGACTCGTCACAACAACATATGTGACCTACCATAAATAAATATATGGTAATAAGTACATTTTATAAACAAAATGTTACTTCCAGTTCAACTTCTGGTAAGAACGAAAACCATTAAAATGAGTTCATAAACATCTTTTTCAAACGACCACACATAATGTGTAAGTAAAATATCATTTTACTTCAATAAGGCGGAACCCGTCATTTTGGTCAAATCTGACCGGGAACCCCGAGAATCACCAAAAATTTCATTTATAACAAAATGTAGAGAACATAAAATCAGACCGTAGAAATACTTCAGATTTCGCAAATAAGAGTTTTGACATGTATAAAGTTTGTAAAATGTAGTAGGAACTCACCAAACAGGTTTATACGAAAACCCGAAAACCAGATATCGACCACGACGAAGAGGTGAAGCTTTATACACCGAAACCCCGAGCAATGCACCTAATACTAACGATTAACGAACCCTTGAATATCCAAATAAACTTTAGAGAGAGAGAGACTTGAAGAGAGAGAGAGAGAGAAAACGATTTAGAGAGAGAGAATGGGATTCAGAAATGAGAGATATTTTGACTGAAAAGGGTATAAGTCGGCCAGGCCATCTCGCGGGTTATGCCGCGACTTCCACTCGCGACATAACTCGCCCGTGTCCAAAAACCCTAAACCATCCAGAGGGTTTCGCGGGTTATGCCGCGACCTCAACCCGCGACATAACTCGCGTAGTTCACTGTGGTTTGTCCAAAACCACCAAAGGCCAAACTCAAACTTGGTAACGAACGCGATGCTAGCAACAAAAGCTTAACACTAGAATACCAAGGTTACATAACGAAATTCGGGGTGTTACAATGTGTTTAGGGTTAAAACATCTTGAGAGCTCGACGGGGATGCTGAGCCGGTGGAGGATTCAAGGCGTGAAGAGAAGAGCATCTGGTTCTTTGATGTTTATATTTCAAAACAACTATTTAATGCTTATTTTCTAGATACCTTGTAAATGTGATATTTGATTGCTTAATTTTTAAGAGTTTATTCTACATTTTGTTGTTATTTTGTAAAATTTCATCAACAAATATTTAATGTAAAACAAAAGGGTAAAATGATCATTTTTAACATTCAGACTGTTTATTCAGCACAACAACCGAACAACAATTTAGATGTTAACACACAGACAACTATATCCATAAAAACAAATATATCCATACAGGTCTTAACAGGAAACAAACCGAACGACACCTAAAATAAGACTTAGACTTTAGATCTCTCAAAAAACAAACGACACATAAGATTCTCATTGAATGACCAAAAAACTGAAGCTCGCAAAACCCATTTTAATGACTAAGGGGTGTTTGTTTTTAACTTAATAAGCTTAATGGGCAGTTAGCTTAATTGGTTAAGTTATATTAAGTTGTTTGATTTTAACTTAATACTAAGAGATTGACTTAACATGTTAAGTTAGTCCATCCTAACTTAATGCATTATGTTACAAGTTTTTCCAAAATTACCCTTGTCCTACAACTTTTAATCGCGTTTTATTAAAAAATAAATAGTTTACCGACACGCATAAATTAAAAAAATTGTAATCAAACAATAATGTTTTTATTGTTTTAACTATATTTTAAGTTATTAAGTATTGTGTTATGAATTCGTTGAATTCATATTGTTTATGTTTATTTTAAATAATTCATATTGTTTCAAATTCTTTGTCATTTTAAATATTTATCAAACCGTTTATTTTCATCCAACACTTATGTAAACGTAAGGTTAAAATGGTAACTTTTGTTGTTCAGACTATTTATTCAGAATAAAAATAAAACAACAATTTATCATAATTTATCCGGATAGATTAATGTTTAAGATAACTTAATACATTCAAAACTTAATGGATAAAAAATCAAATAGCCCCTAAGTGGCTATTTTATACAAATGTAAAAAATTAACTATCTTACAGTAAAATCCAAATAATTTAAGTTTACTACTATTGCTTATCTATAGACTATACTATACTAGAAATGTACTCTCGCAATGCAGCGGGTTTCTGAAATCTAGAACTCGAATCATCGATCATTATTCAAACTTTTTGTTAGTCTTTTTTTATTTTATTTTACGATTTTGAGAAACCTAGATTTAAAACAAAAATATATTTTTATAAAAAATAATAAAAAATTTTTTTGTTACGGGTCAAAAAATGTTTAATTTAAATGATAACTATATTTAAGATATTTTATATTTAAAATAAAAAAAGATAACATACTTCAATAAAAAATAAAAATAAGGTGATTTATCTCGAATTTTGTTATATGTATCGGTTAGTTATATCAATAGTTAAAAATTTTAGATATTTTAGAAAATAAAAATAAATGTTTATCTGCAGTTAGTTACACGAATTCAAACATTGAGCTTTTATACGCTGTACTTATGTTTAATCAAATTGTACTTTTGGATTTTAAGTAACATGCATTAATAAGCGGTACCTAATGCATAAAAAATAGTTTTTAAGAGTTTAGCTTAAATGCATTATAATATAGTATAGATATATTAGTTAAAATACAAAATTACAAGTTAATGAAACATAATTATAACTTATTAAAGTCCCATGTTTTTATTTGTATAACTAACTGCAAATAAACATATTAAATACAGGATAAACACTATGAGATAAACTACCTGTTTTATTTTTTTTAAATGTATTTATTAGATCAATGCATTTTTTTATAATATAGTATAGATATATTAGTTATGAGATTATAACTAATATATATACACACACACACATATATATATATATATATATTAAGAGCAAATCATAAAATAAAAAATAAATATTGATAATAGTAATATTGATCAAATCGTCCAATAAATATACAAAATAAATATTGATAATAGTAAATAATATTGATCAAATCGTCCATTAAATATAAAAAACAAATATGTATATTAATAAATTAGTATTCATTCCACAAATAGATAATGGTGTGAGATACTGTGGTTGGATAAGTTGTACCAATGTATTATGAAATTGTAAATTAAGTAATTGGCTTTAATTAGTTGTATTTTGTGCTTAAAATGTTGTAATTAAGAGTTTTTTATGTCTCTTTTATAATATAGTATAGACTATATTATAAAACACGGATAAAAAACTCTTAAGTACAAATTATTAGGCACAAGGTACCATCATTTTACGCAGATTTTAAAAATCTCTTAATTACATGTATCAAAGCACAAGGTACATATTACTACTGCAAACTTCTAACACCCACCAATTTGGTATATGTAAGACCTTCATTTTATGCAGACATTTTCGTGTATCACTATTAATTAATATATTATATTACTATAAATTTATTTTAATTATATTATTAAATATGTAATTGGTTATTTTTTTTAGATGTCATTAAAATATATAAGATAATTATTGAATTCTAACAAAATACTTAATTTTTTTTATATAAAAAACATTATATTATTAAGCCTAAATTAAACAAATTTATAAAAAAAAACATTATCACTTTCTCAAAATCATCCAAAATCGTACTGTAAATCAATAAAAAAACAAAAAATAAAATGAAATATTAAAATCGTGATGTAACTCGCTGCATTGTGCGAGTACACTTCTAGTATATTATAAAACATGTATAAAAAAACTCTTAAAAACAATTGTTAAAGCTTAATATATCGCTATTTAATGCTAATTACTTAAAACAACCATTAAAGCTTTATCTATTATATTTAATACTATTTATTAACTTTCAATCCTTATCTCTAATAGCATCTCCAATAGCTATGCTAAAATAGAAAAAAATGAGATTTTAACAATGTTTTTGCTCCAACAGCTATGTTATATCATATGCTAAAATAGATAAAATAAGCGAGAGAAGGTAAGAGCATCTCCAACAGCTTCCCCAAAATTTCTCCAAAATGGAGAATCAAAAGTTAAAATCTCCAAAAAATTTATATCCATCTCCAACAGATTCTCTATTTTGGAGATAAATTATTTCATTTCAAAGTTTCTCATTGGTGGGAAATAATAAAATATAATTTCTCTCTCTTGGTAATCATTTTTTGGAATATCTCCAAATTTGGAGAAAATTACACTTTCTCTCCTATTTTCTCTATTTTGGAGAAGTTGTTGGAGCAAAAAATTGCTCAAAATCTCCATTTTCTCTATTTTGGAGAAGTTATTGTAGATGCTCTAAAAATCTCCAAATTTGGAGAAATCTCTAAACTCTATATTGAAGAGAGAGAAAAATTATTTAATTATTTTCCACCAATAGGAGACATTGAAGTTGTGTGTTTAGGAGAGAAAAATAATATTTTATTAATATGATTGGTGATAAAATTGCTAAAATATAGTAGCTGTTGGAGTTAGATGTAATTTTTTGTAGAGATTTTAACTTTTTATATTCTATTTTAGAAAAAATATAGCATATTGTTGGAGATGCTCTAACTAATTTAACTCTCCTGAAATCACTTCTCACTTCAACTCCCTAAAATCATTCCCCACATAACTAAATACAGGATAAAAATCAAATTTTAAATATAAAAAATCTAAAATTTAATTAAGAAAATTTAACAAAATATTTAATGTTTATTTTATAAAAAAAAATTATATTATTAAACCTAAAAATAAATTACATTATTATATAACTATCGAAGAAACATTTAAAAATAAACTTTTATGCATTAAGTATTGTTTATTGATACACATTACTTAAAATTCAATATTACAAATCATGATTCATGAGTACAAATTTCTAAAACTATTTGTTTGAATTCATAATTAACTGATAAACATAATCAAAACAGGATAAAAATCTCAATTTAAATATAAAGAATTTAAAATATATAAGATAATCATTGAATTCTAATAAAATACTTAATTTTTTATATAAAAATTATTATATTATTAAGCATAAATTAAAAAAAATTATTAAAAAAATCATTATCATTTCATCAAAAAACAAAAAATAAAAACAAAACATTAAAATCGTGATTTATCTCGCTGCATTGCACGAGTATGTTTCTAGTCTCATTTATAGGTTAAAATAACCGAAAAAGTTTTTAAATAACCAACATAAGTTTAACTGTTATAAGAGGTTGGTAAAATAAATTAAAATTTTAACCAATTTTTTATTATTATTATGTAACACCCTCCAATTTATAAATAGCAACTAATTAAAATTTTCAACAATACATCAAACGAAGGATAAAAATCCCTTTTTACAAATCAACACTTGGAATACCTCAAATATAATTCTAGATTTAACCTCAACAAATAATCACTCAAATTTTATATAAACACTAAATAAAGGTCGGGTGTTACTAAACCCATATACGATTGTTATCTCCAAATGTGTGGAAGACATCACTCAATAGCTACATCCTTCTCGAGCATCTAAATAGCATTCAACACTTCACGGTGCTGCAAATGACATTCCCAAATTAGGACCTGATGCACATGCCGACAAATAAAAAATGGTTAGACTTAACGTCCTAGTGAGTTCAAAAGTTTTCAACATGAATAAAAAATATTTCGTTAAAAAGAAAAGAATGCAACTTAAAACACAATATTTCAAAATGATTTACCATAAATATAAAAACGACTTGTTTTTCAATAACATACATTTTTAAGGACGAACGTCCCAATACAAAACATTTTTTATAAAGTGATGATGCAGCCCAAAACTCACTCAAAGGTGAATAGAAAACGGACTCCCAATTATTAAAACGTGGCTAAAACTTTATATCCTTAAACACTCAAAACACGGGTGGGATATAATACTCAACTCATAAATCATGGAAAACAATCCATATAATTATAATATGTCACCAAAAACACAGAACTAAAATTCAATACTCACGCGACCCTAAAATGGAATGAAATCCAAATGTTAAAACATGGACAATTAAATATCCAAAATATTGTTGGCCGACAACGGGGGAGACCCGTATCCATTGAGAGTGGAGGAACACAAAAGTATGTCACTCATGTAACGTTAATTGTACGACACTTCACTACATAAAAGCCCAAGTGTCCGTACGACTCCCTCCAAACCACACCAAAAGAGACAGCTGACCTTAGTGAATATTATCATGAACACCACCAAAGGCCCGACACAGTCGGGGGTTACAACCAAGGCATTTCCCTGACATGGCGGAGGCCCCAAACGCCCATCAACACAATAGCACAATCAGACTCAACCCTCCTAGTGTACACTTGAAAGGCTAAGGTCATAAAACATGGGTCCCGGAGTCCAACCCCGTAATACCCAATTGACCATCAGATAAAGATTGACTTACGTGCCTATAGATCTAATGCAACACAGTCTAAAATTACATGACTACACAGGAATGATCAACGCACTCGAGCATGTAATTATCATTAATATAGCACAAGATGCATTCAAATGCAAATCATAAATGGGGTTCTACATTGAGCCATTAAAATCGGACAAATGTCCTCAAGACTCTTTTAAGTCAAAACCGAGCTAAAATGCTCAAAATCCATTTGGCCAACAAATAACAGTCCTCGAATAATAAAATGTATTTAAACGGCGTTTACACCGACACATACCTCAAAGATGTGACTAACCCAAAACTCATCATGAATTGGGACAAACGATTTTCCAAATAGGCTCATACCCTTACGTTTCCAAAATGTCTCATAACACGGAGACATGCATTTTCCAAAGGGTTTATGAAATTAAATACATCAAAAACTCATAAATAATAAAAATAGACTTCATTTGTACAAAATCTCCAAAAAAAAAGCATAAATAATAAAACATACTTCATTTGTACAAAATCACCAAAAAAATGCATAAATCATGCTATTACTTATCAAATATTCAAATCCCATGTAACACCCGTAATTTCCGGTAAGTAAAGATCACCCAGACATTTTTGGAAATTGTAAATGGTGGGATTTTGTCGGGAAAACAGTATTTAAAGTCCCTTAGAGTATCGGAGGCGTTGGCGTTGAAAAAGTTGAGTTTCGGGGCTTGGGAAGGGTTCCGCGACAATGCCCGATGACTATGACAGTGTCATAACCGCACTGTCACAATCACATGGAGTGTACCGTGTGCTGGTACACACCAGTGACTATGACCAACGACATTGCCCAGGGCAATGTCGCCTGGCAATGTCGCACCAAGGGCCTGAGAGGCTGTCAAATACGGGATTTCAACCATTCTTCCCATTTCTTACTTCTAACCCCTCCCCTTTCTCTCCCAAATCAGTTCCCTTCTTCCCTCACAAACCCTAACCCATTTTGGAGCATTTTCTCCTCTAAAACAAGTGTTTCTTCTTCATCTAGCATCTTAGAAGCTAGAGCTAAGATGTCTTCATCTTCTTCACCATCCTCTTCAATTTATAGGATTTTCACCTAACCCTTTTTATCATTTGGAAAATTGGGAGTGTATGGCTCATCTTGGTGCGAGCTAGAAGTGTTTTGTTGGTGGATTGGAGTTATGGTTAAGGTAACCTTCTATTTTCTTCATTTATGGAAATTAGGGTTTTGACATAAATTGAGATATTTATGTATAATGTTTGGGGAATGATTCTAAATGGCTAAATATGGATATGTATGGTTGGACCCTTGTGGATCTAGGTCTTGGAAGATTTTGACTTGAAGATTTTGACTTGAAGATTCAGATTTCTTCAAGGAAGCTCAAGTTGGGGTAAAATCTAGATTTAGCTTAAATCTAGCAATGTGAGTTCAAGTTGCTTTGTGAAAACTATGTACATGCCAAAATGTGTATTTTGAAGTAAAAATGTGTTTTACTTAGTAATTGTCAAAGTGTGAGTATTTTGATAAGTCTTCATATTTGATAAACTTGGGTTGTTTTAATCTCATAAAATGCTCACATTTGGGGTTTTGAATATTTCAGTAAGTAAATAGCATGATTTACGCATTCTTGGTGATTTTGTACAAGTAAAGTCTAATTCATGGTATATGCATTTTTGGTGTATTTGATTTCGTAAACTCATTTGGAAAATGATATGTCTCAATCCGAGTCGAGTTTTGGGTTAATCACATCTTGGAGGTATATGTCTGTATAAACGTCATTTAAATGCGTTTTATTATCAGGGAATCATTAATTGTTGGCCAAATGGAATTTAGAGCATTTTAGCTCGGTTTTGACTTAAAAGAGTCTCGAGGACATTTGTTTAATTTTAATGGCTCAATGTAGAGTCCTATCTACGATTTACATCTTGGTGCATATTAATGATATTTACATGTTCGAGTGTGTTGGTCATTCATGTGTAGTCATGTAAGGTTAGACTGTGTTGCATTGGATCCATAGGCACGTAAGTCAGTCTTTATTTGATGGTCAATTGGGTATTCCGGGGTTGGACTCCGGGACTCATGTTTTATGACCTTAACATTTCAAGTGTACGCTAGGAGGGCTGAGTCCGGTTGTGCTATCATGATGATGGGCGTTCCTTGATGGGCGTTTCATGATGGGCGTTTTGGGCCTTCGTCATTCGGAGTAATGCCATGGTTGTAGTCCTCGAATGTTGTCGGGCCTTTGGTGGTATTCTTGGTAGTATTCATTAAGGTCAGCTGTCTCTTTTGGTGTACCTTGAAGGGAGTCGTAGGGGCACTTGGGCTTGCGTGCCGTGAAGTGTCATACGATTAACGTTGTATGAGTGACATACTTTTGTGTTCCTCCACTCTCAACGGATACGGGTCTCCCCCGTCGTCGGCCAACAGTATTTTAGATATTTAATTGTTCATGCTTTAATACTTGAATTTCATCTCATTTTATGGTCGCGTGAGTATTGGATCTTAGTCACATGTTTTCAATGGCATATTATGGGTTGTTTTCCCATGATTTTATGAGTTGAGTATTATACCCCACCTGTGTTTTGGGGTGTTTCGGGATATAAAGTTTTATCCACGTTTTATTATTGGGAGTCCGTCTTCTATTCACGTTTGAGTGAGTTTTGGGCTGCATCTCTTTTTATAAAGAATGTTTTGTATTGGGATCTTCGTCCTCAAAACCTAGGTCATTGGAAAACGAGTCGCTTTCATAGTTAAGTTAAATCATTTTGAAATATCATGATTTAAACTGCATTCTTCCCTTTTAACGAAATATTTATTCATGTTGAAAACTCTTGAACTCACTAGGCGTTACCCTAACCCTTTTTATTTGTCGGCATGTGCATCAGGTTCCGGTTGGGGAAGAGTACTAGCTAGACTGTGAAGAGATGAGAAATAGGGTTATGTTTGAGGGTGAGTAGTTTGATGACGCCACCTCCCGTTATCTTGGGTATAACATTTTGTATTGGGTTTAGTAACACCCGAACTTTAATTAGTCTATGTGTAAGACTTTATTTACTTGGTTGATGGTTATATCTAGAACGGTAATTCAAGTATGGTCATGTCGTATGATATCTTACTTTTCTTTGAGGCATTATTGAAAATTTTAAATTAATGGCTCTTACCATTTTCGAGGGTGTTACATCCCAAATATGAGCATTTCATGAGATCAAATTAACCCAAGTTTACCAAATATGAAAACTTATCAAAATACTCGACACATTAACAATTACTAAGTAAAACATATTTTTACTTCAAAAAACGTTTTGGCATGTACATAGTTTTCACAAAGCCACTTGAACTCACCTTGCTAGATTTAGGCTAAATCTGGATTTTACCCCAACTTGAGCTTCCTTGAAGGAACTTGAATCCACAAGCAAATCCTTCTAAAAACCTAGATCCACAAGTTTCCAACCATAAACATTCATATTCAACCATTTAGAATCGTTCCCCAAATATTTTATATCAAAATCTCCATTTTGGCCAAAACCCCTAATTTGACCTAACTTTTCTCAAAATCTTCCAAACTGAAATTGGAAAAATAAAACACTAGATTGTCATCAATAGAGCATGTATAACTCATAAAGAAGTTTGGAAGTGGAAGAGATGAACTTATCACTTAGGTTTTGGTGAAAATCTAGAAAACCCCAATTTTTTTGAAGATGGAGGTGATGATGATGAGCTCTTGATCTTTGATTCCAATCCACCACTAAATACTCTTATATATTCCCAAAACTAACAATATACCCTTGAAAAGCTCTAAAACGAACTCATAACAACTTGAATCACCAAAAACGGAGTTGAAATGAGAGAGTTATGAGGAAATGAATAATGGGGCTGAAAATCCGCCTTTTAACAAGTCTGGTACACTCGTGCTACTATGCAATGCGACTTTGCCATGACATTGTCGCATGACATAGTCGCTCCAAGTGTACCGTGGGCTAAAACTTGACTGCGACTTTGCTAGTGCGACGATGACACTGTCATAGTCGCAGGACATTGTAGTTGGACTCGTACCAAGTCCTAAAACTATACTTTTTCTATGTCAACACTCCCGAAACTCTTAGGGCTTAAAGTAATGTTTTCCCAACTTAAATCCCACCATTTACAGGTTTTAAAAACGTTCGGGTGACTTTTACTTACCAAAAATTACGAGTGTTACATATTATCACTTATACTCTCATATAATCATATTTATATCAAATTGCCAAACATATATAAAGGACAAAATTTGTTTTCCAATCCGATTGCTTGAAATAAATAATTTAAATTAATTAATTTTATTTAAAATATTTGAAAACAATATAATTAATACGATTATACAAGGTTACGAGTACACTATCCTTCTTCTAAGCTTCTGTCTTGTAGCAAGAAATAGAAAGAGAGAGTGACTTGGAGCCTTCATCTATCGGAACGAAAAAGGCACCTTCTTCCCTAAAACGATGTAGAGTCTCTTTAGCTCCAGCCTCCATCAATTCTGAAATAAATCTAACCTCCATCAATTTTCTTTACTAATTATTTTTTTATTTATGTGCAGCTACATCTTGCCAATATCAAACAGTCATATATATATATATATATATATATATATATATATAGACTTAAGTTCGCGTGAGACCAAACAGTTTCCGTGAGACCGGTGAGACCAAACTTTAAAGTATGGAACTTCACACCAAAAAACTGTGAATGTAAAAAAAATCGAACTTTTCATAGGGAAAACACCGTAAATGTTACGTTCACGGTGTTTTTCGCTGTGAATGTTCGTTTTTTTTTACCTTCACAGCGTCTTCACTGTGAAGGTTCGGATATACCTTCACAGTCTTTTATCTGTGAATGTTTGATTTTTTTTAACTTGGTTTAGGTTTTTTTACCTTCATAGTGTGATTACATTATGAAGGTTCGGATGTTTTTAACATTCACAGTGTTTCGGTGTGAAGTTTCGTGTTTTAAGGCTTGGTCTCACGCGGTCTCACGGAAACAGCTTGGTCTCACGTGAACCTGACCCTATATATATATATATCTAACTGAATAAGTTGTGAATATTATTAAGCTCCTATCAAGTAGGCCTTAAAAGTCCTTTGGTTTATGTTCTCTATTCTTGTTAGTGAACATTTATTTTCAAAATGAAAATCCATTTATTCTTTGCAAAACTTTGATTAAAAAAACATTAAGGGACTGTTTATCAAATATTTACCGGATAAACGCTTACTGGTAAAAGAAATTACCTTCACTTACCTTAGCATGTAATATTTTCGGTTATCAAAATGAATTATTGGTAAGCGTTTTAAACCCGTTAAGTGTTTATCGGAAAACCACAAGGGTTGTGGCGTACTGGTTAAGGCCCTGGGGGATGTGGTGGAATATCCCATCTGTCCAGGATTCGAATCCAGGCGTACACAACAATTGTGGCCACTGAGGTTTAATCAGGGTTGATGTCTTACAGTCATAATTTGCCAAGGGGATTAGTCTAGGCATAGAGTAGGACACCATTCCAAAAAAAATGGTTATCGAAAAATATTTTTTTCTCACTTACAGGGTAAGACTCTCGATTCTTGTTATGCCTCTTACCGGGTAAGATTCTTAGAGGGCGTTTGGTTCACGGAATGGAATTTGATGGATTGGAATCCATCGAAGAAATTTGACTTTGAAGAAATTTGAATGAAATTTGACCACGCATTTGGTTGGTAGGAATTCAATTCCTTCACTTAAACTAAGGAATGATGAATTCCTTAAATTATGGAATTCAATGGAATTGGAAGGATTCCATCACTTTCATTCCGTGAACCAAACATGAGCCTAGAATTTGGTAAATGGAATTGATCATTCCAATTTCATGAACCAAACAACCCCTTCGTCTTTATCATGCTCAATCAGAATGGTAAGTGATATCGGTAAGTGCTTACCCGGTAAATATTAGTAAACGACCCCTAAAGCTCTTATTTATTAATATAACACTTGGTAACTATAAGCTAACTTTATTCATTAATGTCATATGTTTGTCAACCATAAGGTGGCTAATTGAAAGGGCACCAATGGGTTTTTTCATATTCTTTTTCTTCTAGTTATACCTATTATATTTTATGAAACTAGTAACTAGTTTTTACAAATTAACGTATAATTTTATTAGATAATTTATTAAATATAACCGAAGAAAATGTTAATCCACTAAGAGATCATAATTAAGAAAACTCAAACCTTTGAGCATCTTCGACAATATAAATAATTCCTTTTTTTTTATCTTCATTTTCCAAAAATGCATAGTAAGTAATTTAAGATTTTATTAAAAAAAACTGGTAAATATATGCAATGTTTGTGAGATGTTAGAGCATCTCTAATGGTCATGTTATAATTTTTTTTTCCTAAAAACAAAGTATAAAAAGTTAAAATTTCAAAAAAAATTACATTTAACTCCAACAACTACTACGTTTTAGCAATTCTACTATAACTATATTATTAAAATATTCAATACATTTAATAAACTATTATTTCTCTATCCTAAATACTTAGGTGTGTTTGGTTGGGGGTATTGAAAGGTAAGGAATATGAATGATAATGAAAAATAGTGTTTGATTTAACATAATATAATGGGCTCATTCCTGGACAAGCCCATTTTTTCATTCCCGTTCAAATTGGGGGGAATGAGATTTTCATTCCCGATCTTCTCCACAACCGCTCCTACTCTCCTTGCAGTCTCTGTATTTTTCTTGTCGACTAATCTCCCTTCAATTCAATTAGAAGATTTTTGTCTGAACATCATTTCAATCGGGTAAGTTCTAATTTATTTAAATCTTTGTTTGATTCACTGAAATTCTTGAAATCGTGATTCTTCAAACAAAAAACCCTAATTTGAATTCAACCCTAAATCTGGAAATCAGATTTTTGTTCTTGCCTCTAGGACGACAGTAGGGGTGTGGGATTAACCCTTGTGTTTATGGTTTTCATGGGGTCTTCTTTATGTTTAATTTCTTCATGGCTCTTTTCTTTGTAAATCAAAAATTGGGTTTAGTTCGTTTGACTTTTTCTGGAAATTAGGTTATTTTCATTTGACATTTCCTTTGTATTTCCAACCTCCATTGATATGCTCTGATTCTCAAATCTTTTCCATTACACCCCAACTCACAATTCCAAGGACTTGTTATTCGAAACTCACTGTTGTAAACATGATGCAGAATTTCAATACATACAAGGACTTGCATATACCCTTCGGCAGTAAATACTATTCCTGGTGTTAACCAAACAACATCAATGCAATATTGATTCCCATTTTCATTTCCTCTCATTCCCATTTTCATTTCCATTTTCATTCCCTTGTCTTAACCAAACAGACCCTTAATTTCATTGTATTACATTAGTGAGAAAGAATTAAATATTATTTATCTAGCTTCAGTTTTATTTAATTCTTCGTCGTTCAAAAAAAATATTATTTCTTAAATATGAAGTTTTAGAAAATTTTCTAAATTTGGAGATTTCTATTACTAACTTCTCTCTCTCTCTCTCTCTTCTTTTCTCTATTTTAACATAGAGTATATCATAGTTGTTAAAGCAAAAATATAGTCTAAGGGGTTGTTTGGCAGTTGCAGAATGGTTTGTTATTTTGGTGCATAATGATTAAGTGGTTAGAATGATTAAAAGTTTCTTATGATATGGTGTAAAATGAAATATGTTTGTTTGATAATCGTTCAGAAATGAAATTAGGGCGTTGAATGGTTAAGAGATAACCAAAATACAAAATCATTCAGAGGGATTTGAAATCATTAAGAGGCAAAAAAAATCGTCAAATAAGATTTACCTCTTAACGATTTAGAGGTTGTCTCTTAATTGAACTATTAAGAGGTAAATCCACAAAATCTTTATTTTAGCATAACTTTTAGAGATGCTCTATGAAATTGTTTGTTTATGTTTTGTTCAAAATTGAATTTATTGAGGGAAGGGTAAAATTGGTAATATATTAATGAGATCAATTAATATGAAGTTATATTTTTATAGACCATTTAATGCATATTAAATACGGCATAACATGTTCCAAACACATACTATTAGACAAACCATTTAAAAATTTCTTTTAATCATCTACTTTTGCAACTACATTTATAAAAAGTTGTATTTTATGTATTAAAAAGTTTATTCTTGACTAGTAATGTTATATTATAACATATTTCTTTGAAAAATCTATAAAATTGTTATGTAACAAGCACATAAAGATAGCCTATATAGTTATCTAAGTTACATATTTTAAAACATTATTCACTTTTTGCCATTATATTGTACGTGTAATTTTGGCTAAGAAAATAAAAGAATAACATCTTCTAAACTCATAGTGCTAATTAATTTTAATATTATTTTAGTAACAAACTCTGTAAGCAACACATGTTACCCGACACATATGTGTAATGTGTGGATTTTTTAATGTAACGAAATGAATCAATAAGATTCTATCTAATAAATATAATTGTTGAAGAACAAATGTTGTCCCCTATTTTTGTAAATAAGAAAGTTATATATATAGAGGAATATAAAACTTCAAACGAAAACGCTAACTATTTAAGTAAACACGAGGACAACAAACTATGTGTAAAATCATATATGATTCAACATTAACAGCAAAAAAATGGACACAGGTGATTTTGGCCGCGACTTAAGTCGTCCGCAATCATATATGATTTTGTATGTGAATTATATATAATTTTGTATATGATTCACTTTTTCGTGTTTCCTTAAATATATATTGTTCTCATATTAACTTACTCCCCCCCCCCCTCTCTCTCTCTCTCTCTCTATATATATATATATATATATATTGTTAGGAGTTAAATAAAAACATGTAACCACTTATTTAAGTAAAACCAATGAAGTCTAAAATCAGATTATCTTGTTTCAATTTATTTGACATGATTATTGTGCAAGTAAATAATGTCTTTAAAAGAAAGCATGAGTAATCAAGAGTAAAAGGGAAGTTAAGGCCAAAAGAATAAGAATTTGTGTAATGATTTTTGTCTTTCTTCCACTTTTGCCCTTTATTTTTAATTTCCCTTGTGTTGTGATTCTGGACTTCTGGTTGGTGGGAGTGGGGTTAGTTCCAATTAGGTGTGGAGTTCATTCCAAGGATTGTGTTGATTCTTGCCACAAACCCACTTTCCAGAACAATAATGTTATAATCACTTGCATTTTATGCATCAAAGCTTGTACTTTTATCTTGATTTATTAGTTTTAAGCTTATGTAGAAAGGGGTAGATTTGACTATTTGTTTGTTTTCTTTTAATGGGTATTGATTGAATTAGGGTTTTCATGGTGACATCATTCATTGGTACCCTTTAACTTGGAGATACCATACATATATGTGACAAATCTTTCTTCCTCAAGTATTCCTCCTAAAACCATACTAGGTACTCTGGGTTGAAGGGTAATTTAGACAATGCAACATTCCAAGACAAGGTATGAGCTCTCATCTTTTGTTATGTTAATAGAAATACAAGATTGAAACAATTCGTTTTACGTTGCAAAAGTACTGCCTTTTTTGTGTCAAACATAGGACTTTCCACGTTTAATCAAATATTTTTCACTATAATACCCTTTTGTCATTGTTTAATTAAGGGTGAATTGGTCAAAAAAATTTACATATATTATCGTTCTAAGTTACAACGTGTGCTATTTTACTTGGACTAGCTAAGACTTGATTCTTATATAATTTATTCGTAAATACAGAGGAGGAAGGCAAGGGCCTATCGGAAAACTCAAGACTTCTGGAGCAAACCATGATAATGCTTCTGCCCGAAGCTCGGGAACTAGAAGTCCTAAAGTTGTTCTCCACCGATCGCAACGAGCTCCAACATCCGAGGTATAATACCATTTGTATAGATATAGGTTGTTGCTAAAATAAAATGATAAAAAGACTCTTTGTTACATGTTTGACAAGGAAAAAATAGTCTCAAGCCGTCTTTGACAACTAAAAAATAACTTATTCTCTTAGGTTATTACAGTTTGTCCATTTAAGTAGTCATAAACTAACTTATCAGCTATATTTTTAAAAATTTATCTCAAATAGTGTTTCAATAAATGTTAGAAGTTTTTTTTTCTTCTTCTTCCATATCTTATAGCTTCCAATTAATTTGTTTAAAATGTTTTCTTAGTGTCTTCCATTCCCAAATCGCTAAGAGGTGAATCTTATTTGGTAAAAAAGTTTGTCTCTTAATGGCTAAAACCCTCTGAATGATTTTGTATCTCGGACACAATTCAACGCCCTAATTTAATCCTAAATAATTACCAAACAACTATATTTCATTTTTTATGTTAATCATTTTGCACCTAACCATTCAACAACTGTTTATTAACTAGTTTTTATCAAACACTATTAATTTATCGGTTAACAACTAACTTATCTGTATAATATGGTTTACTAATCATGTGAGATGACTCGCAGAAAAAACGTGTTGGCAAAGTGTCTGAATTGGAAATTCAGCTGGCTCAGGTTCAAGAAGAACTCAAGAAATCAAAGGAGCAGCTGAATGAATCAGAGTCATGTAAGAAGCGAGCTCACCAGCAAGCCGAAGAAGCCAAGAAGCATCTATCGGCTATGTCTACCAAGCTCCAGGAGTCTCAACAACAGCTTGACGAGCTTTGGGCTTGTGAAGAATCTCGAATTCAGGAACTCCGAAAAATCTCACAGGATCGAGACCGAGCCTGGGAGTCCGAGCTGAAAGCCGTCCAGAAACACCACTCCATGGACACAGCCACATTAGCCGCTGTCATTAGCGAGAACCAGAAGCTCAAAATTCAGCTTCAAAAATTGGGGGAAAATGAAGCCAGTCAGGCTAATCAAGCCGACGAGGTGCAGACGCTACGGCTAGAACTCTCGGAAACCCTAGATCTGGTTGAAGAACTCAAGATCCAATTGAATGAATCGAAGGATTCTGAAGCTCGAGCTTTGGAACTCGTTAGTCAAATTCAAGAGGAATTGGAGACGGTGAAATCGAAGGATTCCGGAAATTTGACGGAAGAGGCGGTGGTGGCGGCGAATGCGGAGATGGAGAGCGAGTTGAGGAGGCTGAAAGTGCAAACGGAACAGTGGAGGAAGGCGGCGGAGGTTGCGGCGGCGATGGTGTTAGGTAATGGCGGTGATGGGAAGTTTATTGAATCGTTTGATTTTCAATCGAGTTGTTCGCCATATTCGGAAGATACAGAGGATGAATCGTCGAGCAAAAAAAGCAGCAACATGTTGAAGAAGATCGGGGTGCTGTTGAAGAAAGGTCAGAAGTAGATTTGATTTGACGTTACGTGTGTTTTTAACTTTTTATATATATGATCCATTGTTAAATAGGTTATATATAAGTATATAAAGTGTTAATTTACATGTTGTTGAGGAAATTGCGTATATATAATTGTAATGCTACTGGTTTGAATTGTATAAATCTTAGTCTTTCAATTACTGTATATATACAAGTGATCACATGGTTGAATTTCGATAAGAAGTTGAGGTTAATGTGAAAAGAATGAGAAGTGGTTAATCAATTATTAGAAGAGATGCACCAGATTAATTTTTTTGGAAGCAACAATTCATAGGAAGACATTCCATTAAAAATATCAATGATTCAGATCCATTTTTTACGTTTCTCACGTTAAGCTCAAGTTTTTACATGATCATTTACCATTGTTACTATATAAATCTTTTTTAATGTTAGAATCAAGTGAAGTTATGTATTAAAACTTAAAATTCTTACGATTTTATACAAACATCTATGCTTTAAAGGCTTGCAGTAATATGAAAAGTTCACTTTCTTCCCTGCTCCACTTCACAAATTAAAACAATTTCATTGTAACAAAAACTATTATTCATTTATGGTTTTCATATATATTCTCTTTTAAAGGCAAGACGAACTTATTAAGACGAAAAAACAAATGTACAAAAGTGTTAAAAGAAAGAATTGTGTAAGAAATAAAAAATCAACCAAAAATCCTACTAAAACAAACTGATGAACAACTAGAAGAAAGAAACATAGCAGGAGGCAGTGGGAACGAAAAAAGCGCTCGAAGACTAAAAGGCATGACGCAAGCACATGCAAACGGGAAATTAATTATTATTAGAGCATCTCCAATAGCTATGCTAAAATAGTTAAAATTGGAATTTTAGCATTTTTGTTGCTCCAACAACTATGTTATTCTCTATGCTAAAATAGAGAAAAGATGAGAGAGATTGTTAAAAATATCTAAATTTAGATAAATCTTTAGAAAAAAGTTTCCCCAAAAACTAATCATTACCCCAAAAAACAAAATTTTCTTCTTCCAACTCTCCATATATTGAATCTTTTAATAATATAATTAAATAAATGAAATATTTTAATAAAATAATTAATACTAGAGTTGCTAAAATAGCATAGTTATTGGAGTTGGATGCAAATTTTTTAGAGATAACCACTTGGGTTGTGGCGCACTGGTAAAGCCTTTGGGGGATGTAGTGGAAGATCTCATCTACCCAGGGTTCAAATCCAGGCGCTGCCAAAGCCCTTGTGGCCATGGAGGTTCTTCTGCGATGACTCCAGGCCATTCGTGGTCGTCCGGGGATTAGTCGGTGCGCATAAGCTGACCTGGAAACCCACGATTACAAAAAAAAATTAGAGATTTTGATTTTTTTTTACTCTATTTTAGAAAAACTTTAACACAACTGTTGGAGATGCTCTTAGTTTCTAAAAATCAAATTACATTACCTAATTTGATGTAGTACGAGAGATAAAATATAATCATTGGACCATGCAAAAACGACCGCATTTGGTCTCTCTCTCTAACGGCTGTTAAAAGGATCTGTTAAGTCAGGGGTATTTTAGACTTTTCTAGTTTTTTTTCTAAAAAGAAACACACTTAATGACATCCATATTCTCAGGCACCAGTCACCTCTGGAACCGGTCATCTTCTCCAACCAAGTACACCTCAAAATCAAAATCAGTACCAACTACAAGTCTCAAAATCTATACCTAAATCCAAGATCAAAATCCAAACTAAAACGAAAGTGAAAACCAAAAATACAATGAAGAAATCATTAAAACTTTGCCTCAAATGATAACCAAAATCGAAACCTTTGGATCTGCGAGAATGAGATGAAACTTTCCCCACATGAAAACGAAAATCCAAATATTTGGATCTGTCAAGTATGAGATCGATGAATATTCCCCCAAATGAAAAAATGGGTGAAAAAATTTGACGCCTTAACATACCATTCGATGCCTTAAACCTCTGCATCAACGTCGATCGACGACGTAATTCCCCAAATGAAGAATCGGTGAACTTCGTCTGTCAATATCCACCATCTTTGTGCCACTCCCTACCCTCTTATTTTGCAGGTGACGAATAAGTCATCTTCGTTAACCATCTCCACCATCCCACCACCATTCGCTGACCATCCCCACAATCTCACCACCATTCACCAACCATTTCCATCTCCTCGCCTCTCCCCTCTCCTTCTGCTATGAGCACTGTCGGCCTCCTCTTCCATCCTCCCTCCAATTACACGTTGTTCCAACCTTCCCTTGTTCTTTATCTACAATCCTAAAACACCAAATCCAAAAGATGGTGATTGTAACACCCCGATTTTTGAAAGGTATCATTTCAAGTTAATACCGAAACCGATATATTAGGGAAAAATAAGATATTTGATTTTGGACTTGAATCCTATATTTTATAGTCTTAATGGATGTGGAATTCAATTACGAGTCCAACGGTTCTTTCCGGAGCGAAAACGGAGCTATAACGAAGAAGTTATGGCCAAAACAGTGAACAAGAAGAAAACCGGTGGAATCAGTGCATCTCGCGACTTACGTGCGACTTGCACTAGCGGCATGATGTAACACCCGTAAATTCCTGTCTGTGAAAGCCAATCCTTTGAGAAATCCTTGATTCTGATCATAGAATTTCATCCCTTACGCCTTACCTTTTAAGCCTTATCGCATCGTGGGTGCTCCGGATGAAAATGGAAGAAATCGGGGCTCGGGACACTCTGGGCGATAGTGCCCTGGGCACAATCGCCGAGCACAATCGCCAACAGAGTGGTGCCCGCGGTACAGTTTGGGCGATAGTGCCCTGGCGAGAGTGCCTTGGGCACAATCGCCGGGCACAATCGCCTGCGGCCTCTGGTTGTTTTAAAATCGATTTTTGAGCAGCCCCACCTCATTATTTCTCAACCCATTTCACCCTTTTCTCTCTAGAAACCGAACCCAAACCCTAAAATCGGTTTTATACCTTCAAGTCACCAAATCCATGATGTTCCAAGTGTTCTCCTCCACCTATCAAAGATTATAAGCTCCATCTTCATCTTCCTCATCAAGTTCAACGGTTGGGAGTTCGGGTTGAAGTGTTGGATCGGGTGTTCTCGGAAGCCTCATCGTCTTCAAGGGTAAGTTTTCTTGTATTAAGGTTATAAATGCTCCATTGATGGTTTCTTAGTGTTTGGTTTCTCAAATCTCGGATTTGGTAAGTTTTGGAGAAAACTAGGGTTTTGATCTCGTTGGGGGTTTTGGTATATTGTTTGGGGAAATGTTTCTAAGTGGTTGAGTATGGGTATTTATGGTTTGAAATGTTTGAATCTAGGTTTTGGAAGTTTTCGGCTTGAGGATTCAAGTGGTCCTCAAAAGAGCTCGTTGGGTGAAATCTAGATTTAGCCTAAATCTAGCAAGGTGAGTTCAAGTTGATTTGTGAAAACGGTGTACATGCCAAAATATGTATTTTAAAGTGTTTTACATGAAATGGTTAACTGCTGATAAGTTTTGAGTATTTAGAAGTAAAATATGTTTTACTTAGTTATTTGTCAAAGTGTGAGTATTTGGATAAGTTTTCTTACTTGGTAAACTTGGGTTGTGTTAACCTCTTAAAATGCTTCTTTTGGGTTTTGAATGTTTCCAACAACTAAATAACATGGATTACGTATTCTTGGTGATTTTGTACAAGTAAGGTCTATTTTATGAGTTATACGTCTTTGACGATTTTGTACAAGTAAAGTCTAATTCATGTTTTATGCATTTGGTGTATTTGCATTCATAAACACTTTGGAAATCTTGAGTCCCATCTCGTATGGAGTTTTGGGTAAATCTAGTCTTTGAGGTACGTGTCTTCATAAATGTTATTTAAAGACATTCCACTATTTTGGAGACCGGTAATTATTGGTCAAACTGATTTGGAGCTCTTTAGCTCGGTATTGGCTTAAACGAGTCGTGTGGACATTTGTCCGGATTTTTAACCGTCGTGGGTTTTGGATATGAAGACACTTAACTTGTGTCATTGGTGGGTTACATGTTTTGGGAGCTTTGGTCTTTCAATTGGAGTCATGTAACGTTAGACAGTGTGTAATGGATCCATAGGCACGTGAGTCAGTCTATTTTGGGATGGTCAATTGGGTATTGCGGGGTTGAACTTCGGTACCCATGTTTTATGACCGGAAACTTTACAAGTGATCGCTAGGAGGGTTGAGTCAGCTAGTGCTACCGGAGTAGTAGGCGCTAGGACCTCCGTCGCTTGAAGTAATGCCTGGGAGGTAGTCTTTAAGTGTGCCGGGCCTTTGGGATTGAGTTAATCAGAATGATCCATCAAGGTCAACTGACTTGGGGTGACACTTGTAAAGAAGTCATAGGGACACCGGGCTGGGATGTCGGGAGGTGTCATGCGATTAACGTTGTTTGGGTGGTATACTTTTGTGTTCCCTCCACCCTCAATGGATACAGTTTTCCCCCGTGGTTGGCTACCAGTATGTTAAATACAAGAACGTCTTATTTTATTGTCATTGGTTCCCGACGATCGCGTAAGTATTGGACCAAGTGTCCATGTTTTCGGACGGTATATGGGGTTTTGATAGCGATTTAAAGGTCGAGCACTCTGTCCCGCCCGCGTTTTGGGTGCTTTGGGTTATATATGGTTGTTCACATTCTTACCAAGATAAGTGTCGAACTATGATCCCGTTTGGGTGAGTTATGCGTTGCACCATTTTATAAGAAACGGGTGTTTTGGAAGCATTATCTTTAAAAGTGTATATTATGGGAAAATGTGTTGTTTCCATTTTGAAGTATAATAATTTCGAAGGATCTTGACTTAAACTGATTTCCTTTCCTTTAAAGATATATTCGTTCATGTTAACACTCTTGAGCTCACTAGGCGTTAAGCCTAACCTTTTTATTTGTCGGCATGTGCATCAGGTTCCTGTTGGGGGTTCAGTTCTAGCGGTGCCATGAAGAGTTGAGCCTTAGCTGTAATACCCGAAAAATTGAGGTAAGTATTTATAATTTCCTTAGTGTTCACTTCAATCAAAATTGTTGGGATTCTTGCTTGGGCTTAAGAATGCTATTATGTTATCTTACCTGTTAGTTTCCTTGGATTCCGTACATGTTGATCGATTTTCGAAAAACGACAAAATTTGGGTTGTGGAGTGCTGGGCGATTGTGACCAGCGACTATGACAATGGTCATAGTCGCGAGGCACTATCGCGGGCCGGGGGGTGGTCTCGGTACACCCCCGGCGACTATGACTTGCGAAAGTGACAAGGGCAATGTCGCCCTGTCACAATCGCCGAATGTGTACCGCGGGCATCTAGTCACTCGCGACTATGCCATGGCACAATCACCAGGCAATGTCGCCATCGGGGGCTGAGAGTATATAAACTCAACTTTGACCATTTAGACTTCATTTCCTCATCTCACACGTTTTGGTTCCGGCCAAGAGCTCATTTAGAGCGATTTTCTCCTTTCCAAAACCCTCCAACACTTGCTTCAAACATTGTGTTAGTTGGGAACATTTATTGGTGGTTGAGGAAGCTTCAAGAGTCATCAAGTGAAGTATTTAAAGCACCTTCAAGTTCTCACCCTCTCATCTTCTCATCCAAGTTTTCTAGGGTTTTGTGTGAAACCCTAGATAGTGAGTTTCTTACATTATTTTCAAATGAGATACATACTTTATATGCTTTCATGTCTAACGCGTTATCATTACGAAAAGATATGATCACCTGATAAGTTTGACCTAACTGCTAATCTTTGTATTATTGGTATTTAGCCTTGAATATGGTAATGGACATGGACGAGGTTGTTACTCTTGATGTTTTGAGTATGTGTACATATTTGGTTTGGAAAGTCATGGATTATATTGAGTAATTGCATATCTTAGAGTTTTGTACCTAAGTATGTTTGGGATTGTTGTAGTCTTATGCATGTACCTTATGAGCACGAAATAATGTATAGAGACGGACATTGTAAGTACACAGAACGAGCCATGAGTAAGTGCTAGGAGGATGTAGTCTTAGGTGCCACCGTAAGGGGTATGCGCCTAGACCTCCGCCATTTGGAGTAATGCCTGGGAGGTAGTCTTCAAGTGTGTCGGGCCTTCGGGATGTTGCTCAAGCGAGTGAACATCAAGGTACATTGACTCGAGGTAAAACTCATTGGAGTGATGGGTCTCCCCCATGATTGACCCGTAAGGACTATGGTGATTGAAGTGTCATGATTGTTCATATTATGCTTGCATTAATATGCCATGTTTTTACGTAACTTACTAGACCCGTTTGGTCTAACACTTGATTGTTGGTATGTATCTCAGGTTCTAGTGGCGCGAGCGCCAAGGATGTTTAATCGACCGTAGTGGTGAGCTCGGGAACATTTTTGGGATGCCAATATTGAAGACTATACCTTTGGACGTAGTTGACAACCTTTTGTAATCTTATGTCTAGTGAGGCCTAGATTAGAGTGTTGTCATCTATTAATGCTTCTCATTACAAATTGTAATTAACAGACATTTATGTTTCCCTTGTGTATGAGCTCATTGCCTTGGCATATTATTTACCACATTTCCATGTTTGCGGAAATTTTTGTTAACCTCATTTTTGGGGTGTTACATTAGCCTTACAAAAGTAAGTAATTGGTGAAGTCTTCCGCGAGTTGGAGATAGTGACATGTTTTGGGTTTTAGTAGCACCCGTCCTTACGATTTACTGTATGTATAGATAGAAGGTGTGCTTTGCAGCTAAATCTGAATTCGTGGTTGTAGATGATTCATTTATTGATGTATTTAGAAAGTTTTAAATAAGTTGTTATTTCCATATTTCAGGGTGCTACACATAAGTCGCGAAATGCACCTGGTCGAGCTTAAAACCCGACTTTCAGCCTCAACCTTCATTTCTTCATATCTTTCTCATCCTAGCTCCGATTTGGGTGATTCAAAGTGCTACGGTTTCGTTTTTGAGAGCTCTTCAAGGATCTAGCAAGAGATTGGAAGTCTATTGGAGTATAAAAGAGTATTTGGTGGTGGTAAGCTCCTCATCCCTCCCTCTTCATCTTCTTCACCAAGTTTTCTAGGGTTTCATCCACCTTTTGTACTTCCTTTCTTAGATTGGAGATTTGTAACTATTTTGGTGAACTAGAAGTTTTTTGGTTGGTGGATTCAAGCTTGGGTTAAGGTAATCTTCTATTCTCTTCGGTTATGGAAGTTAGGGTTTCGGTATTAGTTGAGGTGTTCATGTATTTGGTTTGGGAAATGATTCTTTGTGGTTGATTATGTTTATTTGTGGTTGAATATGTATGGATTTAGGTTTTGGAAGTTTTGTGTTGAGAATCCAAGTGTTCTTCAAAAGAGCTCGTTGGGTGAAATCTAGATTTAGTCTAAATCTAGCAAGGTGAGTTAAATGATAAATAAATCATATATTTTGGGTATTTAAATGATTTATTTCATGGAGCATAATTTTGAGTATAAATGCGTTCTATTGGGTGTCATGGGATAGTTTGAAAGAATAAAAGGTATAAACCCATTTTGGAAAATGTTTTGTCCCGATCTAAATCATGTTAAGTTATTTGGGTGTGTTGAAGCATGGGTTGCATTACTTCGGGTTATTTACGTTTGATTTCATTTTATTATTTTTAACGTTGAGTCTTTGGATTTGTTGAGCCTATGTCTCGGCTTGGACTTTGTTGGGTCTTGGGGACACTTGTCCAGTTTTGATAGCTCATTATAGAGCGTTTGGTTATGATTTGCATTTATTGCATCTTATTTGGGAATTACATGTTTTGAATGCGTTAGTTCATTCATTTTGAGTCATGTAATGTTTCAGCCCCGTTTGCTATGGATCTATGAACACTTTTGTATTTTATCCGGTGTTGGGACGACTAGTTTTCCACATCGAGGCACGTTCGGCATCGGATTGGGTTATAAGTCCTTCGTGCTCGTATCAAATGGGTGTATGCTGAAAGATGTTGAGCTCGATACATTTATTGCTTTGTCCGATGGGGGAACGTTTGGTTTTCCCCATTGAGGCGCGGTTGGCTTCTTTGGTATGGTGTAAGTCTTCCGTGCTAGTATCTATGGGTGTATTCTGAAAGATGTTGAGCCCGATACTTATACCACTTTAACGTAATGTGTGGCTTACTTTGTGCACGTCACATTATGCGGAATCGGGTTTTCCCCCGTCACCGAAAGATGTTGTTTTTGGGCTGAGTCTTTTATACATTTGTTTTCGGCGACATTTTGCATACATGAGTTCATTCCATGTTTTATGGGTTGAGTATTAATCCCTACCCGTGCTTTGGGGTGTTTTGGGATATAAAGTATTATATGCATTATCATAAATTGGGAGTCAATTTATATCCACGTTTTGAATCTGAATTATCTCTCTTATGCTATAATCTAAGAAACATGAGTTTACTCATATTTTGGTCGTTTATTTTATAAAGCTTACTCGAATTTCATTATTCGAGCATTACCATTATTCTCGTTTTGATTATGTGTTGGATTCCATTATTTCATGAAAGAATATTTTGGCGTTGAGGCATCCATTTACAAAATGCATATTATTAGTAAATGAGTTGTTCTCTTATTTGTTAACTAAATCATTTTTAAAGGATCATGATTATAAGTTACGATATTTCCCTTTTACGTTTTACTTTATAATCATGATATAAACTCTTGAACTCAGTAGGCGTTAGCCTAACCTTGTTATTTGGCGGCATGTGCATTAGGTTCCAAGGTTGGGAGTTGGTTCTAGCAACCCTATGAAGAGTAGAGCCTTAGCTAGATCCGAAAGTAAGTATTCGGTGAAGTCTTCCGCATTATGGAGATAGTGACTAAGCATGGGTATGAGTAGCACCCGTCCTTTATAGGCCGTATGTATAGGATGGTATATGTGTTTTGTAGTTGAATCTAAATTCGTGGTTGTAGATGATTCATTTATTGACGTATTTAGAAAATTTTAAATAAGTTGTTATTTCTAGATTTGAGGGTGTTACGGTGATTGCATTTGTTTGAAACCCATAGGAGAAAGGGGTGTGGGAAGGGTTGTTCGCCAGAGCTGGTCACAGGCGGTGGGGGGAGGTGCTACTTCGCTGGAGATGGTGACTGGCAGTGGGGGAAGGGATTGGTTCGTCGAAGATGTTCGCTCTTGGCGCCTGTGGGACACACACACACACACACACATACACACACACACACACACACACATATATATATATATATATATATTAATATAATATATATTGGTTAGATTTTATTTTTTAAAGCAAAAATAAACAAAAAAAAATCTAAAATAATCCTGACTTAATGGATCCTTCTAACAGCCGTTAGAGGGAGGGACCAAACCTGGTCGTTTTTGCATACTCCAATGGCGAAACTGTAATTTCGAAATTGTAGGGACCAAACGTGTTATAAACAAGAAACCATAGGGACCAAATTTGTAATTTACTCTAAAATATATTTTGTGTGATTATTTAAAATTGAGTAAACTACTATTTTCGTCCCTGTGGTTTGTTGTTTATAACTATTTTTGTCCATGATCTTTAAAAATTGTTTTTTTGGTTCTTATGGTTTGCAACTCCTTTCTCTTTTAGTCCCTGAGAATATTAGTTTTAGGGACGAAAATGGAAAAGAATTGCAAACCACAATGACCAAAAAAACAACTTTTAAAGTCAGGGACGAAAATGGTTATAAACAACAAACCACAAGGACGAAAATCGTAATTTACTCTTTAAAAATTAAACTTGTTTAAAAAAAATACAAAATGTGTAAACAAAAATCCAAAGTTACTACAAATACATAAATATGTTTCCTCTAAAACATTTTCAAATAATTAAGAACATTTTGCACATATATTAGTATTGGGTTGGGTTCCGGTGAGAAGTGGTTATCGACCGCTGGATGAGAAATAGACGTACATTAGGATGAGATGCACCATATCAATTCTTTTCTAAGCCGCAATTCATGGGAGGACTTGAGATTAAAAGAGATAAACGGTTCAGATCTATTTCTCACTGTTAACTCAACTTCTCAAACGATCATTCGCCCATTAGTATAAAGCAAGGATCGTGTAAGAATAAGAGTTAAGATGAGAAACGAAAGAAGGGATTTAGACTATTGATCACTTTCACTCTCAAATCCATCCCATGAATTATGCTTGATAATTGATCCGGTGCATCAGGGTGCATCTCATTTTAATGTGCATCCAAATGTCCAGATCCCTTCTTATACTTCTCATCATAATTTATCTTCTCACCAGAATCCGATCCTATTAGTATATTACCATTTTATTTTCATTTCCCCACCTACCAGGGACAATTCTTATGACATAAATATTGTTAATAAAAATAATCAATTGAGAATACCAATTAAAAGTGGACAAACAAGATAAACAATTTTATTGGTGACGATTGCTAAAATGATGCCCTTTTAACTCGTTATGTTGATTTATGCTACACCACCGCAGAAGAACAAATACCATCATTGATGATGGTGGTGGATGATAGTCCTCACAACATGTACATGGAAACAAGATTGAGTATATTGTTATAGCTTAATAAACTTAATGAGACTCACAACTTATTCAGTCAATTATAATGATTGTTTGGTAATGACTATGATATAGCAAGTGACTTATTCAGTATGATGTAGGAGAACTTTATGCAGAAAGTCAATATTTTTTTTCTCAAACATATTTATACTATATTATAAAGATGACATAAAAAACTCTTAATTACAACTCACTAAGCTTTATGTACTATCATTTAAAGCTATCTACTTAAAATCTCTTAAAAATAACTACTAAAGCCTAATGTACTACCTGTAAAGCTTTTAACCCTAATTAATATATTTCATCCTTATCCCCCAAAATCCTTATCTCTAATCCCCAAACCCTAAAATTATGAAATTTGAATTCTGATAAACATAATCAAAACAGGATAAAGATCTCAATTTAAATATAAAAAATTTAAAATATATAAGATAATTAATGAATTTTAACAAACTACTTAATTTTTTTTATATAAAAAACATTATATTGTTAAGCCTAAATTAAACAAATTTATATATAAAAAATCATTATCACTCAATAAAAACCATCCAAAATCGTACTGTAAATCAATAAAAAACGAAAAATAAAAATAAACATTAAAATCGTGATGTATTAAACATTATGTACTATTATTTAAAGTTAATCTACTTAAAATCTTTTAAAAAACAATTAATGAAGCAACATGTACTACTTTTAAATGTTTTTAACCATAATTAATAAATTTCATTCTTATTCCCCAAAATCCTTATCTCTAATCCCCAAATCCTAAAATTATTAAATTTGAATTCTGATAAAATAATCAAAACAGGATAAACATCTCAATTTAAATATAAAAAAATTAAAATATATAAGATAATTAATGAATTTTAACAAACTACTTAATTTTTTTATATAAAAAACATTATATTGTTAAGCCTAAATTAAACAAATATATATATAAAAAAACCCATTATCACTCAATAAAAACCATCCAAAATCGTACTGTAAATCAATAAAAAACAAAAAATAAAAATAAACATTAAAATCGTGATGTATCTCGCTGCATTGCGCGAGTACACTTCTAGTCCCTCATAATTTAAAAAAAAACGCTCCTTTCGGCTATGAAAAAACCCTCCTGAACAAAAAGATTTCCAATCCATAGAGACTAATTAATTCATACATACAAGTTTACCTATACAAGACTGTGAAAAACCAACCAAACAACTTTTAGGTACATTTATAGTTGATAATGGATTTTGTTGGTGGTATGTTACCTTGTGTCAGGGCCGACCTTGGTATTGGGCGAAGTGGGCCACCGCCCAGGGCAGCCCAACCCAAGGGGTAGCAAAGTCCAAGCTCCTTTTTAGCAGTAGTAGGCTAAGGGGCTGTTTGGTTGGTTTTCCATTAAGTTCTGTATGGATAAAGTTGTCTGTGTGGATTAATCTGTTTGTATAGATTTAGAAGGTTTTTATTTGAGAGAGTTTTTTCATAGATGGAAGGAACTTGTTTTTTAATGAGAGGGACTGGTTTGGAAAAAACTTGGCTTTCTGCATAAAGCTTCCCCTTGAAATCTTACTGATTAAGCCACTACCAAACAGTCATACATAGCTGACTGAATAAGCTGTGAGACTCATTAAGCTCATTAAGCTGCTAACAAACAGGCCCTAAGTTTTCTTAAAAAAATTCAAAAAACCAAAATAAATCAGCGCTTCTGCTTTCTTTTCTTGGGTTCCAATCGACGACGTTGCACGACTCTCCCATTCCTCGAATGCTCGACATCTGCCCTATTATCGCACTCCACAGTCGACTCACACCTCAATCTCGGTTTCTCGGTTCCAATCAACGCTGCACCAGGGCCGGTTTGTCAATCTCGGTTTTACTTGGTTTTGCTCTATGTTTATCATTCGAAATATGAAATCTGATTTTGTTCTCTAATCTCTATAATAACATCACTATCTGACTTGGATTTTATGTCTACCTTGGAGAAAACCCACTTTGATATTGTGAATGGATTCATTCAATTTATGGTGTAGCAACCATGGGTATTGATGATTCATCTTCTTCATCTTCAGCTTAGCATAGTTTCCGTGAGCTTCATGATGTCTTTTTACATGTAATATTTATTTTACCTTTTCACCCACCAAGTGTTTGTTTTATTGTCTGTGTGTGTTGTAGTGTCACTATGACTAGGAGTAGTTCCTGATCTTGGGACAATTATGTTTTAACTGTTGAGGTCAAACCTAGTACTTTTTTGTTGCAAAATTGATATAAATTACCTTGCAACTTAAGGACCAAACACATTTATGTGTTTGAATGTTGTATAATTTGATGGGATTGTATATATTTTCTTGAATTTATTGTCCACTTTGTTCTTCATAATTCTGACCTCATGCTTTTTAAACCTAAATTGATGTGGTTTAAATTTTGTGCCTCAAAAGTTGCGTAATTGTAAAACTGCTAGAGAGATAATGATAAAGAAGTCCAATGAAGCTTTGCGGAGGAACCCGTTTTTGCATTGAACTTATTGTTGGACCTTAATATATCATTTCTTTAGAGATAGTCCGGTCAAGTAAAAAATGAGATAATAAAACCATTCATAAAGCTCAATGATTTTTTAGATTCAAAATAAGTTCAAGAGGGAAATAGGTTTCTACCGAAAGTTTGATAGTTTTTGTTTGTCATATACTCAACTTCTGTATAGTGTATAGTGTCTGATGTGGTATTTTTTTTTGTACAACCGCAAACAATTTTGTGTACATTTGAGACTCAAAGTCAAATGTGGATTCTAGTTTTGAACTAATGGGGGTGTTTTTTTGCCCAAGAATTATAACCCGAGTTCTATTTTACCCAAAATTTTAACCCACTTTAATTTTTTATTTTCAATAATAATCAGTGTGGGAATGAGCCGCCTAGTTTGGCTAGGTTCCAAACCTCTTAAAATTTGTGTTTTTAGTTTATTAGATTTTGGGCATATTTTTGGTTGTCTGTCCAAGGCATCCAAAACCATTGGACCAACCCTCCCTTGTGTTGATGATTGTGACGGATTTGGCTGGCAGAATTAGGGGTGCTCAAAAAACCGACCAACCCGGGAAAAAATCAACCCGAGGTAACCCGACATATAATCGATACAAAATTAGGACAACCCGAAGCTATTGGGTTGATATTGGGTTATGCTTAAAGTAACCCGACCAACCTGATAACCCGATAAACGTTTTAGCGACTTCTCTAAAATTATATATATTTCTCTTTAATATGTATAAGTTACCAAAAACAACTCGACAATAACGAGAAATGGAACTCATAAGAGGACATTATTGTAAAGTTATAGGTAATACTTAAATATTTGACGAACTCGTATATTCTTTTGAATGATGGATCGTATTTCAAAGAAAAAAATATTTATTTTTATGATTTAAATATTGTTTTTACTTTGTTTAAACACAACCCGGTCAACTCGAACGGGTTGGATTGAGTTGCACTTTTGTTTGGGTTGAGTTGGGTTGAAAATTTTCAAACCGCCAACATTGGGTTGGGTTGCTGAAACGCCTTCAACCCGATCAACCCAACCCGTGAACACCCCCAGGCAGAATGCCTTCTTACTTTAATATTTTTTTTTCTTTCTAAAATAACATGTACTTTATCAAATTCTTTTATAATATTCAATCATGTTTCTCAATAATAAAAAAACAAGGGTGTACATAATTTCTTTATAAATAACAAAAATTAGATAATATATAGTTTTTTAAAATAAAAAATAAATTCTAAACGATAATAATATATGATTTTATGTTTTTAAAATCTTATTAGGCATTCATGACAAAAGTCAAATCTTAATGAACATATAGTTAAGATTCTCAATATTGTTTTCATCATATAATCAAAAAAATCTTAATTTTAATGCATATAAATCATAAATAACTCATGTTTCCATACATTTTTTTTTTCTCTAAATTCGAAGATTTCTTCATTTTCTTCTTTATTTTAGAGGAGAATTTAAAATAACTCTCAGACTAAACTTTTTTTAAATCTCAGAAATTTTCTTAAATAATATAGTTGTTAAGATACTTCAAGTTCACCGTTGCCAAATATAAAAACAATGAAATTTCATGACATCACTTCAGCCCAATTTACCAGAGGCCCAAAACAGAAAAAAGTATTGTTTGGCCCAATTAGTTTCGCACACCCATTTAAGACGATGATCACTGCCCAATTCGTGTAGGGTTTTCCATCAGACGGCAGCTTCTTCTTCTTCTTCAAAGGACTCTACCGGAACCTACGCGCCGTCAGCGGATCACTCAATCTCGCAAACATGGGGTATGTATAACCTCCATTGATATGGTTCATTTCAAATTTCTCTCAAATTTGTTTATTGTCTTCTGTTTTTGCCAATATGGTTGTGAATTATACGAGTTCGCTTATACGATAGAAGTAGTTTTTTTCTTAATTAGCTACCGTTTGGTTGATAATTGAACGCGTTACATGAGATAAACCATCTGTTTTATCTGAGACCTATGAAATAGGCTTCGGAGATTATGATTTACTAATTTCCGTTGATTGTTATTTGAAATATTATTAAGATCTCGGAGTGGAGTGTCTGGTGGTTTCGTACGTTTTTTCTTTGGATTTTCCAGTGGAAAAGACCTTAGATGGATTTGTTTCTGTGTGTTATTAGTCATGGTGTTTTTCATTGTTTCATTGGTATGAATGAACTAGGATTGGAAGAGATGAGGACGAACAACAAAAAACTTGCAACAACCTTAGAACAACAACAATATATATATATATATATATATATATATATATATATTATGGATCTTGTTAGAACAATGATGAAAATGTACAAGTGTTTGATTACAGGGAAAGCGTATGGCTTTTGTCTAGGTCACTTTGACCACTTGTAGGCAGATTTGATGAAATCTTTATTGTTTGTGTGATTTGAAGGAATTTAGACTTGTGTTGATGTTGAAATGCTACATTGTGCAATGTTATTAAGAAAAATATTATTAGATATCCTATGCTGTTGTTTAAATGTTTATGGTTTTCTCTGATGTTGGTGTCAAACAATTTATTTTGCAATGAAATTGGACTAGATGTATATTTGAAAATGAGAAGAACAGTGAAATTCTTAGCCATTCCATCAACTTGTACTGGTTTAATGAATGAATTTTCCCATCACTTAATTGTCCTTTATGCTTTGAATCGATTGTTGTATCTATGATTTGTGCCAATTTTGTACTTCTTGTAGTTGCCTGTGGTTTCTGATAATTTATGCCTTAGATTAATCCATGGTTGAATGATTGTCTTGTAGAAAAACACATGGAATGGGAGCTGGTCGCAAGTTGAAGTCCCACCGCAGAAGGCAAAGGTGGGCCGACAAATCTTACAAGAAGTCTCACCTTGGTAACGAATGGAAGAAACCATTTGCCGGTTCTTCTCATGCTAAGGGCATTGTCCTTGAGAAAATGTAATTCCCTTTATTCGTTTTCAATTCTAATTGTCGCGATTCCCTTTTTAACTGAAATTAACAAGTCGGTTTTATGTCGTCTGCAGTGGTATTGAAGCTAAGCAGCCTAACTCTGCCATCAGAAAGTGTGCCAGAGTTCAACTCATCAAGAATGGAAAAAAGATTGCGGCTTTTGTTCCCAACGACGGTTGCTTGAACTACATTGAAGAAAATGTGGGTTCTCTTTTATTCTTTCAAGAATGCTTCATTTTGTTGAGGGTTTTTTTAACCTGTAATTGTTTTTCGACAGGATGAAGTTTTGATCGCTGGATTTGGGCGAAAGGGTCATGCCGTGGGAGATATTCCCGGAGTGAGGTTTAAAGTTGTGAAGGTTTCTGGTGTTTCACTTTTGGCTCTCTTCAAGGAGAAGAAGGAGAAGCCAAGGTCTTAAGTTTTCGGAGTTTTGATATGTTTGTTAAAGATTTCACATGTTTTGAGTTTTAGCTGTGTTTGCAGAGGGCAGACAATTGTTCTCGATTTGTACTGTGATTTTGGTAAACACTATTCTATTAATTTAGATGACTACTGTCTCTACTTACTTCATATTGGTTTTTTTTGTGAATGTATGCGTGTGTTTGCAATTGCTTCTTTATGAACTGTGCAGGCCTTGTGCGTTGATTAATTACTTGCATCTATATCTCGTAGGGGTTAGGTTCCGGTGAGAAGTTAACATGAGAAGTGATTATCAATCGTTATATGCATATTATGATAAGATGTACTTGATCAAAATTTCCTTTTAAAACAATTCGTTGGGGTTTGAGATTATAAGTTCAGATCCACTCATGTCAACTCAACTTATCACAATGTTACGAGGCCATTCTGCCATATCATTGTGAAAAATGGAGTTCCGAATTCAATAAACCAGATTCAAACCACACATTTTCTTCTTCCAACTTTCACAATCTTTATCCTAAATACAAGGGAAAGGTTCAGACTTTTTGTATTTTTTTATTATATTTTTTAAAATTGTTGGTGTTTTTATATTTACAAAAAGGTCATAAAGAACACCATGGCAACATAACTCTATTTTAAGAAATTTAACATCATAAAAATCACTCAAATTCTATAATTTATAAGAAGAAAAAGATAATGAATTTATCCTATCACGACGTGACTACATCCGATTCCATGTCAACTTATACATTCGAGTCCAAAGCACCAAGTGAATAAAATCTGCTTGTAATATAAAATCAACTCATAATAATACAGGAAAAACAAACATAACTATGTTGTTCTTAATACCTGCAAATTCCAAACCACATTTGATCCAACTAGCATCGAAACAGAAAAACAAAACGTGGGATCCATTTCCAACTGCATAATATGGATGGAGTTTATGCGCTGAATGGCAGAGTTTGAGCTGAAGGTCTTCTAACATATCAACCACTTCTTGATACAGTGACGCTTTCTTCCTAAATTTCCATTTCATTTTGATTCAAATCTTCTATCTTAGCACCTGTCAAAATGGCGTACACGGTTTTCAGTTCCAGAGTAGTCTAATGCAAGTTTGTCCATCTACAATCAAAACAATTGTGGTAACATTTGAAATTATACGTTGACTCCTTTCGGGATGGAAGAAGCATGAGAATAAATGTCTACGTAAATCATTGCTTAATCAATAATCTTATCTTCTAAGATTTTTAAAACAAAAATGCATGCTACTATACTACATATTGTTAGGTTTGTCTATGGCATCGGGTACATGGTATAAACTTCAATTTCAAATGAAATTTACTGCTTGCAGTAGCATAAACATGCACACATATATGTGTGTGCATATATATATATATGTAGAGTCGGGTTCAAACGACAATGATAACTATTTAAGAGAATACGAAAACGGCCAAATCACATGTGATTTTAAATTAACATCACGTACAAAATGACATGTGATTCACGCGACTTTGCCCCGCCTACAATGTGGCCAAAGTCGCCCGTACAACTTTTTTGCCCGTTAATGTAAAATCACATATAATTTTGCACGTGATTTGGCCGTTTAAGAGGTTAGCATATCATTTGACGATCCCTATATATATGTATGTTGTGTGGGGTTGGGTTCCGGTGAGAAGCTGAGTTAATGGTGAGATCGACCGTTGGATGGCGCACATTAGGATGGGAGGAGAAATGGACGCACATTAGAATGAAATGCACCGAGATGCACCAAATCAATTCCCTTCTTAGCTGCAATTCATGGGAGGGCTTGAGATTAAAAGAGATCAACGGTTCAGATCCATTTCTCATGCTTCTCACCGTTAACTCAACTTCTCACATGATAATTCGCTTGTGTGCGTGTGTATATATATTGTGAATATTGATTAGGAGAACTCAAAATAAACACCTGTAGTTTGACCAAGCGGGGATTACATGCTACATATAGGAATTCCATATTCATATGTAAATAAAATAGACCACAAGAGACCATAGTTCTTAGTTGCATACAGCTACATCAAGTGTGCAGGATTCTACTATTGAAAGAAAGAAATGAAAGGACAAGGATAAAGAAATGCCAGAGGGTAAAACATGTCCAACTTGCAGTTTAAAACCCCACTTATAGAAATACCTAAACTCTCGCACAGATTTCCGAAACATGAACCCTAGAAACTTTCAAATGCACAAGAAGATAATAATAAAGACAAATCTATCTTAAGGTAATGCATACATGTAAAGAGATGGAAAAAAAATACAAACTTGATTAGGAAGCTATTATTTTTAGTCCAGTCACAATTCATGAGGAATTACCATCAAATAACATCTCTCATTTTGAACATGAAATACGACAGCGTTTAAACTACTCAACAGTAAAAGGCAAAACCTAAAACCAACTTAATTTGTAACATTCTCAACAGCCTAAACAACCAACTTGGCGTTTTCATGTAACATACTATGGTCCCAACACCCTTATGAGGTAGTGATGAGTTTTCACGTGCTCTAAGCCCGTGGGCTTGGCTTTAAACAGAGGATGGATACATACGGCTTTGAACAGATGAGGATTGGTATAGACCTTTCTTTTAGGCAGGCAATAGCGTAATTCAAAGATTGGTTCAGAATCTCTCTTGTTTAAGAGCTTGATGCTACCTACTACCTAATTCAAAGATTGGTTCAGAATCTCTCTTGTCATAATTATATATTTACCACAAAGAAGAATGAAGATAATCTGTACCTAAATTAGGCTGCCTCATTCTTCAAATTAACTTGCCTCGTCAGATTTCCCATCCTTACTGTTTTGTCTTTGGCCAGTTGCTGGAGCTTTCCGCAGTGTTGGTGAGTAGTCAAGGCGGTAACTGATAAGAGAGGGTCCAAAGATGCTAAACTTTCCAGCGCTGCTGAAAGCAGTTTCTGCATTTGATTGGGCCTCAAACACCACTTTGGCACAGTTGTTTTTCTTCATCACTTCCGTCTCAGTTTCTCTCACAGGTCCATAACGGCTAAATATCTCATTCAAATTTGTTACTGATGGAATAGAATCCAAATTGGTAAACTTAAGGATTAGTGCAGTTGCAGAGTTCTCGTTGCTTGTTTTTGGGTTTGTATCAATTGTCACGGACTTGGGTTCAGAAAATACTTGCTCATCAGCGACGCCTGGAACAATCTTGTCAGTCGAACAAGACTCTCCAGTGTCCTTATGTCTGCTCGCCTCTGTGACTTCTGACCCATGTACATTTTCATCGATTCCGTCCACACACTTCTCATCATTCTTTTCTTCCAATTGGGAATTTTTCTCCAGGGGATACACCAATGGCACATTTGATGTCTGGGATTCCTTCTTAAGACTCGAAGGCGGCTCAGATAGTTGTTTAGCAATCCTACATATACTGTCACCAACTCTGAAAAGTCTTTTTGGAGAAGAAATTGACGGCTTTCCATCTGTAACTCCCTTCTGATTTTCCTCCTTAAAGCCATTACCCTCAACCGTTGTTCTTTTCCCACCATCACTTTTCTTCTTATTTTCCCCATTGGTTACACTTGAGGATCTTCCTTTCTTGCTCAAGATCGTATCATCATTACGCACATGCTGGTGCTTCCGCGAAACACTATCAGAAGCATTCGACTTCCTTTTTCTAGATGAAACTTTCTCTACAGAAGCTGGTTTTGCAACTTCAACCATCTTATCTTTATCCACTAAAGGAGGCTCAAAATTATCTTCAATCTCATTATCCGATCCATTCATAAGGTGGTGTGTGGTAAACTGATGATACCCTTTCCAACGATAGTAGGCCAATAACTGAGCTCTCACTGTCGATCGCTCTAACCTATTGATCCCATCAAAATGTTCTCTGGCTAGATCTTGCACAGTTCGGACAACATTCGCAGGCTTGAAAGTAGCCACAGTAGAAAAGTTATCTCCACCATCTATTCTGCTATCTTCTTTCCTTATCCCAGCATTAACAAAAACTTGCGATTTAATTTTACCATATACCTCTTCAGACAAGCACGAACACGCCAATCCAACCTCTATCCGTCTCGAAACCTCATCCAAAGCACAATCCACAGCACGGCAAAACGATTTCGTATTACTTTGTTTCTCCATCTTACAGAAATTCTTCCTAAACGGTTTGATTTTCGACGCTTCATTCCAAGCAAAAGTTTGATCCCCAAAATAAGCTACCAGAAAACCTTTTTTCTTGGAGTATTTCCTGGCTTTCTCTGTAGAAGCAGATGGATCAAATATCTGGCCAGGCCACCATGGATAGCTCTTCACCTTTGCCCAAACTAAATCCGTTACCTTATACTCACCTTCCTTTTCTTCATCATTAACCACATGTTCATCCAAAACATTCTCCATTACAACCCCTATTTCATCTCCTGAAACCCTAGCATCATCAATTGAAGCCTGAACAACAACAGCACCACCTACATCATGCTCAGAAGACGGTTCCATAGTTAGGGTTCCAGTCTTCGATTCTACCAAATCATCCCCAACCTTAACCCCGTTGCTTACAGAAATATCACCGTTAATTGGCGGTTCAAACGAAATAACAGCATCGGAACTCGATTCAATAGCACCGAAGTTCGTAGACATTAATAAACAACCGCCTGAACGATAAATCCAAAACAAAACAGAGAAAAAACTATTCAATAACTGTGTGTGATGAGTTGATTACAGTGCCGATTAGACATACCTGATTACCTGGCGTGAATCGATGCACGAAGATCTTTGTTGAGATAGAGAGAGATGAAGGTCTAGAGCTGTATCAACGTTGATTCAACGATGGAGGCAGCGGCTTGTTTCTTTTCAAGTTATGGGAAGGACGGTCGTAGAGCAATGAACGTGTCAGTTTGGAAACACGATCCCAAACTACCTCCATTTTTTTTCTTTCTTATTTTTTTTCTTAAATCTTATTCAACGCGGGTGTTCGGGTCAATTTATACAAATCGACTAATCACGGGGCGACTATGAATGACCTTGAGTTTAGGGTGTCTATCGGGCGGGTTGGGGTGGAAAAATCAAAAACCCGATCGGATTTCGGATATAGAAATCAACACCCGAATTTTAAGTTTCGGATTGTGGATTGATTCGGGTTTGGGTTTGTCGGATTTCGAGTTGATGTCGATCGGGTTCGGATATTATTATAATGCAAAAAACATATATAAATTCAATCGATTGAGAGATTGATGAAATCGATAGTAAATTTATAAATTACAAAACATTTCGACCGACTAAATTTACGATTTTCAAAAGATAATTAGACAAATAAATATATTTATGTAATATATATATAAATATGTATGTATATTATTTTGGGTTTTCAGACTGGTCGAGTGACCAAAGATCAAACCCAACCCGAACCCAAATATCCCCAAAAAAGTCGGGTTTTGGCTTTCGGATTTCGAGATATTCGGGTTTTACAAAAAATGTCTTATTTTTGGTTAGGGTTCGAGTTCAGATTCCGGACTTTTCGGGTTTTGCATGCCCCTACTTGAATTATTGCAGGTGAACCTCCATAGCCCTAACGTCTTTGGCAACGCCTAGATTCGAACCTAAAAAAAAAAATCTACTACATTCTCCTGAGTCTTACCAGTGTGCCACGACGTAAGTGGTATATGTTATCTAGTTTATCTGATTACAAAATTAAATAGCACAAAATTGATTAAACGGAACTTTTATTCGGTTCGGTAATAACACCTCTACTAAATTGATTACCAATTTGACTTCTTGTTAGCTTAAATGTCTACACCGACGAAGAAATTGCTAAGTTTTAATTTTTTTTGTGGTATTGTTTTTTCTTGTTAGGTTAATTCTACATGCAAAAAAGTTTTGTCGTAGTTTGATGTATACAATTATTGACACGTACATTGTATAATTAAAGATGGGTTAGCATATTTACCGTTAAAACCCCATTAGTTAGAGAATAATGTATGGTTTAGAACCGTTCTTTTTTAAGTTTGTTTTCAAATTAATGTGATATTCTTATAGATATTAATACTGATTTTGGTTCACAAGTTATTTTGTAACGTTGTAATATGGCAATCTTGTTTGTTAAAAACTTCTATTAATGTTTCGTAAAAATAAGGCAGCATATCATAACTAATTTCCCAACTTAACATGTCTATTGTTTTTCTCTTCTAAATTATCCATCTTTGGTGATACCTTAAAATGAAGGAAAAAATAATGACATAGTTATAGCATCTCCAACAATTATGCTATATTTTCTCTAAAATAAAGTATTAAAATCCAAAATCTCTAAAAAATCATTTCCATCTCCAACAACTATTATATTTTAGAGATTATAGTATTGATTATATTATTAAAATAATCAATATACTGATAAAATATTATTTCTCTTTCCTAAACATTAGACTTCAATGTCTCTTATTGGTGGAAACTGGAGAGATTAAAATATTAATTTTTCTTTCTTAAAAAGTGGTTTTAGAGATTTCTCTAAATTTTGAGATTTTTATCTTTTCTCTCCTCTATTATCTATTTTAGCATACAAGATAGCACAGTTGTTGGAGTTTTTTTTGTTGTTGTTGCTAAAATCACTTTTTTTTCTATTTTAGCGTAGCTGTTGGAAATACTCTTACAAAAAAGTACATTTTCCTCGGACAAAGAACAAGAAATAAAAGCTTTTTTAATGATGGACAATACACGGTCTATAACCAAATCTTTGTTTGAAGGACAAAACCACTATTTGCTGAAGCATTTAAACCATTGCAGATAGCGTCAATTGAAAGGGTAAAAAGTAAACGTCATAGAGGGTGCCCTTCACATTACGTTGCTAAGTAGCAACTTGTTGAGAAAGAGTTTATATAGATGATGGTCGATGATGATCACAAATAAAATATTACAAACTTAGCCAAAAAATAATTTTCAGTTACAATTGTTGATAACTATCAAGAATAAAATTCATCAAAAATAAAAGTGGTAGAGCCTAAAAGTAGAAAGTTCTAAATATGACGATGTTTTGGTGCAATAGACACATCAACATAGTTATTAGTAGCTCAAACCAACTTTGGATTTCAACAACAAAACTTATTCAGAGAACTTATGGTACGCAGGATAACATATAATACTACAATACAAAAACTTGTCATATGTTTAATACAAAATTAGACTATGATAGGCAATGGCAAAACACAAGGGATGCCATAATGTATTTTTATCTTTCCTACCTAAATAGGTGGAAAAAATCATAGGGATAATATAAGATTGTTAAACTACATAGCTGCCAATGTTAAAGTAAAACACCAAAACCTTTCAGAAAAAGTTCACCCCTCCTACCTCATTCTTGTATGCCAAATCATGCCAAATCCCATACAATTTTGTGTAGTCTCGCCTACCCTTATAAATTAGATGAAAAATGACATAAAAATAAATCGATTAATATCAAGTATCATGACCACTCATATTAGGGGTGAATGCAATGTGGTTTGGGAGCCAAATTGCACCACATATGTCAAAAAACTAGAAAAAAATTATTTGGTATAATTTATGCTGTTTGTACCTAACGTACTTTAATCCGACAATTATATAACCATACCTTTAATATATAATTGATGAACTATGTGTTTTTAGTCAATAAACAAAAGGTTCCAATATGTATAAAACATACTTAAAGAGTACTATAGTTAATGTAATTATCTGAATACATCCAAAAAGCTAACTTCAAAATAAATTGGATGTGTCCATATATGAATATAATATTACAACCCAATTATCTTATAGGGTTTGTTATCTCTGAGAGTGACAATTATGGTGAAAAGGGTAATAAGGGATCTCAATCATTTGATCATTTGATGCACGTTAGGATGAGATGCACCAAATCAATTATTGTATCAAACGCAATTCATCGGGTGGATTTGAGATGAAAAGTGATCAAAGATCCAAATCCCTTTTTACTTCTCACCATAAAACGATCTTTCACCTTATCTATGGGGGCGTTTGTTTACCTCTTAATAGTTCTATTAAGAGGCAACCTCTGAATCACTAAGAGGTAAATCTTGTTTGACAAAAAAAATGGCTGCCTCTTAATTGTTCCAAAATCTTTTTAATAATTTTGTATATTGACCCTCGCTTAACCATTAAGAGCCCATATTTCATTATGAACAATTAACAAACAATCATATATTTCATTTTACATTATATTATAAAAACCTCTTAATCATTCAGACCAACCGCAGCTATGTATACATAATTTTGTGGCGTGGTATGAATTATGAAATGCAGTTTCATTATTAAAAAATGCGAAAGTTTTCATCGTCATTTGAGCTCCTCCCGCCAAAATCAAAGTTTGTAGAAGACGGCCATTGAAAATCCTCGAATGCCGTTACTTTCTGTAGATATATCGGATTGACAGAGAGACGAGGATGATGTTGAGCACCGGGAAGCAAACATCGACTAACGGAGGCCAGATCTCAAATATTTTGGCTAAATATTTCCCTCAATTTGACTGCTCCCATGGTGATGCGAAGAAGAAGCTGCGACTCACTTCGAAGCTATATGAACATTTTTTCTCTACACATGACGGAGCAGACTTCATTTATCAGGTCTCCATCTTTCTCTGTGCATTGAAATCGTTCAAGATAGAAATTTATAGAGATTGAGCATTCGTAAGTCGATTTTGATCGAAAAAACTGCCGCATTTAGGGAAAGGCTACCGTTGATTTAGGGTTTTGGAAGGAGTGTCTGTTCAACTTTGTTTACAAATTTATGGGAGATTGAATCATATAATAACATCAATATTAAATCCCATGACCACGTAAATGGCTGTGTTAAATTTGTAAATGATAATCAATTTTCCATCTGGGATATATCAGGATTTAGTAGAGTTAAAAGGTTGCATGTAAAGAATACTTCGTTGGTTGTACTTCATAAATAGAATTGGGGGAAATTTGAAATCTGGACCCTAAATGATGCATTTTGGCCCGTCCGGTGGCCAAAGCTGCATAGCTTATTCACCTACATGTGCACATCGTTGATTGGTCATGAGCCCGTAATTCAGCTTGGTTCAAAAGTTATGGCCAATTGGCCATGTATCCGTCTTCACTCTACTCCATGTATGAATTTGACTGACTGTTCTATTTTTTTAGCATCATATAGATAAAAAAATAGAAATGGATTTATTTTCTTCTTTTCTGTCTGTTCAAAGCTCTGATTATATGGCACAAGTTTTGTAAGTGAAGTCATGTTGAAATAGACTTATTTCCTCCTCGGTGATAGGATTAACTTGCAATATTGTTTATAAATATCTTACGAATAGGTAAAGCAAGAAGGCACCTTGTTCATTTTGCCACTTGATTTCCAACATTTCCGGAAAATATGTGTGCTCGAAGAATTTTATGATTCTTTAGAAAGAAACCCTAAAGAAGCGCTTTTGTGCATGAGCGCCGCAGTACACAAGGTAAAAATAGCAGTTGCTGCCTTGCTGGTTTAATGGATCTTCCTATGTCATTAATGCATTAAAAACCTGATTATAACTTCTACCGGAAGTAGGTCTTGTACTCCAAATCAAATGATGAAGAGTTAGATGACGATGCAAAGGTAAACATACGCCTGCACAACCATCCTGAATCTATGATTGCTTTGAAGAACCTGAAGGCAGCTTACATTGGTATATCTACAACGCGATCATGCCTACTGTTTAGTTCTATTATGAAATGGATATATGTTTTGCTTATTTGGTAAAATTTACCATGATGACAGAAAGGCTTGTTTCTGTACGCGGTACTGTAGTAAAAGTTAGCACCGTCAAGCCATTGGTGGTACAAATGAGTTTTGCCTGTACCAAATGTGGAACAACTATTGCACGTGACTTCCCCGATGGGAAGTTCTCACCTCCTTCAGTATGTGTAATACATGGGTGCAAAAGCAGAACTTTTAACCCAATCAGATCCAGTGCACGACCAATTGACTTCCAGAAAATAAGGTACAAATTTCGAAAGATACTTCATGTTTTTTGTATTTACAATCTTTGTACGTTTCTACCTGATGATCTGTAGCCTTTTCTTTACTCTTTCAGAATTCAAGAGTTGCTTAAATCTGAACATCATGAAGAAGGCCGGGTACCTAGAACAGTGGAGTGTGAATTGATTGAAGATCTTGTAGACCTTTGCATCCCAGGAGATGTTGTCACCGTTGTTGGTATAATAAGGGTGATTAACAATTACATGGATATAGGAGGAGGTAATTCTAACTCATCATGCATGCCATCATTTCTGCTGACCATTGTTTATCCGGTTCCATCATTTCTTCTGGTTTGTGTATCAGGGTTTATAAGGTTGCATACATGTTCTAGGAACACAGGTGTTTCTCTAACTTAGAAATAGAACAAAACTCAGGGTTACCCCTAAAGTATACTTCTGACGCCTGACGGGTTATCTTCTTTTTGTAAAAAAAAAACCCTCTGCTTTCTTTATTTTTAAATAACGGTAACTTCATTTGTACTTGCTTCTTGTCTAATTGGATAAGGAACACATATTTCATGTTAAAGCCGCTTCCACATTATGGTAACTCAGCCCTAACATATTCATGTTCTCATTTATGTAAAGTTTGATGATCCAACATTGTGTTTTTACTGATCAGATAAAGTGTATGATTAGTTAGGAGAAGAGTTCTGTTGAGGTATAGTCACTCTTCAGAAGAGCTATACAGTGCAAGAGAGCATCGTTATTTTGTTATTATTATGTTATGAAACTAACAATTTAACACGGTGATCCCTAGTGCATGCACTTGGTCTTTTCTAAGTTTTTTCATTGTGCCACTTAAGTTCAATTTTCTTATCCTTGTGAATCAGGAAAGTCAAAGGGCAGGAATCAAGGATTATATTACTTGTATTTAGAAGGAGTGTCGGTTAAAAACTCCAAGTCACAGTCTGTGCCTGAGATTCTTCAAGACACGGAATTAGTGGCTAAAGCTATGGACTCGCTGGATTTATGTTCTTTCAGTCAACGAGACTTGGAATTTATTTGTAAATTTTCTTCAGAGCATGGTTCAGATGTCTTCCGTCAAATACTGCAATCAGTTTGCCCCTCTATCTACGGGCATGAGCTTGTTAAAGGTACATAAAAATGCTGTCTTAATATACTTTCTCATTATTATTGCTTACATTTGTTGCGCAGTCTATGATTGAAGTAATTTTAGCTTTTCATGACAAGTTTATTCATCTAAGATTTTGTAGAAGGAGAACATATTGAGGTATACTTACGTACGGTTGCGGATTTTACGAAAGGTCCCGGTCCCGGAACATGTCCAATGCATATTGCAAAAATGATAATGAAAGCAGAAACAATCCACACATAATAACACGGAGACTTACGTGGCACCACTATTGATGTGATAGTGTACATCTACACGGAGAGGAGGCCAAGCTTGCCAGCTGAGCTCGCTCGTGTCCTCAACTGTCCCTATGTGAAGCATCCCAAAGGGATATCCAAATCGCAGGCGTCTTTCACTATTTTTGTACTGAAAGGAGTTCCAGCCAAAGCGATTTAGGCAGATGAAAAGCTCTCGTAGAGCCCTAATCGCATAGGCTGGATTAAGGCATTTCTCACTGTTACAGGGACTAGCATAAATTACTAAGGTTGAGGGTTCTAAGTGAAAGGCAACTCTTAGGATAAGTGGTATTTTAGGATGGGAATGAAGTAAGGTTATGGTAAGTTGATATTTTAAAACTGTTCTGGTTTAGACTGGACATGCGGGAACTATACGGATTTGACATTTCATTTGTATTTGTATTTATGGACTCTTTTCATTTTGTGGCTCTGTTTATATTTGAAAGTGGAATCGGCAACCTGAAGACGCCACTAATCCATGTGGTCTAAGCCTACTGCTACATAGTCTTAGAACCGGCAAAGTCCTCTATATGGGAGGTTGGCATGAACACAAGGGTTTTCACACTCGATGGGAGTTGAATCTGGAAGTAACAGGAACTACCCTTCTTATTGACCCAGGGGATTGACACCGATGTAAGCCCTTGTCACCTTGTTTATATACATTCAAGGGAAGGGGTTAACAACTCGGACCATAGTACAGTGGTTGTTAGTTACTGTAAGCTGTAAATCTATGAACATCACATAGCTAGATGTTATACAGCTGAGAATCATACCATCAAAAAGTTAGACATCCATGATTTGCGTATTATAAACTGCTAATGTTGAATGGAAATGTAACATTGGGGTGATGATGGATGCATTCTAGCTACCCAAGTGGGATTTGTATAAAAGTTATATACATCCAATATTCATCATTTGACCTACACAACTTAACATCTAGTGATCAATGATGACTATGTTTTCCTTCAACAGCTGGAATCACATTGGCACTGTTTGGAGGTGTAAGGAAGCATTCAATGGATCAGAATAAGGTTCCTGTCAGAGGAGACATTCATGTGATAATTGTTGGTAGGAAGTTCTCTAATTTCTATTTAATGATCCCTTTAATCAAAGTTCTACATGCATTTAGTGTCGGATTTGTGTAAAATCAGTAATTTGATATTGATATTAAAAATTATTGATGTCATGGTTCTTAACAAGTGCTATTATTGCTGGATGTGTATTTTAAGGAAACACATGAAATGTGAAGGAAAATGTTCTAACGAGAAAATCACTACAGGCTCATACTTTTCTAAATTTACAAGCATTTAATGTTGGATTTGTGTAAACTATGTAATTTGATATTGATATTAGAAATTATTGAAGCCATGCCGCTTAACAAGTGCTATATCTAATTTTGTATTTTAAGAAAACACATGATATTCCAAGGAGAATGTTCATTCAAGAAAATCACTTGGGGCTCGTATGTTTAGGGTATCTATGAATGATATGACTTCTGATACTTTCTAGCATGTAGACCTGGCAAAAACTGACACGACACGCTAACCCGACACAAACTCGACACGAAATAAACGGATTTGGGTAATACATTTTAACCCGTTTAAATAAACGGGTTAACACGACACGACACGGAAATTAAACGGGTAAGGTCAGGGTAAAAAATTTCAACTCGAAAATGACCCGAATAACCCGTTTATATATATGTGTGTGTATAAGTTTTCCTTTTAATGCTTTGGATTTTTAGTGTTTTAGATTTGATTATAATTTTGAACTATAAATTTTGGATTTCTAATGCTTTCATTTGAATTTTGTATTTGTATTTTTTTATGAATTTTCAATTTTTAATTTTAATTTTATAAATGTTAAACGGGTTAGGCGGGTCGTGGCGGGTTAGGCGGGTCGGGATTTTCTGACCCATTTATTAAACGGGCCGGGTTAGGGTTAGACACTTTCAACCCGTTTAACTTTGAACCCGACACGACACAACACGTTTGCCAGGTCTACTAGCATGTGAAAAAACTTAAGTAAGAGTTGTCGATACATTAGAAGTCAAAATCATTGTTAAGCGTTTAAGGAAGTATCTAGGATTGCTGGATTTTCAGTTGGCTTTGTTGTATTCATGAGAAGGATATATTGATACCATTGTTAGCATGATTACACATGCTCTATTTCATTTCTTTTTGGTCATTTTCTCTTCTACATCAATACTTGAATGATCCTAAATTTACTATCTAGGATGTATATTAGGCATATTACCCTAACCCTGCCAATCGTATGTGCTCCATATTAGGTGATCCTGGACTAGGGAAGAGTCAACTACTGCAAGCAGCAGCTTCTGTTTCACCACGAGGTATATATATCTGTGGGAATGCCACAACAAATGCTGGGCTAACGGTTGCCGTGGTGAAGGATTCAATGACTGGTGACTATGCTTTTGAGGCTGGTACATGTTTTCTTCTTTTTTATGCTTTGAGGATGACTTCATTACCATGTCCTGTGTTCAGAGAAAAAACTTGTTATATGTGACTTAAGGCATGTATAAATGACACCAGCAAAGTGTTCCTAGTACCTTTTTATCTCTTAGATAGGACATTACTTGTGGTCATGGTTAACCATTTGCGAATGGTAAATGTTAAAAACTTGAAAGAATTAGGCTTCACACATTTTCTTCTTTCCAGTATAATACGATATTGAGCTCGGCAAGTTTCATTTTATGGACTATGAATAGTAGTTGAGCTGTATGCATGGTAGTTGTTAAACACAATATTTTTGCTTAAAGAAAGTGTGATGCTGTTATATTTTGATTCTAGTATCTTTGAGACGTTGAGCAACACCAAAACCTTGAAATTTTTAGCCACACCACCATTTTTATGTGGATCTGTGTAAAGGATGAAATCAAAATGATGAATTAAAGATACAATTTAAGTTCGATACTGTTGTTACATATCTAATACATATGTAGAGTTCAGGCAGTTGCCTATGAAGTTGCTACTTTGGTTCTTTTTTATTCACCCATGAGAATGGAATTGCTCGAAACTAAGTCAACCAGAGCAAATTTAGCCTTCATGGACAGTTTGCACATATTCAGCTAACCAAAATAGGACGTCTAGGGTATTATAATATATATATATATATATATATGTATATATATGTGTGTGTGTGTGTGTATTTATAAATAATAGGATAAAGGGAGCTGAACTAAGGTATTATATTTTCCAACAGGTGCTATGGTACTTGCAGATAGGGGATTGTGCTGTATCGATGAATTTGATAAAATGACTGCAGAACACCAGGTTAGTCTTGAATTATTGTCAATATAGGCCTCACATAGCCAAAAGAGGTTACTTAGAAAAATGAAATGAAGAAGAATTTGCTGATATTATGACCATGACAGGCTCTACTGGAAGCAATGGAGCAACAGTGTGTCTCAGTTGCGAAGGCAGGACTGGTAGCAAGTTTATCTGCGCAAACAACGGTTTTAGCAGCGGCAAACCCTGTTGGTGGCCATTACAAGTACTGGTTACTTTGAAGGATTTCAATTCATAGTTGTCACTAGTTACTGGTATAGGGTAATCTTCAACATTCAGGGGTTCTTTCTATTTCAAAAACACATGAAACCATACCATAAAATTTCTATGCATCACAGGGCTTAAAGTCTATCTATGTTAGTTATATGATTATGTTAATAGTTTTTTAGGCTAATGATGAGAATACACATTTCTGATAATGACCTTGTGATTTATCACCAATCATCTGATTTTCTTCTGAATCTCATTTCTTCTTAAGACCTATTGTGCACTGTTTGTGTGTTTTTTTGCACGTTTGGCATACCATATTTAAGCTATCACACTAGAAATATAAAATCTGTAGCGTGTTTTCGTGCTAAAACCTTTTGTCATTTTTCGAGTAGGGATTTCTAAATTGATTGTTTATTTGGGTTGCAGCCGGGCAAAAACTGTGAATGAGAACTTGAAAATGAAAGGTGCTCTTCTATCACGATTTGATTTGGTTTTCATATTGCTTGACAAGCCCGATGAGCTACTTGATAAACGGGTTTCAGAACACATTATGTCAGTAAGTCAACTGAGCTTTGTTTAGATGCATTAGTGAAGAGACATAATATTTATATACATCAACTGGAGATATATTGCTTGAATGCTAAGGGCCTGCTTGTTAGCATCTTAATGAGCTTAATGGGACTGACAACTTATTCGGTTAACTGTACATGACTTTTGGTAGTGGCTTACATATAGAAAGTGGCTTATTCAGTAAGCTTCTAGGGGAGAAGAGGGGGGGAGCTTTATGCAGAAAGCCAAGTTTTTTTCAAACCTGCCCTCCCATTTAAAAAACATGCTCCTTCCATCTATGAAAAACTCCTCCTAGACAAAAACCTTCCCAATCTATACAAACAGGTTAATCCACATAGACAACTTTATCCATTCAAGACTTAATGGAAAACCAACCAAACAGCCCCTAAGTCCCTTTGTTAGTGGTGGCTCACATCTTTATTGGTGAAAGGTGCAACCTGTTAAGTGCATCTGTTTCACAACCATTCATTTCTAAATACCACTTAATAAACATGATATCTGCCAGGAACTTAAACATTAAAAGGTTCTCTTTAGTAAATTTAAAGGACAAAAATAAACCAACTAATTTATCAAAATCTAACCGTACACGTTAAACACAAATGGAATTATCCATGCTCTGTAGTGAATAAGATGTTGGTTCAAAACACATCAAAGATGTTACATCCAGTTAAATTATTGAACAGCTTTACTAATTCAACATTCAACATTGAGATAATCCTTGGGGATCATTCAGCGTTAATGCTTGAAGAAAGAAAAAGAAAAGGCTAATGACCATCATTTCATTTAGTATATGCACTATATTTAAGACATGAAATTAGAGTTGATGATTATTTTCTACCATCTTTTATTCTTTTATCCTCAGAGATAGAGAATGTTTCTGCATACTGAGATGATGATATGAATTAGAAAGGAAACATGTTTGGGGATATTACCTTTATCATACATATATATCTGTTTATAACTGTTTATGTACTTAGGTATGACTTAGTAGAATTACTTAGTACCATGATAAAAAGAATATATTCTTGTCATGTGTAAAAGTATTACTTCACTTGTGCATATAAACGTCGATATTTACTTTATGTTTCCGTTTCAGCACCTCAATCATTTGGACGTTCGATTACTTATGACACTGGTTACAAAGAATGCTTAACAAGAGACACACATACCAGGAATTCTATTGAAAATTATACTTAATTTCAAGAATAATTCTGAAGCTTTCTATTAGTATGAAAAGTAAATGTTTGTGAGGCTGTGCTGGTAACTTGGATTTGTTTTTACTACTATTTGATCAGATTTATTTAAAATGATCATTATGGACTTCCATACGACCCTGTGTAAAAACAAAAATTCGTATTTTGTAGTCTGTCAATGCAGCAGCAGTAGATACAAATTATATCCTCCTTTTCTTTCAACTTTTATTTTTCAAATATTGTTGGTTCTTTGCTTTGATCCTTCATCCAAGTGTTTTCACATTACTCTACTTCTTTGAAACCTTATTTCTTTACCATGATACCTCCATTGAAGCTAGGGTCTTGACAAGAAGGCATAATCCAGACTACTAATCGACTCACCAAATAGTTTCTTATCATTATTTATATTTTCCGTTTAAAGTTCATTTTATCTTTGCTATTGGTGTTTAAAGAGTGTTGATGAGATATATAAACCCACTCATCTCTGTTTCTGAAGTGAGAAACGTCAGTGTGTAATATATCCTCTTTTCTTGCAGCTGCATGTTGGTCATGGGGATCATTCACAACCTGTTAAAAAACTTACAGGTGTGTTCATCTTTCTGTAGATCTCTTTACCACGTGTGGTGTTAACATAAAGGCCAACGTGTTTTTCTACGTGGTGCAGCATCTCAAATTATCAGTGGCACAGACCTGAATGTAAAGAGTGATTCATTAGTCTCAAGGTTGAGACTTGATCCCAGGAAGGACATTGATTTTGTTCCATTGCCTGGTCCTCTTCTTCGTAAATATATCGCATATGCAAGAACTTATGTCTTTCCAAGGTGAACTAAGCACCATAATTCATGACGCTACAAGTCTATTCTTCAAGTTTTTGCCAAAATCCTGTTCGCATGGCAGAAATATAATTTTTGATTTTTTCTGATATCAGGATGTCAAGACCAGCGGCTAAAATACTGCAGCAGTTTTACCTAAAACTCAGAGACCGCAACACATCTGCTGACGGCACACCAATAACAGCAAGGCAATTAGAAAGTCTAGTAAGGTTGGCACAAGCTCGTGCTAGGGTGGAGTTAAGAGAAGAAATAACTGTTGAAGATGCTCAGGTAAGTTCATCTAGTAAAATGCAGCTTGGATATGGTCAATTTAAAATTTCAATATTCTCAAAATGGGCCATGAAGCTGAAAAGCAGTAACATGGTTTGTATGAACTCAAATCTACCAGTCTGTTCTACCCTTTTATCTACAGACTTGATCCAATTAGATTGCGATTTTCTTCTTATTAGTGGTCACATGAACTTTGTCCTCCAAATGGGTCAAATATTTTGTCTGGTGCCAGAGTACCCTCGGTGGTTTGTCACCTTGTCTCTAAAAAGGAGGCACACATATGTGGGTGCCTATTACTTTCCTCAGGAGTTTGTCATGCACTCTAGTAGGTTCATATCTGTACATCCAAATTAGGATGGAGTCGGAGGCTATCTTAGAGAGAAGATAACTTTTCTAGAGAGAAGATACTGGATCCTAGTGCTGAACCTTAGAAAGCCATGTAGTTGTGAAGCAGAGTAGGGTAAGTTAGGGTAAATTCATGCTAAGCTGGGTAAGAAATCGTATAATTTTTCATCCATTTTCATAGGTGTTTAAGGCACCCAAGGTGTAAGGTATTTGGGGCTTTAGTTCTTGTCTTGTTTGGCAAATTTACAATACTCATCGTAATTTCTTTATGTTGAAAAACATGTGAGCTATATTCATTTTCTCTCCTCACATTTACTCTCTTGCCTTTCCTGAAAAGGAAAAAGAATTGTGAGATATGATGGAAACATTAGTTCTTTACATATAAAAAAACGCATAAATGCATCACACAGGTGAGCGCTTTGGTTTCTTTGTTGGGGCTTTAGCACATGCATGATGCTTTGTCGAGCACGTATCTAAAAGCCCACTAGGTTTCATATCATCCAACGAATTGTCTAAAAGAATGAATTTCGTTTTCGTTACTATATTTGCAAAGAACTTTAATACAAAGAAGAAAAATATTAGTCAAACGTCAAGATGGATTTCCTATTTTTAAAGCAGTTATGATATGCATAAGTCTTCATTATTGTGAATCGGTAACATCATTACTTTTTATTCCCTCTGTTTAACAAGGATTACAATGTTTGTCTACACCTGCTAACAGAAATAGTAGATGATAGCTGAATATTTACAGTACCCTCGCTCAGCATCTCCAAATTTAAATTAAAGCAAACCTTGATTGAAACTAGTCAATACTTTTGGAATGCTTACAAGGGAAAATAGGTATTTACATCTCCCGTTTATTAAAAAAAAGACCCAACTTTAAAATATAGTAGGAATTTGAAGACAATGTTATGCATTACTAAATTCAAATTAACAAATTCTCTTTATCTTATCTTCGGAAAAGGAAAGGTGACTATAATATCACATTTCGAACATGAGACAAAGAAAAATTGTAAAGTAGACTTTCTTGGGGGCATATTCAACTAATTCTAGTGTCCTAAAATGGAAATGTTTCATTTTTATGGGACATCTCATCAGGAGAAATGTTCCAATGCTTCTGGGATGAGGGAGCATGCATTAGATAGTTGATGGATCATGGTTTTTGGCATATGAAGTTTTAAACGAATCGTTGAAAAATTAATTTGTTAATGCCTTTGATTGTCTATGCACTTTGCATTCGAAAAGCCTAGGACTTTTGAGGACCTCTCCGAAATAACAGGAAGTAAAGACTTATTTTCCGGTAAATACTTCTTCTAGATCTAGACTGAGCAAGTTCTTGTACTCCATGCCCTACAAGTTGCACCTTGCTCTGGATTTGGTTATTTCAGCTATTTTCTAGCTACAAGATCTTTGTGACTTATGGGTCAATCTATAATGCCGCAGGATGTTGTTGAAATAATGAAGGAATCCCTGTATGACAAATATGTCGATGAGCATGGTTTTGTGGATTTTGATCGGAGTGGTGGGATGAGTAATCATAAAGAAGGCAAGCGACTCTTAAGTGCACTGATCAAGCAATCAGAGTTGGAACAGAAAGACTGCTTTTCTATATCGGTAAACAGCCTTACTTTACTAATGGGATATTGCTATCAGAAGCAGTTTTGCAAGGTCATTAAAATGGAGAAATGACATGCTCATTACTTTCTCAGGAAATATTCAGTTTGGCTGATAGGATTAGCTTAAGAGCTCCAGATGTTGACATGTTAGTGGATAATTTAAATGTTGCTGGCTGTCTACTGAAAAAGGGGCCAAAATTTCAGGTAAAATACTGGTTGTCTGGCATTAGTCTTTGCAACTCTGTATTACTTTGATTTAGAAGCCACTAAAAGGTTCTTAGTGTTTTGTACGTAATAAGATGATAGATAACATTCTTATAGGATCAGCATTCCAATTTATCTGAGAGCATATTGTTTTTTAGTATATTTTGCAGTCATGGACTTACTTGTAGATCTTGTGTCATTATTTAGTTTTAAGACACATGTAATAGTATCTTGTAAGAGATGCTAACATCTGGTCTGAACTGGGAATCCTTGAAATTAACAGTGCATCCGAATATGATAAACACATGTACATCACCTTGAGCTAGTTTAGTTGAAATTTGGACTTGCATCAAGTGGTGTAGTGAACCTTAACAAATTTCTCATGGATGTCTAAAAGCATGCCTTAAAATAGGCCACCATCCAAAGTTTATAAATATCTCTCTTTCAGGTGCAATCGTCATCTTATTTCCGAAGTCAATCATGGAGGTCAAAGGGATAACTTTTGTGGCAAACACTAGCGGGGTTTCTCTTTTCTTTTGAGTTCAGGTTAGTAACTACTTTCTTACTTGCGTTTAAAGTTCCTTACTGTACCACAAAAAAAACAATGCATTTTTCTGCTGAAGGGTCGACTGGTTATGTGTACATTTATATGAGAAACAAAAATAATAAGAATCAGTTTGTCATTTGTATGGAGTTTTGTTAGATTAAATGCATATTTTCAATTCATTTGGTCTCAGTTGTAGTGATTCCATCATACTAGTTACGGGGATGGATGGTACTCAGAGAGCCTCCTAACAGATGGCATGTTTGATGGCACCTTTCAATGTACCAAAAATGTGTCAAATCTCTAGATCTTGGCCTTGCCTTTTCTCGCTTATCAATTCTTCATCAAATTGTATTTTGTTATTATATTCTAAATCCAGTCAAAACACAACATGATTCTCAAAGTATCTTTACTCCTTAAGTATCCGAATCAGTTTGCATGCAATTCGACTAATCTCATGGTTCCTTATAATTAACAGTTAAACAAACTATCAGTCTGTTTTGGAGTTGTATATTTTTGTCTTTGTTCTCATATGGTGGTTATTCTATATAAGTGTTCTAAACAATTTTATAATCACACTTTCACTCCATCAATTCTATATATGTCTTCTAAAACAATTTTGTAATCACACTTTCACTCCACCAACTAATACATATCCATCCATCCATCAAATTATTGTATGGCATCCAATGGTCATGATTGGGCTTTAGCCGGGCTTCCAGTCCATTGAAAATCGATCCAAGTCATCAATTTTACTTTTTTTTTGTTTAATTTGTGTATAAAAAATTGTAATTGAGCCAAACCAGTCTAGTAAATATTAAATACATGTTGCTTCATTTCAAAAATGTTAAAAATTTATGTTCAAAAAATACTTAATAAAAAATACAAATTTAAAGCAAGCAGAATAGAAGGTGACCACAAAGCCATCTCTGTGGGAGGCTGCTACGAGTGAAGTGCCCCATAAGCTATAAGGGCGAGTTATATGTATCAATTCCGTGAGCAGCCTTTTCATGATCTCCAGCTCTTTCCTTTCCCACCAGCTCGTTCTTTACTAGGTATCTAGGCGAACCCGTTGGGTTAACTCAACGTGACTATCTTGTTTTTCTTGCTTGAAGCATCCATCAACAACTAGATAAAAGCAAGAATGCCGAAACCCAAGAAGTTGGCTTTGCCAACACAACATTAGGGCCGTCCCCTTCATTCGACCCTGGCCCGGTGACTCCTTTTCAATAGAAAAGAATAGCCAAACCAACCCAGCTGGCTGGACATCAAGTGAGTGACTTGATGAGGATAACTAAGCTGCAATAGTTAAATTCAGCACACCAGCCTACTAAAGAAGTTGAATGTAGATATCATGGATAGTCTTTTTCACTTAACAAATACTAACTAGTGTTATACCCGTCCGTTGGTCGGATATATAACATGACTTTAATTTTAGATTCAGTTATTTGATTGGGTACTCTTTTCATTATTGTTGAATGTTTTTTTCCAATCGAGCAAGAAGCTTAGTCAAACTATAACCAGCTTTCGATAAACACAAAACACACCGATCATTCACATGGATGAAACGTTTAATTGCAAAATTAATATAACACACACCGATAGTTCAAAGGGATGACAATTTTGTAAGAAAGTACGATTCTATTTACCCTCAAAGCCTCCAATATCCTCGTCATCTCCACGTCCATCTAAAAGAGCAAGTCAAGGGTAGCAAGTACAATTTTGTTTTGGTTGTTGCACATAGCTTGCAAAGCAGGTATTATTTCACCCATCTGCTCTTTAATAACACAAATTGAATTAGAACTTACTATGGAGCAGGTAAAACTCAAATAAATGTAAGAAACTGATCAAGAATGAAAAGTACAAATACGTTTTTTTTTGTGTTAAAACATAAAACATACTTGTCATCTTATGTAGAGTGGGAGAATAGCTGAAGAAGTAGAAAGTACAAAGATGTTATGATTGTAAAAGAACATATTTTTTTATACGTCAAAACATCATAGAGTTCATACACACAATAAAACATAATATCAATACATGACAAACAATTCGCTCAACCATATGTGGGTCCGTTTGGTCGGGTACACCATGTGACTTTAATCTAGAATCAGTTATTTGATATCACCATTTCAAAATTTATGTTTCTTTATTCTATTTTATGTAATCCATGAATCATCTTTATATATATTTATATAAGGTAGACCCTATTATTACCTTGCATCTTTGGTAATTGGTAACACGTGCATTTGATTTAGTATAAAATAAGATATTATTTTCAAAAATAAAATAAGATATAATAATATTCAAATATACCAGACGATAAGATGAGATTTTGGTTAGGTCACTATCCATCCTAGTGCTTAATTTATATCTTCAACTTGAAGCAACAATTATTGGTATACATACATTAATGATTAATCATCTTCATTGACTCTTCTCTATTTTGGTATTTTCCAATACACAAATTCCTCACACAATTTCCATCACCAATTATGTTGATATTTAACGAAAAGTTCAAATATGTATGTATATATATATATATATATATATATATATATAGAGAGAGAGAGAGAGAGAGAGAGAGAGAGAGGGAGGGAGAGTTCAAACTAAAACAATAATTAAATAAGAGAATACAAAATCGGTCAAATCGCATGCAAAATCAATATGATCTTACACAAACAATCAACGCAAGAGTATGTTGGCGACCTGGCCCACACCACTTGATCTGGTTAACGCAAGGGTATGCAGATTACTTGACATGTGCGACTAATCACATGTGAATTTACACGTGATTTTAGTGTAAATTCATACATGATTCAACTATTTTCTTATATTTTTAGTAACTCTTCCCAATAATTTGTTTTTTTTGTTTGAATTGTTTGGACACTTTTGTTAATCTGGTGTTATAAAATTGAAAGATAGATATTATCTAAATTTAAGAAATATAAAAAATAAAAGGACAAAGTGACAACATAAGTAACCACAAAATTTGAACGAAAATATATAAAAAACATAATAGCATTGGTAAATGTAGTTTGATCGGGTATTTTTAAATATTCATAAGAGCATTGTCTTCCGCTTCTGACATACTCAGGTGAAACACAATCTTCGTCAATCGGGCAACCTTTGAGAGGTAGATTCCATAGATGGTGAGGGTAAAGAGGGGCAGCGATAGATAGGGAGACATGGGAGGAGGTTGAAGATGATCGTAATTTTTGAATGAGGAAACGATAGGAAAAGAAGAGGCAGAAACAGGGGAGGAGTGGGCTGGATCGTGCACTGAAACTGATGGAGAGAGCCCATGTAACTACAAAATAATTAATTTAAATTGTTGAGATTTAATTTGGGTTTGATCCAACAGAGGCTAGAAAGATAGGCAATTTTTTTGACTCATTGTGATCAATATTATATATAATTAGTTTTTCAACTAACTATTAACATTTCAGCCACAAATTTTTAATTTCTATCCGGACTTTGAAAAAAAAAAGATATGATTAAAACCCACCTCTATATTTGGTATTTTAATAGTTTATTGATACAAATTCCATGAAGATTGTAATAGGGGAATTTGATACAAATCCAAGTTTTCTCGCCAATAATATTACAGGCCAATCAATTATAACCGCTATACAAAAATTTATATTGTGTACTAATCAATTGTATTTTTTACGTTTATTTCTAATATCCCATAGTATCCCTAGAGTTTAGTGGAAGCAAAGAAGCCTGGTATAATTGTATCTAGGGGTTTACCTCCACAAAGAGAGCTTTTGCATCATGGTTCTATGATGAGAAATGAACATTGGCATGAAAGATACATAACTATCTCGTGGTTCCAGTGTGGTCATCCATGAGGTTTCATCAATTAGTAAATAATTTGAATATGGGTCATATGTGTCTTAGCAAATATTTAGTTTTTATGCTTCTTCTAGAATTTATTTACCTAGATGTTGAAGATCCTATAAAAAAATAAATTAAATTTGTGAAGGAAATATCTCTTTACTTTCAGCATGAATTGAGATAATATAGATCGATATACCTTGTCAACATACATGTATCTCTCTAGGCACTCAAGAAAGTTATCAGGAGATGATCTAAATGATGAATGGTAGCATGAGCAGTAACCCCTGGAAAAGCATCCACAAGAAGTGGTACAAAAGAGGAAGAAATGAGTGAATCATCCTCTGCTGCTAGATGAAGGGCTGTTTTCCCTAAGTCAACATCTCCATTGATGATTATGCTTGTTTCCCTCTCTATATTAGACAACTTTCGAATTGGTGAGCAGAACCCCTCGCTTGCTTTCTATTGGTAGTACAATGCATTCACATAGATAGTAACCAATCAGTGAAACCAGCACAAATGCATTACCCTGAAAAACAAAATAACAGGACACCCATTATATTGTGACAAACCTACAATGCAGCAGTTGCCTCAACTACCAGGATAAATGATTCAATCCAGTTCAACTTACAACTGATAGAAATACTGGTAGCAACCTTAGAAAAATTACTCTCTAGGAAACATGTAATAATTCTAACACTCTATATTTATATCTACTACTTGGAACAAATAAGATACCCAGGACAAGAAATTATTCAATAACTTCTAAAAAAGTTTTTCCTGTCCCACTATATAAATGCATTGTGCTCAGCTGTATTCCATAAGAAGCAAATTGTTGAGGTCGTTCCTCTTCTCATGGTATCAAAGCCTACAAGACTTCTTTCAAATTTCTCTCTTGGCCTTCACCACTTTTCTGATTACTTGTTACTGCCAAATATCCTTCTTCTCCATTAATCATCATTTGCTAGTTTCTTTGGCTATAGATCTCTGATCTTCCTTGAGATCATGCATTCATTTATAATCAGCAATGTAAATGTCCTCGATTTATTGGTAGTGGTACAATTGTTATAATAAATATAATATATAAGAATGTACATTATCATCTCTCTTTAACAACCAACTCTGCATCTATGCATCATAAATAAACTATTTCCAACTCAATTACCACGCCACTCCTTTCATGCCTTTGATGTTCCCTTCATCTCCCCAACTTTAGATAATAGCTTCTGGAGAATTAAGCTTTTTAGGCCCAATGTGTACATAGGATTTTGATTTTCTATAGCAGTGCTAGGAGGCGATCTCTAAAGTAATATGCATCAGAATATGCTAATATGCATCAGAATATGCAAGTAAACAGCAGGTAGATATCCTAGTTCCCGACATAATAAAAGCTAAAACTTTTGCTCATAATTAATATAGACAATGTTAGCAACATTCCATCTGCCATATTGCCTCAATTTTCTCTACGGACAAATTTATCCTCATTCCTCTGATCAGTCCTGTGGTAATTCAGTTTTCCAACTTGGTTTTTGGTTGGGATTCTGGTGGAGCATGTGATCTTGTCAATATTGGCTATCGATTGTAATTAAAGTACCAAGTTTTGGTTTTACCCTCTTCATAGTTGTTCATATTTTGTCATTTTTTTTTTCGAAAAGCAAAAACTTCTGTGGTTCTTGGCCATTTGTGGGCCTTTTGTTCTGGTTTGTTCAGGTTTGTTTGAAGGGAGTCTATATTGCTTTCCCCAACCTCCTGTTTCCCCTCTCTCAAGACCCTACAAACCATGTCTTGAGTTGCATCTACTACCTCCCAATTACCATCATTATATTATTCTATACTCTTACCAACTTCATCAACTACTGAAAATTTAAAAAAGAAACATAGACGGTGCACTTTATCAAGAGATTACTGTTATTGTAAAGAATTTTCCGTTCACATGTAACACATTGTTCATGTATAAAAAATTTCATTGTTATTGTTTTTCAAGAAACTACTGTTATTGTTGTTATTTTGATAATGTAAATGAACGTATATGAATGTACCTAGATGTATTTCATTATTACAAAAACTGTTAACATTTGAAATTAAGTTTATATGAATGTAATTGAACTCAGTGAACATACTTGGACTGAATTAAACTAAATTTCATTTGAATGTTTAAATGAATTTAATTTGAAATTACATTACAGTGAAAGTAATCTAACCTAAAATGACACAATCTTAACAGATGAAGAGGTTAATATATTCAAAATACTTAATTGAACATATTCAAACATCACTGAGATTTATTCAGAATATCAACAAATGTTAATATATTGAGCATAATTGAATCACATATCTCCATCAATTCACTAATTAAAATCTTATTTAACCGGTAAATGCTTACCGGGTAAGTGTTTGGGTAAACGCCCATAACATTTCTAATTCATGTTTTTAGTATATTGTTTTTTAATCTCAAAAGACAAAAGCATTAATTCAATTTTACATGGTAGAGATAGATCCACATCTATGATTCTAGTCCCTTATTTGATGTTATTATGTTGGGAGATGTAAAGGATCCTTCCCTTATAAAAAGTTATTATTCCAACATATCATAGTAAAACGAAAATGACCATAATACATAAACAAAAGTGAAAAATGACCAAGTTTTTTCATATTTGCACAATATGGCCACCCAAATCATCAAATGAATTCGTCATAGGTGAAATGACACATCGCTTTATCATTATTGGAAAACTCGCCAATGGCGAATTCCTTTCGTGACATGATTGGTCATTTTACGCAAATATGAAGAAAAAAAAGTCAATATTTTTTTTTCACTCTTTTATGTATTATGGTCATTTTTGAAGCATACCCCCTTAGCATAAAGTATATCATTCAAAAAAAAATTGTCTGCCTAATTCCAACCAACTACGAACAAACCCATATGCAAACACATAATATAATTATCTTACTTTCACATGATATATGGTTGGTTCGTTGTTCATATAGAGTTCTAACCTCCCACCAAAAGCCAAATCCAGATAACATAAGCCAAAACTATAAGTAGCATCCAGGCATATATATGAAAATGGTACACAGCCAAGAAAACAAAGGATTTGCTACATGAGCTTATGGGAAAAACAATAAACATGATGTTATAGAATGCTTACATTCTTTTTACATGATGAATTTTCTGCTTTGTTGGCTTATGTGCAGTATTGGAAGATAGAATTGTCATCATCTTCCAGTGCCTTGTACTAATCAACTATAAAATCACAACATACTCAAAGATCAAGCATGGTTAACACAATTAAATAAAATTCAAGTCAATTGGTAGGTGCTGCATAAAAAGGCTAATAAGACAATTTACTTCTTTTAAGTTCGTCTTAACAACCAATGGTAGACGTTTTTTGGGCGTCTAACTTCGTCCTAACAACTTATTCTAACACCTTTTGTATAAGACGCACAATTGTTGGTCTTATAATGGGCAAATACGTAAGTTTAACATGCAATCTTTTATGACAATGAAAATAACGAATATTAAATTGCTATTTATCTTACTTGTTAATAATGGAAAAAACTTCACATAGGATGAACGTAACCACATAGAGTTTACCTGTGTGGCGATTTCACAGGTATATTGAACCGCATAAAAAAGAAACCAATCTTCATACATCATAGCCTGAAGGAACAGAGTATCCGGCGAGAAGGATTGCAACAAAAGTCGCTAGTAAGAAGTACAAAAAAAACCAGTAAGTTCAGAAATTCATCCCATGGCCGAACCCACACCTTCAAACCACGGTAACTGATCTACAATCGATCGAAGACCAAGTATTCTCCATAAAGAACTTCTCATAAACCGAACAATCCATTTGATGATAAAAAATTCCAAACATTTATCCTCCATTAACAACCATCAGGTGGCATTTGTTGAACCAAAATCGATCTTTAAACCAACCTCATATGAGAATACCAATAGCAATTTGGCCTCTGGCCATTGCAAACCAGATTTCAGAAAACAAATCATAGGCCATCAAGACTTTGTAAATCGGAGATGGAAATATAGACAACACAGAATCTCTGAGACCAAATCTGAGAACAACTCTTGAACCAAGTCTGATACAAACCTGGAACCAAGTCTGAGTCCAAAGTAACTCTTGAGACCAAGTCTGAACCCAAACCTGAACCAAAGTCTAGACCACGTCTGATACACAATTCAAGTTAGATTGACCAGGGGGGTTGCAAGTATCGGAATGGAATATTTTTTACAAAACCTGTAATTCGTATATATACATTTTCCTCTTTTTGACAAAGGGGATCATTGTGCCTCCAGATTCCAAAAGACCTTAAGCACTCATGAAATATTTTTTAGAAGAAACAGAATAACTAAGAAATTATGCACACACCTTCTTAGTTCAAATATTCTGTTGCATATAAGTTGTACCAAAGAAAACTGTCATCGTAAGTAAAATCGAAGAAACTGAGGGAACTTACATCGATGATTATCCGACTTGCTTCTACTTCTGTTATTCAATTCTATGCTGAAACTAACACAAAACCCTACAAATAATCAATTATCAAAGACAACAACCTGAAATTAGATAGAGAAACTTGTGGAATCAAGAAATCGATTATCATAACCACCAAAAAGAAAACATCAAATACCAATTTCAATATCAAATAAAAAAACAAACTTTATCCAAAAAAAGAATAGAAACAAAAGTGTGTAATAAAGAAAACTATTATCAAATACAAACCCAAATGGAGAGGCAAAACTGATTTGCAGACATCCGTGCCTAGCTATTACCTTCAGATTATCTGCCCTTTTTCATCTGGTTTGTTGTTTTTCTCCAAACACACAACCTGCAATTTGACGGTAGAGAAGGGGTTTTAGGACGTTGTATGGGGAGACGTTTCAGAGGTGGTTTTCCTGAAGATGAACCTGTAGATGAACTAACATGTGCTCTTGAAGATGTGCAGGAATCGGTCGTTGCATTTTGTAACACCGATGCATGCTTCGATGTTACGAAAATCATTTTGTTGAGGCATTATCTTGCAGATGTTATCATATGAAGATAATGCAAGATTTCGGCATTTGTTAAAGAAATAGGGTTCGATTTTAGGGATGGTGGTTTAGAAGGAGGCGTATTTAAAGGTGGAGATGGTTTTGAGAGGACGTGGAGGAGTGGGCCGAGAGGAGAGCGGAGGAGTCGTGCAGAGAAAATAGGGAATGGGGGAGAAAGCAAGGCGGGAGTACAGTCGGCTGGAACGTGGAGTCGTGGAGGCGTGAGGGGAGAGAGGGAAACAAATGGGAAGTGGGCTGATTTGGGGGTGGGGATTAAACACCACCGTGAAAATAGGAATTTAAACGGCTCAGATTACATTTCAGATGATTTTAAACGATCCAGATTCATCTAAAAACAGTTACACTCGGCTCGATCCATATATATATAATTCTTAGGAAACACCTACACCTCTTCATATGTATGTATGTATATATATATATATATATATATTATGTATACTTTACAACCAAATAGCAATAAATACATAATAGAAGTAGAAGAATGGCAGCATATGCTGCTACTCTGTCCCTTGCATCGCCACCATTACATGTTGACCCTGTGTCGACTCTCAGAATTAGCTTCCCATCTTAACATAACCAAAATCTTAACACATACCATATAGATACATACATACCATATATATATATATATATATATGAGTCGGGTTCAAACGAGAACAATACATATTTAAAAGAACACGAGAACTAACAAAATCATTAGTGATTTTATATTAACACACAAAAAAAGAACTTTGGCCATGGCTTCAGATTCGCGTGACTTTTTTGCATGTTAATGTAAAATCACTAATGATTTTGTTAGTTCTTGTGTTCTTTTAAATAGTTAATGTTCTCGTTTGATCCTCCCTCATATATATATATATATATATATATAGAGAGAGAGAGAGAGAGAGAGAGACCTGTGATTTCTCATAATTCAGACACTGTGAATACAGACCTTGAGGAGCAAGCTGTAGAAATGCAGAAAGATAGTAATTAGATACATCAGATTTAGGTTCCATAACAAGTAGAGCATTCGAACTCCTCTGTTTCTTTGATGATTTGCAAGAACAAGACTCAACCTGTGAATTATGATCCCCATCTTTTCTACCAGATCCATCCTGACCCTTTGCAGATCCCTTGGTATCTCCCTTAACAAGAATCACACAAATCATACCTCTTATAAAATAATAATAATAATATCATTAAATTCACATACAACAAAAAATTCACTAACCTCCATCTGCCACAACAATCCAATCAAGAATGGAAAGCAGTAGAATCACCAATTCATCAGTAATTGCTTTACAAACACACATATGTATCATATCCAAACCTCAAATCTCCAAACAACTGGTAAAGAAACATTACCTACCTCTCTGTATCTATTCAGGCATGCCTTGAGTGGTTCAATATAATGTTCAAACCCTAATGTTGCCATTGCCCGTAGCAGATCATCACCATTAATGGTTTTCCTCTTTTCCTTTTGACACTTATCACTTGCACTAAACATTCCACTCCCCCAAACAGTAAGAGGTAAGATGTAGACAGAAGCTCATAAACATCAATGTTTCAAAAATCCCTTTTAACATTCATCTTACAAACTGTTGTAAGATAGAAAAGCAAGGTGCTTTTGTTGAAAAATTGCCATATTTCTTACCCTAGTAGAAGCAAAAACTTTGGGGCATGTCTAAATAGTTGCTTCTTTGTGTTCAGAAATGTGAAAATTTTATAGAGAAATTGTCCAAAATAGCCATTTTGACACCCCACCCCCTCCCCCAAGTTCATTTTCAAGCCGTTTTTCTACGTAATTGACGGAAATAGTCAAGATTTCACAAGTAGCAAAATCCCACTTTTTATAAATATTTTATATTCGTAAAATAGTAATTTCTTAAGTTGTTAAAGTTTTACTTGCGAAATGCTAACATGGAAGTGCCACTTACGCAATTTAATAAAGTGTTACTTGTTAAAGTACTACTTGTCATGTCAGCATTTTGCAAATGACATTTTAGCACCTTTCTAAAAGGTTGTTTTATGAATATTAAATTTATAAGAAAAAAAATAGATTTTGCAAGTTACTAAAATACTACTTGTGAAACCTTAGACCATTTTGATCGCTAGAAAAACGGTTATAATATGTATTAATTAGGGAGTTCATAATGACTATTTTGGATAATTTCCCCATTAATAAAAGTTGAAAGTCCAAGAAACAAAAAAAGATATATATATACACACACACATGAATAATACATATGGATATACGTACTCGCTAGTGATGAAGCTGATGAATTCAGAAACAGACTCCTAAACAATCTCTTTATTAATTTTGGCATTATCTGGTAACCCTTTCTTCATGATCCGACTGATATTCGCAATCGGCAACAACCTCTCCTGCTGCTCCTGGACGTTGGCCGACCTCGGGCTCAGACTCTCATGACTCCCGCCACCTGGACTCGCCATTCCAACACCAAAATGGTACTTCCTCATGTCATGTGTCTTGTGCTTGTATCCCTTACTACGACGTCGTTAGGTCCTTTTTCGGGTTGGTCAGAATTTTGAATACCTCTAGTAAATTGAATGTAAGCAGTATTTTATTCTTAACTTATTATATTATTTTTATATTAAATAAAATATTTTAAGTATATAACTTTTATTCTTATCTTATATAAAATTTTAATCATACTATTATATATTTTATTATTTATAAATTTGATCTATACGTTTTTTTTGGTCATTTTTATATTTTTCAACTAATTTATTAATTAGTTAAGCATGTGTTTTTTCTACTATCAGTTATTAGCTAACTTGTCAAACATAGCCTAAAACAATATACTTAACCACAAGGTTGTGGCGTGGTGGTAAGAGCATGGGGACTTTATAGCGGTTACCCGGGTTCGAGCCTCACTCGTAGCATTGTGACAACGGGATGAATGTCTGCGGGCCATAGGCCTGTTTTCCAAGAGATTAGTCCGGGCCCAAAGTGGTCTGGGATACTTCTTTACCAAAAAAAAAAAAACAATATACTTATTTTAATAATATTTTGTTTACTTTAACATATATAATTCATCTTATTATAAAACTAATAATAATAAAAATATAGACATATTTTAAAGAACTCTCTACATGTAAAAAATGAGATAATACAAATTAAGGTAAAAAGTGAGTTACAGAAAATGAATATATTTTTTTTACTCATTACATTAAAAATTAAAATATGAACGTATAAAAAATGGGTTGGAAATGTTTTTATTGCAATATGGTCGTGTTAAATGTCCAAGTCAGGCCCAAAAATAGCCCAATGCGTATAAGACCCAATGGACCAATAAGTACAACGTGTAGTAAATTTTTATAAAGAATAAATTACGAAATGGTCCCTTTAACTATCATACACCCTCGTATCGTATTCCCACGATCCAAAAAAAATAGGGGCTACGTGGAAGAAAAAAAAAACTTTAGTATTTAGTAGGAGCCTAAAAAAATTAATAGATAAAAAAAATACCTAAAGTTGTTTTAGTATATAACAAGATCTAAAAAAAAACCCGATAGAGATGACATCAAAAAAATCAGTTGATAACAAGGGTCCAAAAAATGTATTACCTAGTTATATCAAAGTTCGGTAATTTGATTATACTGTTAAGATCATTTTCATCTATCTTACTTGTTTCAATTTTCTCTGAGTTCTATCCTTGGTACCAACACTAGCTATTGCTATCTACAATTTATTTCATATTAATCTATATATAACCATTTTAGTGTTCTTTTAGTTTTCTTGTTTAGTGTATTTTCAGGTTTCATTATTTATGTGAAGTGATTTAACACCCAAATTAATAGCAGTGGTTTAAACAAATTATATTTAATGGTTAAGATTAAGAGTTATAGCATGTATGTTCCAATTGCGTGTCACAATAAGTGAGATGTCTTACTCTTACTATCCATTCATTCTATCTTGATGATACAATTCATGGTTGTTATGAGAATAGCTGATACCCAACATTTCAGGTATCTAAGCATTTCATGTTTGAGACCATTTTTTTATTGAAAAAATGTTACATGTGAAAGTTAATTATATATTCAAATGATAGAAATACTATAATGAGAGGATTTTGTTTATAATTAGGTGTTTAAAATAATTTTTTTTTTTTTTTGGTTTTAATAGATAGTAACATGTTTTAACTTTGGTTTGGTGGGATGGACAATTGACTCTTTGTTGACATGAACTTAGGGGGCAGTTTGTTTACCTCTTAATAGTTCAATTAAAAGACAACATCTAAATTGCTAAAAGGTGAATCTTGTTTGGCAAAAACAAAGTCTGCATCTTAATACTTTTAAAATCCTCTGAATGATTTTGTATCACAGGTCTCTCTTAACCATTCAACACCTTGATTTCCAAACAACCATATTTCATTTTGCATTATATCATAAGAGTCTCTTAATTATTCTGACCACTTAATCATTTTGTACCAAATAATTCAGCAACTGCCAAACAGCCCCTTAGTTATATATTTACTAGATGATAGTTTTTTAGATATTATTAATGATGAATTTTTGTTTAGGAATACTTGAAAATTTATTTTATATGAATTACTTAGAATTTATTATACTTTTGATAATAATAAAAAAGTTATTTCTCTAATATTTTTTTCATACTCAATCAAAATAACAACCATAGACCTAAGCATACTTCACATCCGATCGTATACTAAACGTTCACACATATTGACAACATAAAATGATTTTATTTTCACGTAGTTTACCTCATTTAGTTGCATATTTAATACAAAGATGAAAAGTAAAGTGACAAAAGATTGAACACGATTTAGAAAGGCAATTTATGTTACTATGTCAATTAATTATCAGACATTGTGATTGAAAATAATTATGTTTTTTTCTAGATCAAACTTTGAAGCAGATGAAGGATTTCGCTTTTGAATCTCGGTTACTTTAAAAAAACACCTACAAAATAAAGAAGCACACACACACACACAAAAAAAAAATGATGCTTACGTCCACTCTCAAACATATTGAATAGATGTTAAATTTATAAACGTGTTTTTAGCCTCTCTGGTTTGGTGGGGATTAAAAAATGGGGAAATTTTTTTGAGCAATTAAATACCATACATTGATTTCATTTACAAACATAGACTATTAGACCAAAATTAACATTCAGATTATTCTAAATAAGCTATCCCTTATAAATTTCCTCTCACATATATCAACATCGATATTGTTTATATTTTCAAAGTTTCGATTTAACCAAAAAAAGGTTTCAAATAACCACACTCAAATTGAAATATTTTATTTTTGCCCGGGGGTAGAAATGCACAAAGTCAAGGACTTCCAAGCCTCTTTTAGGGGCTGTTTGGTTAGTTTTCCATTAAGTTCTGTATGGATAAAGTTGTCTGTGTGGATTAATCTGTCTGTATAGATTTAGAAGGTTTTTATTTGAGAGAGTTTTTTCATAGATGGAAGGAACGTGTTTTTTAATGAGAGGGACTGGTTTGGAAAAAACTTGGCTTTCTGCATAAAGCTCCCCCTTGAAATCTTACTGATTAAGCCACTTTCTATATCATTAAGTCACTACCAAACAGTCATATATAGCTGACTGAATAAGTTGTGAGTCTCATTAAGCTGCAAACAAACAAGCCCTTAGTGAGCAAAAATGAAGGGTCAGGCCATCATGGCCTTTGGGGTTGAATAAGATCCAATAAAGCTTTTTCAGGCCTGGCTTTTTCGGGCTTTCAAGATTGCCCCCAAAGTTTCGGCTTGATTGGGCTTTGAGGTCTAGTCTGGACCGGGCTTCGGGCTCACTAGCCCCGGGCTTTTCGGGCCGGCTCGTAATGGTCCTAGCCTTAGGGGTTGTTTGCAGTTACTGAATGGTTTAGTGCAGAATGATTAAGTGGTCTGAATGATTAAGAGGTTTTTATGATATAGTATAAAATGAAATATGGTTGTTTAGGTAAACGGCCCCTTACATTACCCATCACACTAATGGGATTTTTGGCAAAATTTACCAGATACCATCGTCTGAAAATGTAAATGAAGATTTGGCATCAGGCAGATAGGAAACTGATAAACTGGGAAAAACCGGGAAGGTACACAGTTGTGGTGAGGAAGGTGGAGAAGAGGCATATGAGGTCCCGATGTCATGGAAGTAGAGGGCTCAATCTAAAAGGAACCCAACCCAAAGCTTAACTATAAGTGAGTGATTGAAAAATGGAAACTTGTATTTAGTAATTTCATCCCATCTTCCAATTCAAACAGTTTCAAACAGATCAGCAAAGATGATTTAAATTACCCTTGTTCTTCTAGCCTCGGACATGTCACCGGGAAGATGGTTGATCTGGTGCAAGCTCCCAGAGGTGTCATTCATGTAATTACTACTTCTAAAAGAGGGGGGAGCAATACCCAGGTTCAAATCCATGGATTGACTGCTGGCTGTAGATAAAATATAGAAATTATGACTGAATGTTGAACAACTATACAACCACAACTTAATTCATCACACGAGTGGGTACTCAAATTGTGGTCAGTACCTCCATTGTCCGTCTCAGGAGTTGGGTTTCCTTCATATGAGTTGGGCTCAAAGTTGGTAACTGCTTCTCTTCCATTGTATTTTATAGCAGTCTTGTCATAAACCCTGATAATTGGGCACAAACACACAGAAATGTAAAAAGAAAGAACCAAACAGAAGTGGAAAGATAACCGATAAAAGAACATAAATTCTATTAGGAACCTTGCAGCTTCAATTTCACTGTCAAACAATCCAAGATAGATGTACCTGCAGGCAAGAAATGCATGAAAACCAATTTCCAATTACTATTTACAAGTTCCTTCATAATGACATATTGTAAGCCTCTAATTTTTACTTCACTGATTCTCACTTTTTCCCAAGAAATTGGCCCATTCGGGCTTCCCACTGACCGCATTTATGCCGAGTAACTCCTCTATACTTTGAACTTCCCCTAGAGAACACATTGCTCTGACGACGGAGAATATGCACAAACTCGTCCTTTGATAAGTTCATCATCTGCAAAAGGTAATAAAGACTCATCAAGTTCCTTCCATGGAATAACACTTCAATCTAAATGTTTAAGGCTATGTTTGGCATAAATAAGCTAGCTTATTGAAACGCTGCTCAAAGTAGCGTTTTGAAAAGCTAGCTTATAAGCTATAAGCTAGCTTAGCTTATTTTTGCCAAACATAGCCTAAAAGATATCCTAAGAGCTTCAGCCAAACCTGCTTAAGATATTCCTCGTAATCATTTGGGTCGAAATTAATATCAGCATCGAGGCCACGGAATTTAATGGCAGCCTGATCATATGCCCTAATAACAAAAGAACAAATTCATAGAAATTGCTCCAAAAGGTAAAAACCAATATCAAACAAGAAAGATATTTACCTAGCGGCAGCATGTGCAGTATCGAATCCACCTATAAGATCAAGTACAGGGAATTCCAACAGAATAGAATCAGATATAAGTTGAATTAGAATTTAGAACAAGAGAAGCCAATATCGTACAGTTCTCATACTTACTTACCAAGATAAACTTGTTTCCCGCAATCCCTACAGTAATCACAGGGATAAATGATCAAACATAGTACCTGAGTATTTGCCAGTGTTCTCATTACAAAATAGAAATCGAGCAGCATATAAGTTTCAAATTACTATGCTAAATCAGTGATCAAACATCATCATTTCGTCAATAATCTCAAGTAATTTGGGATATTATCTATCTGAGGATGAAGATTTTTGTTCGATTCAACATCTCGAATAGATTAACTAGATTAAATACGTCATTAACAACTAACCAAATGTGCGATTCCCATCTTCCTGTTCTCCGATAAAACGTAACGCCACGATACTGAGAACTCCGAGACTTAGGTCCTCTCCTACGCTTCTTTATTTGCTGATTATACTGCTGATAATAGTGTTGCCTTAAATTGAAGTCTGTTTCAGCTACCGCACTGCAACCATCCGGAAAAATCTGCTTGGTTACGAAAATTCCCGATCTAACATTCATGTCGCCTTCTAGATTATTCTGTTTAAGTATGTCGAAGTTATACTCGAGATTCGAGCAAGGATACATATGCTCTTCGTCGCCGGCGTTACTCGCCGACTCCACATTGACGACGGAGGAATTCGATGTGGCACCAGAGTATTCTACTTTACCTCCGCTCCCGCTGCCACCGCGGAGTTCCAGAAACTGATTTCCGCTTTCTGCCATACATTCCGGCATCAAATCGCTCTGATTAAGATTAAGATTAAGGTCTAAGATCATTTTAATCATCGAATTTCAACTTCAATAAATTTGGCGCTTGCAACACAATCCGATAACTCCGAACAATTCCAAATGAACGTAGCAATTACGTTATAACTGAAAATTGTAGATACAGATTTTTAACACAAAATTGAAATAAGAGCGAATATGCATTATACTTCAGTCTTCACCGGAAAACGAGCAAAAAATACAGGTAGTCGGCGACGGAGATTGAATCAAATACGGTTTTAAATTAGTCTGATTTCATTTATAGATAGAAACCACGAGCGGTGGCGCGTGGAATTTAAATCGTAGGGATTGAGGGGTGTTTGGGATTGCTTATTTAAATTAAAATAAGCTTGAGCTTATCATGTGATAATAAAAAAAAGTTTTAAAAAAAGTGTTTGGATTAATTTAGGAGAGGCTAAGCTAAATATACATTTAGTTTTACTAAATGCACCAAATGATTGTTAATAATCATTTGGTTTTTTTTTGTTTTTTGTTTTTTGTCTTTTAGTTATCTTTTTTTTTATTATATATTTTTGTTTTGATTTGATTTGAAAATAAATAAATATTTTTAAATATAAATATTACTAATTTTTTTAATTATATAATTATAAAAATAAAACATAAATATTGAGATTTAATAATTATAAAAATAAAACATAAATATTACAATTTAACATATAAATATTACTAATTTTTTTAATTATATAATTATAAAAATAAAACATAAATATTGCGATTTAATAATTATAAAAATAAAACATAAATATTACAATTTAACATATAAATATTACTAATTTTTTTAATTATATAATTATAAAAATAAAACATAAATATTGCGATTTAATAATTATAAAAATAAAACATAAATATTGCAATTTAACATATAAATAGAACATAAAATAATCTATATTACATTCGATTATTCTAAAATAACACTATCCGTAGTACAATTAACACGTAAAAACTTCATGTACTTCTTTATTCGCTCTGAATACGGGGTAGCCCATCTAGCAGCACACCGATAACTGTGATGGAAAAAAAGTGATACAATTTGCGGAAACGGATATCCTTATTTCATATCTAATTTGACATAATGGTTACCATTAACGTACCCGATTGTAAAAACAACATGTTCATACCACACTGGAGGAGTGGACCTAAGCGGCAAGTACGTCCCATTGCCGGTCATACTTATAACATGTAACATCACATTATATTTTGAAGCAATCAAGACACCTATTTCAGGCATTGTCATCCAGTGTTCAAATGGTACACCTTGATCTGATCGAAAGAAGTTTAAAGTGTTATAAGTAATATCTCAATGTTCACATTAATTTTGTTAAAAAAATCAATTAAAATTTTGTCATTTTACATTTTTTTTAAAATGACTAAAAAAGCAATTTTTAAAGTCTAAGGACGAAAATAGTTATATACAACAAACCACAGGGACGAAAATAGTAGTTTACTCTTATATATATTTTACCATTTTTTTTCAAAATATATATATATATATATATATATATATATATATATAAAGAGTTTAGGTTAATGACAGTTTTAACCCTTAACTATCTTTAGTTGTCATTTTTATTTACGTTTCAATTTGGATAAGAATAATTATATGCTTTAAAAAAAACTAGTCTTACAGAGTAAATTACAGATTTTGTCCCTAACGTTTGGCGTTTGTTACGGAATTGGTCCCTAAAATAAAAATACATTTTACAATGTTATGAGAAAATGTAATTGTTACAAAAAGAAAAATACATTTTACAAAGTTATGAGAAAATGTAACTGTTACAAATTTATAGAATAAAATAAAATCAAAAGTTACAAATTTTATAAATTTATAAAATTAAAACACACACACACACACACACATATATATATATAAAGATATATATATAAAGATAATAATAATAATAATAATAATTTGATTATTTGCAATTTAATGATTGGATCGGAAAACAAGGTAGGACTATTTGCACCTTTTTGGTGCAAATAGCACCCCCCTTAATTTATTATGATATTAAAATGTAATAAGCTGATAAGTTGATATTTAAAAGTGTTTTGGATTGCTTAAACATCTAAAATAACCAAAAAAGCCATAAGTTGTTTCAAATAAATTGATAAGTTTAACTTATCAAAAACTTTTTATTAGCGATGTAGAAAAGCTATAAAGACTTTTTTTCTTTTTTTCCAATCCAAACACTCAAAACTTCTTATTAACGGTGTAAAAAAACTACAAGTCAATAAGAAGTTTTAATAAACAATCCCAAACACCCCTTAATTTTGGGGAACATTGCATTTGGTTTTTTAGGGTTAAATTCATCCATTGATATTGTAATAAAATAACAGCTTTTTAAAATGCACAATTTTTTTTTGTCAACTTTTAGTTTAAGTAATGTATTTATTTATATATCGTCTTAATGAGAAGGTTGGATTACGGTGATAAGTTGAGGTTAACGTGAGTATTAACAGTTGGATGAAAAATGAATAGATATTAGAATGAGATGTCGTGATAAGATGCACCGGATCAATTCTCTTTTAAGCCGTAATTCGTGGGAGGACATTTGATTAAAAGTGATCAACAGTTCAGATCCATTTTTCACGTTAACATCAACTTCTCACACGATCTTTCGTTCTAAACCGATTTATGTAGACTTCAAATTTAATCTTGTAACATTTTTTTTCCTAAATTGTTATAGGTATATAACAAGTCTTTTTAATAAAGTACGATTTATCTAATTCATGTTAAAACTTATAATGATATTATTATTATTATTATTATTATTTGTTATTTGAAAAACCGAATATTTTCGTATATTTGATTGACATTTTTTTCACACACACGTATTAATGTCAAAGTGACATATCTACCCTTTACTAATTTATTAAATTGGTTTTTTTAATATTTTAAAGATTGAATAAATATTAAATTATTTTTTCTTATATTCAATGCTAAGCATATATATATACATCCAAACGTGATTAGAATTGGGTGTTGCTATCCCTACCTCTTCCTCACTCACAAAACCTCTCATACCCCCCCTCTATCTCACTCACATACCCCCTATAGGAAGGGGTGTGGATAGAATTCACCTTAGAATTTTGTAAATTACATTCCGACTGAGGTCACATTTTTTTTTTGAACAACAGATAACACACACACGTTCTCGGGGTATTCGGGGTGAGGTCACAATTTAGTTAGCTTTTAGCATCTTGGGTTATAAAATAATTTTACGAAATTACCTAAAAAAACAAATAATTAATTGACTAATAATAAATCCAATATATATAAACATATGTATTGTTTATATACAATTGTCAATAAAAGATTCAAATAATATACAAATTCTTTCGAGTCAAGAATGGCAGGTCATATGTCGATGGTTAATTTTAATTCATAACTACATAACCTTACAAGCAATAAAAATACGATTTTCTATGTTAATATAAAAAATATATTTTAATAGATTTGCTTATTATAAATCGCTATAATGATTTTTTCAACAAGTAAAATAATTAATATTTTTATGGTATGACTAAAATAAAATTTCCCCAAAAGGAGTATAAAATTCTTCAAAATAATACTGTATTTAACATAAATATAAACATGGTTATTTATCAACCTTTTAAGGTAGCCCGTATCCTTTCAATGGAGCATTTAAGATGAGACCCAAAAGGCCCTATTTCCTAGTATTTAGTTAGGCAATAATTGATGAGACCATTAAAAGTATTGTAGTTCATAATTGGCGTTTTCATAGGTGCAACCCTACCATAAGAGAATTTATTGATAATTTACATATTTGCACCCTCCCACACTTTATCTCATTGCATACTTTTTGTTATCATTACCTAAAAAATCAAAGCTACCTATCTATCTATATTTACTTTGGGACTGTAAATGTTAGTCTTTTAAAAACATTTTTTATAAAAATAATCATGTATATTAGGATTAACTAAAAATAATTATTATATTAGGATTATTATTTAATAATTATTATATTCAACTTATTTTTTAACTATTTAATAACCATAAAATAAAATTATTTTTTATTTTGGGATCGTGACTATGGACTTGATCCTTTGAATATTTTATTTTATTATAATATTTATTCTTTTTAAAAATAAAACTTTCAAAAGCTATAAAAATGTAATTTAACTTTGAAACAGGTATAAAAACATTTTTTATAAATATAATCACATATATTAGGATTATCTAAAAATAATTATTATATTAGGATTATTATTTAATAATTATTATATTAAAATTATTATTTAATTATTTAATAACTATAAAATAAAAGTATTTTTTATTTTATGTTAAGGAATATGGTATTTTGTTGTAAATAATTTAAAACTACAAATATAAAATGTTCTAATATAAAAGATCATCAAAATAATTTAATTGATAAGTTGAAGTGATTTCTTGTGATCATCAAAATAGAGAGAATGTTGAAGTGATTTCTTGTGATTGAAAATACAAATTTACCATCTCTATTTATAGCAATAGTAAAATCCATATAACTAAAGGGAAAAGTCCAAAAAAATCTAATGGACTTTAGTGTTTGGAGTGATTAAGTCCTTAGACAATTTTTTGGAACAAATAAGTCTTTAGACATTTCAAAACACACTAAATAAATCATTGGACTTTTTGAAACCTGTTAAATACATCATTATTACTTAAAAATGTAACTTGCAACCTACATAACAGATAAAACTACAAATTAAAAAAAACAAAAAAAATGTCATCTACTTTATCCCCCTACTGATAAAAAATGCAAAAATTAACTAAAATAGTCAATCTCATCAACAAAATTAATTTTTTAAACCATTTTCAAAATCTATTTTTAAAATAGTCTAAGTTTATGCATAATTTTTTTTTGCCTTAAGAATTGTTTTTGGTAAAAAAAATAGAAAACATATTTATAATTTGTTATTTAATTTAGTTTATATCTTCTGTTTTTTTAATTTTAGTTAACCTTTTATTATATTAACATACATAATCGTATATTAACTAAAATACATAAAAAAATATGTTCTTTTTTCATATTACACCCCTATAATTGTTTCGTCAATGCGTTTAAAATGAGTCTAATATTGAATTTTTTGGATTTAATCTCATATTATTAAATATCATAAATACATACGAATTATATTTAATATTTACATTTTCTATCTTTTTAGGGTTATTTATTTAATAATATAAGATTAATCTGTAACTATAAGTATTAAAAATAGTTGGTACATATTTATGATATTGAATAATATAAGATTAAATTCAAAAATAATATTGAGTTCATTTTGAATATATTGACCAAACGATTATAATGATATAATTTGTAAAAAAAATTCCAATTTTTTTAATATATTTTAGTTAATATACAGTTATATGTGTTAACATAATAAAAATGTAAAATGAAAAAGTAATGCATATAAAATAAATCAAATAACTAACTATAGTTTTATAAGGATGGAAAGTGTATTTTTTTCTAAAACTATAAGCAAAGTGAATATTTATAATTTATATTTTATACATTAAATTTATATATTAGGATGTTTTTTATTTTATTTTTTGGAAAAAAACAATCCTTACGTAGAAAAAAAACATTATGTGCAAATTTTAATTATTTTAGAAAAAAAAAGTTTTGAAAAGTGGTTAAAAATGAACTTGGTTGATGAGATTGACTTATTTCAGTTAATTTCCTCATTTTTAGTTTGTAGGTGGATAAAGTAGGTGACATTTCTTTTTTAATCTGTAGTTTTACCTGTTATATAGGTTACAGTTTACATTTTTTAAGTAATAATGATGTATTCAACAGGTTATCAAAAGTCCAAGAATTTATTTAACAGGTTTTGAAATGTCGAAGGACTTATTTGTTCGAAAAAATTGTTCAGGGACTTAATCACTCCAAACCCTAAAACCCATTGAGTTTTTTTGAACTTTTCACTATAACTAAATTAATATAATTAAATAAAAAAATATTAACGTTTTTTAAAAAAACAAAGTAACTGACAAGAATTTACTAAGGGTGGTTTTCCAAAAAACAAAGTCAATTTGTTTTGGGTTATGATAGATGCAACCTCTCCCTACTTGTTAAATGTACCATACTCTACTAATTTTCTCCTCACATCCATCAACATCAAACCCCTCTTTTTACATTTACAACCCCCTTTGTTTTTTTCATAAATTCTAACCATTTTCAAAAACTTTTTACTTTCCCCGATGAAATCTGTTTTATATCTACCTTTTTCAAAGCCTTTTACATTTTCCCCATACGATTGGTTTACGTTTTTTAAAGAAAAAATTAAATTTGCATTTGCACCCCCGAACTATGGTGGGTGCAAATAACAACACACAGGTATCACTATGATCGTTTAAGAGGACGATGAAATTGACGATAAACATCTATATCTTAAAAAATAACCCTAAATAGAAGCCATTACATTACGTCCACCATTGTAACGCATGTCGGACTTACCTTGTGTACTTGAATTTAAGGAATAAAAAAGAGGAGTCATTAAATGAAATGAAAGAAATTGTTTTACTTGTATTCTTGATAGTTGATACAAAAAGGAAAGATAAATAAAGAAATAAAATTTCATGTTTTTGAGTAGGAGAGAAAAAAAAGAAAATATGTCTTCTTTACAAATATACTCTTATTTATTTTCGAGTGTATTGTGTTCAAGGAAGAAAAATTGACATTATTTCCTTTCCTTTTCTTTCTTTATTTTCTCTCATAAAAAAATGCAAGATTTTTCAAACCCTCTTTTCTTTCCTTTGTAAAACGAGACTCAAGAACACAACCTTAGATTCTAGACAACAACTAGGAGAGTTTGGCATCTTTTTTCGCTATGTTTGACAAATTAGTTGATAAACTAGTTGTTTTGAAAAACAAATTAGTTAATAAACTAGTCATGTTAGTACCGGTCATAATTGTGTTTGTGTGTGTGTGTGGGGGGGGGGGGGGGGGGAGGGAGTAGTACAAGTTTTTTTTTTTTTTTTTTCCGTTAAAAAGCTATCTAAATTAGTTTTTCTAAAAATTAGCTTGTAAACTAGTTTATGACTTATCAAACAAGATATATTTAAAAAATAAGAAATAAAGTTTTCGCCTTTTCAGGGGTTCATCAACTAACAACCCCTTGATTGAACAAATCTTACATGATGAAGACAATGGCTGGATTTAAGTATAACACTTAGCACAATGCAAGACATTTTGAAGTACTCCAACCCAAACGAACCTAGTAAATCTCACGAAAATATAGGGTCTGAGGGTATAATCAGCATAAGAGCCTAACTTTCTATTAGTCAACCTCTAGCGCCCAACCGGGCTTTGAAGGGATAGGGAAAGGGAAGTAAAGAAAGATAAGATGGTCACTTCTTTTAGGAACATGGCTCGTTTATTCACTTGCTCACAAACTCGCAGCTATGCAGATATAGACTCTACCTCAAAGAAGCAACAAGTAAACAAGTTATTTGCATAGTTGAAGATGTGCAAGTAGAATGGCCCCCATTTGCCCTGTGATGTACAGCAACAATTCCCACAGTAAACAAGTTTGAAATAGGTTGGCATATTTCCAATATGTAAAAGCATATAGGCCATATACAATATGGTGAATACTATTATAAACACCATTAAGTTAGCACATTTCTAACACGTTCGTTGTTTGCACAGACAAAAACAACTATGACGAGTTGACGACCACCATGAATTCTGGGTACGTACTTGAATCCGTTTCCTACGTCTACAAATGATCCTATTCTGAAGCAGTCAGAAGGTCAAAACTCCGTAGCACACGAAATGAACCATCAAGTGCAACAAAGCTCAACCATACAACAGGACATGCGTAAAGCATGGCAAGTGTTACTTTGAACGAATTTTCACACTTTGCTCTATTTTCAAGCACCAATCTGAAATCATAAGAGGTGGTTCAATGGTAGGTGATCTCATGCTAAGTTCTAAATTTCATGTCATGTAGGATTTGTTCAACTTGCTTTATATATTCCCTAACACATAGAATTGCAAGAAAAAACTTCCTTAGAAACAAATATGAAGGATAGGTTAGCCCAAATTACAAACTTATAATCATGCTTCATATAACCAGTGATGTCTAGGCTCCCTAATCCCTACAGAGAATCAAGTAAAATATTGTTGTGCCTAGTAAGCTGTAAGAATGCAAACTTGTTCATAACAAAAAGCTTTAAATCTTCTATAACAGACTCTCAACAAAGATCACATGCACTCCCTCTCATATACACAATGGCACTCAAGAACACATTATATTGTATGTACTCCATCGCAAAAAAAAAAAAAAAAAAAAAAAAAAAAAAAAAAAGACAACCCAGTTTAGAATCTGCAAGGAATTTAAAGACGTATTCCTGGAACAATGTCAAACTTGATTAAGTTTAAATTAAAAAAATATCTCATTACCCGGTCTTTATACATGATGAGAATCAAGTAACATCAAAGTATTGATGTTAAATATCGCTTTCAGTAAGACAGAAGATAAATAGCAAGGGGGGCTCTTTTTGGGACAGAGGAAAAATAACTTATGACACTAGATTTCATATTTTAATGATCAACAATTTTCTGGCTGGAAGAGAACAGATAAAAGTAGACTTATTGATCATCTTGGAAATCCAACAAATCAGCACAGCTGCTGAAAAACACAAACTTGACATAAGAGATATGGTAATCAAACTTCTGAGAGAATATCTCAACCTTTAAGTTCTCTCATTAGGACCACAAATCCCATTTGGGATAAGAATCAATGCGGAGGATCCCTTCAATCAATTTTACAACTCGAATTCTTGACAGCATGGTTTTCAAAATTGTTTGAGGCCAGGAGGTCCAAAACCGCCTCATTCAATCGGTGAGGGGGTGCCTCGAGGCGTTGAGGCGTTGGTGAGGCGCAAGCCTCAAATGTTTTTTGTTTTTCGGTGAGAGACTCATGACTTTTTTATAAAAACAAAAAATAACTTGTATTTTTATTTAAAAAGGTAGAAAGTCAAAAGCAAAAGTAAGTGTACTTTTAGTAATTTAAAAGTACAAAAACCCACTTTGGGGTGTCATTTCCTCTTCTCTAGAAGAAATTTTATGAACATGTGAAATTTAAAATTTGGTATGAAATTATGTTTTCCACATATATATTATGTATTATAAATACACACACATATGTATATATATATATACCCGCCTCGAGGCTTACGCCTCGCCTCGCCTCGCAAAGGGAAAACGCCTCGAGTCCCGATTGGGATTTTTAAAACTATGCTTGACAGAACTATAAAAGACAAGGGCCGGCACATGGTAAGCTTCTCCTGCCAGAAAAACAAATAGTATCACAGAGGTTGAAGGTGACAAATAGATCCTAGTGGCATTGGTTACGAAAGAAAATCAAAAGACAATAGAAGGTAATATCTCATTCCGACAAAATTAGAATTTGGGTTTTCTTTGCTTGTATCCTTCAGCACAAAACACAAGAAATGAAGCACATTACGATCCATGTTACTACTAAGTACTAAAATTCTACAACACCCAAGACGAACTTATTGAATAAGAACATAATTTGGTTCAATTTAGTAGTCACCTTAATTTACACCAATATAGCAGTAAATTCTGTATAGCTTAGGGGGGAATAAAATAGCATATATTATCTCAATTCTCATAACAAGAAACAGGTAAAAACTTGATTGTTTTCATAGGTTCAAGACACAGTATTAAACTTTAACAACAACAGACTCCTTACACTGAGAACAAAGAGGTGGCCAACCATCACTATAGCCAATCTTGCTGCTGCAACTTCAATGGCAGGTATACCTCCGATAGATACTGAAAACCGAATGTGCTCAACGCCTGAATTTCCGCCTTCTGCTTCGTCTTCACCATTAGATTCAACTCCTCAACCCAACCAGGATTCTTCTTCACAAAATCTTCCTCCAACAAATCCTTACCAGTCTTAATATCCTGCTCTGTCATCGCCAACCTACACTGTTCCGGTATCTTATACTTGTCCAAGTCACTAGGCCTAATCCCCAACCACTTTATATCCGGTGTAGTCAAATTTGCACTATCGTAAGACATGTTCTTTGATCCACATCCATAAACAGACAGGATCTTCAAACCATAAGGATCACTATCTACAAGTGCCAACACAGGTAATTTCAGCTCCATTTTCATCTTCCTCAAGAACAACCTGGTAGCAACATCAGGTTGCCCTTTAGCTGTCACGATTATGCAGGGAAATCGATTGTAAAATCGATCCTCAGCTAATCTCATATAAGCAGCGTCTTTTTCAACTAGAAGTATAAACAATGCATCACTTTGCATATCACCAACTCTATCTATATTCGGAGGAATCGCTTTCCCTCCTATTCCCATTTTCGTGCAATCAATCATATCGCCATTATCACTGAAAATAAGTCTGCCTACAACCACCCCCTTTTCAGCTGCAACAACATTCAGTGAAGACCTAGTGCAGCCCAAAATACAAGAAACATCATCCAAAACGGCGTCGGATTGCGTCTGGTCTTGAAAAAGCTTCACATCAGTATAGAACAGGTCACGTTTCGTCACATGGATGTTTTTTAGGGAGAGTTGGTGGATGAGCGAGAGGATACGAGTCGTAATGGTGGTTTTACGGACGGTAGATACAGAGGCGTACGGACGGATGGAGGATTTGTCCTTGAGAACGATGCGATCGAGCTCAGGGACGTAGAGTTGGTTGGTGGCGGCGCGTGAGGGGACGGAGAAGGAGAATCCGTTGCCGGCGAGGATTGACTTGGCAAGGGAGATGGCTAATGTTTGGATCTCGGTTTGGACGGAGGATAAGGCGAGGTCGGTGACTTCCCGGCAGGTGGAGGAGAGGTTGAGATCGGAGAGGGTTAGGGTTTTGGAAGTTGAGGCTGATTTGGTGGCTTCGGTTAGGGTTTTGAGTATGGATAGGATGGCGGCGTCTGATTTCAGGCGGTTTTTGAAGGGGAGACGAGCGGATTCGTCGTCGGAATCGGAGTCTGCTCGTCGGCGTTTTCGCTTATCCGCCATTGTCGATGGATTGAGTGGGAGTGGGAGTGGGAGTAGGAGTAGGAGTAGGAGGCGGGAAAATGTAGAAAACTAGAAGGGAGTGAGATTGGTGAGTGGGTACGTGTGTTCTTTCTTTTTCTTCGGGCTGAGGTGCGTCCATGTTCATATGATGGGTCGCCGTTGTATTGGATAAATTATCTATTTTTATGTTTAAAAATGTAGCTTTTCTATTTTGAGATATTTTATTGATTTTTTATAGTTTTACTTTTTTTTTGAAAGGTAAAACCATAACAATAAAAAAAATACGAGAGTATAAAGGAAAGACAGAACAACGAAATATGCGAGAAGCAAAAAATCTAACACCTGATGAAACAAAACCAATCGAACCAAAACAAAGAGAAACTGGAATCCATTGAAACGATAAACAATTGGATTTCAGAAAGGCGGTTGCAAAGTATTATTTGACAAAACTTTGTTATTTCGATGTCTCAAAATCAAATATAAAGTTGTCCAAACTGTTACCTTCCAAAATGGCCGACTTTTTTTTATCTTGAAATAGATTGTGAATCCACGCATGTAAGCAACTCTTCAAGCGAGATAGTTGATGGAGACTCCACCCCCACCAACGAAAAACATCCTTACATAATTGAAGTACCAACGAGCAATAGACAAAACAGTGGTCCAAAGTCTCAATCTCAATATCACAATACGGGCAAAGAAAAGAGGGGATATCCAAACTTTTACCAGTAAAAACGTTCTTACTAGTAGCCTCCCCCATAAGAGCTGAACATGCACACCTTCCATGGGGTTATCGAACACCATTGAGTTGGGATAACATGAACCGAAATTTGCAAGAGTATATCTTTAACTAATGACCTACGCTCCTTTTTAGGTTATCGGACACCATTGTAAGAATACCTTTTTAAATTATTTTATTATTAATTAATAAATAGGTTGAAATATTAAAAAATTTATTTGGAAGAGGTTAAAATTGTAAATTCTGAAGAATATGCGATGGATTCTCAATAACCCAAAATACCTTGTTATGAATTGGGGATCCCCAATTTTTCATTCAACGCCAAAGAAAGGTCGATCTTCTTCATCTCCTCCCTCTTTCTTTCTTTCTCTGCAATTCAGCCGTCAAATCCACCCATGGCGGCCATCACCCGCCTCCTCAAACCCTCATCACCATCTTCCTCAATCTATCATTCTCTTTTGAAGAGATCAGGTTCCACCACCACTGCCGTTGTTTCCGAAATTGAATCTCAGCACCACCAACGCCCACGCCCTAATTTATCAGATCCCAAGGGTTCTAGAAACTTCCAGTGGGTGTTTCTCGGCTGTCCCGGCGTCGGAAAAGGAACCTATGCTAGTCGCTTATCGACTCTTCTCGGTGTCCCTCACATCGCTACTGGTGATCTCGTTCGTGCAGAGTTATCTTCCTCTGGTCCTCTTTCTCGTCAGGTATATCTATATTACCTTCCTTAGATTTGATATGATTGTTAATTGATGTAATTAACAAGATCATGATGCTTACCCCCAAATCCTTTTCTATAATCAAGTTATCATTATCTTTCAGTTTGCTTGTTTATCTTTGCACATGGCAGTGTAGTGTATGATTTGTTTTATTGTATATGATTATCTGTTGAGTTGAGATATTGTAATTACTATTTTTTTTACGGATGTTTATGAGTTCTGGAGTGTTTCATAGACGAAAATTCCAATCAATTTGGAAAAACAATTGGCAAGTGTTAAAACAATACACTTTCTTTCCAACTTGAGAACAATTTTTTCTTCTTCTTGATTTCTCTCCAAACTTGAGAACATAGCAAAAGAAAGTCAGGGCCTTGAGATCTATGGTTTGGAAACTTCAGACAGTGGGTATTTGATCCTTAACGACGTCCTACCATAGTCATTGGAGCAACGATTGCTTAGCTTACAACGGTAGCCCTTTTTTCATAACATTGGGGTGCACGACTGGTTGTTGGTACCATTTTGGATGTTATATAATATAGGAGTCATGCTAGTGTTTCTCACACTATAATGGATTTTTTTCTTCTTATTACCGAATTCGATGGACCTCAAACGGTATTAAAGTTGGGAATGCAAGATAGTATGGAAGTCTTCCTAGGTCATAACAAGGCCATGGTTTGTCGGTTGGTGTTTTTTTTACAATCTTGTTGATTTTTTTTTGTTGAGGGATGTTTCTCGGTGAGCTTTTATTTGGATGAAGAGTGGAAACTTCAGAAATTTGGCTGTTTGTTAAGGATTTTTATGTGCAAGTGTTTCAACTGTGTTTTGACGAAGATGAATGATCTGTGTATTTTATTTTTGTTTCCATGTATGTCGATATTTTGCACAGTGCATAGGTTTCAAAGAAATTGATTACGTATTAGGTAAGAGGATAACTGATTATGAAGTGTGGTTGGGTGCCCACTGATCGTTTGAAACTACCAACTACTCCTCTGTTATATTTGGTGTCATTAATTTCAGTCCTCAAGCTTTTTCTATTTCTCATTATCGAGGGGAACCATGTGTAAAGTCAAACTATGCATTTATATTGAGACGAAGGGAGTATTACAAATTAATAAACATGCTTGACACTACTCTTTTGATGTAACCTCTATTGGAAGCTGATTTATCTTTATTGAAGATGTTGTCAAAGCTGTTGTTGTAAGCATGTGATGAGTGAATGACGGTCACTTCCTTGATTCTTTCTGCACTTCCGATTTATTATTCTGTATATGTTTTCAGCTGGCTGAGATAGTGAATCAAGGGAAGTTAGTTTCAGATGAGATAATATTCAACCTGTTATCAAAGAGACTAGAAACTGGAGAAGCAAAAGGTGAATCGGGATTTATTCTGGACGGTTTTCCACGAACTATAAGACAAGCGGTAAGTATCTTGTATTAACCAGACTGAACCATATTAGCTCATTGGAACTTGTATAACCAAGATCATGTTTTTCCCTGTACACAAGTTGTTGATTTGCGATTTCTGAAGCTGAAAACAACCCTTTTTCTTCTTGTTCTCCGCTCCTAGCTTCCTGAGTGATAAACTGATAAAGGGAGAATGTTGCGTTGTTCTTTCACGGTGCATTTGCAATGGTTCCAAGATTAGCCATCCCAGATTTTTTTTTATAATGCTTACTCATCTGATCTTTTGATTTTATGGCACAAATACGAATGAATTTGCATGTCTTGATTCCCTTCAACTGGAGGAACATAGTCATGGTTATGCAAAGTTTGTGTGCAAGTCTATATAATTAGAAGTTGGCCTTTTGGGATGGTCTTATGGGTTTGTACTATAGTACTTAAGTTATATGGATCGCCATTGGAAGTGGAAAAGACAAGGTTACTACTCCCCTTATTGGAACATAATTGCAGTTATGTACATTCCAGCTTATTAAATCATAATTTTTTTATCTCGCATTTGTTTGCTATCACACATTTCAGTTTATTTTGCTGCAGGCGTATAATCCCATCTTTGTTATTCTGTACTTATGCTTACCATTTGTTGGTTCATCTTCACTTTGCTTTGACAAACTGGCACAGACCCCCTAATGAACCTTTGCTTTTCTATAAAATCAAAAGCAATCATGGAAAATAAAACATAAATCAACAATATATTGCACAACTAATTAATTATCTATTTATTGGAGCGTACTCAGAAGCACCTTGAATTGAAAGGGTTAGAAAAGAAAACAAGAGGGCAAGAAGCTGATGCCACTCTTTCAGAGGGTGGGCCAGTGGGTGAAAGAAAGAAACCTACTTGCATTGTGCAACATGTGTATGACCGTTGCAATAAGACTAAAGTTATAACCAAAGTAAGAACAGTTGCGATTTGCCAATAAGACCGTACAAGCATTTGAATCTTTTGTTCCATTTTTGTGCCTTCATCATGGCTGAAGCTGAAAAGATTTGGGTTTGGAGTTACAAAATGATTGGTGTCTGGCTGTATTCTTTAGCATGTTAATATGTGGTGCCATGGATTTTCATTTTCATTTTCTTTGTTTTTTTGTATATCTAGGAAATTCTAGATGAGGTGACAGAAATAGATTTGGTGGTCAATCTCAAACTTAGGGAAGATGTATTGGTTGAGAAATGTCTTGGCCGAAGGATATGCAGTCAATGTGGAAAAGGTTTCAATGTGGCCTCCATTAATGCAAAGGCCGAGAATGGTAGACCTGGAATGAGCATGGATCCACTTCTTCCACCATCACACTGTGCCTCCAAGCTCATTACTCGTGCTGATGACACCGAAGAAGTTGTCAAAGCCCGACTTCATGTGTACCAAGAAACGGTATTGTTCTTTCTTTTTAATCTTTACAAATTACAAGTCATTGTTACCAATGCTCTAAAGAGAGACATGGTAGATTTTTTTGGTGGAATTAAGTTTTCCAAAACATCGACACTGTTTAGTTTCGACTAATCTCATGGTTTCAAGAAGGCATCGTGGGTACTTGTTAAATGTCTAAAATACCCTTAAATCCTTGAACATTGAATATGATATAGAGTAGGGGAGTTTAAATACCCAAATTAATTGCAACAATTTTTATAGCGACTACAAGGGGTAAAAAGGTAACTTTGAAAATTTACTTTGATGCTGCTAGATGATTCTGTAACTAACATTTTTGGTTGAACCAAAGATGATGAATTATTTTATTTCTGTTTGGTTCAGAGTAAACCCGTTGAGGATTTCTACAGAGATCAAGGGAAGTTAATGGAGTTTGATCTGCCTGGAGGGATCCCGGAATCATGGCCAAAGTTGCTGGAAGCCCTTAACCTTGATGACTATGAGGACAAAAGATCAGCCATGGCATAGTTTAGCTGTGATTGCTCTAAAACCGATCATTATTTGCATGCGTAATCCGCATGCTGAGCAAATTTTGGAAGAAAGAATAATGAAACTACAGTTACATTTTGTTGGTATGTTTTTCTTGTGAAATAACCAAACAAACATGAGGAAGCTGTCAAGTTATGATGGCTGCTGCTTTGCTTTTAAACATTTGTTGTAACATTATTTACAAGGAGAGTCAAGTTAACAATTAATTAGAGAGCCTTTCTAAAGATAGAAAAGGTTTTCTTTAATAGGTTGGTCTTTTGTATTACAAACTTCTATATGAACATGACCAGTATTATTAAGTGTATAACCTTAAATTATATTTTAGTTAAATTCATGACCTTGTGATGAACATGAAACCATTTTATTAATAGGCAGGAGGTAATGGATTTAATGAAAATCTCAATTAAGGTTATATATTCAAGGCTTAGCAACTTAATGAGATTTACAATTTATTCGGTCAACTATATACGATAGTTTAGTAGTGACTTAATGATATATAGAGTCTATATGTCATAATAAGTGAAAAAAAATTTCCATGCATTAGCCAAAAAAAGCATGCATTTCGCCAATTTGTGAGGTTTTTGGCAAAATACCTAAAAATTGGACCTACTTCTAAAAAAGTTGTACCTATCTTGAAAACTTGTATCCATTTTCGCCAACCCCAAATTCGCCGATTATTTTTTGAAGTTCAAATGCATTTTCAAAATTCTTTGTCCTGTATATTCTCTTGTTTTCTTAGATCAAATACAACCATCTATTCATACTCTCTCAAACAAATATGAAATCACGTAGTAGTGATAATGTTGGCATATATCTTTAGAGCGGTGGTTCGTTGTAGACGGTTAATAGTGTTACTGAGCATATGTCATTAAATGATTTTTGTAAAATAATTTAAACTCACGGCCTAAAGCTAACCTTTTTGCCACACGTTTAACCAATGCAGAATATGTTACGGGCGAAGGTAAAGGTAATATATGTTTCGATGCTCCTAATGACATATACATGGTAATACTATTAACCGTGTGCAATGAACCACCACTTTGAATATATACGCTAACATTATTACTACGAGTCTACGACATGATTTTATATTTGTTTGATAGAGTATGAATAGATGACTGTGTTTGATCTAAGACAACAAGAAAATACATAGGACAAAGAATTTTGAAAATGCAATTGAACTTTAAAAAAAAAGGTTGGCAAAAATAGTTACAACTTTTTCAGAAGTGGTTCCTACTTTTAAGGTATGTCGCCAAAAACCTCACGAATCAGCTAAATGCATGAAATATTTTCCACTTTTTATGACATGTGGGGCGCTATGTAAGCATTTAGCCAATTTGGGGAGCTATGTAAACATTTAGCCAATTTGGGACGCTAGGTATTTTGGTCATTTAGGTAACTTTTCCTAAAAAACATGTTCATTCCATATATGAAAATACTCACTCAAATAGAAACATCTTCAATCTATACAGACAGATTAGTCCACACATGCAGTTTTATCCATATCAGCACATATAATAAAAATGTGCATCATAGACCAAACTATCTGGTTACAATACCTTCTCATTCTGACCTATCTCAAATTCTTGCGTTTAACATATGTAACTGTCGATTCGGTTTTGGGTCTCGGTAATTTAGTTGACTAGTCAAGGTTACTAAAAAAATGAAGTGGTATCAAATTTTGTGTTTGAATAATTTTTTTAATCAATTTTCAGTATTTAAACATTCACAATGACATTCAATTTTACATATCATATAAATTATTACAAAAAATGTTCCAGAAGTAATAAGTTATCTCAAACAGAACAACTTAATATACATGATTTAATGTAAAAAATAAAATAAAACCTCTATTATAAAAGAGTTTTGAGTAAACTACGATTTTAGTCCCTGTGGTTTGATGTCTATAACGGTTTTAGTCCCTGGTCTTTTAAAACTGCTTTTTTCATCCTTATGGTTTGTATTTTGCTTTCATTATCATCCCTCCATCCAACTTTGTTAAAACTAGGTTAAATCTTCCAAAAAAATTACATATTTGGTCCTTGTGGTATATCAAAATTTACATTTTTATCCTTAAATTTCATAGTTTACATTTTTTATTTTTTACTTTTTATTTATTTATTGTATTTCATCAAGGCATTTATTTTCTATTAATAATATTTTATATTTTCAATATTATTATAACTTTAATTATAAAAATAATCAAATAACTTCACTAAAAATATTGATAAATACATGATATCTTTTCAAAGTTTATGTTTAAATCTCCTAAAATTAATATTTTTAACTATTGATTTATTAAAGTTTTTTATTTATTTTAAATTCCCATTGAATTTTTTTAATAAAATTCGAAAAGAATAGTCTTATTTTATATCAACCAGTTGTTACTTTTGTTAAATGCACTTTACTCCCATTATTTCATATTTTTATTTAAACTTTAGTTTTTATTAATTAATTAAGTTTATTTAATATTTAAATTAAACATACAAACAAACACACACATATATATAAACCTTTGTTTATATAATAAGACTATTTTTTCTAGAAAACAAAGGTTTATATGTGTGTGTATGTATGTTTAATTTAAATATTAAACAAATTTGATTAATTGGTAAAATATAAAGTTTAAATAAAAATACGGAATACTGAGAATAAGTGCATCTAATAGAAACAACAACCGGTTGTTATAAAATAAGACCATTTTTTACAAAGGTTTATGTGTGTGTGTGTGTGTGTATATATATATATATATATATATATATATATATATATATATATATATGTTTAATTTAAATATTAAAAAAATTTAATTAATTAATAAAAACTTAAAAACTAAAGTTTAAATGAAATATGAAATAATGGGAGTAAAATGCATTTAACAAAAGTAACAACTGGTTGCTATAAAATAAGACTATTTTTTTTTATTAAAAAAATCAACGGTAGTTTTAAAATAAATAAAAAGCTTTAATAAATCAATAGTTAAAAATATTAATTTTAGGAGATTTAAACATAAAACTTTGAAAAAATATAATGTATTTATGAAGTTATTTGATTATTTTTATAATTAAAGTTATACTAATAATATTGAAAATATACAATATTATTAATGGAAAAAATAATGACATGCCGAAATACAATAAATAAAGAAAAATAAAAAAATGTATACTATGAAATTTAAGGATAAACATATAAAAATTGATATACCACAAGGACCAAATATGTAATTTTTTTTTGGAAGATTTAAACCTAGTTTTAACAAAATTGGATGGAATGACGATAATGGAAGCAAAATACAAACCATAGGGACTAAAAAAGCATTTTTAAAGACCAATAGACCTGACAAACGTGTCGTGTCGGATTCGTTTTTTTGGAAAGGGTATCCGTGCCGGTTCAAAGTTAAACGGGTTGAGAATATCTAACCCTAACCCGACCTGTTTAATAAACAAGTTAGAAAATCCCAACCCTAACCCGACCTGCCTAACCTGACACGACCCGCCTAACCTGTTTAACATTTATAAAACTAAATTGAAAATTGAAAATTCACAAAAAAAATACAAATCCCAAATTCAAATAAGAGTATTAGACACCCAAATTTTATAGTTCAAACTTATAAGTTTTAACAAAATATAAAACATTAAAAATTCAAAGCATTAAAAAGAAAACTTATAATATATATATATATAGGGGTGGTATCAATTGGAAACCAAATTTCATTGGAAACTTTGGAAACCAAATTTCAGCCATTGATCTTTATAATCAATGGTTAAGATTCATTTGAATTATATATAGTAATAAATTAATTAATTTATTAATAATAAATAAAAATAATAGATGAAAAGGGTAAATATGTCTTTTGATTTTGTGTCTCAAATATGACAAGAAAGATTTATTTTATTTAGATTACTTGGAACCAAAATAAAATTTCCCACGCAATCTAAATTTTGTGATGAAACAGAATGAATTTGTGGATGACAGATTTCATTGGATTACAGATTTCATCACGTTCATCGTGTTAGCATTATTGTTTCATAATAAAAATAGATTCACCAGGTTCATCGTGTTAGCATTATTGTTTCATAATGAAACATGATGAATTTGTGCCATTTTTGTTAACTTCCCATTTTTGTTTCATTACCTGTTCAGTTGCATATCCGTGTATGAAAATAGATTCATCAGGTTCATCGTGTTAGCATTATTGTTTCATTATTACCATATATAAGCTAAATTAAAATTAAATAATTTACCTGAATTAAATATCTCATTTTTAAATTAATCAATGATTATTATTAACATATATAAGCTAAATTAAAATTAAATAATTATTAATATAATAATAATAACAGTTACCATATATATTATGAAATAATGTAAAAGACAAAAATAACCTTTTCAATTAAAAATAAAAATAAAAAAAAGAAATTCACTAATTGGTTGATTTCGGTTTCCAAAGTTTCCAATATAATATTGGTTTTCAATTGATCGCTCCCCTATATATATATATATATATATATATATATATATATATATATAGAGAGAGAGAGAGAGAGAGAGAGAGGCACCTTCAAATACAAACTTTTTAATGGTGCAAACCATGCAACCCACTTATCTACCACATATTTTGTTTTTATCTTTTTAATAAAAAAATGGGAAAATAAAATATGTGGTAGACAAGTGGGTTGCATGAGTTTGCACTATTAAAAAGTTTGCATTTGAACATCCCTCTCTCTCTCTCTCTCTCTATATATATATATATATATATATATATATATATGTGTAGGGTACAAACTATGCAAACCAATCTTAGCCGTTCATCAAGTCTAATGAATATATGATTTTATTATGTTTCCTAATTTAAAATCATGATTATAATGAATAAACTTAACATTTCTTAATTTAAAATCATGATTATAATGAATAAACTTAACATTTCTTAATTTAAAATCATGATTATAATGAATAAACTTAACATTTCTTAATTTAAAATCATGATTATAATGAATAAACTTAACATTTTCCATATATATCACAATCATTATTAATGAATCATAATCATTATCCATAAATATATCTATTGTTTCCTAATATAGTGGTTTGCATAGTTTGTACAAATTGTTTGGTTTGCAAAAGAAACGCACCCTATATATGTATGTATATATATAAATATATAAACGGGTTTTTCGGGTCATTTTCAAGTTGAAAATTTTGAAATTTTCGTGTCGTGTCGTGATCTTATCCGTGTTTACTTAAACGGATTGAAATGTATTACCTAAACCCGTTTATTTCGTGTCGAGTTCGTTTTTGCCAGGTCTAAAGACCAGGGACTAAAACTATTATAAATATCAAACCACAGGGACTAAAATCGTAGTTTACTCAAGAGTTTTTTTTAAAAAAAATGAGATCGCCATCCGTGGGACTCGAACCCACGACCACGTGGTTAAAAGCCACGCGCTCTACCAACTGAGCTAGAACGGCTTCTTATTTTTCTGTTGTTTATTAATAACTTTAATACTGTATACATATTTGTAAGATATATAGTTGATATTCATTAAGCAAAAAGTTGTTTTAGAGGGTGTTTGATTATAATTATTAAGGAATATTTAATTGGATTAAAAATAAATAGTGTTTTGGTTTTATATAATATAATAGCCTCATCCTTTTATATACGAGTCCAGATTTTCATTTAAGCTTACATTCGGATGGAATTGAATTCCGTTATTTTTATAAATTTATAAAAACAAACAATAAAAATTGTAAAATAATTAAATTTTCTTTTTACTGATTGATTATTACCAAGCAAGTGGTTTTAACGTATTTTAAAATATCACTACAAACAAATCCTATAAAATCTCGTAAAATGCCAATTATCCTGACCCATGGAATTTTAAATTCCATGTTTGTGGGATATCAAATCACTCCAAATCCTATTAAATCCTTCAATGAAACCCTCCAAATCGTACAAACCAAACGGGATCTAAGAGCATCTTTAACGAATTCTTTAAATTGAAGAAAATGGGGATTTTGGGCAAAAATTTTCCAAATGGAGAAAGTAATAGAGATAGTGTGAAAATTTTCAAATTTGGAGAAGTCTTAAAAACTGATTATCATGATTTTTTAATTATATTCTACTAATAAAAAAACTTGAAATTAAATGACTAGAAGAGATAAATAATATTTTATTAAATATATAAAATATTTTAATAATATAATTAATGTTGTAAATTTAAAATGGAACACCATTGTAGAATGTAGTTTTTAGAGATTTTGAATTTTGATTCTCTATTTTGTAGAAATTTTGGAGAATCTATTGGAAATGTTCTAACTTGATATCATGTAGTGTAGAGACGTTTTAACTGCTTTCAACTATAATTCTCATTGTATGAAACTATACTAGAATTGAAGCGTACTCGCACAATGCGGCGAGATACATCACGATTTTAATGTTTTTCTTTTATTTTTTGTTTTTTTGTCGATTCACAATACAATTTTGTATGATTTTGAGAGAGTGATAATGGTTTTATTATAAATCTTTTTAATTTAGGCTTAATAATATAATATTTTTTATATAAAAAATTAAGTATTTTGTTAGAATTCAATAATTATAGTATATTTTAAAATCATTTATATTTAAATTGAAATATTTATCCTGTTTTGATTATGTTTATCAGTTAGTTAGGAATTCAAACATATGACTTTAGAAATTTGTACTCATGTATCATGACTTGTAATCTTGATGTTTAAATAATGTGTATTAATAAACAGTACTTAATGCATAAAAGTTTGTTTTTAAGAGTTTTTTCGATAATTTAATAATAATGTAATTTATTTTAGGTTTAATAATATAATTTTTTTAATAAAATAAACATTAAATATTCTGTTAGATTTTGTTTAATTATATTTTTTATTTTTTATATTTAAAATTGATTTTTATTCTGTATTTAATTATACGATGCGTGATTTTAGAGGAGTTGAAGTGAGAAGTGATTTTAGAAGAGTTAATGTGTTTAGAGATAAGGATTGAAAGTTAATAAATAAAATTAAATGTAGTATATTAGTACATGAAACTTTAATGATTGTTTTTTTAAGAGATTATAAGTTTTTAGCATAAAATAGTGGTACATTAAGTTTTAACAATTGTTTTTAAGAGTTTTTTATACATTTTTTTATAATATAGTATAGATACATATTTCGTAGGGGTGTTAAAAAAAACGGGAAAATTGAGAAACCGAGCCGAACCGTTTGATCCGAAACCGAAAAAACCAATAACCGAAAAAATCCAAAAATTAAAAAACCGAAAAAACCGGGTATTCACGGGTCGGTTTCGGTTTCGAATTTTCGGTACCCGTGGGTACCCGAACCGAATATAATGTAGACATATATAATATTTAATTTATATTACTCACTAAATTTGGATGTCCGTGTCTATGGATCCATTGCACTAAAACTCAAAATAAAGCATCTTAACTCATTCATCATTAAACAAATTCATAGATGTTAAAACCAATTTACATGCATAATATTTCTACATGTATACTTGACCTCCATTATGAAGGAAGCCTTGTCAACGCAAACCCATAAACAATATCATTACAAATCCCATTTTGAATGTCAAGATTTATCACAAAATTAACCCAACACTAGAAATACACCAAACCCTAATTTCTACTTTGGGTTTACCAAAATCTCAAGTATGAGAAGTGAGTTTCAAAACGTTTAAAGAATCATGTGATACTACAATTTATAGTGTAACTATAATTTTCCCAACAAAAATGTTCAAGTACCAAAACCATAATCTTCTCATATCACATGATTGGGTCAAGTTTCACAAAACCCCAATATAGAGCCAGGGTGTATAAATGGGGGTTATATTACATAATAAATACATGAGAACAAAGAATAGAAACTCACATTGAAAGGTTATAGGAAACCCTAGTTAATGGATGAAGAAGAGAAAAGGGTAGAAGATGAGCTTGACACTTGGATCTCTAAAATCTCCCAATAAATACCAATGATACTACACCAACCACCTTAATCATCACCACATAAATCCTCCATGAATATTGAATGAAGAGAGAGAGAGAGGAACTTATCCTTTTTCTTCCTCAAAATCGGCTCCAAACAAGAAAAGATGAGAAAGTGAGGAATAAAGGGTCGATTTGAGCATTTAAGAGGTCAGATCCCGTCGGCGACTATGCCTCGCGAGAATGACATGGTCACTCTAGCTTGGCACTGTCGCCCGAGATAAGTACCTCGCGGTACATTCTCAGCAATTGTGCCTCGCGAGAATGACACATGTCATACTCGCTTGGCACTGTCGCACACCACCACCACCTCTCGGTACGCTCTCCGTGGTTGTGCCCCGCGAGAGTGAGCTTTGTCACAATCGCGGGCACATTCGCCCCAGATGTACCCAAGTCCATTTTTCGTCCGATTTCGACCCAAAAACTCCCGATCTCAATACTAAATTCGATAATAAGGAAAATGCCACATTATGGACGTACCGAAAACACGGATATTACATTAGGATAGACAAATAATATTTTATGAGTTGTATTGAATATTTTAATAATATAATTAATTGTGTAATCTCCAATATAGAGAATCTGTTGGAGATGAACCTGATTTTTTAGAGATTTTCACTTTTTACTTTTTCATTTTGAAGAAGCTGTTGGAGATACTCTAACTTAAAGCATCTCCAACAGTTTCCCCAAAATTTCTCCAAAATGGAGAATCAAAATTCAAAATCTCTAAAAAAAATTATAACCATCTCCAATAGCTTCCCGATTTTAGAAATAAATCATTAATTATATTATTAAATATTCTATATATTTAATAAAATGTTATTTCTCTCACATAAATAATTCATTTGAAAGTTTTTCATTGATGAAATGTAATAAAAAATAATTTCTCTCTTTTGGTAATCATTTTTTGGAATATCTTCAAATTTGGAGAAAAATGTATTATTTCTCATACTTTCTCCATTTTGGAGAAATTTTTGGGAAAACTGTTGGAGCTCATTTTATACAAAAAAATCTCTATTTTCTTCATTTTCTCTAAAATGGAGAAACTGTTAGAGATGTTTTTTTTTTTGAAATTATCAACTATAAGTTAAGCTTATCAACAAAAACATAGCCCAAATATATTCTTTTTTATCTCATCTAATTGATGTAAATGAAAATTTGGTATTTGATGTCCTAGCTATATATTGTCCTTATTGAAGATAGTAATTGTGTCGTGGGATGCAACTAGACCAAAGTTCCATTTGTTAGTTATTGATTTCATGTCTAAATAATCGACATACTTGTAAATTAACAAAGAAGAAATTAACATTCCGATTAATTTAAGGGACACAACAAATTAAGCAACACCAATTCTTGACACAAACAACGCTTTTTTCTTATTATATTATTATTATATAAATAAATGACACCCCAACAACAGTTCGATACATAGATCTTATTCTTGAAACAAACAACTTAATTTCTTTTTAAATTGACACAAATTAACCCTCAATGGCTGCCTGCCATTAATTCCTCAAAGCATATCATCGTCGACTTAATTCGATCACTTATCACCCTGCAACAATCATACAGAAACCATTAATTATGAGCAATTATATAATATATATATTTTCAACATCATCTGAATCTTAATTACTACGAATTTACAACACAATATATATTACTTACCAGATAACGTTTTTTGTAGAATGGAACAAGGAAATCAGGATCAACTTTAGTGTCGAGATAAGCATCAATCTTGTTGAGTTCTTGTAACCATGCTGCTACTTTTGGCCTGCCTGAAGTAATATCATATTTGAATGCCTCTTTTAAGAATACATCAACCCTTTCCACAAATGGAATATAAAAAATGTCCACCTGCAATATATATATACAAACTCATGAGTCTTCACATATATATATATATATATATATATATATATATATAACTGAAATTAAGTAATTATACTTATTCATGGGCCAAAAAGATTTATATTAGGAATCTGTACATATATGTATTAGTTTAAGTGGAGAGATATGATGAATTACTTATATAACCACTCACCAAACTGATCAGTTGTCCAAGTAAAAAAGGACCTTCAAACTTCTCAAGAGCTGATTCCAAGTAACCAAAAGCAGCATCTGATCATATCCAGATCTATATAATCAGCTTAGATGATCGATTCAATGCAATTAAAAAGGTTTCATGTGCTTTTATATATATAATATATATATATATTATTTATACAAGAATATATATATATATATATATATATATATATAAGAAATGGCCGAACAAGAACACTAACTATTTAAAAGAACACGAATAATAACAAAATCACTAGCGATATTACATTAACGTGCAAAAAAGCCATGCGGACATGAAGCCGTGGCCAAAGTCCTTTTTTCGTGTGTTAATGTAAAATCACTAATGATTTTGTTAGTTTTCGTGTTCTTTTAAATAAGTACCGTTCTCGTGTTCTCTTTGTGTATATATATATATATATACACACACAAATTAAGAGAGAGATCAAGGTTTTTGCGTGACAGTACCAGCTTGTTTCGCAGTATCTCCTTTAAACGAAGCGTAGGCTGTATCAATAAATGTGTTGGCGTATGCCAATAGTTCCTCAGCAAACTCTCTTTTGGCAGCCTCCTGCTTGCAAATTAATATTAGTATATACACACACACACACATATATATATATATATATATATATATATATATATATATATATATATGGTTGCTTGGTACAATAATTCAATTGAAAAGAGAACTGATTAAAGGGAAACTAATTAATTATGAGATATATAGAGATCTGAAATTAATCTTACTTCAGGTAGTAATGCAGGCCCTTCAAAGTGAGCATCTATATATTTCAGCATATCTATGCTATCCACAATGATTTTGTTGTCATCTTCAAGACATGGTTGCTTAAACAAAGCAAACTATATATTAACAAACAGTATTCACGGGTCCAAAACTTATCAAAAGATGAACATCTAAGTTTATTTGTTGCAGTTTTCATATATAATTATTTCATACTCTTTTCAAAATTAGAAAGAAAAAAAAAAATTACCTTATTTTCAGGGCAGACTTTCTCCTTATACCAAATGGGCCTGTTAGCCCAGTCTACAGGAACAAGCTTGATCTTGTCTTGTAGTCCCTACATATATATATATATATATATATATATATATATATATATATATATATATATATATATATATATATATACACATTAAACTTGGTTGTTAGCTTACTAGTTTATCAACTAACAAACAACTAACTTATCAGTTACCAATTAGTTTTTCAGCTAACAAGTTACCTTGTAATTCCTGGTAATCCAAGCACGTTGTGCAACGGGGCATTGGTAGTTGAGGTATAACCTTCCATAAAACAAAATCAAACTATTTTTTTAGATATCCTCATAACCAAAATTACCATCTGAATACAAAATAAAACTTAATTGATCATCGTCACATATATATATATGACATAATACATGATATACCTAGTGGTTCCGTCAAACACAGCAGGTGGTTCAGAAGTAGAATCCAAAGTTGGTGGAAGAACCTCTTTCACATTTCTACAAACCATGCACCAAAATCAAAATTCAAATTGAGAAATATATATATATATATATATATATATATATATATATATAGAGAGAGAGAGAGAGAGAGAGATATGTTCTTACGAAGTTGCCATTAGCAGATGGTTGGAGAATTAGAGTTGAGGAGGATGGATTTTGAGAAAGACAAATTAAGGTAGAGCGATTTGAGAGAGGAAGGGAGTAACATGGGTATTTATAGAGGGGAGGTGTTAGGTTTGTATGTATAATAATATATTATATATTGTATTATTACTATATATAAATAATATATTAATATTGTAATATATGTATAATTATTTTATATTATAATATATAAATAATATATCATATATAATTATAGAGTAAACTACGAATTTGGGTCCTTCGCTTTTAACAGTTATAACACTTTTATCCCTATAGTTTTGAAAATACACATGGTTATCGTGGTTTGCTAAATCGTTTGAATTTGTTCTATCTACCAGTTGACTGTTAGAGAAAAACCCGTTAAATGAGAGACATCATAGTCTTTTTTTTTTGGTTTTTTTTTCTCAATTTTAGTTAAAAATACAAAAATTCTTTAAAAACTATTCCACTAAATTCATAACAAGTGTCTTACCTTTTTTTCTTTTTCGAAATCCCATGAATCCTTCCAGACTCTGGTAGTCATCGTCTCCAGCGAAACACATGTAATTGTCTCCAAAATCATATGTAAAATCTCAAATCCAAACCATAATCAAATATCAAACATCAAACTCTAAAACCCTAATCCATACTTTAATGAGAGAGATGATCTCCAGAGGAGGGGGATGTGTCAGTTCGTGAAGCCTGGATGCAAATGGAAGGGGATGGCTTTATGGTGGTGATCAACATCGACTTTGGTCGCAGAAAAGAATGAAATTGAGGGAGGGATGGGGAACCATGACAACTTAATTTGTTATGTAAATCACGGAAAGGGGTAGTTTTTTGGTGGAAGCCACTGGAGAAGTAGATACGTGCATAAAAAAAGTGACGGGGAGGAGTTTCATCTGACAAAGGAGGGGGTTCATATCTTCTATCTCAATCTGTGACATATAAATATATATTAGTTACATTTTAAACACAAAATAAAAGAAATAGAAAAAAAAACTATACTTTTGTAAACCAACTACGACCGTCTTGTATTTTCGAAATTGTAGGGATAAAAAATGTTATAACTAACAAACCATGGAGACCAAATTTGTAGTTTACTCTGTAATATATTTATATATAATATATGAGATTTTATATTAATAATCATATATAATATAATATAATATATATGGTAATTTATATTAATAATATATATTATATATGGTGATTTATATATCATATTGATAATTTATAATAATTGGGGTCTTATTTTGAAAACTTTTTAATTTAAAAGATCCGAGATATTCAATTTAGATTATAAAAAAATAATTAAAAAATAAAATATAATAAAGAGTGAATTGTGGATTTGGTCCTTGTGGTATTCAATTTATTTTGGTCATGGTTTTTCTGACTAACTCTTCCATTAACTTTGTTAAATCAATGACCATTTTAGCCATTTTACCTATTTTTTGTTCTTTTTTTATAAGAAAAATATAAACAATATTTTTATACACACATGCACACACACATGTATATATATATATATATATATATATATAACGATATTAAAATAAATAAAATAAGACATTATTGTATGATTTAATTGTTTAATTTTTTTTAAATTAATTATATTAAATACGATGTAATTTTATTATTTTATTGTAATTGTGGAAAAATATATATAGTTTTATTGTTTTAATTAATTAAAATTTCAATTTAAACAAATCAGATCATAAAACTATATCTTATTTTATTTAGAGTGAATAAAATAAAATATTATTTTATGATTTGATTTATTGAATTAAAATTTTAATTAAGTTAAAGACGATTTAATTATATTGTTCTTTTATTATCATTGCAACAAACAAGCTTATTGTTGATATTTTAACACAAAAAAATCATTAAAACCCGTTGAGAAATGAACTTTAATTTTATCATACTAAAAACAATATGAAAATTGATTTTGAGTTTTTGACTGAAAAACAATATGAAAATTGGAGCTTCTAATTTTAAGATGATAAAATTATAGTTCATTTCTCAACGATTTTAAATGATTTTTGGTGTTAAAATATCAACAATAAGCTTGTTTGTTGCAATGATAGTAAAAGAACAATATAATTAAATCGTCTCTAACTTAATTAAAATTTTAATTCAATAAATCAAATCATAAAACCATATTTTATTTTATTCGATCTAAATAAATAAGATATAGTTTTATGATCTGATTTGTTTAAATTGAAATTTTAATTACATTAAAACAATAAAACCATATTTTATTTTATTCGATCTAAATAAATAAGATATAACAAACAAGATAGCAAAGTGTTGGAGAGGTTTAGAGAGCAAAAACCCAATTCTTTCTATTTTTAACAAAGTTGTTGGAGATGCTCTGAACACCCTAGTAAAATTTTTTCTTAAGATTATTTACATTATGTTCATAATGTGTACACATTTAATTGTATGTGTGTATGTTACACAAAGAGAGAAAGAAAGAGAGTAAATTCCTTAAAAAATGCTTTAATTTTTATTAACAAATAATGATAATTATCATTTAAATTATTTCATTAATTAATAACATTAATTATCTTAAATTATTAGCTTATAATTACATCTTATGGATCTTACAAATTTTGGAGTAAATAATATATATTATTTACAAAATATTATTAATATAAGATATAAAATTATATTATATACAGTAATAAATAATATATATATATAATATTATAATAAAGTTTAAACGAGAACGCTAACTATTTAAGAAAACAAGAGAAAGACAAAAAACAACAGATCGTTTACAAAATCATATGTGATTTTACACTACCCGAAAAATTCGGATGCGAGCGATGTCAACCGCGACTCACATATCGTGCATATAGTCGCGTGACTCATATATGATTTTGTACGTGAATCATGTATGATTTTATATGTACTCGTTTGTTTTCGTGTTTTCTTAAATAGATGTCGTCCTCGTTTGAATCCGCCTCTATAATATTATTAGTATAAATTATTATATTTTAGTAAATATTATATATAATTATATTAATGTATATAAATATAGGCAAAAAATTAATTTGCAACTCATGTAAATCTTACAGCCCGTGTGACAGACATATTAACCGTTAGATTAATGATAAGCGGTTATTTTTTTTAAAGAAAATATATTATATTATGAACGAGTCTAAAGGAGAAAACAATTAATTTGAAATAAACTCAAGAATGGCCAAATCACAATTCACATGTGATGTACAACACGTCGAGAAATGTCGTATTGACGAAACATTGCACACGTGAATTTTCACGTGACCTTGGTTGCTTTGACTAGTTGTCCTTATCCTTCTGAACGTGTTACCCTTCTCGTATGTGTCGTAAGTTGACTGTCTTCTCGTCTGATTATCCTTTTATTAATATATTATTATTTTAGGAGTGTAAGATAGTAATTCTATGTTTTTCTTAAGGTGGTTCCACTTTTTTTATGTAACAAAAACCTCTCTTTGTATCTTATTAGTTTTGTCCCAACTTGCCCGATCTTTTTCTAGCTCCATGCCACATGACAAATTATTTTTTTCTCGACCTATCCCATGTAATTTAAATGTAGTTATGTTCATGTAAGTTGTGATTGTAAACCACAAGGGTTGTGACGTACTGATTAAGGCCTTGGAGGATGTGGTGGAATATCCATCTGTCTAGGGTTCGAATCCAGGCGTAAACAATTGTGACCACTGAGGTTTAATCAGGGTTAATGTCTTACAGTCATAATTTACTAAGGGATTAGTCTAGGCATAGGCTAGGACACCCTTCTAAAAAAAAAGGTTGTGATTGTATGCAGTGTCACCACCGGTGCTTCAATAAATCAACGATGTAGCAATCAAAAATCGTAATTTTGTCCAAATACATTTAGCGGGAAGAGATTGAAAAATGAAACATTTGTCAAATAGAATAATCATATATTTGTATGATTATTTTTGTTAGATTTTATTTAAATTAACTAACATAAAACTACACTCTCGAGACAAAAATAACGACCTGGAAAATAACCAATAATGGTTTTTTGATTTAGTATTTGATTATTGGGTGTCATGATCTCTATATAGTTTGATAAACCAAAAATATTCTAAAAGACGTTTGGCTAGATGGATGATTTTTTAGGTGATTTAGGGGTTGTTTGTTTTAAAAAAAACATCTTAATGACTCTTAGGTCTAAATCGTTCAGACCGTTTTACACACCACCTCTTATTAATCATAACTAAAATAAGACTTCAGACTTTAGACCTCTTAAAAAACAAACGACACCTTAATTAGAGTTCGTGAAAGGATTTAAAATGGGAGGAATTTGGATTGATATGTTTGGTTTGTAGAATTCGAAATGGAGTTGAATTGCAATTTTATAAATAATTTATAAAAACAAATTATAGAAAATTTAAATTACAATTTTATTAACTGTTTATTATAAAACAAATATTTTCATTAAAATATTATTATATACAAAACTTACGAAATCCTGTAAAATACCAACAACCCCATAGGATTTCAAATCCAAATAATTTTTCATGAAATGAAATTTAATTCCAATCCCAACAATCAAATTAAATCCCACAAACCAAACGAACAAAGTTTGATCCGTTTTGGAGCATTGTGTCTAAATAAATGGATATACATGCAAAAGAATAGATAATACATTTTATAGATGATAGAAAAGACAACATCGTTCCAACCAACATTTTAATGTGCAATGTTAGAAAACAAACATACGAAGAGGTTGGCAATCATCATATGAAGGAGAATCACTTGGAGTGCGTTTGGAACGCAGACAAAACATGATAAAATGGAACATGACAGAACATAATAAAATAGAACAGTTGTCCAGCGTTTGGCAAGACATGACATAATTGGACAGAACAAGACTAGTTTGGTTAAATGACGAATTTACCCCTGATGAAAAATCATAGATTACGTCATATAAAACTAATTTACATCACTAATATATAATGCAATGGATTATCAAAAACATAAAACTAATTTATCACGATTGGATTTTGGATATGGAAATCAAAACCCAAATTTTAAGTTTCGGATTTTAGGTTGTTTCATGTTTGGGTTGGTCGGGTTTCGGATTGATGTCGGTCAGGTTCAGGTAGTATATAATGCAAAAGTTATATATAAATTCAATCATTTTTTAGAATGAATACAATCGATTGAAATATTGATGAAATCGATAGCAAGTTTAAAATTTAAAAAATATTTCAACAGACTATAATTTATGATTTTCAAAAAATAATTAGATAAATAAATAAATAGAATTTAAAATATACATTTATGTTATTTCGGGTTTTCGGACGGGATGGGTGGCCAACGATCAAACCCAATCCGAACCCAGATATCCTCCCAAATGTCGGGTTTCGGATTATTGGATTTCGGGGTATTCAGGTTTTGCAAAAACGCCTTATTTTTTGTTCGGATGCGGATTCGGATTTCGGACTATTCGAGTTTTGCACATCCCTAGCTTGGAGGCGTGGATGATGAGAATACATGTTTTATGTTTTTGTTTTTAATAAATGGTATATTAGTCAAAATATTGTTGTTCTACTTAGTTCCAGGGGTTGGAGTGGGACAAGTGTGTCCCATGTTTGTTCCACTTAGTTCTAGTGTGTCCCACATATGGTCATGCCAAACATGGGACAAGTCTGTTCTGTTATGTCCTGTTCCACTCTGTTCTGCATACCAAACGGACCCTTGGTGTACAAACTATAGAACATATAATAATATGGTTATGAGGAGAACATCTAACATCCTGATTTTCGTCTCAAACGAAAAAAAGTGATGAACCAGTTAAGAAAAATCAAATCTAGAGTCTGGCTATAGTGCTCACGTGATAATGATCACATCTGTCATGATAGCGCGTCGGTGGTATCTAGAGCATGGTTGTCCATACTATTGTGCCCACACGATCGTGGCATTGGCATGATGGCACCCATTGTACCGAGAGCATGGTTGTCCGGTGCCCGCACAATCATGACATTGACATGATAGCGGGGATGATAACTAGCGGGCTTTGGAGTATAAAGAGTTGGGTTTAGGGCTAGGGTTTGTTATTTTTCTTCATCTCCTTCATTTCTCTCTCAATTATGGCGATTTTGGCAACTTTTTCCACCGAGGAAGCTAGAGTGATAGTAGGTATTGGATCAGAGTTAGACTAGACTCATTTGACATCAATCGAACTCGATGAACCCAATACCCCCTTAATATGTCTCTGCAAGCTGTTTGACTGTTCTCGCTTTCCAAGTATATTAATGTCGTGATTTCAGTCATCGATGAAAGACCTTTATTGCTAGAAAGTTAGGATGCAGATGACGAGATGAATGTGAATGTGAATGTGAATGTGCTCAGTGCTCTTGAAGCAATAGGTCAGATGAACGTCATGCTACTGCTATATGTCATTTTTACGCTCGCATGTGTTTCAAGAACAAATCTCAAACGCCACAACCCAACCTACACAGATTGGGTTCAGTTGAAAATGGATTGTCAAAACACCAAACCCAACCCATTTGTAGTACAAAAGGACAGAAACTAGATTATTCAAAGTTATACATAACAAACCCCAAGAGGTTTATTAACCTAAGACCATTTTTTACTACACACATAACACAATAACACCCAACAACAGTTCTTAAAACAAACAACTTTATTCACCCTTTATATATAATGCCTGCATGCCTGCCATATCCCTCGAAGCATATTATCAACTTCACTCACCCTGCAACAATCATATGAACAATAATATTTCTTCTAGGTTAATCCCCCTTTTCGAGATGATACCAAATGCCCAATCTTACGACTTTGTTAGAAGAACACCAGAAAACCGTGATATATCAAAACAACGCTCACACAGAAGAGAACATAAAACCTAAGGATACCATTCCAAATATGACTTGGACTACACATGATATTTGGGGTCCAAAAGGAGGGTGCACTCCACTTCTTTCATAAACTTTCAATGCATCATGCATGATATATCATGTAAATGCAGAATTCAGAAAGCTACTTACCAGAAAGCGTTTTTTATACATTTGAACAACGTGTTCAGGATCACATTTCGTCTCAACATAGGCATCAATCTTGTTCAGTTCCTGTACATAAGTGCTTCATAGTAAGTACAAAGAATGCGAATGGATAATGCTATGCACCCGCAACATCCAATCTTAAACAATTAAAAAGATGGTTTCATGCCCAATTGTCATGTATTTTACATCACCCTGAAAAAGTGATCTTGTATAATGTACTTCCCAAATTTGAATTCAATGTGGACGTTGTCTTTGTTATAAAGTTCATTTTAGAACAATTTCTCAAGACTAGCCATTTTGAAGTCGGAACTAAATCATTTGACCTTGAAAGTCAAAGTTCTGGCTTGATCGGGAATGGATGGATTAATATTCAAAACCCAAAATGGAGATTAGAAAAAGAAATCCTTCTGTTCACTCATCTTATGTTTTACAGACCAATGACAAACATACCTCTATCCATGTTGCTAGTTTTGGCCTGCCTGAAGTAATATCATACTTGTATACTTCTTGCAAGAATATCTGAAGCCTTTCCACAAAAGGAATATATGCAAAGTCCACCTGCAATTCATAAGTTTGTAGCAATAACTAGTCAATCTTCACATACAGCTAACTAAAAGTAATATGTCGATACTTATTTTTGGGTAACCGTGCATGCCATTCCAGGTTGCGTGCACCTCGATTAATCCCATCGGGCCCTGAAGTGACTCGAACCGGAAACATTTAGGAGCCCGAAAACCTAACCTTTATTTTCCAGTTGAGCTGGCCCTCAAGTTTAATCTATGGATACTTCATGGGCCAAAAAGAAGGAATCCTGGAAGTTTAAGGTGCCGTTTGTTTTTTAAGAGGTCTGAAGTCTGAAGTCTTATTTTACTTCTGATTAATAAGAGGTGTTGCTGAAGTCTGAAATTTGAATCAACAAGATTGTATGCATATGAACTGAGGTGGCGATAAGAGGTTTTAACAAGTTAGGTTACCACTTCTTATTTCAGATGTATTTAGGAGTTAAGAGGTTCTGAAAACTAGAAGAAAAAAAAACAGACTTGAGAGCATCTCCAACAGCTTCTCCAAAATGGAGAAAATGGAGATTTTAGACATTTTTGTACTCCAACAGATTCTCCAAAATGGAGAAAGTAAGAGAGAGAGTGTAATTTTCTCCAAATATGGAGAACTCTCCAAAATCTCAAAAAATAGAGAAATTGTTTTTTTTATTATATTCTACCAATAAGATTTCTTCAAATAAGACGAGTATGAGAGATAAATAATATTTTATTAGATTTATACAATATTTTAATATTATAAGTATTGATTTCATCTCCAAAATGGAGAATCTGTTGGAAATGGATGTAAATTTTTATGTAGATTTTGATTTTTAATTCTCCATTCTGGAGAAATTTTGAAGATGGTGGAGATGCTCTAAAGAGTTTTAAAAAAAAAAAACAGCCAGTAAGTGTACGGATGAAAGCACTCACCAAACTGACTTGTTGTCCCAGGAAAAACGGACCTTCAAACTTCTGAAGAGCTGATTCCAAGTAATCAAAAGCAACACCTGATCCAGGTGTCAGATCTAATCAGCCCTAGATGCAAAAAAAATTCATCTGTTTTATATAATACAAATATAGGCTTTAAGTCACACCAGCTTCTTTTGCAGTATCTCCTTTAAACGAAGAGTAGACTGTTCCATTGAAGGTGCTGGTGTATGTCAATAGATCCTCAGCAAACTCTCTTTTGGCAGGGTCCTACATGCAAATTTTTGTATATATGGTTGCTTGTTACAATTACAAAAGAGTAGAAGAAAGGGAGAAGAGATAGATCTAAAATTAATCTTACATCTGGTAGTAATGCGGGACCTTCAAAGTGAGCATCTACATATTTCACCAAATCTAAGCTCTCTCCGATGATTTTGTTGTCATGTTCAAGAGATGGCACCTTAAGAAAGAAAATATCAACAGCAAACAGTATTGGTGTACGGTGTACAAATCATCAATAGAGATATGCATATGTGCACAAACAAGGTGATATAAGGAGATATATGTAAATGCTCAATAGAGACTATGATAATCCGTTTATCAAAGAAAATCCTAGTTGCCTTTTGATCACATATAATGTAACATCTAGTTGAATGTAGCGAATTCTCAATTATTATAATGAAGATGTGTTGTTCTATATCCACTAATCATGCAATTTAGAACTAATAGACTCAGCGCACTGCACACTCTTTTCATTTTGTAATAGATATTACAAGTGTTTGGAAGTCCGAGTGTCACACATATGCAGAAACAAATATGGACTTCCTGTTGCCTTTTGATCAGAATTCATCTAATCATTTCATGTGCCCAATCAATAATGACCATCCAATAAGGACCAACCAAAAAGACTCGATCAAATTCACAATTAATATCAACATATTTATGTGGTGGAAATAACAGTAGTACCACCCACAAACAGATTATTTTGAGTCTTGAGATACGGAAATAAACAGTTTGAATAAACATCACAAAGTTGAAAAAGAACAGAAAATGGTTTCAAACTGATTTAACCAAGATTAAAAAATAGAACTTGAAATACTTTGTCTCTAAATGCCAAACCAAAACATAATAGCATACAATATAATATATATCACAAAGGTTACCTTATTTTCAGGGTAGACTTTCTCCTTATACCATGTGGGCCTATTAGCGAGGTCTATGGGAACAAGCTTGATCTTGTCTTGTAGTCCCTACATATCAAGACCCAGATAATTAAGAAGGCGATTCTAGTTTTCCAATACAACTCCCACCCAAATTTCATATCTCCAAGTTACTTGCAAGTATTGTCAATCTTTCTGTTTAAAATAAATTATAGCAAATAATCAACCAAAAGTCTTCGAGGAGATCAAACATTTATTCAAGAAATAGACATTTCATAATTCATTTTTCAATCTTGTCTTTAAGCACACCCCATTGTTAATGAACTTGGTCAAGTTTAAAAAATGTTAAGTGGCACTATTTAGTACCTACACTGCTTCTGTGTTCACTTTAAACATTAAAAAACAATAATCATAGCAACTTTCTATATTATGTAGACCATTTCATTCATATAATTCCATATCATGAAGTTGACACAATTTAAAATTAAATTTATATCTCTATCAGCAACTAGGTAAGATGGACTTTGTTTTGTATTGGGTATTTCTTTTAAAAGTGCAGTCAAATGAAAGAAAATCTAAGGTCTCCTGCCTACTTAATCAAGTAATTAAGCCATGCAAATTAACTACATGTTGGGATACATAAAGTAAGGCTTAATTGTTATTCATTCATCTCTTAGTACCTCATCTCTCTTTCTGATTGTTAGCTTTGAATCAAGTCATCAACCAAAAGTTGTTGATGATATACAAATTAACATGATTTTGATGTAAATGCTAGAAGAGATGCCCAATTCAGCTCAATTCTAAACTGTCAAACGAGGTTTTATAAGTTTTGACGAAATCAAAGGGGGTGCTTGGAAGTCGCAATTATAAGTTTGACGAATCTGGTTTTTATTTTTTGAATAAAATAATCAGAAGCTAAAAAGCAGCGGCTGCAACAACACTATTTTTACTTGTGAATATAAAATTAACTAACGATTTTGTTGTAGTTAATTAGGTAATTCAGTAATCACCTTCAAATTCGCACAAACACCTGCTAAACCTCAAATTCTTTATTAAAATCATAATTAATTCAACAAAGGAACTTAATCATAAAGCACAAACATATATAGGTTAACAAATTACCTTATAATTCCTGGTAATCCAAACACGCTGTGCAAAGGGGCATTGATAGTTCGTGTATAACCTTCCATAAACAAAATCAAACTATTCTTTAGATATCCTGATCATCGCAGCAGACTAAAACCAAAAATACGTTCTGAAAGAGAAATCAAGCTCAATCAATCAACATTAACTGATCATATAATACATACCTAGTGGTTCCGTCAAACAGAGGAGGTGGTTGAGAAGTAGAATCCAGAGATGGTGGAAGAACCTCTTTCACGCTTCCATAAACATACACCAAAATCAAAATAAAAAATTAAAATCAAAGTCATAATTCAATTATATATATATACATGTATAGAAAGAGAGAGAAATATGTTCTTACGAAGCTGGCATTTTCAGATGGTTCGAGAAATGAAGTTGCATGACAAAGGTAAAAGGATTTGGAGTAACAAGTGTATTTATAGAGGGAGTATTGTTTTCGGTTTTTACTTTTTAAGGGATTAAAAATGTAATTATGTGTAAGTGATGATGGTATGCCTGCGTCACCACTGACGCTTCACTGAATCGAGGAATATCAGTCCAGATACGTTTTACGAAAAGAAATAAAAACGGAATCCATCCAGATGCATTCCAGATCAATAAGCCGATATTGATTATTGGTGTTGATCTAAACCATATAAATTGTATTGTATCGTACGGTTTACAACGTTTACAATTGAGTTTCGTTTGTATTTTTATCAAAACCTATTCTACATTCAGTGGTTGATTCAGATTTTTTCATTTAAATTGGATCAAATCAAATGCCTGCAAAATCGCTCGATGGTTTTTGGTCGGATTTCGTCATTAGGGGATTTTTTAAGTTTTTTGATTGATTTCGAGAGACTTTTTTGAATTTTTTTTTGTTCATTTCGAGAGAATTTTTTGATTTCCTTGGTACTGAATTAATATATAGGATATTCTTCAAATTAAAATGAACTAACCAAATTTAAATAACCTTAGATTGATCAAACAAGTTGACATCAACAAGACAATAACTATAAATACTCAAAACAAACAAATAAATCATGTAAACAAATCGATGAAATCATGTAAACGCATAACCAAGGTTCAAAATAGCCTGAGGCGTGACGTGGCGGCAAGGTCAAGCCTTAAGTCTTACACGTCACAGCGAGGACGCGACGTTTTTCAAGGCGTGATATAAGACGGCAAATTTGTATGTCATATTCAAAATTATATATATATACATATATGTTTTATATATATATATATATTATTTTAATCAAATAATTATATTAAAGTATGTACATTCATATTGGAAGAAAAAAAATCATATAAATTAATAGTATAAAAATAGTTTTTGATTTAATATTTAAAATAGATCATAGAAAGATAATTTTACAACATTCTTTTAATTGTGAGTCCATAACGTTTATGATTTCGTGAAACTGTGAGTGATTGATTAGATAAATCTATAAAAATGTTAAATCTAAAGTTAAAAATGTAAAAGCACAAAAGATAAAAAAATTAAATTTAAAAAAAAAATTTGAAAAAAAATCATGCTTAGGAAAAACGCCCGCCATTGCACCTTAAGGCGTCATAGTGTGAGCCACACATTACATAAAAGTTTATTTATTTCGTAACGACGGAGACGCCATATCGCGTCATGGCGGCCTTTTTGAACACTTGACATAACATTATAACTAATTGCAAAGACTAATATAAAATTGAAACATTTTTGCAAAGTGCACCTTTAACCCTCAAATTCCTCAAATATCCTGAAGTACCCCCTAAATTTTAGTGGGTACACCTTTTATACCCAAAAAAATTTCTCCACCAAGTACATGGGACCCGCTACACTCTATGTAGGTCCGGCCACGTCTACAATACAGTTTTGAATTAATAGAAAATGGTTCAAACTGCACCACATTTTATATATCTATACTTTTTTAAAAATATATACACATAGGTTGAGATTCAAACGAAAACATTTATGAAAATGCGAGAACATGTATGGGTCTCCAAATTATATATATATATATATATATATATATCAAAATAAATAAACTAAGATATTATTGTATGATTTAATTTGTTTAAATTAAAAATCAATTATATTAAATTAAATATAATTTTAAGGTTTTAGTATTTATGAACACCTAGTTGAATTTATATAGAGATTTGTTAAATTTTAAGTTACAAAGTAGATAGTATGTATGAATCTGTCATTAAGTTAAAATTTAAACAATTGATTTTGAATTTTTGAATGAAAGTAATATGGAAAACGGAACCCCTAATTTTTGGATGAACAATTGGAGTTCATTTTCTTAGTGATTTTCAATGATTTTAGTGTTAAAATATTGATAATAAGTTTGTTTATTGCAATAATAGAAAAAGAACAATAAAATTAAATTTTTTTTAACATCATTAATTTTTTTACTTTAAGTAAATTAAATTATAAAACATATCTTATTTTATTCGCTCTAAATAAAAAAAAAGATATAGTTTTATGATTTGATTTTAATTAAATTAAAGCAATAAAACCATATCTTTTTCCACCACAACAATAAAACAATAAAATTATATCGTATTTAAAAAAATTAAACAAATCAAATCATACAATAATATCTTATTTTATTTATTTTGGTATCGATATATATATATATATATATATATATATATATATATATATATATATATATAGGGAGATGTTCATTTGAGAAATGGTAAATATATGAGAAATAGAGAAGTAATTTTAGTCATTCATCTAGTCAACATTTGCGGCTTTGAACGCGAAGCACCGGATAATTCCTTGTGTGGTCTATAGAAGATAGAGGGGTAATTTCGTAAAATACACGGGATGAGTTCATATATAAATCTGTATGAATCACAAAGATTCATATATGAATCTGTTAATTAGTTCAACTGATTCATATATGAATCTTTGTGATTTTTACAGATTCATATATGAATCACAAAGGTTCATATATGAATCTGTTAGTTAGTTCAACTGATTCATATATGAATCACAAAGGTTCATATATGAATCAGTTAAAAGAGTTCAGTTGTGAATTGCACTGGTTCATATATGAACATATAGTTTATATGTGAATTATACATGTTCATATATGAACACAGCCCGTGTGTTTTGTAAAATTTACGAAATTGTCCTTCTATTTTTGGGATAGCCGCAACTTTTGACCAGTCAAAGCCGCAACTTTTGACCAGTCAAAGCCGCAACTTTTGACTAGTCAAATCCGATCTTGACCATATGAATGACTATGATTACTTCTCTATTTCTCATATATTTACCAATATTTATCATTTATCAAATGAACCAAACACTATATATATATATATATATATGTGTGTGTGTGTGTGTGTGTGTAAAATATTGTTTTACATTTTTATAGGAAAAAGACAAAAGTTAGACAAAATGGCTAAAATGGTTCTTGATTTAACAGAGTTAACGGAAGTGTTAGTTAGAGGGACCATGACCAAGACAAATTGAATACCACAAGAACCAAATCCACAACAAACATACAATAGGGACCTTAGTCAAAAAAATTATCAAAACACAGGGACCAAATCCACAATTCACTCTATATCTCTACTATATATTAAAGGGTTAAAGGGTTCTTGAAAAAGTAGTTGTTGAAAAGTAGTTATTGATATATATAGTTACAGTTTTGGTCCCTTAACTCTTTTGATAAATTTGCTTTATATATTTTAGTTTTACATTTTATATTTTACATTTTCATTATATTAACACATATAAGCATATATTAACTAAAATACGTTAATAAAATAATATTTAATTTTAACAAGTTACACCATTATAGTCGTCTCTTCGATACCTTCGAAATGAGTCCAATATTGAATATTTTTTGATTTAATTATTTTATTATATGTTAAAAATATGTTAAAAAAATACATTTTAACATATCACATTGACATATATATTTACGTTGTATTTTGTGGATATCACATGTGATTAATTGTGGATATCACAAATTTCGATTATTTTGGGATATCACATGTCGATCAATGAAAACAGAATCATTCGACATATATATAATATATTATTTGAAATAAAGTAAAGTAATTGATTTGAAATAAATAAAAATATTATTGAAGACCCTCGTAGACGCAGTTATTCTAACGCGCCAACATTTATCAACTCCAAAGATTTTGGTCATAAAGAATCAGCGAGGCATAACTCCTACTTCCAACGACAATCCCCCCCCCCCCCCAACTCCATATCTTGATCAAATCCCGAGTTTATTTCATCCATACATCGCACAAGTACAAAATGTATTAGACGATGGAAATTGTGAATTTCAAGTCATATCTACTTGTTTTGGTGGTCATGAAGATGCATGGGACACTATCCGTACAGAGTTAATGGGTGAACTAACTGGGTATTGATTACCCAATGCCCACACTCATACACCATTGGACACGTCATACACTTCCAGATGCAATGTCGTAGATTATCCCATACAAACGTAGATTAGATGTGAATGAAGAATATATAGAGCGTACTCGTACTCGTGAATATGTTGATTTAAATGAATTATCAAAGTTGGAATCTGTTGGAATAAAAAAAATACGCAATATATTTATTATGTTTATTATCTTGATGTTAAAACTTACGTTCAATGTAATGCATTTTTTTTTAAATCGATTAACCAAGGTATAATATATGACATATAATAATATAATTAAATAAAAAAATATTCAATATTGGACTCATTTCGAAGGTATCAACGAAACGATTATAATTGTGTAACTTGTTAAAATTAAAAATTATTTTTTAACGTATTTTAGTTAATATATGCTTATATGTGTTAATATAATGAAAATGTAAAATGTAAAACTAAAAGGTATAAAGTAAATCTATCAAAAAAGTTCAGGGACAAAAACTTTAACTATAAATTAAAAATAAAATAAGATGTGATGTGATGTGAGAGGGAATTGAAAATCCATTAAAATTAAATGTTACATTTATCACTCTTATAGTTAATTATTTAATTAACTTTATATCCCTTGTTTTTTCATTTTTTATTTTACACTCTTATCATGTTAACACAAATAATCGTATATAGAAAAAAATGCAATGAAAAAATACGTTTCTTTTTTTACAAATTATACCATTATAATCGTCTCGTCAATACCTTCAAAACGAGCCCAATATTGAATATTTTTTAATTTAACCGTACTATTAAAAACTATGAATATCTGAATTAGTTTGTTTTCTATCCATACGTTTTATTTTTTTTCACTGTTAATGTATTAAAAATACATAATTGTAGATCAACTAAAATATATTAAAAGTATGTTTCATTAGTATTATAAATTCTAATATTATAATTTTTTGGTCAATAATTTTAATATAAACTAATTATTGAATATTTTTATTGGTAGCATAAATATGTAACATTATATATATACTAGGCATATACCCGCACGATGCAGCGGAATGTGAGTAAATAACGAACAATTAATGCTACTTCCTTATAGACATGTCATCAACAATAAACCATGACCTAAGAATCACAATTTATGAAACACTAAACCCTAAACCCATAAAGATATTCAATAATTAGTTTATATTACAATTATTGACGAAAAAAATTATAATGATATAATTTATAATAAGAAGGAAAGGTATTTTACGATAATGTATTTTTAATGTGCTAACGGTGGAAAATAAAAAATAAAACGTATGGATAGAAAACAAATTAATTCGTAGATATTCATGATATTTAATAGTACAGTTAAATTAAAAACATTCAATGTTGGGTTCGTTTTTAAGGTATTGACGAGACGATTATCATGGTATAATTTGTAGAAAAATGAACGTATTTTTTTTTCATTGTATTTTTGTTCATATACGATTATTTGTGTTAATATGATAATGGTGTAAAATGAAAAATGAAAAAACAAGGGATATAAAGTAAATTAAATAAGTAATTGTAAGGTGGTAAATGTTATTGTACAAAAGATTGTACAATAACCGTTTTAGAATTTTTATCTATACTATTATATAGACATATACCCGCACACGATGCGGCGTGAAAAATCGTGCAATCGAATGAACAATTGACAAAGGTATGTATCCGCTCGCAAAACATCTCGAAATCAAAATGACAACAACGTTTTCATTTTAAGTTTGTATTCTTCGTTCTTATCGATACTTTAGTCTATGAATCATAGACTAAATACATTAGTTTTCATTTCGATCTTCGTTGGGTGCACTTATATGTGAATCATAGACTAAAATATCGATAAGGACGAAGAAATACAAACTTAAAATGAAACGTTGTTGTCATTTTGATTTCGAGATGTTTCGCGAGCGGATACATACATTTGTCAATTGTTCCTTCGATTTCACGATTTTTCGCGCCACATCGTGCGCGGGTATATGCCTAGTATATATATAATACCTTTAATATCACATGCAACTCTATTAATAAGTTGCAACAACTTTTTGTTAACCTAGGAAAGCACAAATCGTATTAAAGATGATGTAGCATGCCCTTTACCAAACGCTTATCTATTAAAAAATCAACCTAGCTTACCCTGTCATATAACATTTTTGGCCATCAAAATGGATTCTTGGTAAACATCTTTAACCCGATAAACACTTACCGGATAAGGGTCTTTTCTTTCACTTACTATATAAGACTCAGGGGCTGTTTGGTTGGTTTTCCATTAAGTTCTGTATGGATAAAGTTGTCTGTGTGGATTAATCTGTCTGTATAGATTTAGAAGGTTTTTATTTGAGAGAGTTTTTTCGTAGATGGAAGGAACGTATTTTTTAATGAGAGAGACTAGTTTGGAAAAAACTTGGCTTTCTGCATAAAGCCCCCCTTGAAATCTTACTGAATAAGCCACTTTCTATATCATTAAGCCACTACCAAACAGTCATATATAGTTGACTGAATAAGTTGTGAGTCTCATTAAGCTCATTAAACTCATTAAGCTGCTAACAAACAAGCCCTCATGGTCCTTGCTATGCCTCTTACCAAGCAAAACTTTCGATCAATGTCATGCTCACTCAATAAGGTAAACAAGATGAGTAAGCGCTTACCCAATAAATCTTTAATAAACGTCCCATAGTTTAAGGTTTCTAAACAATTCATTACGTCAACATGATAAAACAGTAGCACGGGCACCCCCTCTTAAATCCCCCCTAGTTGGTAGAGCTAGCCCACCCTAAACAGTGTAAATGTGACCTCAGTGGCCAGAGGCTGGACCATATGTGGTTAGCTGCTACTCTAAGCTCACCATAAGTAGCTTTGGTCGAGCTAGCCCTACGAGTGCTATCATACGTCTCCCCGTAAGTAGCATGGGCCTTGCTTACAGGGACGGACACATAAATTTTTTCATACAGTGACACCATATAATAGAGACAAAAAATAATTACAAAATTTATCGACTTATCTTCATCTTTTTACCGACGTTCAATATTGTCTTATGTGTTTTTAGCATAATTCCATAATTTCGAGGGATTTTTAAAGTTGTTTGCTTGATTTCGAGAGATTTTTAAGATTTTTTTTATCGATTTCGAGGATTTTTTTGGTTGATTTCGATAGTTTCTTTTAGTTTTTTGGTTGATTATGAGGTACAGTTGCACCTTCTTGAAGTTTCCAAAATAATACGGTAGACAGTAGCACCTTCCAAAACGATACGGTTTCACCTTTCACGAACCTAAAATTTTTTACTCTTCGTCGGAGAAATAATACGGTAGCACGTGCCACCGTATTCCACATACTAAGTCCGTCCCTGCCCACCCTAAACAAACCCCATCTTATTTCTGTCCAGTAAGCATACCAAACACACCTTAAAGTTTGATACCTTTGGTACTACAAGTAGTACTACTTCAAGGCTTGTCATGATGCCCCCTGGTTCATAAAAGCTACGATCAGTAAACCGAGGATTCTTCATCGGAGCGCATGAAATGGTACTTGCTTGGCACCTTTGACCGCCCTGCTATCTATATCAACAAATTGAACAGTAGAGTGATCGTTTATCAATCCTTCGCTTGCACAACTCCAGATATCTAAACCAAACCAAACAAACTCTCGGTATATTCTTCTCGAATGTAAGGTATGAAGGGTACAGACTTTACCTCTGTATCAGATTTTCCAGAAAGGCCCCCGGCTTGCCAAATATAATATAGGATCAATATAAAAGAAGTCTGATGCTTGTTAATAGCAGTAACAATAGAAATAAGGTCTATCTGAAGTAAGAACTATAAACATTTCGTCTTTTAACAAATAAAAATGAAGATCACCGAAGAAAAATCCTGTTTACGACATCAACAGGCAGTGCATAAGCTGGATCAATGGCTTTTAATCCTGGATACTCGAGAAGCGAAAGACCTGCAACTCCAAAATACGTATGGAAAACATCAACAGCATCGTCTGGCCTATCTGAAATTCCTCCGTTCTCAGTATCCTGACAATCCAAGATAAACTTAACAAGCTTTTCTTTGTCAATCCAATGAACTCTATCGATCATTATCAAGCTAGATAGGACCCACCACGAATAGCAGACATCCGGAAGCTTCTCGGGGCGCCCGTTTAGGCCTCCGGATTTAACTTGCCTTTCACACAACCACCATCCTAAAAGATCCTTATCGACATAATGTAAAGAACCCGTTATTGCAAGTGCCCCTATGCAACAAAAGATTTGACCCGCGTGAGATTCAGCGCCGGGTGTGCACCCAAACCCGCCATCAAGATTCTTGCAACTTATAATATACTTTACGGCCTTTTCTACATTGATTCTATCCAAACGATGTAGTAGTGCAAGAGAACATATGGCAACATAGGAGAATCTAGTATCTATTTCCCCCCATATGTCTCCTGAAAAGGAACCATCTTCGTTTTGCAGGCTAGCTATGTAGCTCGACACTTTATCGATATCGAGTACATCTATCTTGTCAAATAGTGCCAAAATTTGGATTGCACTAAGGGTGTATAGTACATGTGGATCATGCCCTTCACTGCCACCAAAACCACCAGATTCGTGTTGGCAACTCATAACCCATGAAACAACCCTTTCTTGTTCCACGGCTTCAAGCTTACCTAGGATGTCAAGTGTGGTTAATCCCCAATATGCACCGTTAATTCGGAGATGCTCCATTAGAACAGACTCAACATCATCTTTCCTCTTTTCCACCAATAAGATGTACTTGGCATGCTTTTCAGCTGCTAGATCTCCCATTCTGTGTGATAAAAAAAGGGTATGGAAGGATAGTTCAGGAAGAAACTAACATAAAAGGAGCCATGACTCTATAACAGAACCCAATAGCAAGCAATAGTCAGATTCTATAACTCGAAGTGAATCTCTCAACAATAATACCAACAATTTTCACACGGTTATGATACAAACAAGTTTAATAATATACAACGATAATAAGAGATAAGTTGCTACTTTAAAAATAAACCCCATTTAGTTGGTACATAATTGTTAACCCTGCTTTGCTTTGGGCCCAGACGCACATGAATTCTCCCTCGTCATCTAGATCTCAAACACCATCTATTAGAAAAACATCTTTTCTTGGCATCATGGTACATCTATTTCAACTTTTGCCATTGTTTTGCTTGGTTTAAAACGTTAATCACTTGTGCTGTATTTGGGATATGTTCAGAAACTCTCATTCTTTTGTTTTGGATTTTAATACATGAGTTCTAATATGCTAGCTCAGTTAGATTCATCCTCGATTAAGTGCCTACATACTATCTCAATTTTTACAGATTTGAATCACTAGAAAACAATTCGTTTGGCTCTGAGAAACACCACAGTTTAAGGATAAAGTAAGTAATGCCGGTAGAGTTCCCTGTATTACTATAAACAACTTACATCTAAAGTGATCGACCGTTTTCAAGGAAATTACAGTAGTGTCTTGAAGCATAATATATAAGGTCTAAGATTGGATTTGAAGGGCGATTAAATGAAGCTCTAAGCAAGTTCTGCTTCAACAAAATAACGTTATGAAAAAAGTGATGTACAGAAATGGCAACTGAGCTAACCAATGAATGATTTACACAACTAAAGCCATTACGTGCATAACTGTGGAACAGATTACTCATAATGTTCACACATTTTCAAAATATCTCCTAAAAAGGGATTATTCACCATACGCACAGATCTGAGAAACCATCAACACTAATTTTTAATAGTGAGTTCAGGCTTCAGCTATGAGACATCTACTTAAACAAAGCAGTTAGCAAACTTACATGATCAATTCGATCAATCAGGTCAGAAACTGGACTACTCGGTCAAAAACAGCTGGTCAAGCTAAGTTAGCAAAAACCAAAACTAATTACGGTAAGCCAAGTCTCAATTAGCAATAACATTCTCAAATCTCGGATGTAGAAAGCAAATATCAATTGGTGGAGATACACAAAATCAAAGTTATGAAATTAATTTTCTGCAGAGTAATTATCAAACAAAATCACAATTGATCCATCTCTCAAATCAAATCGAAACCCTAACCTGAGAAGAGAGAATCTGAAATTTGAAACGCTAACCTGAGAAGAGAGGGGAAGATCGACTAAAAATTAAAAATGATCACAATTTGACTTACCGAGAGAGAGCGAGGATTTCTAATCTTTGATTCCTATAATCGCACACAGACTACATACACTCTACAGAGGACTCTGGACACAAAGTATGAGAAAGGTGAGGGCCTCAGGGTGAAAGCTGGACTTTTCCGTCTAGTGTTTGTGTTTGTGTTTGTTTAAAAAAAAAAAAAAATCTTATAGCTCGTTAATAAGGATAAGGAGTTTTTGAAACATTCTAATTTATCAATTTATATGAAACAATTTATGACTTTTTTTTGGTTATTTGAGCAATCTCAAATCTATACTACCTTATAAATGAGATATCCAAATCTCTTAAAACCAATTTTTGATGCACAATGTACAAGTGTTTTCTGCACAATCTCTTAAAATCTCTTAATTACAACTTTAAGAGCGTAATGTACAACTACACTAATGCATAGCATCTTCAACCGTGTCAGTCAACTGATCGCTTCCAAGGGCACGCTTCCTTCTTCCAAAGCCACTCTCTGCTTGCTTCCAAGGCCACGATTCCTTTTCAACCCAAGAATATCGCTTCAAATATGCAGGGGGTTTGGGATGTCATCTCTCTACTACTGTCATCTCTCAAGAATATCGCTTCAAATATTCAGGTCGCCAAAAATTTAGGGTTCTTCCGAGTTGAAAAAGAATTAAGGTACTTTTTGACTGTTTGATTACTGCGAATGTAGAAATAACGAGCAATTCGTCATTGTTCATGCTTAAAAAGTCCGATTTCTTTAATTAGATGCTTCTTGTAGAAGTTCGTTTTTGTTGTAGGAAATCATAAAGAACTCGTTTGTGGGTTTGTGTTTTCTTAATTTATAATGGCTTATAGTTATACCTTCTTCTTTTTTGGATTTTGGGATATGATGCTGGTAGGGTTGTGTTGTATTCTTGAAGAAAGGTTACAGTCGCCCACTTTTATGAAACCTTCAAAAAAGATTAAAGAAAAAACTTGAAGAATTTGCATCTTTCATTTCATGCTTGTGTTTTACTACTATTTGTTTCTAGATATCACCTACTATTGATGAGTCCACGCCTCCTTATTTCCTCTGCAATAATTCCCTTCGATTTCAAAAAAAAAACCTCTTTTTTCATTCTTTCTCACTCTTCAATCTTCTTCAATTTAAGGGATCTGTTGAGTTTCTTCATACATATACATATACATTTGATTTTCTGATATGGCTTCCTTTCCATTTGGCATATTTTGTAAGAGATCTAGGGCTTAGACTCTTGTTCATTGTGTTTGGAGATTAAGCAACAGCAGCAACAACAACAACAACTGCATCTTCTCTCTCCAAACATCTTCACATTGAGGTAAAATATGCAATTACTGTTCATACCCTTTTAGATTCTTGATATTATTATTATGCTTAAGTTTCCATCTTTATTATTATACCTTGGAAGATCTAAAAATTTCATGACAATGTGAACACACACAATTGATGTTTATTATCTTCCCAAACCAGAACTTGAACAATTTCCTACAGATGGAAATTCAAACTGATACATGTCTCCACAGGGCGATTGGATATACATTGTTTCAGATTTAACCAAATCAGAACCTATACTTGTGTTCTTCCACCTTTGGTAGAGTAATTTGGCATATAAAAGCCCTGAAGTTTACAATCATATTTAAGTATCTTAATTTACAATCATTAATGTTTTTGGGAGTTCTGAGTGTAGGTATAAGCCTTTTCATGAGAAACAAAGGATTTGATTTAAAAATGGAAATGTGTATGAAAGGGATATTGATTTTGTTCTACAATTCTTTGGTCCTCATTGAATGGATTTGTTGTATGTGAAGCTTGAATTCAATGTTTTTCTATGTTTTGATGCTTTGTGCTGAAGGGATTTGATTCAACATACCTCACTGTCCCTTTTTTTTCAAAATTATATGCAATCTCAACATGATTCCACTGAGTATAATCACCTAATTTAATTAGCATTTGTGATACAAATGATGTCCAGAACAACAAATGGTAATGCATTTTTAACTAAATAACATGCAATCTTAAAAAGGATTAATTAAAATATTTCGAATTTGATTTTGATAAGTTACCCCCTGCTGTTTCTTCTACCTCTAGCCTTCTAAAACCCCCTGCTGATTTTGATTTTCATGGAGACCGTTTTAGTTTCTAAACCCCCTGCTGTTTCTTCTACCTCTAGCCTTCTCGTATTTCCTTCCCTTTGATCTCACATAGGGCTTGGTGTGGCTTTTATAGCTGGGTTTGTTTGAAATTATGGATCTTGATTAGTGCTAATTGATTATGTTCATCTGTTTCTTAGGTATATTGACTGGTTTTTGATTTTTTTTTTTGGTTTTTATAGCTTATGGATCTTGATTAGTGCTAATTGATGTTGTTGGGTATATCAACTGGTTTTTCGATAAAGATTTTGGCTTTTATAGCTGGGTTTGTTTGAAATTATGGATCTTGATTAGTGCTAATTGATTCTGTTCATCTGTTTGTTAGGGGTATCAACTTGTTTTCGATAAAAAAAAGTTGGTTTTTATAGCTGGGTTTGTTTGCAATTATGGATTTTACATGGTAAAATATCTTGGATCCTTAAAGACGAAGACCCATCTTCATATAATTCTTGAGTAAGTATGGTGGATTTCTTAACCTGTTATATGTTTATAATTGGTATCAGCTTTGAAAGCATTGTTTGATTCATGGTGCTTCTTTTAAAATCTAAGGTATGTGGAGAATGGCTCACTTGCAAACATTATCAAGCCAAACAAATTTGGGCCATTTCCTGAATCATTGGTGGCTGTTTATATAGCTCAGGTTTGTAACTGGTTTTGAATATATCTAGCTGGTCCAAGTCTAGTGTTTCTGACCTTCATGTGTGGGCAGGTTTTGGAGGGCTTGGTTTATTTACATGAGCAGGGGGTCATTCATCGGGATATTAAGGGGGCAAATATCTTGACTACTAAAGAGGTATATATGTTTCTTTAGTGGCAGCTGGTTCACATTGTAAATTCATTTTCTTATTTTATCTTTTGTAGATCTTCTTCCCTACATGCACTTGGGTGGGATTTAGCCCATGCTTTGATATTTGTGTTCACATTAAAGGATTGTGTAGATAAAGAAAGAAGTATTTATATTTATATATATATATATATATATATTAATTATAAAGAAGTATCTTTTACAAACAGTCCATATATTGGCTATAATCCAGTTTGTTTCCAGGTTATGAATTTCAAAACCACTTTTTTCAACCATTGGGGACTGATGTGATTTTGGAGGGATCAATTCTCTTTTTTTTTGGCATTGGATTTCTGAGACTAAAGATGATTCACAGAACCACATTAGGGATTTAGATATTTGTGGATTTGATGAGAAATAACTAAGAAGTATAATGCAAAAATTATAGCAGTAAAAAACATTTTGTGTAATGAGCAATAAATATAATTATATTTTAATTGTTACAAACATGTTTTAGTTACAAATAGTAGAGCACACACATCCTTAGAGTTAGTTTACTGCTTCTATTACTGGCCAAATGTTATACATGTGAGGTTTTTGCATCAGTGATGCACGAATGAAGTGAATGTGTGCAGCTAGTTCTTCTTGCAGTTTGTCTATAGAATGGACATGGCTCTTCTTGATTTTCTTTGTGGCATATTTGCAGGTTCTTTTTGATATATTTTGTTGTTTTAACTCTAAATCAAACCCAACAACGAAGATTTTATTTATAGCATAATTCTATAGTGTTTTTCTGGGCAGCTGTATCTTTCGCTTATCAAGACCATCCCAACCAGTTTGTTTACTCTTCTATTTAATCTCATATTTGTTAACTAATTTATTTTTACTCTTCCATTGTGACTTATGATTACACAGTGATGTTTGTGTGCAAGTAAATCCATTTCATGGCTGTAGCTCTGATGCAGTTATGCTTACATAGTTATGTGTGTGCAAGTAAATCTATTTCATGGCAATAGATCGGTTTCCCCTTCGCATAAATTGTTGCATACGTTACTATTTTGATGAACTACAATCTTACTCGATAAAGTAAACGACCCCTTGGTTGCATATAACATTGTATTGGAATGGTTCTTATAATAGATGCAAATGTTTTTACCATGCATGCAGTGTCGTGTTTGGATAGTTATATGGATAGTTTTTGGAATGTAATTACTAAATATTTGTTTCCACTTTCATTTACAATAATTTGGAATAATGCATTCATTTTCTATTTTGATCTAACTTTCATATAAATTGTACTCAATTGCATCTCGTTGCATCACACGGGTACACTACTAGTACCCCTAAATCACGACTTATTAGCTTATTACTTTTTTAATTTTTGGACCATTTAAATAGTACCGGTCCGTTTCCTGCCGGCTGACCTGGAGTTATAATTCTCATTTAACTTTTAATTAAAACCGCGAAAATATTTGGGTCTAGTTTAAGGGAAAATCTCAAATAACCGAAAAACTAAAAAACACCCTTTTAGACATAGATCCCCAATCCAAAGGATATTAATAATCATCAATTAAATTGATTTAGATTAATAAAAAGGGTATTATAGGAATTTTAGCCACCTTTAGAGCTAAGGAAACATAACAAACTTGGCAACAAAATCGTTGCCTACAATTAGGCAATTTTGATCGATGGCTTAGGAGTAGAAGATTCATCTCAGAAATTTCAGTGCAATTCACATTCACCCAATCGATTAATTGATCGAAATGGAATCAGTGGTAGAAAACGTACATGGAGAACTCGTTAATGGAGAAAATCTGGACAGAGATGGAGTCAATGATGAAGAACATGTTGATTTTGATTCAGAGGCTAACGATTTACAATTAGGTAATCAATCTAAAACATTATCTAAATCGTAATAAAATGATTTACAAACGTTTAGTATGATGATTGAATTCTGATTCAATCATCTGAAACTAATTTATGAGATATCTTACTGGCATGGTCAAATTAAATGGTTGTCGGTCGATATGCACAAGTGCATATACGAGTGAAAGTAAGAATTTATGTTCTTATAAGTTTGTTGTTGTTATTGAACTAACGAAGATAATTGTCCATTGTCATTATGTAGAATCTTACTAGTTTGTGTGACAAATTGATTGAAATAGATCATATTAGGAGTAATTTAAGATTATGCAAATATGCATTTGTGAATGAAAGTACAAAACAGATGGAAAACATGCGCAAGGGCATGTTATGCATAGAATAACATGTTATGTACAGGTGCATGGTATGCACAATGCACAAGTGCATATTATGAACAGATTACCCTGTTATGCATTAAATGAGTTATCGGTATACATGTCATTGTAGCTACTATTTTGGACAAGTGTATTTTATTTGCGCGGCCTAAGGTTTGAACTCGGTTTAAAATTATTTGTGTTTGACCAAATCACACACCCCTATTGTTTTACTAAGTTTGGGGAATAAACTGATGTATACGGGACTTGTTGGAAATTTTATTCCACGACGTTTTGTGGTTTAAAGGAAAGAATTTTGAAGTGAAATTGGTGAAGGTCCCTTTTGGAATTGTACAAACATTTGTTGCATATGTTTTAGTACAGAAAATTATTTTCACCTACATAGTGTAAATTGATACATGCTAGGACCATGGTAGCCCATTTGAAAATTTTGTTGCACGTCTTTTGTTATTGTCATTATTAACGTGAGTATTGATCAAATGAATTTTGAAATGGTTTTGTATGCGTGGCATGGTGATCACTTTGCACACCTACCGAGTAAACGGTAGTGGATTTTTACACGTACGATTAATTGTTATAAAGCTTTTGCATTTGAGAGTTTTATAAAATTTCAAATTGGCATATTAGTTGAAAAATCTTGAACTCATTAGGGTTATAGATTTAAAACCCTATCGTGAAAGGAGTTGTAATTAGGGGCTAAGGAGTCCTGGAGAATTGAAGCGTCGGATGATCTGACTTGTGGCAGTCTTGAATTTTGGGTTTCAGTTTATGAATCGATGCACGCATAAATGATTGAGGTATTAGAATTATATATTCCCCAGTTATGTAAGTGATAATCTTTCCCTTTCTGGTAAAACTTCGGGTTAAAACCTTGTGTGGTTGCTTGCATATGGGATTTGAATTAGTGGGTAACTGTGTGGTATCATGTTATGTGTCGGTGGCGTTCCATCTTGATGGGTATTTGTGAATAATGGTGATGTTATGATTTGTTCGTAAAGCTGTATGAATTTAGGTTTTATTTCTATATTAGGTATCAACTCTAAGTCTCTTGGATATCGACTTAGTACAAGTCGACTTGTTCTTTTAGGTCATTAGTCTTTGGCATGTTTGGAAGTATCCTGATTGGGTCATGAGGAATGCTAGCCTCATAATGGTGGAGCTTAAAGGAAGATTAGATGTTAGTATCTAAGTATTGAGGTGTATGACTTTATTGAGGTGGTGAAGATCTTATTGACGGAATGTTTAAGGTTTGAGAATAGATCGGAGTAGTGTGATAGCCTAATCTCAATGGACCGACTCCCCGGAAAGCGTGTTGGTACGTCCTTGGAAGGGAGGCTTTACCAATACCAAGGGTGAATTATTAAGGATTTTGGGAATTCCTTGGATTGGTATTGATTATCAGAAGACAGATTCAGAATCGTGTTGAACTGGAATGATTTAGTCAATGAGAAGTTGAGGTCCCCAGGCTGCCATGGGGTAGTACGTGTCACCCAAGGTTGGGAGACAACCGTAGTCTTGTGATTAGAAGCTACTTTAGTAAGTTAAGCGTTCACTCGGATGAGCGTAATGTGCCTAAGAGGACGTTGTTGTGAGCGTCAGTATAAGGTTTATAATGATTGTATTGTCAAGTGGATTCGGGACAACTCCTCGTAAATAGAGACAACCTATTATGCGGGCAGCGGTAAATGAAGAACTAAATTTCGATGACGAAATCTCTTTTAAGGTTGGGAGGATTGTAACACCCGTAATCTCAATAAATCCTTAACTGGTACCCTATTTATCGATCTATAATTATAACCTTAGTTGGAATTGGTTTGGAAGATTGGGTCTTTATGTAACACCCTAAAAATAGGGATAACAAAAAATCCGGAAAACGGATATTAGGTATACTAAAATTGCCATAGCAAGAGCCTCCCAAAACGGGGAATATATATATATATATATATATAACCTGTTTAATCACAATTGTAATTTAACGGACAAATAACAACAACCAACTAATCTAATTTCTGCGTCTAGAAAAGAGATTACAAAAGGGTTGTCATCTATAGACCCAAATAGTCTATATCCAAAAGTATAATGCGTCCATGTGCAATTCCCCAAGCTCTCACCCCAAAGCAGCTAAATCTGCTTAAGACCGCCGCCGCTAGAACCTGAGATACACATCGACACCAAACAAGTGTTAGGCCAAAAAGCCTAGTGAGTTGAACAATAATAAGCATGCATGATCAGTTACAATTCTTATCAGCAGTTAACCAGAGTTCAACTAATGTGGAGTCAATAGGGGAGACCCATGGCACCAATCAAGTCCCACCCAAGAGTCGATATACCTTGATGCCCTTAACAAGGAACACCCCAAAGGCCCGGCCCACCCGAAGACTATCGCTCCGAAAATTCCCCGAGTGGCGGAGGTCTAGGCACATACCATCACAGTGACGCCCAAGACTATATCCTCCTAGTGTACTGACTTGGTTCGTCCACATAACATTTATAAGGGGTCCTTTAGATATATTTCAATCCGCATATTTCAATACCAACTACGGGTATAACATTACCACCTTATCCTCATAATGTCCAACAAAAGACCCAATGTAGATCATGCTCATTATGCATATAATCATATCACCAAATTAGTGTTCCAACTAGAATTATCACCATGCCCATACATGCATACATTTTAATATATCCAAGTACCCACATTATGTATCCATGAAACCTATCCCAAATAATGATACATATTGCAATAATCATGGCACATTACTAATATACATATTTCCAACTATTTTCACCAAGAAACCTAAATGCTTAAACACATAGAGATAAGAGAACAAATAGAAGATTATGATGTGTATCTAGTTTTAATAAAGGTTTAGTAAACTCACAATCTAGGTTTTATACCAAAACCTAGAAAATGGAAAACCCTAGAAGTTGGATGGAGAAGATGGAGACTTGTAGGTGAAGCTTGAAGACTTGAGGAGAGTAAATGCAAGGTTCCAATATTCCAACCACCAAATGTAGGTTGTATTTATGAGAGGTAGGGTTTGGTGAGTAAAGGGGCTGATTTAGTGAGCTCTAAAATCGCCAATGGAGAGCAAATGTAAGAACCAAATGAGAGAAAATCAACCAAAGAGGGGGTTTAAGGGGCTGCAGGTCGATCGCGACTTGTGTCGCGACTTGGACCCGCAGCATAAGTCGCCCGCTATCCCGACCCATTCAAACACAGTGAATTACGCGGCTAGTGCCGCGACTATAACCCGCGCCTAAGCCGTGAGGTTCCTCAAACCCTAAACACCTCAGTGGACTACGCGGCTTGTGCCGCGACTTCCACTCGCGACTAAGTCGCGAAACTCCCTGTTTACCGACACAAGTCTAAAACTCCCAATTCGATATCGAGCAATTAATCACAGATTAAAATGGCTATTAAACAGATACGTTCTACTTTGATAACACATAAACGTAAGATTAACAAAACCTCAACTTACCTGAATTTACGGGTGTTACACTTTATATCGGGAGCGCCTTGGGTCGAAAAGTGGGACTTTGGCTTTCGGTACGTCTTGGGCAACTATGCCCGCAATTGTGACAGAATGTCACTCTGGCGGGGTGTAACACCCTCAAATCTGGAAATAACAACCGATTTAAAATTTTCTAAATACATCGATAAAAGATACATCTCCAATCACAATTTATTGTTTCACCTCAAAGCACACATTTCATTCTATAGATACAATCTACAATAAGAGCGGGTGCTACTAAAACCCAATAATAGCCACTATCTCCAAGCTGCGGAAGACTTCACAAACTTATACTGGCACAAAACTAAGGCTCAACCCTTCATAGCTGCTAGAACCAAACCCACCATCTGGAACCTGATGCACATGCCGACAAATAAAAAGGTTAGGCTTAATGCCTAGTAAGCTCAAGAGTTTTCAACATATGTAAATCAGTTGTTTAAAAAGAAAGAATGCAGTTAAAATCGTAATCTCTCAAAATGACGTGCTTCACTTATGAAAACGACTCGTTTAACAATAATTATGCATTTTAAACGAAAGAGACACCAAGATAATTGTCAACCAAACCAAACTGTTTTAAAGACTTAGATCCCAATACAAATCGTTCTTTCACAAACTTAGATTTGACCCAAAACTCGCTCAATGTGAGATTATAAATCGACCCCCAATTTATGATAATGTAAATAACGCTTCATATTCCAAAACACCCCAAAACACGGGCGGGGATTAATACTCAACCCATAAAACATGGAATAAATTCATGTATGCAAAATGTCACCAAAAACAAATATATAGAAGACTCAGCCCAAAAACAACACCTTTCGGTGACGGGGGAAACCCGATTTCGCATATTATGACGTGCACAGAGTAAGCCATACATTACATTAAATTGGTATAAGTATCGGGCTCATCATCTTTCAGAATACACCCATAGATACTAGCACAGAGGACTTACCATACCACGAGGCCTAGCCGCGCCTCAATGGGGAAAACTAATCATTCCACCATCGGACAAAGTAATAAAAGTATCGAGCTCAGCATCTTTCAGCATACATCCATTGATACGAGCACGAAGGACTTACACTCCCTATCCGATGCCGAACGTGCCTCGATGTGGAAAACTAGTCGTCCCAACACCGGATAAAATACAAAAGCGCTCATGGATCCATAGCAAACGGGCTGAAACATTACATGACTCAAAACGAATGAACTAACGCATTCAAAACATGTAATTCCCAAATAAGATGCAATAAATGCAAATCATTACCAAGCGCTCTACAATGAGCTATCAAAACCGGACAAGTGTCCTCATAACCCAACAAAATCCAAACGAGCCATAAGCTCAACAAACCCAAAGACCCAAATCTGAAACTCGTAAAATGAAATCAAATTTAAACGACCCGAAATAATGCAACCCATGCTTCAACACACACGAATAACTCCAACATGATTTAGATCGGGACAAAACATTTTCCAAGTGAGTCTATACCTTTTATCCTTTCAAATCATCCCATGACACCCAATAAAATGCATTTATACTCAAAAATATACTCCATGAAATAAATCATTTAAATACCCAAAATATATAAGTTCTTTATCAAAATGCCCAAAATCCCAAATGTGGGTGTTTTATAAGTTCATAAAGTTGAATAACTCCAAATAACCAAAACTTATCAGGTGATTAGCAGTTAACAATTTCATATAAAACATGTAAATACTTTAAAATAGACATTTTGGCATGTACACCGTTTTCACAAATCAACTTGAGCTCACCTTGCTAGATTTAGGCTAAATCTAGATTTTACCCCGCTTGAGCTCCTTTGAAGGGCACTTGAATCCTCAAGCCGAAAACTTCCAAAACCTAGATCCATACATTCCAAACCATAAATACCCATAATATAACCATTTAGAAACATTCCCCAAACCTTATTTACTAAAAATCCCCAACGAGATCAAAACCCTAGTTTCTCCAAAACTATCAAATCCGAGATTTGATAAACCAAACACAAGGAAAACATCAATGGAGCATTCATAACATTAAATCAAGGAAGCTTACCATTTTAGATGATGAGACTTTCCGAGGACACCCAATCCAACTCTTCAACCCGAGCTCCCACACGTTGAACTTGATGAGGAAGATGAAGATGGAGGTTTTGTGGTTCAAGATCTCACTAGCTAGCTGATGAGGAATCATGTGGTTCAAGGGAGAAAAACCCTCAAAATGGGTTAGGGTTCAGTTCTTGGGAGGGAGAGGTTGAGAGGGAGATAACTAAATGAAATGGGTGAGTTAGAAATGAGAAAGGGGCTAAAAATCCGAATTTTAACCAAACAGACCCCGGAGGCGACCTTGCCACGCGATAGTGACATTGTCACTATCGCGAGGGCACTCTCGCGGAGATTGTACCACGGGTGGTACGCCTCCGGCGATTGTGCCACGCGATAGTGACATATGTCACTATCGCGAGTCACTATCGCGCCACATGTACCGAAGCCCAAAAATGTCCAAAACTCGAGATTTTTGCATGGGTTGTTTTATGTAACACCCCAGATTTCAGTTATGTATCGTTGTATGCTAGTGTTAAGCTTTTTTCGTTAGCACCGCGTTTGGTTTCGAATTCGAGTTTGGTTTTGGTGGCTTATGGGCAAACAACAGTGGACTACGCGAGTTGCACCGCGACTTGAGGTCGCGGCACAACCCGCGAAACCCACTGGATGTCTTGGGTTTTATGGACACGGGCGAGGTATGCCGCGAGTTGAAGTCGTGGCATAACCCGCGAAGTTGCCTGGCCGACTTAGATATTTTCAGCCATAAAGATCTCATTTGGTGTTATTATCTCAAAAGAATCCAAATCTCAGTTTCTCTCTCTCTTTTTCTGTAACACCCGGAAAATCTAAGGTAAGTATTCCCCTCGTCCCTTGACTTGTGTTAAATTAAGAATATCTTTGTATGCTTAATTGGCGTTTTATCAATCTGTTATGAGGATGTTAATTTGCCTAGTTAGCTTCGCTTTATCGAACCTCAGAAAAGTCAAGTTTTCGGTGTCGAAGGGGGTGGTCGCGATTGTGCCATCACGATAGTGCCCTGGCACTATCGCTGGAATTGTACCGAGAGGTCGAGAGCAGTCGCGATTGTGCCATCGCGATAGTGCCCTTGGCATAATCGCCAGGCACTATCGCCTGAGATGTACTGAGGGTCGTTTGAGTGGCGCGATTGTGCCTCTCGCGATAGTGCCATGGGCACAATTGCCGGGCACTATCGCCGGCGAGAGTCTGGGGTATAAAAAACAGCCTCCAGTCGGGATTTGGGAAGAAAATTCATATTTGTCTTCTAAGGGCCGATTTTGGAGAGTGAAAAGGGGCGATTTTTCCTCAACCAACCCTAGGTCATTTATTTCAAGTCTAAGGATCTTTCCCTTATTGATTTCCCATTCTTCAAGGTTGGTGGAGCATTTAGTGGTACCTTGAGCTAACATCCAAATCTCATCTTCTCATCCTCCTCCTCGAGTTTTCTAGGGTTTCCTATAAAACCCTAGATAGTGAGTTTTCTTCTAACATTTTCAAATGAGATAAATACTTTGTGCATTTACTTGCTTAACATTTCATGTTTACACAAAAGTTGATCACTTGATAAGTTTTGACCTAACTGTTACCTTTGGGATTTTGAAGATACAGTCTTGGTCATTATTGTGGATATTAATGAGATGATTATTCCTGGTATTGGAGATTTATGATATGTACTTTGATGAGTCATGGATAATGTTGGAATATTTGCATGCTTTAGAGTTTTGCACCTAAACTATGCTTGGGGTTGTTGAAGTCTTATACATGTATCTTATGGGATTGAAATTATGTATAGAGATGGACATTGTACGTACATAGAACGAACCATGAGTAAGTGCTAGGAGGATGTAGTCTTAGGTGCCACTATAATGGTATGCATCTAGACCTCCGCCACTTGGAGCAATGCCTGGGAGGTAGTCTTCAAGTGTATCGTGCCTTCGGGATGTTGCTCAAGCGAGTGAACATCAAGGTACATTGACTTGAGGTAAAACTCATTGGTGTGATGGGTCTCCCCCATGATTGACCCCGTATGGACCTTGGTGGTTGAAGTGTCATAAATGTTCATAACATGCTTTATTTATATGTTCACCATGTGTTTATGCAACTCACTAGACCCGTTTGGTCTAACACTTGATTGTTGGTATGTATCTCAGGTTCTAGCGGCGCAAGCTCCAAGGACGCTTAGTCGACCATTAGTGGTGAGCACGGGAGCATTTTTGGGATGCCATATGGGAAGACCATTCTTTTGAACATAGTTGACAACCGACCGTAATCTTATGTCTAGAAAGATTTAGATTAGGAAGTTGTTATCTATTATTGATTATTTTACAAACTTGTAATTAACAGACATTTATGTTCCCCTTTTGTATGAGCTCATGATTTGGCAATTTATGTATACCAATTTCCCATTTTCCGGAAATTTTTGTTAGTCCCATGTTTGGGGTGTTACAAGTTGGTATCAGAGCTCTAGTTTAAGTGAACTAGGTGTTGACCTTAATATACCTAGACTTAGACTGGTTATGCTTATAGGATCACTGTTCAATTGGGTAGAACATTCCTAGGTGGGGAGAGTACTAGGATTTTGGAAATTGCATTGATTGAGACTTATAATGATGATAACAAGAATTCTTGTGTAAAATACGTTCACAATCTCACTTGGCCAGTGTTGTTCTGAATATATGATTACGTAAGCTTGCTTGAAGTTGTTGTTATGATGATTGGTCTTTGTAAGTAGTACGTATTGACCCGACTATTTTTTAAAGAATTAACCGGTATGATTTTATCATGTGAAACAGTTCATAATGGTAAACATGAGGAGTCGAGTCGGGGTGACCGAGGACGCGAACGAGGCAAGTGTAACTGCCCTGGGGGCAAATCGTGAAGCAAATCCAACGGCGGACCGAGTCATTCCGTCGATACCTCCAATGCTAGAGGGAATCGTAGATGCGATTCAAGAGGCGGACCCTCAGTCGGTCCTATTGGCTAGTATAATGCAGATGATGAACTCTGCAGTGGACAAGCGGGACGAGAAACTCCTTAAAGTTCTGGAGGATCGAGATGCGAGTAACCGGAGGCATGAGACGGTGGAGGACAACGTTGTGTTGGGATCCGGTGGTGCTGATAATGCAGTTGGGACAGAGGAGCATGCGACCAGGGCTGACAAGAGGAAAGAAGGGAGTTGTTCTTTCAAGACCTTCCTATGCAGTCGGGCTCCGGAATTCATTGGAACGACCGACCCATTAGCCTGCATGAAGTGGATTCAAGATGTGGAGATGGCTTTCGAGTCAAGCGAGTGCGCGGACTCTCAGAGAGTCAAGTTTGCCTCTCAACTACTTAGAGGGGATGCTCTGAGTTGGTGGAACGTCACCCGAAGAGCGTTCACACCGGAGGTTTTGGCCAAGCTCACTTGGCCAACATTCAAGAAGAAAATCATGGATAAATATTGTAACGAGAGAGCGCTTGACAAGATAGAAGAGGAGTTCCGAAGTCTGAAGAAGGGTAACCTGTCGGTCGCCGATTACGCCAAACAATTCTTGGACAAGCTCAGTTTGGTCGAGCATTTGGCAACGGACGAAGGGTCCAAAATAAAGGCATTTGTGAAGGGATTACTGGCGGAGATGAAGACGGGAGTGAGGAACACCCAAAAGGCTACCTTGCAGGAAGTGATTGAGGAATCTCAGTTGGTGGAAGATGATCTTCTACAAGAGAGAGAGGAGAAGAAATTGCAAGGCGAGAAGCGTAAATGGGAGGGGCCAACCGGGCCCGCGCGAACTTCCAAACCCTTCCACGGGGGGAGGAACACCGACCAACGACGGGAGGCGAAGTGGTGCCCCAAATGTAAGAGTAAGCACTTCGGGCCTTGTAATACGAGGCCGTTTTCTGGAGCTATGGAATGTTTCAAGTGTGGACGAAAGGACCACATGAGTCGGGATTGCCCCTCGCGGGGAGTGTGTTATGAGTGTGGGGAACCGGGGCACATCAAACGCGATTGCCCTAAGCTAGAAAAGGGTAACCAAGGGGCGTCAAGTGGGGTTTTGTCGAAGAAAGAAGTTCCACCGAGGGCGCCAAGTCGGGCCTTTCAGATGACGGCTAATGAAGCAAGAGAGGCGGCGGACGTAGTATCGGGTACGTTTCTAGTGAACTCTCTACCTACCCGTGTTTTATTCGATTCTGGTGCGAACTGATCTTTTGTGTCTACATCTTTTTGCAAGAACCTCACTACTCCTAATAGTTTGTTGAATGATGCTCTAGTAGTAGAGGTAGCCAATGGAGAACACATGGTTGTTCGGAGTTGTTATGTAGGATGTACATTAGAGTTAAATGGAGAGTCCTTCGTTATAGATTTGTTACCGACCGATATTGGGGGTTTTGAGGTAATAGTAGGAATGGATTGGTTAGCTAAGCACGACGCAGACATATTTTGTTCTAAGAAAACGATTCGGGTACCCTTGTCTAAGGGTGGGGAAGTGATAGTTTACGGTGAGAAGAATCGAGGAACTGGTATGATCATATCGTCACTCAAGGCACGCAAGAGCCTAGCCAAAGGATGTGAATCGTACTTAGCTTATGTGATCGACGCGAAGCTAGAGAAGAAGAAGTTAGAAGAGGTGGAGGTGGTGTGCGACTACCCGGATGTCTTTCCGGATGATCTACCTGGACTTCCACCGGAACGACAAGTGGAGTTCCACATCAACCTTACTCCGGGAGCCGCTCCGATTGCTCGTGCTCCCTACCGTTTAGCCCGGACAGAAATGCAAGAGATGATGACGCAACTCCAAGAGCTAATCGGAAAGGGATTTATACGACCGAGCTCGTCGCCTTGGGGAGCGCCGATGTTGTTTGTGAAGAAGAAAGATGGGTCTATGCGGATGTGCATAGACTACCGTGAGCTCAACAAAGTTACCGTAAAAAAATAAGTATCCACTACCGCGGATCGACGATCTATTCGACCAACTTCAAGGAGCGGGATGTTTCTCTAAAATAGACTTACGGTTCGGTTATCATCAAGTGCGAGTGAAGGGGAGCGATATACCGAAGACGGCTTTCCGAACGAGGTACGATCACTACGAGTTTCTAGTTATGCCGTTTGGGTTGACCAATCCTCCGGCCGTATTTATGGACTTGATGAACCGAGTATGCCGACCCTTATTAGACAAGTCGGTTATAGTCTTCATCGACGATATCCTCATCTACTCTCGCGACGAGTTGGAGCATCGACGACAATTGCGAGAAGTTTTGGAAATCTTTCGCAAGGAGAAGTTGTATGCAAAGTTTTCAAAATGCGAGTTTTGGCTTCAAGAGGTTCAATTCTTAGGCCACGTGGTGTCCAAGGACGGAGTGAAAGTGGATCCGGCCAAGATAAAGGCGATGATGAATTGGGAGCCACCGACGAGTCCAACAGAGATCAGGAGCTTCTTGGGATTGGTCGGTTACTACCGGCGGTTTATTCAAGATTATTCGAAAATCGCCTCGCTACTCACATCGTTGACGAAGAAGAACGTCAAATTCCTATGGACTGAGACGCAAGAGAACGCCTTCCGGACTCTTCAGAAGAAGTTATGTGAAGCACCAATATTATCCTTACCCGAAGGATCCGAGGATTTTGTGGTTTATAGTGACGCTTCTAAACTTGGATTGGGGTGCGTCTTGATGCAAAGAGGGAAGGTGATCGCTTATGCATCGCGGCAACTCAAGGATCACGAGAAGAACTACCCTACGCATGATTTGGAGCTAGCGGCGGTAGTGTTTGCATTAAAGTTATGGAGGCACTACCTTTACGGCACGAAGTGTACTTTATTCACCGACCATAAGAGTTTGAAATACATCTTCGACCAAAAGGAACTCAATATGCGACAAAGAAGATGGTTGGAACTCTTAAAGGACTATGATTGTGAATTGCTTTACCACCCCGGTAAAGCCAATGTGGTAGCGGACGCCCTAAGCCGAAAGAGTTACGGGGGGAAGGTAAAGTAACGTTTTCTAGAATCGAAGTGATGTCAAGTCTTGTAGAGGACATCAAGAGGATCCAAGTCGAAGCACTTCATGAAGAGAATCTCAAGGCCGAAGTCATGGTGAAGCAACGGGAGTTGTTGTCGGAGGATAGTCGCGACCTTAAGTTGTTCCAAGGAAGAATTTGGGGTACCGAAGATCGGGGGAAACCGCGAGTTGATTTTAGCGGAAGCACACAAGTCCAAATACTCTATACATCCCGGTAGCACCAAGATGTATAGGGACTTAAAATTGCACTATTGGTGGCCGGTGATGAAGCTAGCTGTGGCCAATTATGTGGAAAGGTGCGTCACTTGCCTTCAAGTCAAGGCAGAACATCAAAAGCCTTACGGAAGTTTTCAGCCGTTAACCATTCCGGAGTGGAAGTGGGAACACATCACGACGGACTTCGTCACTAAACTACCGAAGACCTTGAAAGGCCATGATACTATTTGGGTAGTGGTGGACAGACTTACCAAGAGTGCGCATTTCTTGGCAATGCGGGAGACGTTGCCGATGGATAAATTAGCTAAGCTCTATATTGATGAAGTGGTGTCTCGTCACGGTGTTCCTTTATCTATAGTCTCGGATAGGGATAGTCGGTTTACTTCCAAGTTTTGGGATGGGTTGCAAAGGGAGTTGGGCACGAAGGTCAAGTTAAGTACGGCATATCACCCTCAAACCGACGGACAAATCGAGAGGACGATCCAAACTCTCGAGGACATGCTTCGATCGTGCATCATAGACTTTGGAGGGTCTTGGGATTCGCACTTGCCATTAGTAGAGTTCGCCTACAATAACAGTTACCATTCGAGTATCGGGATGACTCCCTTCGAGGCACTTTACAGACGTAAATGTAGGACACCGGTGTGTTGGCTCGAGGCGGGAGAAAAGCAATTTGCGGGTCCGGAAATTGTGCAAGCGACGACAGATAAAGTGAAGGGTATTCGAGAGCGATTGAAGGCGGCCCAAGACCGACAAAAGAGCTACGCGGATAAGAAGCGAAGACCGGTTGACTTTCAAGTGGGAGACGGGGTTATGCTGAAAGTGTCGCCTTGGAAGGGGATCATCCGTTTCGGGAAGCGCGGGAAGCTTAGTCCCCGTTTCCTTGGGCCCTTCATGATTTTAGAAAAGATCGGGCTTCAAGCTTATCAGTTGGACTTACCGCCGGAGATGGACGGAATCCATCCTACTTTTCATGTCTGTTACCTTCGCAAGTGTTTGGCCGAAGAGGAAAGTGTTATCCCATTGACGGAAATTCGGGTAGACAACGAGAACCGATGTGTAGAAGAACCGGAATCTATTCTAGAGTCAAAGACGAAACAGTTGCGGCATAAGGAATTGACGATGGTGAAGGTCCAATGGAAGCATCATCGGGGTGCTAACGTAACTTGGGAATCAGAAGAGGACATGAAGAAAAGATATCCTCATTTATTTTTGGAAATAAGATTTCGGGGACGAAATCTCTATTAGGTGGGGAGGATTGTAACACTCGGAAAATCTAAGGTAAGTATTCCCCTCGTCCCTTGACTTGTGTTAAATTGAGAATCTCTTTGTATGCTTAATTGGTGTTTTATCAATCTGTTATGAGGATGTTAATTTGCCTAGTTAGCTTCGCTTTATCGAACCTCAGAAAAGTCAAGTTTTCGGTGTCGAAGGGGGTAGTCGCGATTGTGCCATCGCGATAGTGCCCTGGCACGATCGCCTGGCACTATCACTGGAATTGTACCGAGAGGTCGAGAGCGGTCGCGATTGTGCCATCGCGATAATGCCCTTGGCACAATCGCCAGGCACTATCGCCTGAGATGTACCGAGGGTCGTTTGAGTGGCGTGATTGTGCCCCTCGCGATAGTGCCATGGGCACAATCGCCGGGTACTATTGCCGGCGAGAGTCTGGGGTATAAAAAACAACCTCTAGTCGGGATTTGGGAAGAAAATTCATATTTGTCTTCTAAGGGCCGATTTTGGAAAGTGAAAAGGGGCGATTTTTCCTCAACCAACCCTAGGTCATTTATTTCAAGTCTAAGGATCTTTCCCTCATTGATTTCCCATTCTTCAAGGTTGGTGGATCATTTAGTGGTACCTTGAGCTAGCATCCAAATCTCATCTTCTCATCCTTCTCCTTGAGTTTTCTTGGGTTTCCTATAAAACCCTAGATAGTGAGTTTTCTTTTAACATTTTCAAATGAGATACGTACTTTGTACATTTACTTGCTTAACATTTCATGTTTACACAAAAGTTGATCACTTGATAAGTTTTGACCTAACTGTTACCTTTGGGATTTTGAAGATACAGTCTTGGTCATTATTGTGGATATTAATGAGATGATTATTCCTGGTATTGGAGATTTATGATATGTACTTTGATGAGTCATGGATAATGTTGGAATATTTGCATGCTTTAGAGTTTTGCACCTAAACTATGCTTGGGGTTGTTGAAGTCTTATACATGTATCTTATGGGATTGAAATTATGTATAGAGATGGACATTGTACATACATAGAACGAACCATGAGTAAGTGCTAGGAGGATGTAGTCTTAGGTGCCACTATAATGGTATGCATCTAGACCTCCGCCACTTGGAGTAATGCCTGGGAGGTAGTCTTCAAGTGTGCCGAGCCTTCGGGATGTTGCTCAAGCGAGTGAACATCAAGATACATTGACTTGAGGTAAAACTCATTGGTGTGATGGGTCTCCCCCATGATTGACCCCGTATGGACCTTGGTGGTTGAAGTGTCATAAATGTTCATAACATGCTTTATTTATATGTTCACCATATGTTTATGCAACTCACTAGACCCGTTTGGTCTAACACTTGATTGTTGGTATGTATCTCAGGTTCTAGCGGCGTAAGCGCCAAGGACGCTTAGTCGACCGTTAGTGGTGAGCACGGGAGCATTTTTGGGATGCCATATGGGAAGACCATTCTTTTGAACATAGTTGACAACCGACCGTAATCTTATGTCTAGAAAGATTTAGATTAGGAAGTTGTTATCTATTATTGATTATTTTACAAACTTGTAATTAACAGGCATTTATGTTCCCCCTTTTGTATGAGCTCATGATTTGGCAATTTATGTATACCAATTTCCCATTTTCCGGAAATTTTTGTTAGTCCCATTTTTGGGGTGTTACATTTTCTCTCGTTTATTCTTCGATCTACGGAGCTACGTTGGGTTACAAGTTTAAGTGGTTCTAGCAAGGGTTCGGTGTTAAAAGCTTCACCTCTTTGTCGTGGTCGATATCTGATTTTTCGGGTTTTATTCTAAAACCTATTTGGTTAGTTCCTACTACTTTTTTCTAAACTTTATACATGTCAAAACTTACATTTTGAACTTCTATATATCTCCATGGTTTCAGATCTAAGTTTACTACATTTTGACATAACTTGAGTTTTGGGAGATTTTAGGGTTCCCGATCATTTTCGACTAAAATGATGGGTTCCATCTTATTTGAAGTAAAAGGATGTTTTACTTGCAGATTTATGTGGGTTATTTGAAAGAATGTTTAAAGTTCATTTTTGATGATTTTCATTCTTAACAGAAGTTAAACTTGAAAATGCATTTTTATTTATAAATGTTATTTTATACCATATGTCTATCTATGGTTGGTCACATATGTTGTTGTGACGAGTCTGTACCATTACTAGTGGATCCCTAGGTATTGAGTCGACTTATATTTGGGATGTCTTTTCCCCTCTTTGTAAATGGATGTATATGATCCTCGGGGGCCATTTGGTACGGTTATGTGAGACCGGTTACTAGCCATGGATCATATTTTCACTTATTTGTAACTATGGACGCACGTGATCCTCGGGGGCCATTTGGTACGGTTATGTGAGACCGGTTACTAGCCATGGATCATATTTTCACTTATTTGTAACTATGGACGCACGTGATCCTCGGGGGCCATTTGGTACGGTTATGTGAGACCGGTTACTAGCCATGGGTCATGGTGTAGTCCTAGTGAACGAGTTTTGGATTGGTTTCCTTGGGGGCCCTCCCTCACATCGTAGTACGGACCCTTGTAGTTCGTGGCCATGGATTCCAAGTGTTTCGACTCATAACTCGGATTGTGACCTACTTTGTGTTACGCTACAATCCTTGGTAAAACTGGTTATCTTTGTCATCGTATGATGGGTTTACATTGAAAAGGCCCAGTTGTGGCAAAGGTTTCATTTGAAAATTAAACCTTATTGAAAAGATTTCCTTATGATACAATTGTTTATATCTCTTGAAATTTATAAACTGTATGTTCTCACTAGGCTTTAAGTCTAACACTTTTCTCAAATGATGTGTATAACAAGTTCCCATTAGCGGTGGGTTGCCAAGGGCTTGAGTGACGAGCTTGGTCACGGGGATTTTGAGATGACTAGTATTAATGTTGGGCAATTTTTTAAGTCCCATTCTTTTGGTGATATTGGATTAGCAACTGATGTAATCTAGATAGGTTATGTTTAGATTAGTTTGTTGTTGAATTCCATATCAGTATTCAGGTTTGTAAAGGTTAAGTACATTTCCCCTTTTTGGGAGGTTTATACCAAGTGTTGATGCTTATTTGCCCAGTTTACGCGTTTTAAATTCACTCTGGTTTTTAGGGTGTTACATTTTAAGGTTCGAAAGTACAACTCATTTCACCCTAAAAGATAGACGGAAGGTGAAGAGATGGTTGGGGATGAACGGAAGTTTACTAAGCGAAAATCCGGGTGTTACATGTGGCATAATTGCGGACATTGTACCGCAAGTGTTTGGACACGGGCGACAATGCCACGCGACTATGCCAAGGGCATAGTCGCGGTCGGGGGCAGGGGCCTTTAAAATCGAATTTTTCCTATCTCGTCTCATTTGTTGCAACCTTCTTCAACCCTACCATCTCCTTTCTCTCTAAACCGAACCTCCTTGCCACCATTTTTGATTTTGAGCTTTTGATACTCAAGATCTCGGGATTTCAAGTGATATTTCACCATCCAACAAGGTTATGGAAGCTTAAGCTCAATATCTCCACTCTATCATCTTCATCACCAACTTTCTAGGGTTTTATCAAACCTACTTCAAGACTCTTTCCATTCTCTTAAAGGTTGAGGTGGTGGCTCACATGGGTGACCTAGAGAAGTATAGTTGATGGATTCAATCTATGGTAAAGATAATATCCCCTTTTCTTCATATATGGAAATTAGGGTTTTGGAATAAGTTGAGATATTTATGTAAAATGTTTGGGGAACGATCCTTAATGGTTAAATGAGTATATTCATGGTTGGAAACTTGTGAATATAGGTTTTGCTTGTGGATTCAAGTTTCTTCAAGGAAGCTCAAGTTGAGATAAAATCTAGATTTAGCCTAAATCTAGCAAGGTGAGTTCAAGTTGATAAGCAACACAAGATTTACACAAGAAACATACTCATACGGTTCATTGATCGTGTTGGTCCCAAATAGCAGTAAATAAACAAGCAAAGTATTGTAGAAGGGGGGGTTGAATACAATACACACAGTTTTTCACTTACTTTAATTCTTATTGATTTGAAATCAAGAATTACACATAGAAAACTTTGATTGTTGCGGAAGAGAACATATGAGATATGTTCAAACAATCTTACACAGAGAGAATAAAGAACAATTGTAAAACACTTAGAAAACAATTGAACTTCGTAGAGAGAAGGTTGCCAGGCACTTAGAGAACTTGAAGGTGGTAGAGCTGGTTATCTTGCATGTTGAACCATCCTCCATATTTATAGTGCCTCATGCATTAAATGCATGGGACACCTGTTGAGCAAAGGATGGACACAGGTCTTCTGCATGGTACATGATGTACCTTTTGTCTTGGAGTGTTTTGGCTTGAAGTGTTGACCTGCAGAGGATGGTGGAGACCTTTCCTTAAAATAGCGTAGGAGACAAAGCTTACTTTATCTGATCTTTCAGATGAGGTCCACGTCAATGCAAGATATCACAAATATACTTTGTCAGAAAAATACAATGTGTTGGAAAATCTTTAGGCCTTGAAGATTAAGGAGTCTTCGGTTGCCGAAGAGTTCTTCGGCTCCTGAAGACTGAGAGGTCTTCGGCTCCTAAGACTGAGAAGTCTTCGGCTTCCAAAGATGTCTTCGGCCGAAGACGTCTTCGGCCGAAGACGTCTTCAGCCGAAGAGGTCTTCGGCTCCTGAAGACTGAGATCGACACCATCCTGGCCAATGGTGTTGATCAAGTGGGCATACTTGGCTTTAGGCTGAGGAGTCTATCTTCAATCCGCTTTGAGAGATATTCTCCTTCTTTGTCTTCTTCGGTTGATCTTCGACTTCACCGAACATTTGTATAGAAACCAAGATGCTAAAATAACCTCAAACATATTCTAAGTAGGATGATATAAGATGGAAGATTAGGAGGTCATCTTCAAATCTTCAGATGACCCAACAATCTCCCCCTATTTGAGGATGACATCCATACTAAAGAATAAAACAAAGAGTATACTGAATAAATTCATTTTGACCCATCTTTACTCTTTTTGGGTTCTTTTCACATAGACTTTTTTTTTTGGGTATATCTGACTTTTACATAGTGAAAGAAAAAAGTATAGCTATACAAACGAATAAATGAATACAATGAATAAAGAATGAGAAAGAGAAAATACAAAGATATAGAAGACAATAGTCGGGATTGTTTGAACTTGAGTGGTTGGTTGCTCCCCCTCAATTCATACTCCCCCTCAACTAATGTCAGGTGGCTTTGATCACATAGTCCATTGCAAAAGCAGAGTTTAAGCTTGAGTGGTAAGATGCTCCCCCTCAACTCATACTCCCCCTCAACTAATTAATGGTGTCGGAAAGAAAGAAATCAGAAGATTTTCGGGATCCTCCGAACCTGCTCCTGGAAGGGCAGATTCATCCTTGGATGGTGCAGAAGCATCAGGACTGAGAATCCTGGGTGATAGGCTGTGAGGTGGAGAAGAGGCACCTTGGATAGGGAAGGAGTCCAAGTCATCCTTATCAACCAAGGAAAAGGTTGATGAGGGAATAATAGGGGTCCCCAATTTTACAATTGTAACCTTTTGTGAGGATACAAAGGAGGTGGTTTTGGGTTTAGCAGAGTCCCCGGGCCCAGATGGGAAAATTTCAACACCTGCCGATTGTGGAGAATCGGTGGGTGGAGTTTGTGGTTTGGCCCTTGAAACCTTCCTCAGCCTCTTGAGAGGAGAGGGAGGGGAAGAGGTAGAGTGCCACCGCTTTGAGATATGGGGTGTGACCTGGGTAACCGTCGAAGGTTCTTTCGGTGGTATGGTCATTTGGGCAAGTGCGGCGGTGCCAGTAGCGGTTGAGGATTTATTGCTAGCCGGCGTCACTAAGGAGGGGGAAGAAGGGTCCACTACAGATGAGGGACCTTTGGACACCGGAGTGTCTTTAGTATCACCCCATTGTAGATCGGGAGAGTTTATGAAGGAAAACATACCTGGGCTGAGAGCTTGATTGGTGGATAGAGAGCCCTTGTTGAGAGAGGTCTTCTTGAGTTTCTATGTGTTGGTTGGAGAGTCATCACCAAATCAACCAGAGAGCCAACGATATTTTTCTCCCCCTATTTGATGATGACACCAACACATAGAGAAAAAAAAAATTGGTACTGACACTCAGAAAAATTACAAGACACGAAGAAACTCATAAATTCAGTGGCCCAATTTTTTTTTTAAAGGACTCTTTTCCTTTCCTTTCCTTTCCTTTCTTTTTTTTTTTGTTTTTTTTTTGAACGAGAAATAAAAAATGAAAAGAGAGTTCGGAGATTAGAGTTGGGATATGAAAGTTGAGAGTTGAGGGATGAGAGAGATTTGAGAGAGTTGTGAGATTGGAAGTGGAGAAAAAAAATGAGGAAGGTTAAAAAGGAGGAGAAGAGATGGGAGGGAGGTATGTAGGAGAGGGAAGGACCGAAAAAGAGTTGGTGGCTAGGTGAATGGAGAGAGGGAAGGGTGAGAGGGGTTAAAGGTTTGGAAGTGAGGAGAAAAAAAATGAGGAGGGGAGTAAGTATAGGAAGTAGGTGGAAAAGGGAAGGGATGGATGAGTAGGGGGAAGTCTTTGGAAGAGGGAGAGAAAAGATGGTAGAAAAGAAAATTTAAAAATTGGGGGGAGGGGTGTTCGGCCGTAGGTAGTGGAGTGGGGTGGGGCTAGCCGAAAAAAAATAAGAGAGGGTATATTTGGTGTAGGTGGGATTGTTTTTTTTTTTTTTTTTTTTTTTTTTTTTTAAATGGGTTCGGTTGGGAAGGGGGAGAGGAATGCCAAAGGGTGGGATCTTTGGTGAGAGTTATAAGGCCGAAGGGGAAGGGGGATATAATGGGGGGGGGTGTTCGGGAGTTATAAGGGGATAGAAGAGGGATGGGGTTGGTTCGGTTACCGAAGGGTAGAGAGGGAGAGAGAAACCGAAGGAGGGAGGGAGGGTGTTAGCCGGAAAAAAAAAGGAAAAGTAAGAAATGGTGGGGGGATTTCGGTTTTGGGAGAGAAAAAAAAAGGGAGGGATGGGGGGTTCGGCTAGGTGGGAAGGGTGACAAGGGATTCGGTGGGAGGCATAAGGGGGTGTTTGGGATTTCGGTTGTTTGAGGGAGCCGAAGAAAAAGGAAAAAAAAAGGGGGTGGTTGGTTTGTGAGCGACCGAAAGAGAGGGAGAGTGGTCTTCGGGGTGGTGGGGAGGTTTCGGCGGGTGTGGGGAGCCGAAGGAAGAGGATTGGGGTGGAGGGGAGCCGAAGGGAGAGGAGAGGGAAGAGAGAGAGAGCCGAAGAGAGGGAGAGGAGGGGAGGGGGGGTTCGGCTAGGGAGAGGGAAGGGAGGAGAGAGAGAGCCGAAGGAGGGAGGTGATGGTGGCTTCGGCTACCGAAAGAGAGAAGGGAAAGAGAGAGGAACCGAAGAGAGAGGGGAGGAAGAGAGAGAGGTACCGAAAAAATTAAAAAAAAATACAATTTTTTTTTTTAAAGTTCGGTGGATGAACAGTACCACCGATTTTTTTTTTAAATCTTCGGTGGATGAACAGTACCACCGAAGGTTTTTTTTTTGTTTGTTCGACCGATGAACAGTACCTTCGGTAGACGGATTTTTTTTTTTTTTTAATAAGTTAGCTGAGGAAGAAAGGAATGTTGTAGGAGAGAGTTGGATGGAACATCTTTGAGAGAGATAGATGGAAGATCGACAGGAATAGGTAAAGAAGGAATGTATGGTTGAGAAAGTGGGATGATTTGTGGTGAAGTTTGAGGTTGAGACGAGAATGAGATATCAAATATTGATGATGGAGGAAGGAGAGATCTTGATCTTCAGAGAATACTATCTGAAGATTAGGGATTGGAGATGAGAAGATGGGTAGGTCACCATTTTGATGGGTTTTTTTGAGGTGAAAGAAACATATGGATTTGAGTTAGATGAAGGATTATGAGAATCTTCACCAACACATGATGATATCCACCAATCATCATCTCATGAAGAGATGATGACTTAAGATCATCAAACTTCACATGAGTAGATCCATTTCCTCTAAAGATGGTAGACCAAGTAGGACTTTGAAGAGAAAGAATATCCTACTAACATTCCTTCATAAGATTTGTTAATGCTCAAACACCTGCAATCACAGAGAAGTCATTTCTTTGGTACCCATTTGGAAATGGGTCCTTTTGAGTTAGAAGAAGAGGAAGAATCCTTGGAAGCATTTTTATCAGATCTTTCCATAGGACAATCCTTAGCAAGGTGAAAGGTATTACCACAGATATAACACTTTCTATAGATAAAAACCTTTTTGGAGCTTTGATCACCTTCCTTGTGATGACTGGTCATATTGACTTTCATGGCCTTAGAGGTTAGAGGATAGTCAAGAGGCTTAGGACCCAAGATACCTTTGCGAGAGTCAGCTGAAGGAATAGAAGAAGGTGTCTTGGAATGAAGCTCTTTCAACATCAGAGGTCTAGGGATATGAAGAGAATATGGTTTCTTTGAGTTTTTCTTGGGAAGTTTCATTTTGGGAGGAATATCGGTAACGTCTGATTTTCCTTTTTCAGAAGAAGAAAATTTCCTTGAAGAAGGTTGAGGATCTCTGGTTGGAGTCTTAGAGAGTTTGGGTTTAGAAGAGGAACCCTCATTTATTTTTAAGGAAGACATAGACTCAACAATGGGTTTAGAAGGGTCATTTGAGTCTTGGGCTTCCTCACTCTCATTAGGTGAATCAATGCTCTTAGCTTTGATGAACATTCCAAACTTGAGATCTTTAGAGGGGTCAGAAGAGTCCAAAGGTTTGGAGTTGTCATAGTTCTCTTCAGAAGATTCATAGAATGAGGGAAGAGAGAAAGGAACATGAGAGTCAGATGGAGGTTCAAGGTTAGATTTTCCAAAGCCTAGTCCAGACTTGTCATCACAAGTTATTTGATCCTGAAAAATCCTTTCTAAGTTTTTGGAGGAACTTGTCCACCTTTTCACAATTTCTTGCTCCTTTTTAAACCTTTTAAGAATGTTATTTTTCTCTTTAGCAAGAGTAAAATTTATGGTTTTCAAATCTTCAAGCTCAACCTTGATTTTGTCAAAGTGTTTTAACTGAGAAAGACATATTTGTAGCTGAGAAGAAAGAGATTTTATCTGAGCATTTGCCTTCTTCTTTGCATCCTTGGCTTCATAGAAGTCAATGATCAAAGAGTCAAAGGCTTCAATTTTCTCAGCATCAGAGAGAGAGAAAAATGGATGTACCTGAGTGGATGAGGTAGAGCACTCAGCAGACACAAGAGCCATGGAGGTGGAAGAGGTTTCACCATCATCAGCATCATCTATTTTAGCCATAAAGCAGAGATTGTCACTTTCGGAAGATGGTTCATCTGCCCAATCATGAGATTCGGCAAGAAGACCTTTTCCTTTGTTGGCTAGCAGAGCATTCCTTTCCTTTTCTCTCTTGTATTTGGCCTTGTACTTTTCAGCACGGTCAGAGTTTGAAGGAGCAGAAGTTTTTGATTTTTGAAAAGAGGGTTGAAAAGAATTAGACTTGGTTCTGACAAACCTAGAGGAGGTACGGTTAGAGGAGGGTAGTCTGGATTTATAGAAGACCTGCTTCTACACTCAGAAGCAAAGTGTCCCTTCCTCCCACACCTGTAACATTCCTCATTTGATTTGTCAGAGGGAGTGGTTTTAGAAAAGGTTGAAGATGATTTTCTTGAGAACTTAGATTTTCTAGAAGAGAAATGAGGGTTACTGGAGTTTTCCTCACCTTCATCATCAGCCTCACTAAGATAGGCTTCTAAAGGATCATTAGGGTCCTCTTGACTATCACGGTCAGAATCGGAGGGATAGGTGATTCGAGGAATACACACAGTATTTTTGGAAGAATCACTGACAAGAGCTAGAGAAGAGCTTTTAATGTCTTTTGTGATAGACTTCCTAAGCAGTTTAGTCTGCTCATGGTTGAAGAGAGTGCCATAAAGAGCAGTGAGTGGCATATAGTCAAGATCCTTGGTAGACTTGATGCAAGTACAAATGTTTTCCCAAAACTCAGGAAGACAGTCCATGAACTTGCACAAGACTTCCTCATTATCATATATGCGACCCACAAGTTTAAGATCATTGAGAAGACTGTTAAAGCGATTGTAGTAGTCTGAGAGAGATTCCCCCTCTTCATACGAAAAGAGTTCATACTTTCTAACGAGAGCAATCTTTCTACTCTTTTTCACCTCAGACGTACCTTCATAAAGAACACACAGAGTGGACCACATTTCTTTAGCGGTAGAAAGGTTAACAAGGGAGTGATAGACCTCATCAGGCAGAGAAAGGGCAATGATGGCTCTGACTTTAGTATCAAGAGCTATAAGACGTCTGTCTTCATCATTATATTTGTTGGGATCCTTTACAATGTATCTCCCATTTGCTGGAGTTCTTTCTTCCTCAGAAGAGTCCTCATCAGCATTTCCCTTATCTGCCTTTTTGGCATTGTACCGGTCCCAAACCCTAGGAAGAAAAGGACCTTCATGTAAGATAGAAGGATATCTGTTGTCAACTCCTTCTAAGAAGAGTATCATACGACTTTTCCACAAGAAGAAGTTATTGGGGTTAAACTTTGGTGGTTTGGCTATAGAGCCATTGTCGTATGAAACAACAGTGGTGTTTTGAGAAGAAGCATTGTTTAAAGAAGAAGAGGCTGCCATTACGGATCTAGTTTATTGAATTAAACTAAACCGCTCTGATACCACTTGTTGGTCCCAAATAGCAGTAAATAAACAAGCAAAGTATTGTAGAAGGGGGGGTTGAATACAATACACACAGTTTTTCACTTACTTTAATTCTTATTGATTTGAAATCAAGAATTACACATAGAAAACTTTGATTGTTGCGGAAGAGAACATATGAGATATGTTCAAACAATCTTACACATAGAGAATAAAGAACAATTGTAAAACACTTAGAAAACGATTGAACTTCGTAGAGAGAAGGTTGCCAGGCACTTAGAGAACTTGAAGGTGGTAGAGCTGGTTATCTTGCATGTTGAACCATCCTCCATATTTATAGTGCCTCATGCATTAAATGCATGGGACACCTGTTGAGCAAAGGATGGACACAGGTCTTCTGCATGGTACATGATGTACCTTTTGTCTTGGAGTGTTTTGGCTTGAAGTGTTGACCTGCAGAGGATGGTGGAGACCTTTCCTTAAAATAGCGTAGGAGACAAAGCTTACTTTATCTGATCTTTCAGATGAGGTCCACGTCAATGCAAGATATCACAAATATACTTTGTCAGAAAAGTACAATGTGTTGGAAAATCTTCAGGCCTTGAAGATTAAGGAGTCTTCGGTTGCCGAAGAGTTCTTCGGCTCCTGAAGACTGAGAGGTCTTCGGCTCCTAAGACTGAGAAGTCTTCGGCTTCCAAAGATGTCTTCGGCCGAAGACGTCTTCGGCCGAAGAGGTCTTCAGCCGAAGAGGTCTTCGGCTCCTGAAGACTGAGATCGGCACCATCCTGGCCAATGGTGTTGATCAAGTGGGCATACTTGGCTTTAGGCTGAGGAGTCTATCTTCAATCCGCTTTGAGAGATATTCTCCTTCTTTGTCTTCTTCGGTTGATCTTCGACTTCACCGAACATTTGTATAGAAACCAAGATGCTAAAAGAACCTCAAACATATTCTAAGTAGGATGATATAAGATGGAAGATTAGGAGGTCATCTTCAAATCTTCAGATGAGCCAACAGATCGTCATAATCATAGTAACTCAAGCATATTCACGTAACCATACATTCATAACAACAGTAGCTAATTGAAATTATGAACGTACACTACATAAAGATTCTCGCTACCACTTTTACAATTTTCAACAACGTAGTTTCTGTTGACTCTAAGGTCGTCCCATCTTAGAAATTCTACCCAACGCTCGCAATTCATAACTTAATAGTCTCAGCTTAAGTCTAGGCATCGAGTTTACATACCTAGTTCACTTAAACTAGAGTTCTGATACCAACTTTTAACACCCTAAAAATTTGGGTAAAATAAAACTTAAAATTTTGGCAATATAACGACTAACATAAGATGATTTAATAACATGTAACATGACGACTAAAACCCAATAAAGTTGGGGTAGTTCTTTAAATGAGGTAGCGGAACAAATAAGACATATACATGACAACCTATTTAATCTAGTACAATTAACAACTAGATTAAGATGGGTGTCACTATGACTTCAAAACGCCCTCTCTCGAATTCCCAAAAATGCTCGGTCCGTGGAGGGTCCTAGGTGCGCTCCCGGCGAATCAAGGTGCCCTACTCACACCACTAACGGAACCTGTGAGCCAATGAACATGAACACAAGTGTTAGGACGAAGTCTAGCGGTTAACATTCCAAGACAGTTTGTAATGTAAGCATGAAAAGTAATTAAATGTTACCGGAAGACCCATGCATTGAAACAATGCCAATACCTCCCAAACGGGACATTATTTCTTTCCTGTACAAATATAACATAAATAACTCATGAAAGACGGGGGAGACCCGTTACCATCTTGGGTGACGAGAACACGTGAATGGGGTCACCCGTGATGTTATTGAATTTCACCACGAATCCCGGTTCTAGTTCCCATGCCACGCCGGACATCACAATCCTCAAACCGTTTATGCCTCTAGCGCTTACTCCGTCGAGTTACACCTCAAGGGCTTACAGATAAGGATGCCTATCCAATCTAGCCAAGTTCCAACTCAGGAACTTACGTCCCCTATTGTCTACCTGCTAGTGCCCAACGGGCAACAATAGTATCAACAAAAGCATGTTATCTAAATCCTCGTGCACAAGGAGTTAGATATAAAAACCCTCATATAGATCATGATCATGTATGGTTAACAAATCTCATGCAAAGCACATTTCTTGCAATTAGTATAATCATACTCATTTCATGCTCATCAATATACTACAACGCTCATTCAACCACGTATTACTCCCTAACCCCAAGTGATACTCCAACTGCTAATAAGAATGTGTGTAATTTATTTCAATCATCTAGAGGAGTGGCCCATCATCACAAATTAGCTTTCTACCATATTACATGCATAAATGAACCTCTCAATACGTTTACATGCTCCCACAAACTCCCAAAGTCTTATTTATTAAGAATATGTGAAACACTAGTTTTAGGTTAATATAACACATTACATGAATTTCACATAAGCAAGTAATGGAGCAAGTATGAGTAAGTAAGGGTTAAAAAACTTACCTAGAGATTCAAGTAGACAAACCCTAGAAGGTTGAAGAAGAAGGAGAAAATGATGAGAATCCTTGGTCCACAAAATAGCTAGAGTTTGAATACCAAAAGATAGGAACCCTAGGTTAGCATTTAATACTCCCAACAAGAATTCTAGTGAGGATTACATGCTTAAGAGATGGAGTTTGAAAATGAGAAACTTTACCTTGTAGAGAGAAAATCGGCTACCTTCCAAAGCCCCAAAGTTGAAATAAATGAGTTCTCTAAGTAAAATCAGGCATTTATTGCTTTTTTCCCTGACGACGACTGTGACACACGAGAGTGACAGGGCACTCTCGCCAAGGTTGTACCGCGGCTTCAACCCACACGCCCAAACGGTCCCCCGCGATTATGACACTGCGAGAGTGACATGGCACTCTCGCCAGGCACTCTCGCCTGAAATGTACCGAAAGTCCTTTGACTTCGGCGACTTTGCCACCGCGAGAGTGCCTTTCCTCTTGAAATTTGACTTATTTCGATCCCGAGTTCGCGATTGATCTAAGGTGACTTTATAAGAGCAAATTATAAGTAATTATAAATACGAAATATATCATAGTCCAAAATTCGGGGTGTTACAATCCTCTACCCCTTAAAATATATTTCGTCCTCGAAATCTTAACTAGACAAATAAGTGCGGATAACGCCTCTTCATGTCCTCTTCCGCCTCCCAAGTCACATTAGCTCCTCGGTGTTGTTTCCATTGAACTTTCACCATAATCACTTCCTTGTGCCGCAACTTCCTCGTCTTCCTTTCTAAGATAGTCTCGGGCTCTTCCACGCACCGATCGTTATTTACTCTAATCTCGGACAAGGGAATAACACTCTCCTCTTCGTCTAGACACCTTCTCAAGTAGCACACATGAAAGGTGGGGTGAATCCCGTCCATCTCTGGCGGAAGGTCCAATTTGTAGGCTTGAAGCCCAATACGTTCCATGATGGTGAAAGGTCCTAGGAAACGGGGACTAAGCTTCCCACGTTTTTCGAACCTGATTAATCCCTTCCAAGGAGAAACTTTCAACATCACCCTTTCACCCACTTGAAATTCGACCGGTCTTCTCTTCTTGTCCGCGTAGCTCTTTTGCCAATCTTGTGCCGCTTTCAACCACTCTCGGATGTCCTTAACTTTGTCGGTCGTTTCTTGCACGATTTCTGGTCTGACAAACTATTTCTCCCCCGCTTCTAGCCAACATACGGGCGTCCTACACTTCCGTCCGTACAATGCTTCGAATGGCGCCATACCAATGCTCGAGTGATAACTATTGTTGTAGGTGAATTCCACTAACGGAAGATGCGAATCCCAACCTCCCCCAAAGTCGATCACGCATGATCTCAACATATCCTCGAGAGTTTGGATGGTCCTCTCGCTTTGATCATCAGTCTGCGGGTGGTAGGCGGTACTCAATTTGATCCTCGTACCCAGTTCCTTTTGTAGATTGTCCCAAAAGTGGGAAGTTAAACGGCTATCTCGGTTGGACACAATGGAAAGTGGCACCCCGTGCCTTGAGACCACCTCATCAATATATAGCTTGGCCAACTTGTCCATCGGTAGGGTCTCCCTCATGGGCAAGAAGTGCACGCTCTTGGTCAAACGGTCCACTATCACCCAAATGGTATCATGGTTTCGTAGGGTATTCGGTAGCTTGGTTACAAAGTCCATGGTGATGTGCTCCCACTTCCATTATGGTATCTATAGGGATTGCAGACTACCGTAAGGTCGTTGGTGCTCCGCCTTCACTTGTAGGCAAGTTATGCATCGCTCCACATAACTGGCCACGTCTAACTTCATTACCGGCCACCAATAGTTAAGCTTTAAATCCCGATACATCTTAGTACTCCCCGAGTGAATCGAGTACTTGGACTTATGCGCATCCTCCAATAACAATTCTCGACATCCTCCAATCTTTGGTACCCAGATCCGACCTTGGAACAACTTCAAGCCTCTTTCGTCTTCAGTCAATTGGAGATGTTGTTTTACCATAGCCTCGCTTTTGAGGTTCGCTTCAAGTAGTGCCTCCGACTGTGACATCTTAATTTTGTCAATTAAGCTTGAGACCACTTCCACTCTTGCAAAGGTGGCTTGGACTCTACCACCATACTCCTTTCGGCTCAAAGCGTCCGCGACCACATTGGCCTTTCTGGGATGGTATTGAAGCTCACAATCATAATATTTGTTAATAGGGCTCCCATAAACGCTAACAACATCGATCTCTAGCATCATGTACCAAAACTGGCACCAGTTATCCATTAATCGAGATAGCGGCAAACCATCCCAACAAGGACTCGAACACGATAGCTTAACTACTCGATGGAACACAACGAGTGGGGAACGTACCTGCCGTCACTAACATGCCATTCCAGCCTGTGCACGTTATGTCCGCTTCCCGATCCTTCACTGATCCCTGCACGAGGGCATTCCTTCTTGATATGACCCGGCTCTTTGCACACAAAACAGATAGTGCCCTTGATGGAACAATCTCGGTGGGAGTGACCTAACATGCCACACTTGAGACACGTCAAAGGGTTGGGGTTGCACCTCCTCGCATGCTTGGCTCGACATTCACGACACCACTTCGACTTCCTACGATGGCTACTCCTCTTCTCTTCTTCATAATTATGGTATTCATGGGGTGGACTCCTCCGGTCCTCCCGTCTCCTCTTTTCTGCAAACTCTGCCTCTTCTTCTTCACCCCGGGAATGAACGTCTTCCATAAACTGCGATTCTTCTATCGCTTCCCGAAGAGTGGAAGCCTTGGAACATCGGACCATCGCCTTCATGCGGGATGGCAGTCTGTTCATGTAAGCCTTGACCCTGTCCTTCTCACTCGGAACGATATGTCCTACCAGATCCAATTTTTTCATGAAGAGGTTGGAGTATTCTATCACCGACATATCTCCTTTCTTCAGGGCTCGAAACTCGTCTTCTATTCTGTCTATCGCCCGCTCGCTACAGTATTCGTCCAACACTTGCTTCTTAAATGCATCCCACGTTAATGTCGAAGCAGTAGTAGTTCCCATAGCGGTTTTGGTGACGTTCCACCAAGTAAGAGCTCGGCCCCTCAACATGCGGGAGGCAAATTTCACCTTTTGCCCTTCCTCACACTCGCTAGCATCAAATGATTGTTCCATCTCTTGGATCCAATTCAAGCACGCCACTGGACTGTCAGTCCCTGAAAACTCTGGCGGCTTGTTGTACAGAAAGTTCTTGTATGGGCGGGCCCTCTCGTTACTTTTCATGCTAGAAGCAACAAGATCCTCCATCCGGGTCACATTCTCGGTGTCACCGAGACTCCGCACATCAGGCTCGTTAACTATTTCACGTCTCCGGTTATTGGCATCTCTGACCTCTAACGCCTTCATTATCCTTTCTTCTTGTTGCTCCATAGTCGTCTTCATCAATTGCACCACACTATCCAACAACCCACCTTGAGGATTTGCCTCTTGAGTTTGCGTTTCTCTTCCTGCATCCGCCATTCTTTTCTGACACACACGAGAAAGAGGTTGAGAATCTTAGACCAAAACTAGATTAGCAACTATGACGTACTATTACACTTATCAAGTATCGTAATAATGGTAGAGTCAAGCACACTTACGTAACATTGTATTCATAACAACAGTAGCCAAGTGAAATTAAAAACATAATATACATAAGGATCCTCGTCACCATAGTCACGACTCTTAACTAGTGCATTTTTGTCGACTACTACGACCCACACTCGTCTTAGAAGTTCTACCCACAACGAACAAGTCATAACTTAAAGTCTCAGCTTAAGTCTAGGCATCTAAGACCCATACCTAGTTCACTTAAACTAGAGCTCTGATACCAACTTGTAACACCCCTAAATTTCGAAAATAGCAGAAAGAATAAAACATCCAAAAACTCATAAATATAAAACTTCGAGACATCAAATAATTAAAGTTACAAGGAAGGATCACTATAGCAATGTATCAGAGTCCTAACGGAACCAACTAGTCCCACAAACTAAGGACAACATTGGTCGGGTGTTACTAAAACCACCGAATCTGCTATCTTCACCAAACCGGATGACGTCGCTAAAGCCATCCTACTGGAACTCCTACCAAGCTCCACTCGCCACACAGACCCATCTAGGACCTGTTTTCATCATATAAATCATAAAACATTTAAAATAAACATTTTACTCTGAATAGGGCCATTTTAGAAATACTGATTGTAAAGAGGCTTCATTGGCATAACAAGTTCCTTCAAATTTCCAATCACCCATTTTAAATAATAACCGACGTCCAAATTTCCCCAAAACCCACCCACACAGTATTTCTCCAAAAGACTCATTGTGTAATTAAAAATGGTACGTTTCAACACTGAAGGCATGGATAAGGGAATACCCAAGATAACACCTTTCGGTGACGGGGGATACCCGATTCCATCGAATGTGGCGGACACACAAAGTTAAGTCATGTATCAATGTTCTTGAGATTCACATAAGACCATGGTTCCCCGTATCCGGGTCATCTGAGCTACCACCGCAAGACACCACTGATCCTAGTGTCTACTCGACCTCTAGATGAGTCTCACCACAAAGTCACAAGTCCCCGTATCCGGCTCACCACTGGGCACCACCGCAAGACTTAGCTCCGTATACGGCTCCTCCAGAGCACCACCGCAAGCTTACATAATCAACATGACTTGGGGACCACTCACTAGACTCAAACATGGACACTAAAACTCCATGATGAACATAACGACTCATATGCCTATGGATCCAATGCATTACAGTCTAAACATTACATGACTCCATATGAATGAACTAACACATCCAAACATGTAATAACCAATATTGGTATAATAATTGTATTTCCATAAAGCACTCCATAAGGAGCCGTTTAAACCGAACAACGTCCAAAAACTCGTTGTTGTACAACTCAAGCCGAAAGGCTTCATAAAACATTTGATACTCAAATAGAGCCAATATGGCTATATAAGTCGATTCACAACTTTACCAAATATTCCCAAATTAAAAGGTATCTGTTCCAACAACTCACACTTTTAAAGTCAAGGGAGTTAAAGTTTTCAAATATAAAACCCGTAGGTTGAGTAAAGCCCCAAATGACCATATTTTAGTAACTGCTCTTTAAAATCTCCAACACACACTAAAATCCCATTTAAAATCATTTGTACTCCAAATCTTCCCATAATAGAACCAAAGCAACATAATACCCACATTCATCAAATAATTCGAGAAACATGAATGGTGGATTAAAATCACCTTTTTGATGACTCCAACATCTCATTTATTATTATAAACCATTTTCAAATATTTGAAACCCAATTATGTGCAAGTGTACAAATGTTCACAAAACTTCTCAAAATGAAGCAAACTCATGGATATACTTTTAAAACCCATAATATGTGCATTTTGACATGTATATAGTTTTTCAAAGCAACTAGAACTCACCTTGCTAGATTTAGACTAAATCTAGGTTTTACCCACAACCTTGAGTTCCTTTGGAGAGGAGATCTTGGATCCTTACACTAGCTCCAAGCTTTCTACAGATCCATTACTACAACCATTCACAAAGTTAAACCAAACCCTAAGATTGCAAAACAAGGTGAAGAACACAAAACCCTAACTTTATAGATGGAAAGATGGGTGGATTACCTTGATTAACAACTCTTGGATTCACCCAATAACTTCAATCTACTTCCTTCTCTACTTGAAAAGCTCCAAACGACGAAACCCTAGGTTCAAGAATCCCTCAAATCGGTTTTGGGAGGAAGAAGGTATGAGAATAATGAGGTTGGATCCCTAAAATCGCGACTAAAAACCTCAGACAGGTTCCGCGACTTGCACGTCGCGGCGCAAGTCACCCGTTTCCTGAAAAACTTACATCCAGTGAGTTACGCAGTTTGTGCCGCGACCCAAAGTTGCGCACCAACCCGCGACATTCCAAAAATGTGTTTCCTCGCGTTCTTCGCGCCTGATTTGTTTCCCGATGGTTCCATTATGAAACTTACCTGATTTCCCCATACCTTTACGTCCCAAAAGTCAACCGACTCTCGTAACACCGTCGAGGATAAATCCTGAAATTATGGGTGTTACAGGTAAGTAGTTGGTGAAATCTTCCGCAGTTTGGAGATAGTGATTGTTATTGGGTTTTAGTAGCACCCGTCCCTATAATAGACTGTGTACATTGAATGAAATGTGTGTATTGATGTTAAACCTTAAATTGTGATTGTAGATGAATCAGTTATCGATGTATTTAGAGAATTTTAAATTAGTTGTTATTTCTAGATTTGAGGGTGTGACAAATAATAACAATGTTTATTTCTTTCAGGCACCAAATGATATTTGTACTATTTACAGGTATTGATAACCATAAAAAAATGTGTCACACTCAGAGTTGGATTGGTTGCGCATGAGAATGCAAACTTATTTGAATGGCTTAGAGTTTTCTTAAAGGCACATAAAAATGAACCAACCTTAGTAGTTACAAATCAATGTGCGGCTATGAAGATCGCAATAGACATTGTTTTCTAGACAGTAAGACATAGGTTGTGCATGTGGCACATATGTAACAAATTGACATCAAGGGTATGAAAATATGAACTTGAATAGAACATGCACTTGTGCAATTTATGATAAGAGATTAGTTGTGCAAAGAATGCACATATGCATAACATACACTTTGGAATATCATGATTTGTGCATAGCATGCACTTGTGCATGTTGTACATTGCATGCACTTGTGCATACTATTTAGAGATACTAATACACTACACTTACTTCTTCTTCTATATATAATATAACTTATTTGTAGGTCAATTACGTCTGCCGCTAACTGACTTCAAGGCAAGATTCAACAAAATGGTTTGGAATAATAAGTTGACACTAGAAGAGTTCGAGAATAAGGTGTCGTTTACCAAACGTTTACCCGAATAAGCGGTTACCAATAAAATTTAACACTATCACTTACTTAGCGGGTAAGATTTTAGTCCACCAAAACGGTATTGTATACAACAATTTTCCCTATAAGCGTTTACCGGTAAAATTTAACACTATCACTTACTTACTGGGTAAGATTTTAGTCCACCAAATCGGTATCGTATGCAACCATGTTCCCGGTAAACGCTAACCGTGGCAAGAGTCTTTGCCATCACTTACCAGGGTAAGTGATAGGAGTTTTATACACCCTAAAGACATGTGAAAATTAGGCCAAAAAGCACGTATACATATTGGCTTAATATTGTCTCTCAAGTAATAAAATGATAAAATACCATATATCGTCCACATAGATTGTTGTAAAAGTGCAATAAAAGTATAATGAAAGAGATGATTTCAGATGACGATTTTGAAGACTTTGTTTTGGTTTGGGTTAACAGTTGATTAAATTAACAGAGATTAAAGCAAGCAATGGTATAAGACATCTTGGTGGGACTTAAACACAAATTCCAGCAGACAATGCTACAGAAATGTTGCAGCATTGTTCTGCAACACTTTGTTCCACCATTTGTTTTGAGAGTATTCCTTTCGGACTTTCACCATTGTACCAACATTTGTCTTTAAAACCTGTATATTTCTACACAGTATCAGAACCAAAGAAGTAGTAACAAATGGTGTTCTCAAAACATATGGACTAACAAATTTCTTCGTTAAAAATCACCCTTTCTGGCCGATTCTCATATCATCCAAGTTGGTGTGTTCGAGATGGCTCATTTCTGAGTCCATCACACTTTAACACTTTAACTAGCGACCAACCCGTCAAGAATGAATCAATTTTAGAAAATAAAGATAACAAATTTCTTTGTTAACAACTCTTTCAAGTCTACTTCCTTTATCATACAAATTGACGTGCTTGTTAATGGATTATTTCTAAGTCCATCGCACTTTAACACTTTTCAAGTGACCAATTCGTCAAGAAGTATCGTTGGTTTTTATAAAACTTGTAATGAAATAGTGGAACATTATTATTGCGAAACAACGTCCACTTTCTTTTGGTTTAAAATCCCACCTTTTAGTCTCACGCCCATGCTAATAAAATTTGGCTACTCATTACGGAAATGAAAGATATAAAATAAATGACGTAAATAAAATACATAAAGTAAAAGCGGAAAGTAAATGCAAGAATATTAATGACAAGTATTTAAATGACAATAAAGTAAATGCAAGAAAAATAAATAACAAGTTAAAGACAATAAACTAAAGACAAAAAGGTGTAAATACTAAAAGCTTCCTTGCATATATGAAGAACTTGAAGACTTCTTCCAAGTAAGATAGAGAGAATACTTGGGAAGATGTTTGTTACAAAAGATGGATTATAAGACACCCAAACCCCTCTTTTTATACTAGCAAAGGAGGGAATCCAATCTAGCTCAGTTGGTTTCCCCAAGGGCGGTAACATCCTGGGAGGGGTTGTGGATGGTATCCTAATCTACCCGGGTTCGAATCCAAGGGGAGTCATTCTGAGGGCATGAGGAGTACCCAATCCTTGGGCCGGTTAAGTCGTTGACTGGGCTGCCCCTCAGCCCAGTCTTAAGACTGTGGTTGGGCTCTAGGTTCAGCGTAAGCTGGGCCGGGACAGCGGCTGATTAGTGGGCTGCCCGTGGATGCCCGATACCGCCGGGGAGGTGTACGTGCGTGTGTGCGTGTGTTCGTGGTAGTCGTTCGTTGGTTCGATGCCGCTATGCCTTCCAAAAAAAAGGAGGGGAAAAAGACAAGAAAAGCAACTAATTGATAAATAAGGTACAAGGAGTTAATAACCACTAAATAAAACTAAAGGATAATAAAGTACTAAAGGTTAAAACTAATGGTTAGAACTTAAAGCTAATACTCCAAAAGACATCTGTTAGTCCCAAAGAAGTAAACAAGTATTGTAGAAGTGGGGGGGGGGGTTGAATACAATAACACAAAATTACTTAATTTTAATTCTTTTATTGATAATGAATATCAAGAATTACACAAAGAGAAAATAAAGATTGTTGCGGAATAAGAATAGTTAAGAACTACTCTAAACAATCTAACACATAGAAGATATTAAGAACACAAAGACTTAAACCTTAATGAAATAAAAGACAACTATCAACCTGCTTGAAATCTTGTGAATACCAAAGCTTGAGCTGAAGGCGTGAGTAGCAAGGTGCTACTTTCATTCTTTATATACTATCCAATGTAATGAGTGCAAAGGACAAGTAGGAGTAAAGGCTTTGGTGGTTGAGAGGTTGACAATAAATTATAAGATATTTGATGTGACTTGTCACAATACAAAAGGTAACTTTTGTACTATGAAAGTACAATATCTAAATAAAATATTCTTGGGAAAATCTTTTTGAGATCTATTAGAAAATAAACATCTAATCAAATTAAGACTAAATGTAAATCTTCTACAGGAAGATAGAAGCATCCATTTCCATTGTCAGAAGATCATTGTGAAAGAGGAAGTATGTCGAATCATGAGTATTTAACATAAATGCTCGTACTAGATAAAGAAGCAATCTGTACGAGGAAAGTTACCGAAGAAGGAATTCGGTAACTTAGGTATGTGCCGAAAGAGGAACTCGGCACAGAAGGAATGAATGCCGAATAGGTGAAGGTTCGGCAAAAGAAAGTTCTGCCGAATAAGAGAGGATTCGGCACAGGGGAAACTTGCCGAATTGGAATCAGCAGGGATATGATCTGCCGAATTGGAATCGGCAGATTATGCTTAGTTCACTCTTGAAGTCCATCTCAATCTGCATTGTAGACTTCCTTCATGTTGGATTCGGTTTATCTTCGACTCACCGATCTGTTAAACTAACTAAGCTATTACAAAGAACCATAAAATAAAATACAAGATTCAATCATCAATAAAGACTAAGGAGAGGTTATCTTTAAATCTTAGATGACCCAACAATCTCCCCCTATTTGATGATAACATCTCATACAACAAAGAAGTTAATGAATAATGCATTTTGACCCTTATTCATATTCTTTTGGGTTCTTTTTCACATAGACCATTCTTTTTGTTTATATTTGGATTTTCTAGAGTATCCGACATTTACAAGTATAGAAGGATGAAATAAATATTTGTACAAAATTTTCGATAAGACATAAAAGCTCAATGTATTAATCTTTTTAAGAAGATTACAATACAGAGGAAAACAAAATAAACATAAAACTACACCGAGTTTATTCAAAAGAAAAATGCGGTTCAGCATCCCTCTTCTTTAGTTCGTCGGTAGTAGCCACATAGAAATCCTTAGCCGACATTGGAATTATTTGAATAATCCCGTGGAGAAAGGTTGTGTCGGCAATAGGGATTTGGCTTGATCTGAAGAAGGAGATCTGCCCAAGCGCATCGTTGAAGAAAATACCATGAGTAGGCTCAGAAATCACAGTGGTTGAAGGATGAGGAACCGGAGTCGGTAAGGATAGATCCAGATTTGAGGTTTTCGGAACCTTTCCTTCTTCAGCCATTTTAGCAAACACATCTTCCTTTTTGGATTTTGGCTTGGATTTGGGAGGAGGACGATCAAACCTAAGACTTTCGATGAGCTTCTCTTCAGTCGGAGAGTAAACAATGTTATACGTTTTTCGGTACGTCCTGAACTTTGTTTGGAGATCTGTAAGAAATTTATCAACCTCAGGCTTGAGAGAATTTCGGCTTTTATTCAAACAGATACCAATTTCCATCCATTCGGCAACTCCAAACCGAACAAGAGAATCAAGTCTGTCCATAGAACTTGAAGCATCCTCCCTTATAATCCTTAGCCGAATGACATTGCAGCTAGAAGATGGTTTGATAATTTTGACATCTGTGATTTTTGCAGAGGATCGGCGTCTAGAGAGAGCTTTGTGGTACCAATCGATACACAAAGACTTTATTTCTTCATTTTTCTTCGCCGATTCCTCCAGAGCACTCACCTGAGCTTTGATTGTGTCGGTAGGATTTTCTTCGGCAGCAAGTTTAAAAGCTAGGTCGGTATCTCTGTCACGAGCGATCTGGGCAAGCTTTGCATCTTTCAGTTTCTCTTCGGATAAGCCCAAAACAGAAGAGGTAGTCTTTAGGGGAGGAAGGTAAAGACCAGTACCATCTGCAGCTTTCTTTATTAAAGCATCTTTTCGACGCTTTTCTTCAGCAGCTACTTCATCTGGTGACATAACAGCTTTGCCCTTGTCCTTTTTGGGCTTTTTCTCCCCCTCTGACTCTTCGACCACCAAGGGGTGATCGGTGCCCTTCTCTTCGGTAGCAGAAGGTTCGACGGCAGCAGCAGTGGCAGTGGGTTCGGTAGCAGCAGAAACTTCGGCAGAGGCAGAGTGTTTTCCCTGACTCGTACTGACTATATGAACCCGAGGGAGTTGCTCCCCCTTATTTGATTTCTCCCCCTCAGAACGAGTCGGGGAAGAAACACCAGTTTTAGCCGACACACGGCCAAGACGGCGATCAACACGCTCCAACACTGTGCGATCATCAGGAGTGAAAGCGGACTCGGTGATGTCGATGTCCAGAGATTGAGCACAGTATTGAGCAACATCAGCAGGCATAGAATCAAGACGCCGATTTATATCCTGAAGAGCTGTGAGAATTTGAGAGTTGACAGATTCTTGTGCCAGGGCCTGCTTCCGAAGATTGATGAGATCCTGATCCCGTGCATCAGAGGCTGCCTTTAGAGCGGCCACTGATAAAGTCAAGGAGGTATTTTGATCATTGAGCCTGACCACCTCCTTGAGAATAGATTCCACAGCGGCAGAGAGAGGAGCACGAAGACCATCAATTTGATTATGCACGACATCCAAACACCGAAAGATGTCGCGATTGAGACCAATAACTTCAGAATTTTGCTCTTTGACGAGCTGCAGAAGTTCGGCAAGAGAAATGTTGTTGACATCCAAAGAATGAAGGAGCGCCGGTTCACGCAAGGACTTGCGGAGCTGTTCAAACTGAGCACCTAGCATCCGTACTTGTCGATTGGAGTCAACAATTTCGGCAACAAACTCGGCAGGCACGGTGATCGGAACTGTTGCAGAAGCCCCACCCTTTTTGGTAGAGGAGGGTTTTGGTGAGGGGGATTTCTGTGGTGAAGGTTTTGGGGAGGGAGTCTTCTTCGGTGATGGTTTTGGGGAAGGTGATTTCACCGGTGAGGAAGTAGGAGAGAAGAACCATCGGTACATATCCTGGGATGAAACCCCAGTTTGTGCAATATCATCGGGATTGACCCCGGGTGATAGGTTGTGCGGTGAGGAAGCAGAATGTCGGTCCGGAGAGAAGACCAACTCATCTTCAACCTCCACATGAAAAGGAGGAGAAGGAATATGTGGGGACTCCTTTTGTACATCCAAATCTTGTTGAGAAGGTTTGGAGGAGGTGGGAGAGGGTTTAACAGATCCCCGTGGCCCTGGAGGGGAAAGTTCAACATCTACCGATTGTTAAGAATCGGTAGATGGAGAGTGAGGCTCGACCGAAGGTTTCCTAAGTTTCTTAGAACGAGACTTAGGAGGGGATTTGGAGCTCCGTCGCTTAACAGAAATATAAGGGGTTATGACTGGGGTAGCCACTGAAGGATTCGTCGGTGGCATAGTCATGAGAGCAAGTGCGACGTTTCCGGTGGCCTTTTTCTTTTTAATAGCCACCGTCTTAGCTCGGGAAGGTTTTGGGGGAGAGGGGACCACCGATTTGGATGGCTTAGGAGAAGATGAAGACCTTGCGGATTCACCTTCGGCAAGCGTTCCCCAAATCGGATTAGGAGAAGAGATAAAAGAAAGCATACCTGAGGTGAGCGGAGAGTCGGTAGGCTTGATAGACTTAAAGATCGTTTGCTTGCTGATTTGAGAAATGGGCAAGTCAAACTGGATCGTCGGTTCAGGCAAAGCAGCATCAGCACGCAGTTGTGCGGATAACTTGTGGTTGATGATCAGAGAAATGAACCGTGGGAGAGCCACATTGTGAGTTCTTGGAGGTGTGATGGCAGTGACCAAGGAATCGAAAAATACCTGAGCAAAGTCGATCCTCCTCATAAAGATGAGGGCATGGGCCAGACGTGTGATTGCAGTCGGGGATTGATCCCACCCCGAAGTCTTGTGAGAAAGACAGTAGAGGAGGTGAGAAAAGAAGTAGTTCCAAAGTGCACCCATATTTTTTCGAAGAAGAGTGCCGGAACCCTTGGATTTGCCCTCGTGTACATAGTTGAGAGTTGCAATAACCTCATCGTGTTCTTGATGAGTAGGGAATGGAGCATACACATTAAACTCTGGAATATTGAGAACCGCACGAATGTCATGCACCCCAAAGGAAAGGTCGGGATGCTCTTCAAAAGAGAGAATGGAGGCAGAAACTTGATGAGTATCAGAGTCGTACTTACAGGTAAGCCAGAAGTTACCAAGAAGCATTTTGCTCATCTTGGTCGATTCAGTGAGAGCATGGCGCAATGGCGATCTTTGAAGAAAGATAGAAACTTGGTTGAACTCAGGATGATCAACATCCGCAGAAAGACGAGCCACCTGGTTGCATGGAGGGAACACAAGGGAGTCCCTAGTGAGAGGAGTAGAAACCTTTGAAGCTTTCGAGGTTTTGGAGGATGCCATTGATGAAGAAGATAGTTGCAGGTTTAGTGTGTCTTGTTGAAGAAGATAGTTGCAGGTTTAGTGTGTCTTGTTGAAGAAGATGAGAAAACAGATAAAGAATAAAAAAGGAAAAGAGAAGAAGTATTTATAGGTTTGAAAAAGAAGAGGGAAAGTTGAGAATTCAAAAGCCAAAAAAAATTAATGGTAATGATGGTACGACGCAAACGTGCGTTATGGAGAAGTGGAAGGGCCGAAAAACGGCTAAGTGTCAGGTCGTGGACGTCCCATCAACTGACGCACGAACCCTGTAGTGCCACGTGGCATAAGCCCATAGAGTAAAGAGAAGGTGTCGAAGATATTCGGTATGAGAGAAGTGGATAAGGATGACACATCATACACAATACCGAAAATAGAGAGATGCCGAAATAAGAGAGATATTTCGGTAAGAAGTATTCGGTATATAGAGATACCGAATAGAGAAGATACGATCTTTCGGTAAGCTCAAAGGTACCGAATTTTTTAGAGAAATTTCGGCAAGAAGTAGAGAAGTACCGAAGTATGAGAGATACGTCGGTATATAGAGTTACCGAAATGTGAAAGGAATCTTCGGTAAGATAGAGATAATGTACAGATTGCCGAAAGGAATCGTCAGTAAGGAGGTACCGTCAATTATTGGGCATTTTTTTTTACGATAAATTTAACATACCTAAGGATCCCACAAGGAAGTTGAAACGTGCCTCATCCAGTGATTTTGTAAAGAGGTCTGCAAGTTGAAGATCTGTAGGAATGAAGTGAAGTTCAATATCACCTTTAGAGATATGATCTCTTATAAAGTGATACCGAATATCAATGTGTTTAGATCTGGAATGCAGCACTGGATTGTTGGCAATGGCTATGGCACTAGAATTGTCACATAGAATCGGTACATGAGAATAAACTTTGGCATAATCTTGTAGTTGGTTCTTCATCCACAAAATTTGGGCACAACAACTTCCAGCTGCAACATATTCGGCTTCGACAGTGGAGGTGGATACCGAATTTTGCTTCTTACTGGACCAACTGACTAAGTTTCCACCTAGTAATTGACAGCTGCCAGTTGTACTTTTTCTGTCAACCTTAGACCCTGCAAAGTCAGAATCTGAATAGCCAATTAGATCAAAACCTGAGTCCTTGGGATACCAAAGACCCAGATTCATGGTACCTTTAAGGTACCGAAAAATACGTTTCACAGCCGCCAAGTGAGATTCCTTGGGATTGGCTTGATAACGTGCACACAGACACGTAGCATACATGATGTCAGGTCTACTAGCAGTAAGATAAAGAAGAGACCCTATCATTCCTCTATAATTCGTGATATCTACCGACTTGCCGGTGGAATATGCATGAATTTTTAGAGGTGGTGCCATGGGAGTTTTCATGGGAGAACAATTTTCAAAATCAAATTTTTTTAAAAGATCACGAGTATATTTATTCTGACAAATGAAAATACCTTCAGAGGATTGTTTAATTTGAAGACCAAGAAAGAAAGTAAGTTCACCCATCATACTCATCTCATATTTACTTTTCATGAGAGAGGCAAACTCTTGACAAAGATTTTCATCAGTGGCACCGAAAATGATATCATCCACATAGATTTGAACAAGAATGATATTACCATTTGTTTTCTTGAGAAAAAGAGTATTATCAATTTTACCTCTGGTATATCAGTTGGATAGAAGAAAATCAGACAAAGTGTCATACCAAGCACGAGGAGCTTGTTTCAGACCATAGAGAGCTTTGTCAAGTCTGAACACATGGTACGGATGAGCTGAATCTTCAAAGCCAGGTGGTTGTTTCACATAGACTTCTTCAGCAAGTTCTCCATTGAGAAATGCACTCTTAACATCCATTTGAAAGACCCGGAAGTTTTTGTGAGCAGCATGAGCAAGAAAGATTCTTATTGCCTCTAGTCTAGCAACAGGAGCAAAGGTTTCATCATAATCAATACCTTCCTCCTGCCTATATCCTTGAGCGACAAGCCTGGCTTTATTCCGGATTACAGTACCGACTTCGTCCATTTTGTTTCGGAAAACCCACTTAGTACCTATAATGGTTTTACCGAAAGGTCTTGGCACAAGTCTCCAGACTTTGTTTCTCTCAAATTGAGACAACTCTTCTTGCATGGCAGTGACCCAACAAGAATCTGCTAGAGCTTCTTCAATTTTCTTGGGTTCGATAACAGATAGAAAATTCACATAGAGACAGATGTTTCCAATACCTCTTCTAGTTTGGACACCTGCTAGCTGATCTCCTATAATTTGATTTATCGGATGATCTTTGGTCCATTTTAAAGCTGGGGGAAGAGGTGCAGGAACTGTGTTTGGAACGTATGCAGGTGAAGGATCGGTAGGTATAGGATGAATATGATGAAGAGGAGAAGTATGTAAGGTAGTTTTGGTAGGAGCTATGGATTCAGTAGTAGCTGTGAGTTCGGTAGGAGCTGTGGGTTCGACATTTGGTAAAGGTTCTGTCGAATCATGATGAAGAGAAGTAGAGGGTACTGAAGATGGGACATATGGAGGTCCTGAAGATAGAATATTTGGAGACTCTTCTCCAACACAAGAAATAATCCATTCATGAAGTTCAGTGTCATCACAAGATAGAGAGGATGTCTTGTGATCATCAAACTTCACATGTATTGACTCATCAATACATTTTCTTCTTAGATTATATACTCTGTAGGCTTTAGAGGAGAGAGAATAACCCACAAATATACCTTCATCAGCTTTGGGATCAAATTTCCCAAGCTGCTCTCGATCAATCAAGATAAAGCAAAGGCAGCCGAAAACATGAAGAAAACCAATGTTTGGTTTTCGGCCATAGAAGACTTCATAGGAAGTCTTGTTGTGCCTTTTCACAATGATAGATCGATTTTGAGTGAAACATGCTGTATTGGCAGCTTCAGCCCAAAAATAGGTTGGAAGATTTGATTCACTTAGCATGGATCTTGCAGCTTCACATAGCGTACGATTCTTTCTTTCCACAACACCATTTTGTTGTGGAGATCTTACTGCTGCAAAGTTTTGAGAAATACCTTTGTCACAAAGAAAGGCATCTAAAGTAGCATTTCTGAATTCTATTCCATTGTCACTTCTGATAGATCTGACTAATTGACCGTTTAGAACTTCAGATTTCTTGATAAAGTTGATGATTTCTTCAGGTGTATCACTTTTGTACCTGAGAAAGAATACCCAAGTGTAACGAGTGTATTCATCAATAATTACAAGAATGTACCTTTTTCCACCTAGGCTAGGTGTGCTGACAGGCCCACAAAGATCCATATGCAGCATCTGTAGAGGAGTAGAAATAGAGAAACACTGTTTTGATTTGAAAGAAGATTTTGTCAGTTTGCCTTTCTCACAAGCTGCACAAAGCTTCTCTTTTGAGAAAGAAATTTTCGGCAAGCCAACAACAAGCTCTTTGTTGGAGAGAGCATTTAACGTCTTGAAGTTGAGATGAGAAAGACGTTTATGCCAGAGCCAGTTTTTCTTTTCAGAGTCTTCAGAAATGAAGCAGATGCTTTCCTTTTCAGATGATTTGTCATCCATATTGATGACGTACACATTATCCTTTCTAAAACCAGATAGGACTGTGTGAAACTGTTTATCAGTGATGAGACAATCAATTTCTCTGAAAATTACATAGAAACCTAAATCACATAGCTGACTAATGCTTAAAAGATTATGCATCAGTCCTTCCACATAGGCAACTTTGTTAAAAGTAATGGAACCGTTATAAAGAGTTCCATAACCTTTAGTGGAACCGCGAGAGTTATCACCAAAAGTTACAGTTGGTCCCTTTTCTTTCACAAAGTTTAGAAGAAGAGATTTGTTTCCAGTCATATGTCGTGAGCAACCGCTATCAAGATACCATGTATGATGATGCTCATAGACCTGCAGATAAGAACAAATTAGTATTTTGGAATCCATTTAAAGGTGGGTCCTTTAGGGTTAGAAGAGGAAGAAGAAGGATTGGTCGGACGATATCTTTCTATACGGTCCTTTGGACAGTCTTTGGCCAAGTGAAATGTATCACCGCAGTTGTAACACTTTTGGTAAATAAATTTCTTCGTTGGATCAAGAGAAGCAGCTTTTACCTTTCCTTGAGGTTTAGATTTAGGAGGTTTGGAAAGGTGAGAGGGAATGGGATAGCTGTACGGAACGTGAGGGTTATGGGGAGCCGGTCCAAGGATTCCTTTGTAAATGGAAGATGAAGAAGTGTTTGAAATTCCTTTGGACTTCTTTATTTTTAGGGCTCTAGGGATGAAGTCCGTTGTGTTCATGGGAGATTTACCTTTTGAAGAAGGTGTAATCTTTCTTTTGTTAGGAGTATTAACGACAACGGATTTTCCTTTAGAGAGGAAAGGGGCCTTTTTCGAAGAATGTGAAGAAGAAGAAGAATCGTTGTTTAGATTTAATGACATAAGAAGATCATTTACAGGTTTGACCAACTCATTTGAGTCTTGATCTTCTGTTAGAATAGGTTTGGAAGATTTACCAGACACAAAGTAGCCAAGTTTTCTTGAATCGCGAAGATCCATTGAATATACAGAATTAGAGTCTTCTGACATAGAATCATTCCAGTCAGTAGAATAAGAAGGTAGTTTAGAAGACAGAGGAATATCATGAGTAGGAGAGGATATGTTTTCAGAAGGGAGGCACACAACATTTTCTTTCCAGTACCCTAGACCATAAGTTTCACCAACAACTTGATATTGAAAAATTTTCTCAAGATTTTTGGAAGAGGTGTTCCATTTATTTAGGGTTTCTTGTTCCTTTTGAAGCTTCTTTAGAAGCTTGTTCTTTTCCTTGGCAAGCACATAGTTTATAGTCTTTAAGTCATCTACCTCAGCTTTTAGTTTGTCAAACTGTTCCAGCTGGGATAGAGACTCATGAAGTTTAGAGGAGAGAGACTTGACTTGAGCATTTGCTCTTTTCTTTGCATCCTTTTCATTGTGAAAGAGTACAGTTAAAGAGTCAAAAGCCTCAATCTTTTCTTCATTAGTGAGAGAGAGGAAGGGATGTACCTGAGAATAAGAAGAAGAGCACTCAGCAGTGAAGTCCATCCTAGAGCAGGAGTCTTTGGGTTCTTCATCGAGTTTGGCCATAAGACATTTACTCGATACTTCTTTCTCACTATCGGAAGTGGGTTCATCTACCCAGTCTAGAGTTTCTGCCATCAAGCCTTTGCCTTTTCGTTGAGAGTTGAAATTTCTTTCTTTCTCTCTTTTGTACTTGGCTTTGTATTTGTCGGCTTTGTCGGAAAGCTCTTTGAAGGAAGAAGATGGAGAAGGTTTTCTGGGATGCGATCTACCTGTAGAATTAGATCGAAGATGTCTTCTTTTAGAAGAGTTAGAGGAATTAGATTTGGAAATCCTAGAAGGATTGCTTCTGCATTCAGATGCAAAGTGGCATTTCTTTCCACATGCATAACAGTCCTCCTTGGATTTATTCAAAGAGTTTCTAGAAGAAGAAAAATTTCTGTTTCTTTGAAATTTATTAGAATAATTCTTTTGAAATTTAGAGAAATTTGCAAGCATACCCATTTCCTCTGTCAATAGATTGACAGAGGGATTTTCTCCTTCATCATCAGCTTCACTTAGATAAGCTTCCGAGGAGTGATTCAGATTTTCATGACTTTCTCTATCTGAATCATCAGAAGGGTAGGTTATACGAGGAATACACACAGATTTCTTGGAGCCATCACTGATAAGAGCCATAGAGGGGGCTCTTATTTCTTTATAGATGGTTTTCCTTTGAAGTTGGGTTTGTTCGTGATTAAGAAACATACCATAGAGAGAAGTAAGAGGAAGGTTTTCCAAGTCCCTAGAAGTCTTAATGCAAGTGGAAAGGGTATTCCAGAAATCTGGAAGACCATCCATGAATTTGCATATGATTTCCTCATTGTCGTAAAGTTTTCCAACAAGTTTCAACTCATTTAAAAGACTGTTAAAACGGTTGTAATAGGAGGGAAGAGATTCTCCTTTTTCATGAGAGAAAAATTCGTATCTACGTACGAGAGAGATCTTTTTAGATTTCTTTACTTCACTTGTACCTTCGTACAAAACACATAGAGTTGACCACATATCTTTTGCCGTTTTAAGATTGACAAGAGATTGGTAAACTTCATCAGGAAGGGATTGAGCAATGATGGTTCGCACTTTGGAATCAAGTCCAACAATGCGTCTATCCTCATCATTGTATTCTTTGGTCGTTTTTAAGACATATCGACCAGTTGCAGAAGTTCTTTCCTCCTCTGAAGAATCATCGGAAACTTGAAAGAGATTGTCCTTTTTCTTCTCTTTATCCTTAGGGGTTTTGACAAATCTATCCCAGGCTTTTGGGATAAGAGGACCGTCACTAAGAATGGTAAGATACCGATTGTCAGCTCCTTCGAAGAAGAGCATCATCCTACTTTTCCATAAGGAAAAGTTGTTCGAGTTGAACTTAGGAGGTTTAACAGTAGATCCATTTTCAGAGTAAAAGGAATTTTGAGAAGAAGACTCAGGTTTTGTAGAAAGAGAAGTCATTACGGATCTGGTTTATTAGATTAAACCAACCGCTCTGATACCACTTGTTAGTCCCAAAGAAGTAAACAAGTATTGTAGAAGTGGGGGGGGGTTAAATACAATAACACAAAATTACTTAATTTTAATTCTTTTATTGATAATGAATATCAAGAATTACACAAAGAGAAAATAAAGATTGTTGCGGAATAAGAATACTTAAGAACTACTCTAAACAATCTAACACATAGAAAATATTAAGAACACAAAGACTTAAACCTTAATGAAATAAAAGACAACTATCAACCTGCTTGAAATCTTGTGAATACCAAAGTTTGAGCTGAAGGCGTGAGTAGCAAGGTGCTACTTCCATTCTTTATATACTATCCAATGTAATGAGTGCAAAGGACAAGTAGGAGTAAAGGCTTTGGTGGTTGAGAGGTTGACAATAAATTATAAGATATTTGCTGTGACTTGTCACAATACAAAAGGTAACTTTTGTACTATGAAAGTACAATATCTAAATAAAATATTTTTGGGAAAATCTTTTTGAGATCTATTAGAAAATAAACATCTAATCAAATTAAGACTAAATGTAAATCTTCTACAGGAAGATAGAAGCTTCCATTTCCATTGTCAGAAGATCATTGGGAAAGAGGAAGTATGTCGAATCATGAGGATTTAACATAAATGCTCGTACTAGATAAAGAAGCAATCTGTACGAGGAAAGTTACCGAAGAAGGAATTCGGTAACTTAGGTATGTGCCGAAAGAGGAACTCGGCACAGAAGGAATGAATGCCGAATAGGTGAAGGTTTGGCAAAAGAAAGTTCTGCCGAATAAGAGAGGATTCGGCACAGGGGAAACTTGCCGAATTGGAATCGGCAGGGATATGATCTGCCGAATTGGAATCGGCAGATTATGCTTAGTTCACTCTTGAAGTCCATCTCAATCCGCATTGTAGACTTCCTTCATGTTGGATTCGGTTTATCTTCGACTCACCGATCTGTTAAACTAACTAAGCTATTACAAAGAACCATAAAATAAAATACAAGATTCAATCATCAATAAAGACTAAGGAGAGGTTATCTTTAAATCTTAGATGACCCAACAATCATGTAATCCAACCAATTAAATTTGGGGATTAAATTTACAAAATGTAGAAATACTATATAAAAATTGTCTTATAGAATATCCCTTGACTTCATGTGAGCTCCAACGTTTTCCTGCCAATGCCCAGATGTTGCAGCAGTCCTGTAGCATTCAAGTCAGATCTAAAAAGAGTACAAATTAGCCCCAAATGTTGTAACACAGGTAAACCATATTCTTAGTTCCACTAAAACAATGAATGGAAAATAAGAGAATAAAAGACTCAATATTGGGATGCAGAGGGTGAAAATAAACTAACTATAAACATAAAAAGAGTGCATAGGCACTGAATAATCAGTGTCTATCATTAAGACTCTTGGTCCTTGCCTTAGCTCTTACCGGGTAAGATTCTTGGTCATTGCCATCTTCATCCATAAGGTAATATGACTTGGTAAGCGCTTACTCGGGTAAGCGTTTGGTAAACGGTCCCTAAATGGCTCTCATTAATTGATGAATTTGATTTACAAGGAAATACATAGTTGACTTTGATGTTTGATATGAGGGAAATGTGGATACCAACGTATTTCAGAGAATTACCCCTTTCAGGTTTGATGAGGACAACATCACGATCAGAAAGTGAGAATTAATTCTTCTCACAATTTGCATATTTTGGTGCAACACTTCTTGCCTTTGGTGATTCATTTGTTGCTGCAATGGATAAACAATGACACGATCAATCCATCCTTGACCATAAGACAGCAACGACGTCACCTACCTTGAAGACCCCACAGCAATTAAGCGGAATGCAAGTATGATGTACACCCGTGACATGTTCATCTTGGTTCAAAAGCTAATACAAGATTCGATTTGGTCATGTTCAATCATGAATCAACATTCCGAAGACGGTACAGAGGTGTCTATTGTGATAGAAACTACATATATTGAAGTGAACGAAAATGAAGATGATATAAATGCCACCTATGTTCCAAGAGAGTTCACATACAAGGTATAATTTGTTAGGTGTAATCAAACTTTGTATTTTTTTTTTCAAAATTCACCCGTGATTGATAGAAATGAACTTGTGAATATTGCAAATTGTTCTAACCATTGCCTAGTAAATTGACATAAAAAATCACACCTTGTAGGTTGTACTGTAGAAGAGTAATGAGACAGTAGAATGTACTTGCTTACACTTTGTGCTGCATTTGTTTTTATGTCGTCATATATTTTGTGTGTTGAGACGTCACAAATTTCAAAAAATACCAGAGAAATACATACTAAAGAGGTGGACAAGAGATCTATACCCATAGAACTGTTGATGAAAAGGATATAGTCCGGCGAAACAAATGAGAAACGGCCAAAACTTGTGCATGAAGGAAGAGTTGCATTTGACCATTGTATTAGAATGTTAAGCAATGACGATGATAAGTTGGAAGAATATGTGAGGCAACTAGTTGAGTTAAAGAAGGAAATTAATGCTAGTATGCCTTCTCAAACAAGTAGAACAAGAATAACTTGATGGAATCAGTTATCGGTATCTCGAAGCCTGATGTGATTGACATACATAACCCAACAGGAATACGAAACAAATGATGTGGAACTGGCAAAAGGTTGAAGAGCTAGGTTGAGAAAGCTATATCTGAGAGTACCAAACCGAAGAGGCTATGCAGAAGATGTGGAGAAAAAGGTAGGCATGATTCTAGGAATCGTTCATTAAAAAATAAGGTAGGTGAGTAGAATGTCTAGTATCAATTTGGTTTTCAGAATTAAAAGTTTGAACAACAGTAGGATATTATTACATTTGGTTGAGTATTTGTTTAAGAATTTTCTTATAATTTTCTAGAGTGAAAACGAAGATTTATAATTGTTTCATACATTTATCAGTCGTATAAATGAACCGACTATTCTCTAATCGTTGGCGTTAGTTTGTACAAACATATTATGTAGTTAATATCTATTCAATTGTGAATCTTAATCCGATTATGCATTAGATGGTATAGACAAAGTGCATATGATAAAATAGTGCGCATGTTAGGCACTTGTGCATGTTAGGCACAAATCAGTTGGCCATCCTACCAACGTCGGTTTTGGACTTACTTTGAGTATGCAAAAGATGACAAGGTAGACTAATGTTTGACACCCATATAAGAGCATCCACAAGAGGTTCATGATTTTGCCAAATCAGTTTTCTCTCTCTGTCACATCAGTTTTCTCTTTCTTACTCATCTTATAAACATTTCACTCTCAATCATGGACCGGTTCATTATTTATATAATAAAAAACTATAATATTAATTTTATAACAATTAAGAATTACTTATCATAATTAAAATATAACAATTATAAAAGTCATAAAAGAATAAAAGATAATTAATAAATAAAAGTCATAAAAGATTAAAAGGTAATAAATAAAAGTCATAAAAGAATAAAAATCACGATGATATATAAAAAGTTATTGAAATTAATAATAGATAAACTAATTTAATTTTTATTCAACAAAAATAATCAATAAATTAATTAAAAAAAGTAATTAAGTACAAAATTAAAGACCACAATAATAAAATTATAATAAATTAAGTTAACCGGTGTCGCACTATTGCTCATGGTATGGTATGATAGCTACAAAAAATAAAAAATAAAAACACCTAAATTCTAATTTTTTATTATTATTATCCTAATAGTGGCCCACCATATGGTGGGGATGAAGCGGTCCATAGATAGGAACCGATACGTCCTATGTGGCAAAATACCGATCCTTCCCAATGGTAAAGACAAATAAAGAAGCAATTCCAAATTTGCCCCATGGGTTCATGGACTTTGATAAACCCATCGTTGTGGGTGCTCTAAGTGCCCATAATCGAATTAAGTGCATGTTATGCACAATACCCTGTTATACAAAAATATTATGTTATCAAATGCTAATAATGAAAAAATTCCTTCCATGAGGCTTACACGTAATAGAAATGATTTAAAGTTAAAACCATGATTAAAGTGAAAAGTTATAATTGTATCATAAGATAAACATCAAACAAATTGTTTAAGTATCAACACCCCAACAAACAAAAATCCAAAAAAAATATAATCCAAACAACCATAAACCAAAACATGTATATACTCCTTAAAAAAACATTATCCTATTCCAAAACTATCGTAAAAAAACGCTTCTCCCTATCGCTAAATGTATCAAGAGCACTTTCCAGTAGAGCCTTCTGGGTTTCTCGACCGATGACTAGGGTTGTAAACAAACCGAACGAACACGAACGAAGGCTTGTTCGTGTTCGTTCGTTTAACTTAACCGAACAAACGAACGAACACGAACGGTAAACGAACGAAAATTTTTGTGTTCATGTTCGTTCGTTAAGAAAATATGTTTGTTCGTGTTCGTTTATGTTCGTTCATTAAGAGCTAAACGAACGTAAACGAACGAACATAAATGAACATAAACGAACGTAAACGAACGAACATAAATGAACATATACGAACGTAAACGAACGAACATAAATGAACACAAATGAATAAAAAACAACCACTGTTACTCATAATTTCGTTCGTAAAAAATAACATAACAAAATTTAAAAAAATGGATATACTTAGGAGGTATAAAAAAGGAATTTTAAAAAATTAATTTAATCAATGCTTTGACAAATTAATGTCATAATACATATAAATATATTTATATATATAAACAAATATAAACGAACGTAAACGAACATAAATGAACGAACATAAACGAACATAAATGAACGAACATTAACGAACATAAATGAACGAACGAGACCATTGTTCATGTTCGTTCATTTAACTAAACGAACAAAAAAATGTGTTCATGTTCGTTCATTTATTAAATAAACGAACATAAACGAACTTTCCGCCGAACAGTTCACGAACGGTTCACTGAACGTTCGGTTCGTTTACAGCCCTATCGATGACATCAAATTCATCCGCCAATGTGATTATTTTAACTCGATGAATATTCATATCAGAAAGAAGAATCTTGGCTGCATATTCATACCTCAAAACGATTCAACTGCACATGTTGGTTAGCCGACTCTTTATCTAATCCACAATCCCACCGGCTAACTGATTGACCCATATACGTTTCCACGTGGCGCATCACAAATATGCCACAGTTTGTATAATTCTCCTCTGTGCGACACTTCATTTTCAGCCTAACTACGTTACACTTTTCAATGGCGGTCGCTTTTCTATGTGACACTGAATGTAGATATTCAACAAACACAGCTTTCTGAAAATAAAAATAACAAAAGTTCAGACAAATAAACAATATATGATAAAAAGTTAAAAGATGCATCAATAAACATGCACTTATGCATATACTACTCCGGATATGCATTATAAAATGGATAGGTACTCACCAATAATGAAGGTAGTCCCATACTTGTTTTCAATTGGAACATCAACAGAAAGATTGTCTAATACAACAAACGACGCTCTCTTCAGGTTGAAGACTAACAAATAGCAATGTTCAGCTTCAACGGTTGGAAAAAAAAAAACCTTTTAAAATACAATTAATATGAACACCTTAGTAACAACCAAATAACAAAAATAAATAAGAGTATAATTAGACCGAACCAACTCACAAGATCAATGTTCTTGAAAGACGTGGACTCTTGTTGCCTAGCCATTGATTGATTTACGTTAACAACAAATGTCTCATACCTCTCAATAGGACTCATATCAGCATATATCATGTCACGTGTCTGAATAAATGATAACAAATACGTGTTAAAGCTAATAACGATTGAATGAAAACATAATCGTAAACATTTAATAAATATATATAACGTAATGACACAAACCAACATCGACGGTTATGAAAAAAATATCGTGAAGTAGATTCGGGCGCCTTGTACATTTCTTCAGTGGTGAGCAACACACTCCATGTGTCAAGGACATTGGCAATCAAGCAAGCTCCAGGTATTAGGTTTTCCATTGTAACACGATAAACCATGGCGCCAAATTCAGTCTTAAACACACGATCGCTAACATTGGAACAATGATAAGGATTAATGGATAATTATATAGGTAGAAAACACAAAAAAAAAAAACGATTGTATTCATTGTAATACTGATATAAACATGCACGTGTGCATGATATGCACTAGTGCATTGTGTGTAAATTCATATCTAGTACATAATATCTAAACCATATCTCGTTCTTAACATGTAAAACCATATGTGGGAATTAAAAGCATTAATAATCGGAAAAAAATGTGAACTTACTAAATGTCGCCAATCATTACAAATAACGATCTTGAAATCTAAAACTCCACAGCGGCAAGTTTGGCATAAACACTAACATGCCTCCTCACATATGGTGAACATAAAACGGAAGCGACTTTGACAACCCTTTTACCATCCTTCTTGGTCCTGCTCCCTCACCACATCCACCTTTGTTGCGTGTACTACATCCTCCATCTGTTAGGTCAAGTTCATGGAGAAATCACTGAACCTGCAATTAGGGGTGTTCAAAAAAACGTTGGACCGCTCAAATCGGTCGAACCAAGTCAAACCGGACCATTTTTGACGGTTTGAGCGATATGTTGGTCCGATCTCATCTGAAAAATAGTCAAACCGCTCGGTCCAGTCTGGTCTGCGGTTTGTTCCCTTTTTTTGAGCGATCTGGACCGAACCGACCGCCTAAAATACACATATATTAATCATATTTAGTTTTCACGTTATAGGCTCAATTTTTACGACTCAATTAAAAAAGTTCATTAAAGAACCATGTCTTTAGCCATCATTTTCTCAATTGATTGTGTTATATAATTTGACAAAGTTCTAAGATTCGTTAAAAATTCAAATCTAAAATCCAAATCCTTCTTCGACTTTCTCAATATTTGTCCAAAATTCAACCATTATTAGTGGACTTGTTTAACTTTTTTTCAACTTGCTCAATGTTTTCTTTTAATTTAATATATAAATGTTCTTTTATAATTCGATATACTATTTTTTAATAAAGTTATATTGGTAGAAGCTGGATATAGAGTTTTTTTGGTTTAAAGCCCAAAAAAGGTCCAAACCGCTTAAACCGGTCAGACCAGAGCGCATTTTTGTGGTCCGTTTTGACCGGTTTGGTCACTTGCTACTAAACCGCTCGGTTTGAAAATTTCCTAAACCGCCATTCATGGTTTGGGAGGTTAAAACGCCCAAATCGGACCATGAACACCCCTACGTGCAATGAATGAGTGTTCTTCTTCAAATTTTCTTCCACAGATTTGTCAATTTCGATAAGATAACCAAGTACGTCCGGTAATTGAAAATTTGCGTCGATGTCTCTATATCTTCATTCCACAATGGTTGGGGTCTTACCATTGGAGTCATCACATTACTAGTAGCAGGAGTAACTTTACCAAAGTCTCCTACCGGTTCATTTCCTTACGCCTCTCATACTTCTTGATGGTCGCTTTAATAGACATAGTCATCTCATCATTAGACAAACCTCCCACATCCTGAGTCGCTTCTTTAGAAACATTGTGTCCACCTATTTTTGATCTCCATTTGTATAGCTCTGCATTTTGGGGAAATAAATCAAGTCCTTGGTTGACATAAGACAAGATGTTGGCCTTGAGTTGTTCCATCTCCTCATACTTTGCCTCAATCAAACCTACGAATCCCTGCAAATTGTGATACAAATTACTAAATATAATCAATAAAAAAAATTTGTCACTCATAAGTGTGCAATGTTCATATACCATTTATACATTAGAATATGTCCATATTGATATAGATACATACACACAAATTTAGCAAATAACAGTGTGTATTTGGAAAGGTTGTGCATGTGATGCACAAAATAAGTTGTTATGCACGAAAAAACTATTATGCACAAAATGCACGTTATAAATGATCATAATTACTTCCAATACACTTGTATGGACATGATTAAAACGTAGTTCATATACTAAGTTAGTTGATATATACACATAGTATCGAATTCATATACTAAATTAGTGATAAAAATATTAACCTGGACATCTTGTGGTTGGGGGTCGGGCCTACGTGAATCACGATCAATTATCGCCACACCTTGAGCAACATCAACATGCACACCTCGGTAAAGGATGTTAACTGGGCCATGGAAATTTTGATTGATATGGAAGATACCAAATCCCCCTTCCATAAGATCCTCATGCTCCCTTTTCTTCAATAAATCCGTTGTCCATCCTAATAACGCGGGTCTATGTCTCAAAATAGGACCATGCACAGAATGTGTCGCATCAACATACAATAACTACAAAAAAGACAATCCATAAACACATTTATTCAAATGTGGATAACAACATTAAGCTAAAAATAAATAAATAAATATTAAACAAGTAAAACTAACCACCAATAGAGTTAATGGACCAACAAAAAAACACGCGGGGTCTTCTCGTAACCACCCATCTTTGCATTCAGCAACACAGTTCATCATGATTGAACACCAATCCATCTGACCAATGTCATCTCTACCAATAATTCGATGAACTATCCCCAACATACATCTACCCATCTTCATTGTCTGACACATGGTGTTGATAAACAAAGCCATAAAATTCATCCTAAAGAATGGACCCAGATCACCATTGGTCGTAATAACTCTAACCAGCTCAGAAGGTGTAATCTTATTATTGGGAAATTGACTATACCATTCCTTAAGTAATGGATCGTCCCTATCACGTAATTCTAAGCTTAGTATATCAATGCCTCCGATGGGAATACCAAACATGGCATGCACAAGATATTTAGTCACATTGATCAAACCCCTTCTAGTCTTGATCTTCAAATTTATCGGATCAAGACTATCGACAACCCAATACCCTAACTTAGACGGGATAGAGTCAATTTGTAGAGATAATAATGATCCAAACCCCATACGAGAAATATCATTCTTTTGTTCGATAGACAACGAACGTATGACACTAAACAATCTCTTGGGGGACATTCGGGTTCTAATAACTGGATAATTGATCTCCTCTAATTCCCCTTCATCTACAAGTACTTTTGCTCGTTTATTGGCCTTGGGAACTTTGTCCTTCTCACCTTCCCTAAGGTTATGTCTTCGTTTGTCCTCGATCATATCCTTGTCGGGATTCCCAACAACCAAAGATGTACTCGTTGAACCTGTTAAAAAATTGAATAATTTGATGATCCATGTGCACAACAAATATAATCAATAATAATGATTTGGTGTGTTTTCTATCTCATAGCCATATTTTTTTGTGTGTGACCTAACTATATGCACAAGTGCATACTGGACCAACTATAAAGATTAATTGAATAAGATGCAAAATTCATTATAAGTAAACCTCTACGGAAACTAAATATAATAATCATTATAAGTAAACCACTAATTACAAGATATATTTCCATGTTTTGACAGAATAAAAGATCCAAATCAAGCATTTCATTCAAACCTAACACTTTTCAAATACATTATCAATGGAACACAAAGGTTGTTTGGTTATTTGAGGTTTTCCCTAACTATATGCACAAGTGCATACTGGAACAAATATATAGATAAATTGAATAAGATACAGAAAGGATTTTCAAGAAAACCACTAATTACAAGATAAATTTCCATATTATAACAAAATACAAGACCCAAATCAAGCATTTCATTCAAACCTAACCCTTTTCAAATGCATTATCAATGGAACACAAAGGTTGTTTGGTTATTTGAGGTTTTCCCTAACTATATGTCTATATGCACAAATGCATACTGGAACAAGCATAAACCAAATTATGGATTTGACACATACATTAAATCCTATTTGAACATAAATGTTTAAAGATACTAACCTCTACTAACCACATTCTTTGACTGATCAATGTTCTCAAGTAACCTAGGACTTTTCCTAGGTAAACCTGAAAAAAAACGTTTTTATGATAAATGGGAAGAAAATATGATGAAAAGTAGGGTTTAAAGGTTTAGCAAACATAGAAATTGTAGGTCAATCAATGAAAGGAACACAAAAAGTATACCTTCTTCAGCCATTGACCGAATCTGACTTTTCTACTTATCTGAAAATCGGAACCAAGAATAATTGTATGATCGAAATTGACTTCAAAATAGGTCGATGAAAATGATTTTGGATGTACTTGGTTGGATCAATTGAAGGTCGTGGTTACTTGACCGAAGGCGACTTTGCTACTGCTCATAAAATAGCAACCGAGAATGAGCGGGAAACCAAAATTGACTTCAATATAAATCGATATAAGGGGTTTTGAGGTTACCTTGTTGGATCGATTGCGGAATGTGGATGGATTGTTAACCTAATTCCACCCAAAAAATCGCAACCATGAGCGAGAAACCAAAATCAACTTCAATATAAATCGATAGAAGGGGTTTTGAGATTACCTTGTTGAATCGAAGCAGATTGTGACTGGATTGTTAACCTAATTCCACCGAAAATCGATTCAATGGAGGTGAGGAAGCGACATTGATTTGGAGCAGTAATGAAAAACCCTTCAAAATCGGGATTGTAGATAGATATCTATTTTGAGCGAGAAAGATTTGGAGAATCGATTATGGCTATAAAATCGGTAAAAGAAAAAGGTGTAATTTTATTCCAATTCTACCCTCTAATGCAGCGTAATATATTATACAATATACCCTCAACTTCTTTTTATTTACAAACAACCATTGGATTATCACATCCTATGGTTATAAGGGTGTTCTTTAGTTTTTATTTACAAAATTGTCATTGAGATAACAACCATACGGAGTCCAGGTTAGTTAATATTTTAACAGAACCCAATAGCAAGCAAGAGTCAGATTCTATAACTCGAAGTGAACCTCTCAACAATAATACCAACAATTTTCACACAGTTATGATACAAACAAGTTTAATAGAATACAACGATAATATGAGATAAGTTACTTCTTTACAAATAAATAAACCCCCTGCTTTGCCTTGGGCCCAAACGCACATGAATCTCTCCCTCGTCATCTAGATCTCAAACACCAATCTTTTCTTGGCATCACGGTACATCTTCAACTTTTGCCATTGTTTTGCTTGGTTTAAAACCTTAATCACTTATGCCGTATTGGGATATGTTCAGAAACTCTCATTCTTTTGTTTTGGATTTTAATACATGTTCTAGTATGCTACCTCAGTTAGATTCATCCTCAATCAAGTGCCTACATTAGAATAGTGGCTACATACTATCTCAATTTTTTACAGATTTGAACCACCAGAAAACAATTTTTTTGGCTCTGAGAAATACCACAGTTTAAGGATAAAGTAAAAGTAATGCTGGTAGAGTTCCCTGTATTACTATAAACAACTTGCATCTAAAGTGATCAACCGTTTTCAAGTAAACTATAGTAGTGTCTTGAAGCATAATATATAAGGTCTAAGATTGGATTTGAAGCGTGCTTAAATGAAGCTCTAAGCAAGTTCTGCTTCAACAAAATAACGTTATGAAAAAAGTGATGTACAGAAATGGCAACAGAGCTAACGAATGAATGTTTTACAAAACTAAAGCCATTATGAGCCTAACGGTGGAATCGATTACTCATAATGTCTACACATTTTCAAAAGATCGCCTAAAAAGGGATTATTCACCATACGCATAAATCTGAGAAACCATCAACACCAATTTTCAATAGCGAGTTCAGCCATGAGACATCTACTTAAACAAAGCAGTTAGCAAACTTACATGATCAATTCGATCAATCAGGTCAGAAACTGGACTACTATAGACCTCGGTCAAAAACAGCTGGTCAAGCTAAGTTAGCAAAAACCAAAACTAATTACGGTAAGCCAAATCTCAATTAGCAATAACCTTAAGAATAACATTCTCAAACAAATTATCTGCAGAGTAATTATCAAACAACGTAACAAACAAAATCTCAATTGATCCATCTCTCAAATCAAAGAACCTGAAATATGAAACCCTAACCTGAGAAGAGAGAATCTGACTTGAAACCCTAACCTGAGGAGAGAATTTGAAATTTGAAACGCTAAGGTGCTTGGGATTGCTAAACAGGAGTTTTCTAAGAAAAGTTAGTGTGATATCAAAACGTAATAAGTTGTTATTTAAAAATGTTTGAGATTGTTTATACATATAAAATAACCAAAAATTTATAAACAATTTTCAAATAAGTTGATAAGTTAGAACCAAAAAATTTATTAGAAACTCTTTTTCAGCGGTTTGGCAGCCGCTATAAGCCCTTTTAATTTTTCTTCATCCAAACACTAGAAAGTGGCAAAGTGCTTATCTCCAGTGTCACACCGCAATAAGCTAAAAAACACTTCAACTTATGTTTTTTTTTAAAGTGATTATTAACTTATGCGGTGACAAAAATGAGTTTTATAAAAAGTGTTTGGATTAGCTTATTGTGATACCAAAACATAATAAGTTAGTTAATAAATTATTATTTAGGGGTGTTTGGGAATTGGGATTGCCTATACATATAAAATAACCAAAAAAATAATAAGTTGTGTTTAAATAAGTTGATAAGTGATAATGGTTTAACTTATCAAAAACTTCTTATTAGCGGTGTGGAAAAATTATAAGTCATTTTCTTTTTTTCATACCCGAACACTCAAAATAGCTTATTAACGGTGTGAAAAAAGTTAATAAGTCAATAAGGAGTTTTAATAAACAATCCCAAATACCCCTAAGCGAGAGCAGAGAGGGGATCCTGGAGCCAGCGGCGAAGACCACCGGAGAGATATAAACTCTAAAAATTAAAAATGATGAGAATTTGACTTAGCGAGAGCGAGGATTTCTAATCTTTGATTCCTATAATCGCACACAACCTACACTCTACAGAGGAGTCCGGACACAAAATCGCAAGGGGTCGAGTGATCGACTATGTACGAGAGCATCTCACAGATTCGCCAAAATTTCTTTTAAATATTATTTCTCTCTTTATATATTTATTTTCAAAGTTTTCTATCAGTCCCCTCATTTGGCACATTTTTGGGGTGATCTCATATTAAAAAAATTCTCTCTCCTACTTTCTCCATTTTAAAGATAGTTTTGGAAAAATTGTTGGAATAAAATATTAGTTTAAAATCCTCATTTTCTCCATTTTCTTTAAAATGGAGAAGTTGTTGGAGTTACTGTGAGAAAAGTGAGGGCCCTGGATGAAAGCTGGACTCTTTAAATTTTGGGCCATCTAAAAAAGTACCAGTCCATTTCCTGCCGACGGGAGACCTGTTTTTATAAAAAAACTACTAAGGGGACGTTTGGTTCTCAAAATGGAATTTGATGGAATTGGAATTCATCGAAGGAATTTGACTTTGAGAGAATTTGAATGGAATTTGATATACGTTTGGTTGGTAGGAATCGGATGAAATTCAATTATTTCACATGAGCTCAGGAATGATGAATTCCCTGATTTGTGGAATTCAAAGGATTCCATCATGAACAATATGTGAACCAAACAAAAGAATTGGAATTTGGTCAAATAAATTATCCATTCCAATTCTTTCAAATTCCTTTAAAATCCATGAACCAAACACCCCCGAGTGTTTTACATGTTCAAGTAATTTAATTTCATACGTTCTGTAATATTTTTTGCTATAAACATTAACTAGATTAGCAACTTCATAACTCCAAAACTTTTGAGATCCTTATAAACTTCTACTTTTAAGGTATTGTTTTATATTATTTTTTCCATCTAAAGCTAGCATTTAATATATTAATGAATTATTTATTTTACAATGTGTTTGTTTTATATAAGGTTGGGTTCAGGTGAGAAGTTGAAGTCAACGTGAGAAACGTGAGAAGTGGATATCAACCGTTGGATGAGAAATGGATGGACATTAGAATGAGATGCACCGAGGCATCGGAAGACATGAGATTAAAAGTGATTAACGGTTTAGATCCACTTCTCACACTCCTCACGTTAACCTCAACTTCTCACACGATCCTTCGCCTATGTATATAATTGTAAATACTTATACGGACTGCTATTTGGACCACTATACCACCACCGTGATTTTCGATCAAGGTGGTCCACTTAAATGTAATTATGTAAATATATAAATAGAAGGTACTGAGGCTCATGAGGTAGTAGCTGTTGATGAAGAACAATTAGTTGCTGAATTGATTCTTGGAGGTCTTGAAGGATGGCTACTCTCAAACCAAACAAAACAAGTCTTGTATATCCCACTCGGAGGTGGGGTATGGGAGAGGTGAGATATACGCAAACTTGAGCACTACGTTGAAGGTAGAGTGGTTGTTTCGGGAAGACTCTCGGCTTGCAAAAAATGTGTGAAAAAGAAAGCTAACCCACCATGATGTATGCAACTCCCCCCCAACTTCGTTGAGAAGATGTCGTTCGGACCTATCGGGACGTGGTTTGTCCACATGTTTATCTTAACGTTCTCATTTATGCAACTTCCAAATTTCTATCATGGGCATTCTTTGTCGCCCAACACTTCGACTCTCGGGCCATTGCTATCTTACAAAAGTTTCCTTTTAGTTTTAAACGACTTTTATGTCGCACAACACCCCCCGGCAGCCCTCCTCTTCCACTACCCTGTCTTTATGTGATGTGGTATATCGTCCATCTCACCCTCTTTCTGAATCATAAAGCCTAGATACTTGAAACTGTCGTTTTGGATACTTTTGCCCCTCAATGTTGACTTATACCCCTCATGAAGACTTAAAACACACCAAACATATTCGATCATTGAGTAGCTAATGTTCGGTCCTATGTTTCCATCACCACCCTCCACTGCTCCAACCTTTCATTCACCTCCACCTTCGACTCTATAACCAACACAATGTCATCCGCAAATAACATACACCAAAGTATAGTTTTTGGATCTCTTAGGAAATATCATTCCAAATCACAACATATATGAATGGGAATTTAGTGCCGATTCTTGGTGTAGTCTTATCACACCCACCGGTGTTATAACACAAGTCTTTGTCTTTCCGTACATATCCTGAATCGCAGTGACATATCTCCATGGTATTCCCTATTCTTCATGCTCCTCCAAATCACATCCTTTGGAACAATACCATATAGGCCTTCTCTAGATATATGAATACCATGTGTACGTCTCTACTACGCTCTCTGTACCTCTCCAAGTGGCGTCTAAGAATGTGGATTGCCTCGGTCTTCGACCTCCCTGACGTGAAACCAAATCGAGAGAATTCGGCATTAAAGCGATTTTAACCATGCTTAAATTACACAAAAGTAATTATATCATTGCTATTTTCACAAATAATATTTTGAGTTATGACAAGATCCTTGTAAACTTCTTTCATATTTCCTTCTTTTCAAGGATCTGAAGGCTATATCTACAAGTATGCAATGCCCTCACCATAAGCAATGAGCAATTTATGAACACATCCCAAAGTAACTATTATCAAAATTTTCACTGAAATATCAAATACCCTCTTTTGTCATTCATCTCAAGCTTAGAGTTGCGATTGAGCGTTGCTTTCGACCATAATTGCGATAACAACATCCATTTCGTTGATCTTATCAACCCCTTGACATCTCAGCTGCTACTATCTTCGATTTTGAGGTGATCTTCTTGGAATAAATGACACCCGACACATGAAAATTGAAATACAAGTGATTGAAACAAGTTTTAGCAGATGTATATACGGCAAAATTCACACACTTCTAATAGTTCGTAAGGCTGAAAAGATCTACCTGTAACCCGGATACTGTTGGACCAATAACCCTTTCATTGTGTTTTCTATGTTATTCATAACGATTAACGCAAAAAACCTTCATTCCTCTTCCACACCCACAAAAACAAACGAACAAAAATACCAAATAAAGATTATCTTTAAGATTTATAGGAAAGAATTATCTTCAATTTCTGATGCCTAACACTTGATTCCCCTTTGGCACATACATGCCTCTTTCTTAGTTTACAAACATTACCCAACAAAAGACCAGCTGCTGCTGCTACTACTGCTTGGTGCGCGGTAACCCTCTCCCTCCTTTTATCGACAAACCCGAACCACGACCCGAAGTTCGGTTCAACGGAGGGTCTATAAACACAACGACTACCGTTATATCATCGTGGAAATGTCTTCTAACCCCCCTATCAATTTTCTTTAAGTCCGAATATCTCATTTCCCTTTTCTTGGCTGCTCTTTGAAGTGCAGCCTTCACAAGTCGTCTTGCGATCCCCTGCACAAAAACAATATTCGGATCAATTTCAATTTATGCACCACGGCCATTCGACACCAACAAATATCGATAAAAAACCAAACGCACCCAATATGTTCCATACAGAAGTAACAAGTATTGATAAGAAAGGCCTAAAGTGTCTCGAACTCTAAAAGAATTTTGTTAACATTTTTCTATATTCATCGATGAATCTCAATGTTTACGAGTTCTTCATTAGATTCTAACTTGTGGGGGTAGGAAATGTTAACGAGAAAAAAAGGCGAGATTGAGATTATAAACTTACGCTACGTGGGTAACTATGGACGATATCAACAGCTTCCTCATTGCTAACATGCTCCCATAGACCATCGGATGCAAATATGAGAAACTGATCCTTCGGATTAAGTTTGTGTATGAAAATTGATGGCTCCGGATTGAGGATCTGCTTTGAAATGGGTTCGGGTAGCCTAAACTTTGCCAATAGAGGTTCTCTATTGAACTCCGCCTTCTTTAGATACGCGTCGCCAATAGATCTTGAAACCTGAAAACCGAAACTAGTTATTAAACCTCAAACGGGTTGTAGTCACAAAGAAAGAGTTCATGGTTGACTCTTTTTCGGTCAAACGAGTTACGTTGAGCATTGATTGCAAGTCATATGAAACTATGGGGCCATTTACCGACACAAATTGGGTAAGCCCTAAGCGGGTAAGAGGCGGTCAGCAATTAGTAAACAACCCCCAAGATTAGAAGATTTTGTGTAAATTAATTACCTGTATGATACCTTTCACGCGCCAAACGTTGTGTTTCAAAACCACAATCTTTGGATCATCGGGATGCAAAGAATGAAGCTCGTCTCTTACTGAAGCATAGCTTGCGTTATGCTCGGTTGATAACTGTACAGCCGAGACTCCTCTAACACCCCTCTCGGCTCTCCCCAACACCACTCGTGAGTCGCCAGCATTTGCAACGTATATCAGCCCGTTGCAAATGACACCCACCAAACAACACGTCCCTACGGACGCTATTTGAGGGCAAATACGCCATTGATCTCTTACAACCGAAAGAAATTCCTCTTCTGTTGCCAAAAAAGCCTTCTTGATGACGCTTGCCGACATTTCTTGATCTTCAGACGCAAATTCTAAACAAAATCAAAATCGTATCTAATCAGGTTTGCCTACACGGCTTTAAATCATTGAAAGTATAACGACAATAGATCTACAAAAAGTAAGAAATGGGTTTGATTGTAACAACCAATCCCACATGGATAGAAAATTAAAATTTAGATCTGTGAACTTCTTATAAGCTTAAAGTTGTATTCTACCAATAACTTTCCGATCTAGAATCATCATTTAGCATGATTTACTTCCCAAGCTAAATAGATTGATGCCCAATGATCAGAATCCCTAAAAAGTTGCAACCAAGTTATGAGGATACAAAATGATCAAAATCAACATACACTAAACACTTATTACTATAATAAGATCATAATTGAATCAATTTTCTTGAAATCAAGAACTTACTCTTAAGATTCGGGAACAGATTTTCGTTCACAAATCTTGATGTCTCTGGTCCACCGTGTCCATCATAGACCCCGATAAACGTCCCATACGGCCCTGATTTCAACGAACTCAACGGTCCTGATTCAACTTGGCTCTGATCCTCTAACAAATTGTTTGCTTGAATCACCGCCATCGAAAATTCGCCACCTACATGAGACCCCAAATCTTTATACCACAACAATCCATCACTTCTTCCACTTTGATCTCCAGCTCTTCTTACACAACCTCCATCACCTTCAACAGATGGCTTCCAACAGGGGTTGACCATATTTAAGTAACTATTATTATTATTATTATTATTCCCAGATAACATAAAAAACTTCACATATGAATCATCCACAATATTCATCAAAAACCCAACTCAAATTTCCCCAATTTAACACCATCTACATCAATATATCCTCATCAAAATCAAGATCAAGATCAAGATCAAGAATCAAACCCTAACCAAACCCTAAACTCCAATTCCTCCAAGATTTCTTGAAATACCCAATAAAGATTTAGGGGGTAAACAGCATCAAGATCAAAGAGAACTCCAAAAAGATGAAATGGGTATGGGTCAAGATTAGCAGGAAATCAAGCAATGCCCCTCAGAAGACAAGGAAGTTATAGTTTATATATTGGGTTCAGAGAATATGGAGGTGTGCATACCTTGAACCTCCTCTTCAATTCATGTGGACCTTCCTTCTGTGTCACCTTCCTAGAACAGCCTTAGCTGTAAAAGCCCATATAGATTTGATTGTGACAGAGTTTGTTCATAGATCAAAGGAAGATGGCAATGGATAATAAGAAAAAAGAAATAGGGCAAAAATAAAAAAAGGGTTTTGGAATTTTTTGGGCAGGAGATCTTTTAAATTGGTGTCAGATTGGGATCTCAGAGTTTTTAAAGAAAGAAAAAGAAAAAAAAAAAAAAAAAACTATAGAACTTATCTGACAAGGGGTCTTGGTTTTCAATTTTTCTTTATACCTATTTATTATTTTTGTATTTAATTTTTCTCTCTCACTCACTTTTATTTTTAAAAAAAACTAGTAGATTACCCGCGCAATGCAGCGGGATCCATAAATGTAAACGACTAAATCTTTCATGGTTTTGTTAGAGAAAATTTTAACGATGATATGATTTACACTTAAGAATCGTTACTAAACAACTGTTTGATTCATTAACCATACCGGATGAACTTGGCAAGGGTCGTTAATCTTACCAAGTAAGCAGCGTCATGACAAGGTTGGAGAGTCTTACATGGTAAGTCAGGTGATGACCCTTACCCGTAAATGCATACCAAAGTAAATTGTTGCCTACGGTATCGCTTTGAGGGACTACAAGCACTTACTGGTTAAGCATTTAGGTAAACAACCCATTAGCCTTTACATATTAATAAATCTCGGATAAATTAACAAAAAAATGTATAACCGTTTAAAAACCAATATAATCTAATTACTAATGTAAAATCCAAATAAAAATTAGCAAAATACAAAGATGAAAATGTCTCGACAAAGGTTAATTCTCAATACATTAGACTATACGTGAAAAAAAAACATTAAAGTCTATCCACACAGCTTACCCTCCAAGGTCTTTAACAAGTCCTAGAACCTTCATCTAAATTGTGTACCTGCTCATTTACCACATGCTACATAGCATGAGACAATCGCCACCGGGTAGATTGAAACATCCTTCCAATTTTTGGCTTCCACCAACAAAGTTACATGAAGTTCATATCCATACTCTTAACCTGCATTGTAGCATCAATTTAGACTGTTATCCATAAAACCAAGTGAAAATAATACCATATATGCATCAAGTTTTTAAGAGGACACATGTATCACCAGACCACCAATCGGTTACAAGCTAGATCAACCACAATGACACAAATACAGGGGACGCAAAAAGAAGCAAATATTCATATCTTAAAGTAAATTTTAAAACATTATACACTTAAAGAGTAGGGACATCAATATGCTGGACAACTTAAACAACCTGTCATTTGGTGCGGCCTCAATGGTACGATAACCATAATTGTTTTCTTAAGCATAAAATTAACCGGTAAGTACCATTATGTTGTATTCATTTTCTATGAAGAGATAATAGATTTGAAGTTATGGAAAATTGCGACCCATAATCAGAGCTTGGTACTTTATAAGGAGATCAATCTCTGGACTTATTGATGCTACCTACTTCAAACGGACAAAAGTTATGAAGTTGCGAGTAAAGACTGAAAATTTCCATTTCATGTTGAAGAGTGATAACAAACTGCAACATGTACGTACATGTTACAGTTTGGGATAAAAGATTACCTTCTGCATCCTCTTCATCTTTTTCACAAGTATTGATTCCTGCATATGTACCAAAAAGTAAAAATGACTAATTTTTAATATATCAAACAAAAATGAATGTTAAATAACTTAAAAATAAGAGTGCCAACATCGAGGCTCCCAAACAACTTCCTATCTATGAAGGAAAATGCAGAGAAAGAAATAGCATGGTTAAACAAACAAAACAACTTATTTTTCTAGTAAAAAGAGCAATCTCCATTATTACCCTTCTATTTTAAGACACCGCCTTTGTTGTCCCTTTGCTCCTGCTCAAGCAGTTTTCTTACAAATCCAACTATTTTATCATTCTCACCGACATCGTTCATTCTATTTTAAAACATACAGATAGGTTGGTATGTGATAAGGTGATTGCCCAAAAAAGTCGATCATGTAACATTGCTAGCATGTCAAATTTAACTTTCAGCTTAGCCTTTAACCGATCCTTTCAATAAATGGCAAATTATTTAATAAGGAAAAGTCTAAAAAACTTGGTAGACTTTTATATTTTGATCTATTAAGTCCCAAGACATCTTTCAAATGAATTGTGGTGTTTAATTGTTTAACGATTACCATTAAGATGTTTTTTTATCTCAACGTTGAGACAAAAGAAACAAATACATCATCATGCAAATGAAACATGATAATCTAATCTATAGTGAGGCACTCAAATACTTGTTGGAATAACAATCAAGCTATCGAAACAAGGAAGGAAGAGATTCCAACCTGATATAATCATGAATTTCCTCTACACTCGCCTTATTCTATATCAAATCCTCTGAGCTTGGCCGTAATAACATAAAGCAATAATCGGTAGACTTGTATGAACTTCTTTAAGCTTTGGTTCTTTCAACAACCGAATCGTCAAACCTTGAATATCTGTATAAAACCCAATCGAAAAACAGAATTGAAATCAAGAATCTAGTGTATAAACCTAAATGAAATCAAAAATGCAAATGGCCCATCAAGAACTATATATCTAACCTGAGGTTTCTTGTCATCAGGCCATGTGAGTGAAATTAACACTAAAGCAGTATGTAAACATCCAAATCCGCCACCTAGTATGCACGCCCTTGGCCCTATAACAAAGAAGAATTAATTGTTTTAATTATAATGATGATCGATAAACCTATATACAGAGGAAGTCTACAAACAAAGGCTTTATTTTCTGTAAACATAAATATAGGCTTGTCTAACGATGCTTTAGTTCTTTGTGTTTAGTTTCAATCTTTTATCTCCGCTGACGGATATAAACAAAAGGAAACCAAAACACTTTCAAGCAAACACGAAAAGGATGACATTATGGCTATATATCAAACACATGACTGCAGCAAATTACATAATATCACATGTATAAGCGACAAACGGGAATTTACTTTAGCATAGTATTTAGAAGAATAACGATGGCAAGCATAATTAAGTAGTACCATCGTATATTGATGAAGTTGGTGAACTTTACAGAACTCTTTGACAACATGCCATCTTAAATTATACCAGCACTTAATAAGCAAATAGTTGGAAGAAAAAGAAACTATTAGCTACATCAATTAATGCCACAAAGTAAGTAAAAAGAAGGTTTGAAGGTATCATCAAGAAACATACATCAACATCAACCTGATATGCTCAACACATGGGTTAGAAAAAGTAAAAAAGCACAAAACCGAGGACTCCGATTAAAAGGAAAAATGCTAAAAGCAATGCGTTTCCAGAACCCTGAAATGTTTCCAATTAAATCACCTGGAAACCCATTTTCGTAATTAATCCTTTCAGCTTTGTCATACTTGGTAACTGGCCAAAAAGATTTGCAGAGGTAGATATAGAATGTTACAAGTGCGATCATTATAAATGGAATGTTAGAAGTAGATATGAAATGTTAGAAGGAGTATGATTTGGGGGTAAGCAGTACAAGTAACAAAACCTATGACTTAATGGAAGAATTGAAACCCCCTACTCATCACAAGATGAGAAACCTGCAATTGATGTTATAAAAGAAACACATAAAAGTGAGAATGCATACCCATTGAAGACACCATTCTCGAAGATAGTGATTATGTAGAAAGGTTAGAGATATAGAACGCCTGGAATGGAAACACCAAGTTTGAAATTTAAATTGTTGTCTTGGGAGCCGGAATCGATTTCTTGGAAGCAGAAATCACCAGGAGCATAATTGCCTAGGAAACAGTGGGTTTACTAAAGATGGTGGTAAACATTGGGAGAAAAAACCATTGGAAAATTCTTTTTAGAGCTCTTACAAATTTGAAGAACAAAAAATCAATACCATATATAGATGAATGTATATTGATTCGACCATAGAACAGAAAATCGATTCTACCATGAAGAACAAAAAATCGATCCTAGAATGAATAACAAAAATCGATTCTACCATGAAAAAAAAATGATCCTAGAATGAATAACAAAAATCGATCCTACCATGATAAAAAAAAACCGATTCTACCATCATAAACATAAAATGGATTCTACCATGAAGAACAAAAAAACGATTCTACCAGAGATGAACAAAAAAAAATAATACCATGAGAGAGCAGAGATCGACGGGACGTGGGAAGAGATCGATGGAGACAACAGCGATTCTACTAGAGATGAACAAAAAAAACAATACCATGAGAGAGCAGAGATCGACGGGAAGTGGGAAGAGATCGATGGAGACAACAATCGCCGGAGGAGAAATCGTGGTAATGGCGATGGCCCCGATAGAGAATGAATCGCCTGGTGTTTGGAGATGCATCTTGAGAGAATGAATCGTTTCTTGGGACGGTGAATGGGGCTGAAAAGTGACTTTAGGGATGGTGAAGGGAGAATGAACCGTTTCTTGTGTAAACGCATATTGAGTTTGTACATTGTGCATTTCAGTTTATCTCATGCATTAAAATATAGTACCACATGCTTTAAAAGTTGTCTTTAAGACTTTAAGACATTAAGACTTTAAGATTTTTGGCAAATCTGGTTTATAAGATAGTATAGATAAGGATTAATTTGTTTGATTTTAGAAAATTCAAAGAGTTATTTAATTAAAAAAATTCAAGGAGTTGATAATCTAAAATGTAAAAGTCTATTAGGTTTTTTAAGCTTTTTCTCTCACTCACTTTTATTTTAAAAAATGATTTATTTGGATTTAAAATTTCAAAGAGTTATTTAATCAAAAAAAAAATTAAAGACTTAGGGTTTTTTTTTTTTTTTTAAACCTCTTAATAACTCTTAAGTCTGAATCGTTCAGACCTTTTTACACACCACCTCTTATTAATCATAACTAAAATAAGACTTCAGACTTTAGACCTCTTAAAAAACAAACGGCACCTTAATGATTCAAAATATAAAAGCTTGTTGGGTGTTTAAGTTTTTATCTTTTATAAATTAATTTTGAGAGTAACTTTTTTTCAAGAAATTTTTGTTATTGTTTTTTCTGGTCTTTTGAGTTGTAATCTTTTTATTTTTTCTATCCTGAAATTATAAATTTTAGTTTCATTTTATGTATCTGTATTTAAAAAATTCTTAACACAATGATCGCACAACACATTATACTTTTGGCTTTGATGTTTTGAATTTTAACTTTAAACATGTAAAACCCAGACAAAGTAAAAACAAAATTGCATTGTAATAGACTACAAAACTAATGAATAAGATTCTTTTCTTTTACACTAGGGTTGTTTGTTTTGTAAAAAAACCCACTTATTACCACTTATGTCTTACCAAATAAGAGGTTAGACTAATTAGACTATTTTTTTCCCTACAATAAGAGATTAAAACATCTTACTACTCTCTTATTGAACAAGAGATAAACTCGTGTCTTATTAGTCTCTTATTGCGGTCTTATTTTCCAAAAATATCTTTGTTGTCTCCTTATTCACCTTGCAATGTATATAGACGCTATTAAGAGGTCAGCCTTTTTTTTAATAAGCTTTGATTTTATTAATTTATTTTTTAAGTTAATTAATTCATTAGTAAATTATTTATGTATTAAAAATATTTAATACATGATTAAAATTAAAAATGAGATTTATATTATAATATTAATAAATCAACAATGGTACATTGACTACTAAATATTATGTTATTGATCATATTATAAATTTTCATAATGATTATAAATAAATAGTTGAAATTGTTGAAATAGATGTATATTGTTTGAATTTTTTTTGTTTGAAAATAAGTGTAATAGTTATAAAAAATTCTTAATAATATGAATAAAAATATAATATATACTATGAGTTGTAAAATAAATGATTATAAATATTTAGTCGTTTATTAGTTTTAAAAACAAAAAAGGTTTATTGATGATTTGATTCTGCTTTTAGATTTCAATATCATGATTACCACCTCTGAGAAGAGGGTAAGCCATTATAATGCAAACATCCTTATCATCAAGGTCTCGATTGATCACCTCCGCTGTTCACCACCCTTCCTTAACAAACACATCAAAATCCTGGACCGACCACCCACTGCTCAAGCGCCCTACTTCCACTCTCAAAGCCTTCCTCATTCTAAGTTGCAACATTTCCCCACGACCTAGAGAGTTCATAGCCTTCATGCATGACACACCATAAATTTAAACTTTTGACACATTTGAAAATTTAGTGGGTACGACATTATGAAACAAACTTAAGTGTACACGACACTACACCGGCATCATTGGTTAGCCATGCACAACGATCCCAGGGATTCTTCGACCTCAACTCCACGAAGAAGTGAACCTTATCCAACCAAAATCGATGTTGACACATTTAAAAATATTTTCAATAAAACTTTACTCAAGCGATTTCATGAAATTATAACAAATTTACTTATACCGAGTAAGTCAGTCAACTTCCACCCTTGGTGGCATGACTATGTCCATACCAGTCTCCCTTATGAAAATCACGCGGTTAAATGATATTATATTTTCCACAAAAATTAACTCATTTATAAAAGAAATGAAAAGGTTCTCAAATTACCGAGTTTCAAAATTTAGCACACCATGCAATAAACTTCCCTTTTCTAAAACCAACACACGTTTACACGCTCTATCTCATTTTCAAAACAAAGGACTCATATGGTGTACACACTCCAATATATATGACATGAAAGACTCAAGCAACTTATTCGAAACCACCATGCATGATACTCCTTTTTCATTGAAGGTTATTCACTCTCGTAAGGTCGACCGCTTACATTCACACCAATTTATCACCGACCCTTACTTCCAACCCACCAGTCAGGTCCCTTACCAATGCAACCACCTTCAGCACCAATGTTTCCCAACATGCTTGCATGTCCAACTACTCTTTTACCATGGCGACTAAAGCTTTGCAGATCTAACGTCTTCACCTTGACCTAAATAATCTTACCAACAACAACTCGGCTCTATCCTATCCTTACTTCATAATATCAAACAATTCAACTATTAGTCTTCAAATACCCTTCCAACAATTACAGATTCAAAAGCCTAATTTCTATCCTTCGGTTCTTAGGTTAACACTCTCCTGATCTTCCCATTGATCGACTTAACAACTACCATATGGAGACTCACTAAAACTAGGAGTTCACCCTCAAACAGTCATTCTTCTCTCTTGAACCCAAAAAGTTCTTCGTCGATTCGAATTATCTACCTCCACACAATATTTACCCTAAAGGGCTAACCTTAATACCATAAACGAGCTCAAACAACATACCACAATCATCGCTATAAACCCAAAGATAGGTCTCCCTACCCATACTACTCCCATCGATCGACTCATCGGTAGTCATCGAGTGTACCCATGCACCTGTAAATTCATAATGGCATTGGCCAGATGTAATTCTGAATTTACCTTACATGAGAGTCCTCCCTACCGTTGCCATAACTCTCGACAATCAAGATCTTCCTTAAGGCTTCCTAATTTCTCAGTTGTGTCCCTCTACCCCACAGTTTAAGTTTAGGCCCATCCGGTCACCTAAATCCCTTAAACTATGGCTCTGATACCAATTGTAACGACCCAGACTCACTAACATAATACAAAACCAACTTTATTAAATAATAACGCTAAGCGACCTAATACAACATCTAAATACAAGGTTTGTAGAAAGACAACCTAGTACACAACTGAGAATACAAGGACTAGAATCTACAATAGAGATCCTCTAATTCAGCTCCAGCTCGCACCTTCTCTTTAACCTTATCCGCTCCTCCTATTGCACAAATTACCTGAAAAGGTTTTTTTTGTTTTGAAAAGAGCGAGGGTTAGACCAAAAGGTCTAGTGAGTTCCCTCTAATACAGTTCATGCCAAAACTACATAAAAGATTTATCAAAATATAAACCAATTCAGCTTTTAAATTAAAACATCGTACTTACAAACACGCTTTTGGCACACACAACCGTTACGGGGAGGTAACGGCGTGTCTGGCTCACGCTGCCTTATTTGGGACACACCCCCAATGGCATATACGGGACTCCCCCCCCCCCCACGGTATGAGCATATACGGGACACACACCCCGGTATGAGCACAGACGGGACACCCCCCCCCGATATAAGCACATACGAGACACCCCCCGACTTGGTCATCTCGCTAACAACAATGCATGCATACGTGTCCACCAAATCAACAATGATAAAACATTCATCGCATTAAACAAATTTCACATGCAGTAAATAGTGTAAACAACAACAACGGTTTAACAAACTTCTCATGCGAATAGCAACACAAATATCCATAAAGATCTTGGGGTTAGAAAACTCACCTGGTAGAAAGAATTTCCTTACGCTCCCTTATGCTCGGTCCAACTCCTACCCGATCACCTAAGGAGATGAAGAATTAGGTCTAGACCAAAGAACTTGTTAATAAACCCACTACTCGAAACATCACCCGAACTCTAATTCCCCGGGCACCCCGACTCCCGGAGTCCCCCCAGGGCCACCACCGACCGACTCCCGGTCCCCCTCCCCCGGGCGCCCCGTCTCCCGGGGTCTCCGCCCGGGTCTGTAACACCCCAAAAATTAGGATCAACAAAGTTTCCATAAAAGGGAAACATGGTAATCAATATGCCATAGCATGAGCTCTTCCCAAAAAGGGAGACAATAACGCCTGTTAAAATTACAAGTTTGTAATGAATAACGATCTGAGGGAACACAACCCTTTAATCTAAATCCTAACTAGGAACAAGATTAATACAAGTTGTAATCCAATCCAAAAGAAGCTTTCTAAGCATAGCGTCCCAAAAATGTCCCCAAGCTCACATCTAAGGCATCTACACCTTCTTGGCGGTCGCGCCGCTAAAACCTGGGATACATATCAAACCAAACAAGTGTTAGGCCAAACGGGCCTAGTGAGTTGTACAAAAGCATGGCATAACATTTGATAACATGAAATAGCATATTTAACGACTCGGTCCACATGGTCATACTGGAATCAATGGGGGAGATCCATCACACCAATAAGTTTTACCTCAAGTCAATGCACCTTGGGTGTTGTTTTTCCTACAACACCTAAAGGCCCGGCACACCGTCCCGGTGGCGAGGGCATTAGGCACATACCGTCCCGGTGGCACCTAAGGCTACATCCTCCTGGCACATACTCACGGTTCCTCCAACATACATACATATATATATATATATATTCCATTTCCGCACATATCTAGTATCACAAGATATATACACATATTAACCATCCTTATACATATCTCGCATCAGCAAGAAACATATATAAGGACTTGCATGACTTCAATCCCATGTTGGGCCCAAAACACCCAAGCATGTAGGTTTAATCAAAAATCTTCACATAATCCATGATATTAACCATCATAACCAATAATAACGACGTTAACACCATCATGACTCCATGTAAATATCTCAACAGTCAAAACCCCCAAATACTCATGAAAATAGCATTTAGGTCAAACTTATCAGGTGATCAGATTTGTGCATACATAACAAGTAGTACAAGTAAACACTTAAGATATGTATCCCATTTTAAAGATTTTGGTAAAGAAAACTCACTATCTAGGTTTTATAGCAAAACCCTAGAAACTTGGGAGAAACCCTAGAAATGGATGGAGGAGGAAGATGATCTTGAAGCTTGAGATCCTTGGTTGAAGTCCTTGGGTTGAGGATGCTTGATTCTTGCAATAAATGAGGAAGATTAGTGGTTGAAAGGGTTAGGGTTCGGTTTTGGGAGGGAGTAAATGAAGAGAGAGTTTGAGAGAAATGAGGTTGAAGTGTGATAAAAGAAATGGGCTGAAAACCCCTTTTAAATTCGTCAGACCAATGTCGCGGGTTGTGCCGCGGGTGTTACCCGCGTGGTAAGTCGCGAGACCCACTGTCTTACCCGCGGACAGTGCACTTCGCGGGTTATGCCGCGGGTGTTACTCGCGTGGTAAGTCGCGAAACCAACTGCCTCTTGTCTTTTCCTTGAATCAAAATCGGAGTGTTACAGGGTCCACGCCTACTCCCGGCTCACCCCTTCCCTGGGCGCCCCGTCTCCCGAGGTCCCCGCCCGGGTCACGCCAACTTCCGGCTCATCCCGGGCTCCCCGTCTCCCGGGTCACGACCCGGGTTCTCTCCGCCCTACTCCCGGGGTCACCCTTCCCCGGTCTCAAGATGACCGAGACTCCCCGGTATCATCCGAAGCCCGGGGACTAACCCCGGGGCCGCCTAACTCGTCCAGTCTTCGCCCGGAGGCGATTAAGGGTTTTAAGCGAACCCCAGACCTCGAACAACCAACAGAACTCCTTAAACCTTCTGATTTAACTTATCAAAATATATAGGTTTAGGATCCCAAAGCAGCAATAATCAACCCATTAACAACAACAATCAAGAGGACGATCTATAAGAAGTGAAATGTAGGTTTTCAAGCATTTCTCATTCACCCTAACCAAAGAACATCATACTCTCCTCAATCTACCATTTCAATTAACGAAAGTATTGCCTTAGGAACCTTACCTTGAAGAAGTTGAAATGTCGATCCCCCTTCAAATTCTTTCTTTCTTTCCTTCTCTCCAAGTCCTTGCTCCCTGCTCCTTCTCAACCCCAAAATCAGCCGCCAAAATGAGAATAGGAAGAATCCTTAGGGCAAAGACTCCTTTTATTTCTAACTTTCAATTAACACCCTTGACTTTGGGTCTTAGTCGATTTTTCACTCCAATTAAAACTCCTAATTCCCAAAATTTCATCATGGTCCCTATTCTCTTTAGACATAATGAACTTCCCCCTCCAAACTTCACTTATTTAGAATAAAAGGCCTGATTTTTACAAGATACACTATAAAATGGAACAAAATCTTATGATAAGCTAGTATAAAACGATACAAAGTTACAAAAAAAATTATAAAGCAACACAAAATGATAAAAGTAGGTATTAACTTATAAAAAATGATAAATAACGGTATAAAAATGTTATATAATAAACAATATATAAGTGTGTGACATGCACAATAAAATCTGTAACAATGTGATAAGGAAGGAATGACACAAACCGTAGAATATGAAAACCTTTAATTTCGTTAAATTGTTATAATAACCGATTTATCTCTATATAATGGTTATATCGATGATACCGTAGGTACAAAGGTACAAAATTTAGTTTTTCATTCGTTTGTTACGGTTAATAATTCCGTTGTGTTTTAACGATCAATTACCAAATGAAAACATGATATGTTTTGTGATCTAACTAATTAATTATATTAGCTAAGATATTTATTATAGAAGGACGTTTAGGTGAAAATCCTAAAAAATGGAAAATTGGGGAACACCCTGATATATAGTCGTTTATCTGGACGGTATACACATGTGAATACAAATAATTGAAGTTGTTTTTTGGTTTTTTTGCATGTGTGCATGTTACAAATTACTAGTATGCACATGTACATACGTCTAGATGAACAGTTATCAGAGTGCCCCTTAGTTTTTTATTTTTTTACATTTTTCTCCTAAACCTGACCCATTTATTATAATTGTAACGAAAGGACAATAGCATGTCATATATCGTAGAATGTGCAAAATTGTCTCCGCAATTATGTTATATTTATTTCAAAGTAAAACATCAAAGATCCAAAATTGGGTCAAAAATTCAAGACTGATACTTCTTAATGGTTTCCTTAAAAAGTAATATCTGAATTCTTAAGAGGTGAATCTTGTTTGACAAAAAAATAATATGTCTCTTAATGGTTCTAAAACCCTCTAATTAATTTTGTATCCTAAACTTCCCTTGATCATTAAAGGTCCTAATTTCTTTTGGAACAATTACAAAACAACCCATTTCACTTTGGACTATATCATAAGTGTCTCTTAATCATCATGTATCAAATCATTCAGCAACTGCCAAACAACCCCTAAGATAAGAATTAATATGGATAATTTTTTAATAAAATGTTTTTATGAAAATTTCAAGTCGTTAAAGATTCTAATGATTCTTTTTTCTCAAAATTGCATAAACTTTTCAATATGTAAAAGAGTCGAACTTTTAGTAAACTAGAAGCATACTCGTGCAATGCAACGAGATACATCACGATTTTAATGTTTCATTTTATTTTTTGTTTTTTTGTCGATTTATAGTACGATTTTGGATGGTTTTAAAAAAGTGATAATGTTTTTTTTTTAAGAAATTTGTTTAATTTAGGCTTAATAATATAACGTTTTTTATATAACAAAATAAATATTTTATTAGAATTCAATGATTATCTTATATATTTTAATGACATCTATAAAAAATAACCAATTATATATTTTATAATATAATTAAAACAAACTTATAGTAATATAATATATTAATTAATAATGATATATGGAAAGGTCTGCATAAAAGGAAGACTCTGCACATACCAAATTAATGAGTGTTATAAGCCTGCAGTAGTAATATGTATCTTGTGTTTTGAATTTTGATACTTATAAATTGTGAGGTTTTTAAAATCTTGCATAAAATGATGGTACATTGTGCCTAATAATTTGTATTTAAGAGTTTTTTATCCGTGCTTTATAATATAGGATAGATATAGATATAGATAGTAGGGAAAAAAAACCTTAACAAAATTTTCTATTTTGAATGGTTAAAACTGTGAACAATTTTTTTGAATGTAAAAATTAATGAATCTTTCTTATTTTAAATGACAAGTCCTTGACTTTTTTTTCAAAAATAAATAAACCATAAAACTTTTAAAAATTGATCACCTAGATAAATAAGTCATAAATGAAAGGTTTTTGATGATTTATTGTATAATATCATTTTAACAAAAAAAACTACCTGTAACCACCTAGGAATGTCTTAAAGTAAAAAAAAAACTAAATTATGTCATTTTTATTTTGGTTAAAAAATGTTTGTAACTAATTTTTAAAAGTTATATAATTTATTTATTTAATATAAATAGTTTAAGGACTTGAACAGTTGTTGAATGTTTGAAAAAGGAAAGTTGTTTGGATTTTTTCTAAACGATTTGGATTTATTCCGTTCAAGTGGAAAACTTTCACATTCGGAAATCATATTTTACTCGGTATGAAAACGGAAAGTTGGTTTTTTGGAGATTTGATGTGTCACAAAATGTCAAACCTTTTTTTTGGAAAAGGGGTAAATTCATATGAAAAAATATGAACATGTTGTAGAACTTTTCAATATAGAGAGAATATAAAGACTGTAAATTCTCATTAATCATAAACCCTTTATATAGAGATGGATTACAGGTAGATAACTAGATATTCTAGTTCTAATCTAACTCTTATATTTTATTTCTATCTCTATCACTATCTCTATCTCTATCGTTATATCCTTTAGACGATGACACACTTATCCTATAACACTCCCCCTTGTGCCGAGTCAAAGGAGTGATGGTGCAATATCGTTGCCTCGTTAAAACCTTGCGTCAAAATAAAAACCCAATGGGAAAAAAAACGAAGGAAAGAGTACAACGCACCTGTGTTCTAGTTCTATACCTAGACAAGGGAGTTTAGAAAGTCTCCGCATTCCAATGCTTTCCACATGTTTTTCAAATGTAGCCTTAGGCAATGATTTGGTAAACAAATCAGCCACATTCTCCTCAGATCTTACTTGATTCACTTGAATCTTAAGGAGAGTCTGTTGTTGCTGATTATAGAAAAACTTTGGCGAAATATGTTTTGTATTATCACCCTTGATATATCCTACTTTCATTTGTTCAATACAGGCTGCATTATCTTCATATATGCATGTAGGATTTTTAGTGGTTGAACTTAAACCATTTGCTCCTCTAATATGTGTAATGACAGATCTTAGCCATATACACTCTCGAACCGCCTCATGTAAAGCAATAATTTCTGAATGGTTCGACGAGGTAGCTACAAGGGTTTGCTTGGTAGATTTCCAAGAAATCGCTGTGTTCCCAATTGTAAAAACATATCCTGTTTGGGAACGACCTTTGTGTGGGTCAGAGAGGTACCCAGCATCAGCAAAGCCTACTAATATATCATTTGGGGTTTCACTGTAGGGGATATCACTTTCTTTGTTAATATCTTTAACAGGTATTGTAACCCCATTTTTCTTTTTGTAGGGAAAGAATAAGCCCATGTCGATGGTTCCTTTTAGGTATCGAAATATATTTTTGATACCATTCCAATGACGTTGCGTTGGCTCCGAGCTAAATCTAGCTAACAAGTTCACTGAGAATGCAATATCAGGTCGAGTACATTGTGCTAAGTACAATAATGCGCCTATTGCACTTAGATAGGGAATTTCAGCTCCCAACACTTCTTCATCATCATCCTTTGGACGAAATGGATCTTTCATTATATCCAAACTTCGACCTATCATGGGAGTGCTAGCCGGATGCGCTTTATCCATATTAAATCGCCTGAGCATTTTTTGGATGTAAGCGGATTGGTGGATTAGAATTCCACAAGCTCGGTGTTCTAGTTCTATACCTAGACAAAACCGAGTTTTCCCAAGATCTTTCATCTCAAATTCAGATTTCAAATAGCTTGCAGTATCTCTTATTTCTTCAAGAGTACCTATTATGTTCATATCATCAACATACACAGCTATGATTGAAAATCCAGAACTTGTCTTCTTTATAAAAACGCAGGGGCACAGTTCATCGTTCTTATATCCCTTTCCAATAAAGTATTCACTCAGACGGTTATACCACATCCGTCCGGATTGTTTTAATCCATAGAGTGAACGCCTTAGTTTAATTGCAAACGCACTTCGTGGCTTACTCGAATCAGGTAGTGGAAGGCCATTTGGCACTTTCATGTATATCTTTGAATCCAGATCCCCATAGAGATATGCAGTAACCACATCCATAAGCTGCATTTCCAGTCCTTCGGAAACTACTAGGCTAATTAGATAGCGGAACGTTATTACGTCCATTACAGGGGAGTATGTCTCCTCATAGTCAATCCCAGGGCGTTGTGAGAAACCTTGCGCCACAAGACGAGCCTTATATCTTATGACTTCATTTTTCTCATTACGCTTTCTGACAAAGACCCATTTATGTCCTACAGGCTTTACACTTGGTAGGGTTAGCACTATCGGACCAAATACCTGTCTCTTTGCCAAAGAATCTAGTTCTGCCTGGATTGCTTCTTTCCATTTAGGCCAGTCTGCTCTTTGTTGACATTCTTCAACTGAGCGTGGTTCGATGTCATCGTGCTCTATGATCTCATGAGCAACAGTATATGCAAATATATCATCAATGAGTATGGATGATCTTTCCATCAACTCGTGTGCATTCTCATAATTCATTGAGGTTTCTTTGTTCTCTGGAATCAATATTGACTTCGGAGCGTCCTCCAGTAATGATTCATGGACATAACTGTAATCAGAGACAATCTCATGAGAAGGGTTTTCAGTATTGATGATAAGTGGGTCAGATTGTGCCTTACTCTCCCTTTTCTTTCTTGGATGAGTATCTATCGAACCAAGTGGTCTCCCCCTTTTCCTTTTGGGAGCCACGGCCTCAACCACACTTCCACAGTGTGTGGTTGCAACACTCTCTCCGATGGTGTTGTGCCCCTGTTTGGGGACTTCTAACCTTGCGGGTACATTTGCAGCCGGTATGTGTGATCTTGTCACTTTTGCAATATCAGTGAACGCATCAGGTATCGAGTCTGCTACGTTTTGAAGATCTAGTATTCGTTTGACTTCACTTTCACATTGTGAAGTGCGGGGATCAAAATGAGACAGGGTAGGAACATTCCATGACAATTCCTGTCGTTCCCTTGGAAAATCCTTTTTCCTATCTCCCCCTAACGATGGGAAGACTGTCTCATCAAAGTGACAATCCGCAAATCTTGCGGTAAATAGATCACCCGTCAAGGGTTCTAAATAGCGGATAATTGTTGGGGATTCATATCCAACATATATACTTAATCGTCTTTGAGGACCCATTTTGGTGCGCTGTGGGGGCGCAATTGGCACATATACTGCACAACCAAATATGCGTAAATGTGAAATATCAGGCTCATATCCAGTTACCAACTGGTACGCAGAAAATGGTTGGCTAGTAGTGGGCCTAAAACGAATAAGTAAAGCTGCATGTAATATTGTATAACCCCATGCAGAAGTGGGTAAGTTAGTGCGCATAACCAATGCCCTGGCTATCATCTGTATCCTTTTGATGGTAGCTTCAGCGAGACCATTTTGTGTATGCACATGGGGTACGGGATGCTCTACATCGATCCCAATAGACATGCAATAATCATCAAATGCTTGTGATGTAAATTCTCCAGCATTATCAAGTCGTATAGACTTGATAGGATAATCAGGGTGGTGAGCCCTCAGACGTATAATTTGTGCTAGGAGTTTTGCAAATGCAGCGTTTCGTGTGGACAATAGTGCGACATGCGTCCATCGTGTCGAAGCATCAACCAGAACCATAAAATACTTGAATGGCCCGCACTCTGGATGTATAGGTCCACAAATATCACCTTGTATACGTTGTAAGAATGGAATATTTTGCTTTGTGTCTTTAGCATAGGATGGTCTCAATCCTGTTTTAGCTAAGGAACATGCTTTGCAAAAGCTAGGGTTATTCAAGGAGGCATATTGTGATGATATTGTTGCTTCTTGTGCTTCAGAAGTCAACGATTGCAATTTCGTTGATTCAAGTAATTGCTTCATCTTGCCTTTCATTCGAAAGAAAGGGTGTCCATGTGTGTTTTTCAACACACGTATCATCATATCACGGCCAGGGTGCCCCAGGCGGTCATGCCAAAGCTTGTATATGTCACTATTCCAAATTCCATTATTGATGACATAATATGATTCAATAACCCGAATTGTGGTAAGATATAACCCACTATTTTGACATATTAATTTCTCTAATATACGTTTCCTTCCGTATTCATTAGAGGTGATGTACATATATTCATTTCCATTCTCACGGTGTGTTTCAATATGATAGCCGTTCGAGCGTATGTCTTTGAAACTTAGCAAGGTTCGTTTAGCTTTAGGGGCATAGAGTGCTTCTGTGATTGCCATTTTAGTGCCATTAGGTAACAAGAAAATGGCAGTTCCTCGACCAAGTATTAAGTTGGATGATCCAATCATTGTGGACATTGAGGATTTATAATCACTTATTTCAGTGAATAGTAATCTGTTTCTTAGTATTGTGTGGGTAGTCCCACAGTCAACTAAGCACTCCAGTTCTCCTCGATACATTCCTACAAGGAACGGAGAATATTTAATTGCTTTGATGTATTCCTTTACATCAATGGTTTAGATAGACACAAAATAAAATTTATTTAATCATCAATTCAAACAATAAATTAAGTTCGCTAAATAATAATAATAATAATAATAATAATACCAAATAGTGTCCCAATAACTATAAATGAAAAAGGTGGGAAAATTAGTTAAAATTTGGGAGTTCTAGCGATGAATTATTGCTTTTGTTATTGGTGAAATCTGCAACTGTTAAGTTGGCTTCTGGGAGATCATTTGTTTCTTCAAGGTAGTGAGATTCCTTTTCTTTGGATTCCCTATATCTCTTGTAGGTGGCGGCTATGTTGTTGCTTGCTCGACAGTTCTTATACCAGTGCCCAATGATGCCACATCTATAGCAAGGTTCATTTCCTTCTCTTGCTCTTTTGGCAGAATCGACCATTGGTGCTTTTCCTTTAGAGTGACCTTGATTACTTGGTCCAGCAGTTGCATCTCTGTGCCATGAATTGGAAAATCCACCACGACTATTGCCGTGCCCTTGTCCACGGCCACGCCCATGGCCCTGCTTATGACCCTGTGCACGCCCACGCCCACGTGATGAATAGTTTCCACGCGCGTGTGATTCAGTATTTTTAACTCCCCGTCCTTTGGAGTTCTTTCCACCTCTAATGCTTGCATGATTAGATTCAGGAAGTTTCTTTGTCCCGACAGGTCTAGCGTTGTTATTCAAAAGAACTTCATTGTGTCTTTCAGCCACTTGCAGTAGGTTGATAAGTTTGTTAAAGGTTGTGATTCTTTTACTATCATACTCCAATCGATATTGATTCATTAGTATGATTGCTGATGTAGGGAAAGTGGAAAGTGTTTTCTGAATCATGTCATCTTCTGTGAGTTCTTTTCCACAAAAGTTTAAACGTGCTTTGAGACGCAACATTTCTTTGTTGAAATCATTTACCTTTTTGTAATCGAGTAGGCGGATTTCATTCCACTGTACGATTAGTTCAGGAAGTAAAGAGTCATGAATATTCCCGAATCTTCCTTTCAGTGCATCCCACAGTTCTTTGGGGGTTTTCAATTGAAGGTACTCCCATCGAAGACTGGGATCAATGTGTCGTCTCAAGAACATTAAGGCATTTGCTTGTACCTTTTCTGACGGTTTGTTTTTAGGGTCAGTAGGGGGTTGATTGTGTAGCTATAGTCCTTGCCAATGAAGGTGGTTTCTACATCGGATACCCATCTGTGGTATTCAAGTCCTTCTGAATCCAGGATATCAAATTCGGGGCGAGTTGGTTCAGCCATCTACATAAACAAGAGATAAGGTATTCTTATTTTATGAGGGGAAAAAAAAAAGATGCACATGAAATTTCATTATCATGGCAATATAAGATTGTATTTCAAACATTTCTTTTGCTGAAAATGTTATCTTAGCATCTCAATATTCAAAAATAAATCGCAAAAACACTTTTGGATTTCCAGGTAAGGAGGGGAATCACGCGGATTACTTAAATCCCTGCAAACCTTTAGGCTATTTACACCCGTTTTGACAAAATCTTTCAATGCAATGCGATTACTTTCGTTTATGAAATACATGAATAACTTTTGTGAAATGTTTGAAGTTTTAGAAAACATTCATTTTCTTTTAATAATGTTTGGGATTTTTTTTTTTTTTTAAGTTTTATTCAAAAAACGGTTGGATTTTGATAAGCATATAAAAATTTTAAAACATCATTAGTTATCGAATAAAAAAATCTTTTTTTTTCCGTTTGTTTTTATTTTAAAAACGTTTGCATTTATCATAACATAATAAAAGCAATAAAAAAACAAACACAGAATAAACAACCACAACAAATGATAATATATGGTTTTGCCCCCTAAAGTGGTGTTGTGAGACAACCACCACGGTCAGTCTAACGACATCTTGAAGCTTCCACCGACTACGCCATTTTGCTGAACTCCAAAGACTCCTTGCTTTCTTGGAACTCCGTCTTCGGATGATTACATTTTTTTAATAGAAAATTGACAATATCTATTCTATTTACAATTGTCCCTATCTAAAAAAAATAAAATTACAACCCTTTGCAATTAATACATTTTAATTTTCCCAAAAAAAAATCAACCAAACAAACCACATGTCTTTTGGGGTAAACCATATATTATTCTCATATTTAATATTTGATTTATAGCAAAATTATATATATGAAATAATATTTATATCAGTAATAAGATATTCACAAAACAGATATTCACGAAACGTAATTTTAGCAATCAAATTCAAAGATTAATTAAAAGAGTAAGCTATCTTCATGATAATAATATGCTTAAAACATTAAATAAACACACATATATATAAAAAATTAAACAGGAAAAACGAAAGAAAGAAAAATTTATAGACAATGGAAGAATATAATAATTATCGATATAAAATATTTATGAACCAACAAACATAAATATAACATGCTTAGAATAAAACCACTTAAATAAAAAGAGAGCATGAATGATAAATATCCAAAGTCGATGGGTTGGGATAGCTAATTCCAAAGAAAATCGTTTTTAAAAAAAATTGGATCATTTATCCAAATCGTAAAAAAACAAATTTACAAATAATACGATAATACAAATTTTATATATTTACTAAATAGATAAACAAATTAATATTTTAGTGGAAAATTGTTGGCTCGATGAAAGAAAACAAAATTAATATTCATTACAACAATTATAAAAAAAATTCAATCAAAATTGAATTGGGCAAACAAAAATATATCTCTATCTCTATCGTCATATCCTTTAGACGATGACACACTTATCCTATAACAGAACATTTGTTTTAGTATTTTGTAATCCGACTTATTTTCAATGTCTAAGGAATAAAATTCAGGATTGCAAAACACCAAAGCAAACATTAAAGTTAGGGATGGTAAAAAAAACGAAACCGACGGTGAAAACCGAAAACTGAACATTTTAGGTTGGGTTCGGGGACTTCTTAAAGGGGACGGGGCGGGGATTTTAACGGGAGCGGAGACCATGCTCACCTGCCCAGCCCAACCCAATATATAGATAGATAGATAGATAGATAGATAGATAGATAGATAGATAGATATAAAAATATATTATATATACATATTTTAAACTTCAAATTTCTTTTGGGCTACAACTTTTATATATATATATATATATATATATATTGTCATGATTTATTCCGAAGTAGCTACTCATTTATTTTATGTTTGAGAGTTGTGTTTTTTTTTTCCGTTTCAGTTTGGGTTTGGTTCGGTTTCGGGGAAAACCAACGGATAACGGTGAATTTTTTTCTTAACGGGGATCGGGGCATCCGCGAGACCCGATGGGGATCCCCGATAAGATCCCCGACGAGGATCGGTACGGTTACGGGGAAGAGGATGCTTATCGGTCTCAGTGACGGGGACCATAAAAACCGGTCCGAAACCGACCCGTTGTCATTCCTAATTGAAGTAAGTTAGACTATAAAACACTATCTAACTTGCTTCAATAAGATCATATAATGTTTCTCAATCTATCGATGATTGAATTAGTAACACATCGTACCAATATCTCCATCATTTTCCTCAACGATGGCTTTTCTGAACTTATTTAAATTCTTATTAAAAATCATTATCTGGATTTTAAATTACGAGTGATTATATTCATAAATAAATAAATAAAGATGACATTATGTTATTAAAAAAATACCATTTGAACATATAATAATGATTAAGAAATGCTTAGCTAGTGACATGGTGAAGCTTCGTATCAACACTTTTTATGTCTTGATTGCTTTTAACCCATGTGGACAATTTGGCTATCAAAAAGCATTGGATCACAAATTCTTTGAATTTGGTTGCATTATTTCCAAATATCATCAACTTGTACATGATAAGGTCAAATTTGTAAATTGTTATGTGTAAATACCTTGTTTTAATTCATATGTTTGTAAAATCTAGAGGTAGATTAGAGATTTTAAAATGGACGAGTCAAATATGTTGGATAACAATTCAGAATAAGTTTAAGTCAAAATGAATATTTTTAGCATGATCGAAAATGATATAAATAAGGTGGACCAAAAATAAAATATAACTGTCAACATTTAAAAATTAAGTTAGTTAAAGTTGATGCCTCTAACATACATACCATGGTCATTTAAGAAAGTGTGATACTGTTGAAGGGTAATTCCAATAATATATAATGATTTATCTCTATATAATTAGATTAAAATTAAACGAAAATGACATACATAAAATGACTATAAATTCATAAATAAATAGTTTATAAATATTTTATTCAAGTGTATATATAAATATATATATATATATATATATATATATATGCTTTTTTTCGTATAGAAACCTAGAGTTTGGCATACCAAAATGTACAAAATGGACGTCGGTTGCCCGTTTGGGTACAAGCGTTGTTCATCTTACTTTAGGACACCACCATTTATTCTATCTTGTCGATTGTAAATTGGTATGATGAGGGCGTTCTAGTCTCTAGAAAGTAGAAAGTAGCTTAAACCTTTTTCCCACAACTAGATACACATGTATATATGTTTTAATAACATGATGAAGAATCGTGTGAAAAGTTGAGGTTAACATGAGAAGCGTGAGAAGTGGATCTGAACCGTTAATCACTTTTAATCAAATGTTCTCCCATGAATTATGTAACACCCGCAATTGTCGGTAAGCTTTATTTCCATTCTTTAATGTCTCAACTTATTGTAGCATGGCAAATGTGCATCTTGTGTATCGCATGTCATTAGTATGCGTTGGGAGGTCCGCTTAGTGTGCGTTTGTAGTGAAAAACCATAGCCCGAGAGGCCTGGGCGACAGTGCCATGCGACAGTGACATGGTCACTGTCGCCGATGTCAAGATCGCAGCCAGCCAACCACCTACGGTACACGCGGGGCGATAGTGCCCGGCGATTATGCCCGGGGCACTATCGTGGTGGCATACTCGCGCCACTCGTACCGAGCACCCCTCTTAGTGGGCGACTATGACAGGCGAGTTTGCCTATGTCATAGTCTAAGGGGCAAGGTCGCCGGCTGGTGCAGACCTTTCCCTTAAAACACAACCCTCTCTTTATTTGGATCATTTTGAATCACCTACTTTCTCAAGAATCTCTCTCTCCCTCTCTCTTCATTAATTCGAACCTAGGGTTTCTAGGAGAGTATTTACTACCATTTACTCCACTTTGGTCATCATCAAGCAAGGTTGGAAGCTAGGGTTTTCACATCATCATCATCACTCTCATTTAATCAAGAAGGAGATTAGGGTTTTGGGTTTTCATTTTAAAACCCTATTTTGTGAGTCTTTCTTTCATATTATATGATCTTGAGCTTTATAAAAACCTTTTTCCTTACATTATCTTAAAATGCTATCATTATTCTCCATTGTTGCACTTTAATGATCTATTGGGTTAAAACCTAGGGTTTGAACATTGGTGTAAGTATGATGAGTTCTATTGTTATGAAACATGTGTATAAATGACCATTTATATTTTCTAAAAGGTAATATGTAATATGGATGTCAAAAATGATTTATGAATTTAATTGGATTGATGTTATATCTAAATGTTTTAGATATTTATAAACTCAAGATGCTATGGTAATGTGTTCTTCCCTCTTTGGGAGGGATGTGATTAAGATGAAAATTATTGATGGCTTATTGAACGAAGTTGTCTATGATGGCATAAAAACTAATATTATGTTTATGTTGGACTTTGGTTGCTAAGGGCTTAATAATAAAGTGTCACACTTTTGAATTAAACGAAAAAATGGTGGAAATCCAAGGTAAAGACCTGGGTAGGGTTGAACTTGGATATCTTGGGGGTAAAGACTTGGATAGAGTTGAACCTAAGTTTACGTTGAACTAAAGACTTGGATAGAGTTGACGTTCTAACGGCTAAAAACTTGGATAGAGTTGATGCCGGTATGTAACCATTCTCATTTATGGGCACCATATGTGTTATGGTCTGCTCTGGTGTTCCGTCACGACCTATGGTAGACGGGTCTTCCCCTTTTTACAAGAGGAAAACGTGTGTAGAAGATTTCCATTTGCCTCATTCTAAATGAACCTCTCTTAATACTGTTATACATATATTACTCCATTTATAATTGTGGAACTATCTCACTAGGCTCCAAGCCTAACACTTGTTTGTTTTTTATGTGAAATCCAGGTTCCCTTAACGGTGGGGTATCAAGGTATTGAGCGGAGTGTTGGGCCGTCGGGGATAATCTTTTGGGAATATAGCATTGAATGAGACATAGATCATACTCGATACTTGTCAATATTTTGGGAAATGATGACGACACCTGATTTATAATCTAATTTAGAATGTTTAGATTAGTAGGTTGTCGGTCCTTGTTTCCATTACTTTAAAAGTTGTAGTTGTTTATACTCTTTTTTGGGATGATGGCTAGCAAAACTTATTTCATGTTATATTCATCAGGTTCGGTATTTCTTTCCATTTTTAAATGGATTATGGCGAAAATTTCAAGTTTTAAATTCATTCAGTTTTTAGGGTGTTACAAGTTACGGCTTAGAAGAGAATTGATTTGGTGCATCTCGGTGTATCTTATGCATCCCATCCTAATGTGTATCCATTTTTCATCCAACGGTTAATAACCACTTCTCACGTTTCTCACGTTAACATCAACTTCTTAGCGGAACCCAACCCTAATAACCTTATGTAAAATTTTTGTTAAACACACTGTAACACCCCAAAATTTGGGACAAACAAAAACCTTCAAAAAACGAAAAGTGTGGTATATAATTGCCAAAACGCGAGTCTCCCAAAAATGGGGATAAATAACACCTGTTAATTACAATCGGTAAACAAAATAATTGGAAATGAGAACCTACTAATCTAATTTCGCTAGAAATAAGATTACAAATCGGGTGTCAACCAAGCCGTTCATGTAACACCCCAAAAATTGGGACAACAAAAATTTCCGGAAATGGAAATGTGATACACTAAATATGCCAATGCACGAGCTCATCCCAAAAAGGGAACAATCAATGTTTGTTTAATTACAAGTTTGTAATAACAACCAATGAGAGATAACAACCTCTTAATCTAAATTCTAGACAAGAAATAAGATTACGAACGATTATCATCTACTTCCAAAAAAAATCATTTCTATAATGGCATCCCAAAAGCTCCCAAGCACACATCTAAAAGCCTGTTAATCCTTCTTAGCGATCGTGCCGCTAGAACCTGAGATACACATCAAACCAAACAAGTGTTAGGCCAAACGAGCCTAGTGAGTTGTACAAGAGCATGTCATAACATTTATAAACATTGCAGGAACATTTATATCATTTCAGTCCTCAAAGGCCATAAGGGAATCAATGGGGGAGACCCATCACACCAATGAGTTTTACCTCAAGTCAATGTACCTTGATGTTCACTCGTAAGAGCAACACCCCAAAGGCCCGACACACTTGAAGACTACCTCTTAGGCATTACTCCAAATGGCGGAGGTCTAGGTGCATACCGTCAAGATGGCACCTAAGACTACATCCTCCTAGCACATATTCATGGTTCCTCCAATAAATATATATATGCAATATCCATCTCTATACATATTCCATATCAACAAGATACAGGTATAAGACCTCACATAGTTTTTAATCCCATTTTAGGTCCAAGACTCTAAAACATGTAAGTCCCACAATGATAATCACAAACCCCATGATACTACACAAACATAACCAATTAATATAACTAATAACCCCATTTTTTCCATATGATGAACACATAGCCACAATCTCCAATAATCTCAAATATAGCAGTTAGGTCAAACCTATCAAGTGATCAGATTTATACATGTATAGAAAGTAATGGCCAGTAAACACCTAAGATATGTATCTCATTTGAAAATGGTAAGTGAAAACTCACTATCTAGGGTTTTTAGATGGAACCCTAGGAACTTGATTGAAATGGAGAGAAAGTAATGACTTGATTGTGCCTTGAATGCTTCACTTGAATGCTCCTCAAGCTCCCTTAACCACCAATAAATGTTCTCAACTAACACTAGGGTTTTAGTAAATGTTGGAGGGTTTTAAGATGGAAGAAAATCGCCTAAATGTGTTCTAATTCGGCTTCAAAACGTCTGAAATGAGAAAATGAGGTCAAAATAGTCAAAGTTAGGTTTTTATACCCTCAGACCCCGCCGACGACAGTGCCCGGCGACTGTGACCATGGCACTGTCGCATGGTCACTATCGCGCCAAGACCACGACCCTCGGTACCAACCTCACGACTATGCCCTGCGACTGTGCCCTTGGCACTGTCGCGTGGCAATGTCGCGCCAAGCACCCAAGCTATGGTACATCCCCCGCGACTGTGCACTGCGACTGTCGTGTGGCACTATCGCGCCAAGCCCCCGAGACCCAAAAATTCCGATTTGATCCACTAACGCTCACGTAAAGAGATAGACCAAATAAAGCATAACGAGATTAAACTAATAAGCAGATAGTTTATACACCGAAGGACTCCAGATTCGAAAAAATACTAGACTTGATAAAATGCAACATATAATTACTTACCTTAATTTTCTCGGGTTTTACAGTTCAAAAATGGAGATCTTCTAATCAATGGTGTCCCAAAAATGCTCCCCAAGCTCACCACTAACCCCAACTAACTTTTTAGAATCGGCACCACTAGAACCTGAGATACACGTAGGCACCAAACAAGTGTTAAGCCAGAAAACCTAGTGAGTTTGAACAATTAATAATAAACAACGAGTAAGATGCAATAACATACAAGTCATTAAGTAACCAATGATTGGAATCAAATGGGGAGACCTATAACACCAATCAAGTTCCACCCAAAGAGTCGATATACTTTAGTGTCAAACTACCATGAACGACATCAAAAGATCCGGCACATCCGAAGACTACAACCATGGCATTACCCCGAATGACGGAGATCTAGGCACATACCCACATGGTGGCACCCAAGACTATATCCTCCTAGTGTCTACTTGCTTTGGTTCGTCCAATGTTCCAATAAGCCATAAGGCACTTTTATCCATGTGAAACGTGTTCAATACCATCAATGGCAACGCGTAGTTTAAGCACCACATATGTCATAATTAGACTCTCACATAATAAGCCAATGTTTCCCATTTAACTCATAATAAATAAATACACTCACATGAGAGATGTCTAACCATACAACCACATTTTTATGCATTTAGGAACACAATGGTAAGTATTAAAGTCATCCATATACAAGTATGTCTTTCATAACTCCCTAAAAATAGGGATAACAAAAATCCGAAAAACGGACATGAGGTATACAAAAATTGCCATAGCAAGAGCCTCCCAAAAATGGGGAATATATAAATAACCTGTTTAATCACAATTGTAATTTAAACGGACAATAAATTAACAACCAACTAATCTAATTTCTACAACTAGAAAAGAGATTACAAAAGGGTTGTTATTTATAACCCAACAATTCATTTCCAAAAGTAATAAGCGTCCAAGTGCAAAATCCCCAAGCTCTCACCCCAAAGCATCTAAACCTGCTTAGGACCGGCGCCGTTAGAACCTGAGATACACATCGACACCAAACAAGTGTTAGGCCAAAAAGCCTAGTGAGTTGAACAATAATAAGCATGCATGAACAGTTACAATTCTTATCAGCAGTTAACCAGAGTTCAATATATGTGGAGTCAATAGGGGAGACCCATAGCACCAATCAAGTTCCACCCAAGAGTCGATATACCTTGATGCCCTTCAACAAGGAACATCTGAAAGGCCCGGCACACTCGAGGACTACACCAAAAGGAAATTCCTCGAATAGCGGAGGTCTAGGCACATACCATCACAGTGGCGCCCAAGACTACATCCTCCTAGTGTCTACTGACTTGGTTCGTCTAACATAATGCATATAGGAGGTCCTTTAGGTGTATTTTCAACCCAACATATTTCAATACCAACTACGGGTACAATATTACCATCATAATCACAAGAAGTCTAACAAGAGACCCAAATGACCATTTTGCTTATCATGCATATTAGATATTACCACAAGATAATCCCACTAGAAACCATCTTCACCAATACATGCATACATTTATCATATCAACATATACATATTATGTATCCAAGAGGAAAAGCCCCAATACTTGCACATTTAGAGTACACCATAGTATTTCACATATAACCACATTTCTTCATAAGAAAATCCCAAGTATTTGGACATATAGAGATAATCAACCATAATAGAGGCATAAGATGTGCATCTAGTTTTTGACAAAGGTTTAGTAAACTCACAATCTAGGTTTTGAACCAAAACCTAGAAAAGATAAAACCCTAGAAGTTGAAGATGAGACTTGGAGATGAGAAGTTGAGCTTGAGAACCCTATTGAATGTTTCTTTGATGATAATAAATGCAAGTGTGAAGATCCAACCACCAAGATAGGTTGTATTTATGAGGGTTAGGGTTTTGAGAGAAAAGGAACTGATTTAAGAACTCCAAAAATCGCCAAGAGAGAGAGAGATGTGAGGAAAAATATGGAAGAAAATCAAACAAAGAGGGGTTTTGGGGAATGCAGGTCGATCGCGACTTGTGCCGCGACTTGCACCCGCGACATAAGTCGCCTGTGTACTCAACTTGTGAAGACTCCAGTGGATTACGCGACTTGTGCCGCGACTTCCACCCGCGACATAAGTCACGAGGTTCCTCAAACATACACACTCCAGTGGACTACGCGGCTTGTGTCGCGACTTCCACCCGCGACTAAGTCGCGTAGCTCACTGCCCAACAATTGCTAGTCAAAACTTCCAATCCGACACCAAGCAACTAACATAGACGACAATGGCAATTAAGCATATAATTTCTACTTTGATAAACACATATACATAAGATTAACAAAGCCTCATACTTGCCTGAAATTACGAATGTTACAATCCTCCCCCACCTAATTTGGATTTCGTCCCCGAAATCTTACACCAGATTAAACAAGTGAGGATACCGCTTCTTCATATCGTCTTCGGACTCCCAAGTAATGTTAGCACCCCGATGGTGCTTCCATTGGATTTTAACCATAACTACTTCTTTGTGCCGCAACTTCTTCACCTTTGACTCCAAGATCGCCTCCGGTTCCTCAATGCAACGATTTCCATTGTCCACTTGAATTTCAGTCAAAGGAATAACGCTTTCCTCTTCGGTTAGGCACTTCTGAAGGTAGCATACATGAAATTTAGGATGTATCCCATCCATTTCCGGTGGTAAGTCCAACCGGTAGGCTTGTAAACCAATCTTCTCCAAAATGACGAAAGGTCCAAGGAAATGAGGACTAAGCTTCCCACGCTTCCCAAAACGTATAATCCCCTTCCACGAAGATACTTTCAACATGACCGGGTCGCCCACTTGAAACTCAACCGGTCTTCTTTTCTTGTCCGCATAGCTTTTCTGTCGGTCTTGAGCCGCCTTTAGCCTCTCCCGGATTTCTTTCACTTTGTTCGCCGTTTCTTGAACTATTTTTGGCCCGGCGAACTGCTTCTCGCCCGCTTCTAACCAACAAACCGGTGTCTTGCATTTCCGCCCGTACAATGCCTCGAACGGTGCCATTCCGATACTAGAATGATAACTGTTGTTGTAGGCGAACTCCACCAAAGGTAGGTGTGAATCCCAACTTCCCCCGAAATCTATAACACACGACCTTAACATGTCTTCTAACGTCTGGATTGTCCTCTCGCCTTGACCATCTGTTTGGGGATGATATGCCGTGCTCAGATTCAGTCTAGTGCCCAACTCCTTTTGCCAGCTAGTCCAAAAGTTTGAAGTGAAACGACTATCCCGGTCCGATACTACAGATTATGGAACTTCGTGCCTTGACACCACCTCGTCGATGTACAGTTTAGCCAACTTCTCCATTGGCAAGGTCTCCCGCATTGCAAGAAAATGCGCGCTCTTGGTCAACCGATCCACGATCACCCAAATGGTATCGTGGCCACGCAAGGTCTTCAGTAGCTTTGTCACAAAATCCATGGTGATGTTGTCCCACTTCCACTCGGGAATGGACAACGGTTACAAACTTCCATACGGTCTTTGATGCTCCGCTTTGACTTGAAGGCACGTGACACACTTCTCCACATAGCTAGCCACGTCTAGCTTCATCACCGGCCACCAACAATTCATCTTTAAGTCTCTATACATCTTTGTGCTACCGGGATGTATAGAATATTTCGACTTATGCGCTTCCCCGAGAAGTAAATCACGGTTTCCCCCAACCTTCGGCACCCAAATTCGCCCTTGGAAGAGTTTGAGTCCATGACCATCTTCCGTTAAGAGTTCCTTTTGCTTGGTCATAACCTCGGCCTTGAGGTTCTCTTCTTTAAGCGCTTCCACTTGACTCGTTCTTATGCTCTCCAACAAACTCGACACCACATCGATTCTTGTAAGGGACATTTTGACACCTCCATCGTGACTCCTTCGACTCAACGCATCCGCCACCACGTTGGCCTTACCGGGATGATAAAGTAATTCACAATCATAATCTTTCAAGAGCTCAAGCCATCTCCTTTGCCGCATGTTGAGTACCTTTTGATCAAAGATGTATTTGAGACTCTTGTGATCGGTGAAAAGGGTACACTTCGTCCCGTACAAGTAATGTCGCCACAACGTTAACGCAAAAACTACCGCCGCCAACTCCAAATCATGAGTCGGATAATTCTTTCCATGATCCTTTAATTGTCATGACGCGTAGGCTATTACTTTCCCCCTTTGCATTAGGACACACCCAAGCCCCAACTTGGAAGCGTCACTAAACACAACAAAGTCTTCCGATCCCTCGGGTAAGGACAAGATCGGAGCTTCGCATAACTTTCTCTTGAGCGTCTGTTAGATAGTAATTTTGTACATATTTTCTCTATTAATATAATATGTTTTGCATCTTAGTTTAGCTTAAATTATGCATTTTAGCTTAAATCGCATTGCATCCATCATTCGTTCCGTGTTCGGGTAATATTCGGGAAACTTGCGCGTTTATTCAAATTTCAGGTAGATTTAATAACGCTCGGTTCGGTTATAAAGGATGCCAAGTAATACGAAGGAAGCAAGGTGGAAAGTGGAGAAGAACTATTAAAGAACAAAGGCTGAATTCACTTTCTGTGGGTGCGCACGACCCGTGCGCACTTCAGGCTACAACAGCGCACGACCCGTGCGCCTTGTCCAGAATGTTTTCTGCTTTATGCAATTTTTCTGCAGCTTGGTTTAGATCAAATAATAAGATATTTGTCGAGATATTTGTCTAGATATTTGTCGAGATATTTGTCGAGATATTTATTTAGATATTTTGGATATTTTTAGTATAAATATGTACCTTGCCCCCTTTTTTTTATGTTTTCGGTTTGGAAGTGAACTCTCTCTAGAGGGTTAACTTCCGGTTTTACTCTTCTCTCGGAGGATTTCTGCATTCGTGTTCATCAATCTAGTATTGTATCTCTTTCTCGTTTATGTCCTTAATTTATAAATATATGTAGAAATGTTGTTTGATGTTTTTCCTCTATATTTATTGTTATATATTAGTATCTAGTATATATATATATATATATTTTGTTTAGTTTTCTAATTCAATAAAAGTCGTTTCTAGTTCTTTTCGCATATAAGATTGTGTGGTGATAATCAGTGGTTATTTTGAGAAATTGGTTAACTCGAAGTTAAACGGTACGGTTATCGAAGGTTAGTTTTACGGTTCATCACCAACGGAAGTTGGGTTGTGATCGGAGACCGACTATTCGATAACCCTTTATCTAACAAATCGAGTTATTAACGGAAGTTTGAATTTGGCTTTTGGTCGATTAACCAACGATTCTAAAATTATCATGGAAATAGATAAAAGTAGGAATCGGGGAAATTGTTTTATCAAAATCTTAATGCTTCTAGTTAAGTCGGATGTCACGGAAGTAGTCAAACTACTTAACTAGGAAGGTTTGTTTCACCTTGGAAGAGGGTCTTAAATGTTTTTAGAAAGATAAACCCCTACCTTGATATAGCTGTTGAGTGTCACCACTTCCATCTTGTTTTTATGTCTTAGTTTAATATATGTCGTAATTAATCTTCTACTATAATTTTCATAATTTTTGTTATAAATAGTTAAAGTCTCTTTTATGTATTTATGTTTTATAGTTGTATTTTAGTTTATAGATTAATCCTTAGTTTATAAAAATCTCCGTCATTTTTGTTCACATAGCTAGTTCATGATTTATAGCAGGATTAGTACTTAAACCACTGCTCCTTGTGATCTACTCGTATGCTACACAACCCGTACGCTTGCGGTTAAAATATAAAACACATCAGCGTCTGAAAGGCTTGCTCTTGTGCATCGGTCCAAAGAAACTTAACGTTCTTCCTTGTAAGAGAAGTGAGCGGAGTCGCTACCTTGGAGAAGTCTTGAATGAAACGTCGGTAGTATCCCGCTAAGCCCAAGAAGCTTCGAATCTCTGTCGGACTTGTTAGAGGCTCCCAACTCATCATTGTCTCGATCTTTGCCAGATCCACCTTTACGCCGTCCTTTGATACCACATGCCCCAAGAATTGCACCTCTTGGAGCCAGAATTCGCACTTGGAGAATTTTGCAAACAACTTCTCTCTTCTTAGGACTTCGAGTACTTCCCGTAAGTGTTTCCCATGCTCGGAGTCATCCTTTGAATATATTAGAATATCGTCGATGAAGACGATCACAGATTTATCCAAGAATGGGTGACACACACGGTTCATCAAATCCATGAACACGGCCGGAGCGTTGGTTAGACCAAAAGGCATCACCAAAAACTCGTAATGACCATATCGCGTTCGGAAAGCCGTCTTCGGAATGTCCTCCTTCTTCACTCTCACCTGATGATAACCGGATCGAAGATCAATCTTGGAGAAACATCCCGCGCCTTGAAGTTGATCGAAAAGATCGTCGATACGAGGTAAAGGATATTTGTTCTTCATCGTGACCTTGTTTAACTCCCGATAATCTATGCACATTCGCATGGATCCATCCTTCTTCTTCACGAACAGTACCGGTGCTCCCCACGGTGACGAACTCGGTCGAATGAAGCCCCTCTCCAACAATTCTTGAAGTTGCGTCATCATCTCTTTCATTTCTGTCGGCACCAAATGGTATGGAGCACGAGCTATCGGAGCCGCTCCCAGAGTGAGGTCGATCTGAAACTCTACTTGTTGTGTCGGTGGCAACCTGGGTAGGTCTTCCGGAAAGACATCCGGAAAATCTCGCACCACTTCTACATCTTCTACCGACTTCTTCTCTTTCTTTGCGAATACCACATAGGCCAAATACGAAGGGTAACCCTTCGCTAGAAACTTGCGAGCTTTGAGAGATGAAATAATGGGATTATTCCTCTTTCCTTTCTCCCCATAAATGATAACCACACCATTTCCCGACAATGGCACTTGGATCATCTTTTTAGAACAAAAGATGTTAGTATTATGTTTTATTAACCAGTCCATGCCTATAACCACATCGAACCCACCTATAGCCATAGGTAGTAAGTCTACTCCAAAAGGACTCCCATCAATTTCTAAAGTGCAATCACAAAAACGGTCTTGAATGATCATTTGATCCCCATTAGCTATTTCTACTACTAACGCATCGGGGAGGACACTAATAGGAGTAGTGAATTGCTTACAGAAGGTATTCGATACAAAAGAACACGTAGCACCCGAATCAAACAAAACACGAGCCGGCAAGGAGTTTACTAGAAACGTACCCGAAACAACATCAGCGGTCTCCTTTGCCTCCTCAGTAGTCATTCGGAAAGCTCGACTCGGTGCCCTTGATGATTGCTCGACTCTGGTCGTCGAACCCACAAAATTTCCACCATTTCCTCCCACTAGCTTTGGGCAACTCCTCTTCATATGTCCCGATTCTCCGCACTCATAGCACACTGACACACGGAGAGAACACTCTCGGGTTGTGTGGTTCTTCTTACCACACTTGGTACACCCGGCTGGACCGGAGTGAGTCTTTGTAGCGCACGGCCCCAAGTGCTTTGACCTGCACTTATGGCACCACCGATCCTCACGGCGTTGATCACCCGCTCTTCCACTTGCAAAGGGTCTTGATTGACGAACGGGCCCAGACGGCCCTTCCCACTTCCGTTTCTCACCAGCCTGACTTCTTTCCTTCTTGGCCGCATTGATGTCATCCTCAATGAGCAAAGACTCTTCAATGACCTCTTGCAAGGTCGAGCCCCTAGCATTTCTTACCGCCATTCGCATCCCGGTCGGTAAACCTTGTTGATAGGCCTTAATCTTCGACCTTTCATCGGGGACCAGATGTCCCACCAAATTCAGTTTCTCCAAAAAGAGTCTGGAGTACTCGACAATGGACAGAGTCCCCTTCTTCAGATTTCGGAACTCCCGCTCCAGCTTGTCCAATGACCGCTCACTACAATACTTATTCATGATTTTCTCCTTGGACACCGGCCATGTTAGCTTAGCCAACACTTCCGGAGTGAGGGCGGATTTAGTGAGATTCCACCAAATCAGAGCCTCTCCCCGAAGTAGCTGAGAAGCAAACTTGACCCGTTGAGAGGGATCACACTCACTGGACTCAAAGGCCATTTCCACTTCCTTGAGCCAGTACATACATGCAACCGGGTTGTCTGAACCCGCAAACTCTTTAGGGTGACATCTCAGAAACGCCTTGTAGGTGCACCCCTTAGTCTTCGTCTTGTTCCCATCATCAGATGGGTCTTCTACAGATACCACATTTGGTTCACCCGACCCCACAACAATGTTTTCCGCCATTGTTTCCGGTTGACGATTACTAGCGTCTCGATCTTCTAAGAGTTTCATGAAGAACTCTTGTTATTGGGACATGGCGGAGTTCATGGACAACATCATGCTATCCCGAATCTGGGTCTCCATGGTCACTTCCTCCATAATGGCATTATCCGCATTGAGGTTCCGACGCGGAATGTGCTCAGGTCCTCCTCCCAAGAGATTGGGCATGGGAGGTCCCTCGGTAGTTACGCCTACAGGAGGCCGATCAGGGGTAGACTCCACTTCCAAGTGGCCCTCTGGGGTATTTGGTAACCTACTTCGAGTGTTTACCATCTCAATCTGCCATACACGTACAAGAAATAGATTGAGAAAAGACTAAACGAGTTGAACTCATTGTACGTACTAATACCTTCATCAATTATCACAATAATAGTAAACCAAGCATGCTCACGTAACAATGCATTCATAATAGCAGTAGCTAAGTGGAATTATGAACGAATCATACACAAGAATTCTTGTCACCATCATCACAACTTTCAATTAAAGTAATTCTGTAATCCTAACGCTCTCCCCACCTAGGATTCCTACCCCAAGTGGACAGTGAAGTCATAAAGTCTAAAGCTTAAGTCTAGATATGCTAAAACAATACCTAATTCACTTAAACTAAGGCTCTGATACCAACTTGTAACGCCCTAAAAATAGGGATAACAAAAATCCGAAAAACGGACATGAGGTATACAAAAATTGCCATAGCAAGAGCCTCCCAAAAATGGGGAATATATAAATAACCTGTTTAATCACAATTGTAATTTAAACGGACAATAAATTAACAACCAACTAATCTAATTTCTACAACTAGAAAAGAGATTACAAAAGGTTGTTATTTATAATCCAACAATTCATTTCCAAAAGTAATAAGCGTCCAAGTGCAAAATCCCCAAGCTCTCACCCCAAAGCATCTAAACCTGCTTAGGACCGGCGCCGTTAGAACCTGAGATACACATCGACACCAAACAAGTGTTAGGCCAAAAAGCCTAGTGAGTTGAACAATAATAAGCATGCATGAACAGTTACAATTCTTATCAGCAGTTAACCAGAGTTCAATATATGTGGAGTCAATAGGGGAGACCCATAGCACTAATCAAGTTCCACCCAAGAGTCGATATACCTTGATGCCCTTCAACAAGGAACATCCGAAAGGCCCGGCACACTCGAGGACTACACCAAAACGAAATTCCTCGAATAGCGGAGGTCTAGGCACATACTATCACAGTGGCGCCCAAGACTACATCCTCCTAGTGTCTACTGACTTGGTTCGTCCAACATAATGCATATAGGAGGTCCTTTAGGTGTATTTTCAACCCAACATATTTCAATACCAACTACGGGTACAATATTACCATCCTAATCACAAGAAGTCTAACAAGAGACCCAAATGACCATTTTGCTTATCATGCATATTAGATATTACCACAAGATAATCCCACTAGAAACCATCTTCACCAATACATGCATACATTTATCATATCAACATATACATATTATGTATCCAAGAGGAAAAGCCCCAATACTTGCACATTTAGAGTACACCATAGTATTTCACATATAACCACATTTCTTCATAAGAAAATCCCAAGTATTTGGACATATAGAGATAATCAACCATAATAGAAGCATAAGATGTGTATCTAGTTTTTGACAAAGGTTTAGTAAACTCACAATCTAGGTTTTGAACCAAAACCTAGAAAAGATAAAACCCTAGAAGTTGAAGATGAGACTTGGAGATGAGAAGTTGAGCTTAAGAACCCTAGTGAATGCTTCTTTGATGATAATAAATGCAAGTGTGAAGATCCAACCACCAAGATAGGTTATATTTATGAGGGTTAGGGTTTTCAGAGAAAAGGAACTGATTTAAGAACTCCAAAAATCGCCAAGAGAGAGAGATGTGAGGAAAAATATGGAAGAAAATCGGACAAAGAGGGGTTTTGGGGAATCCAGGTCGATCGCGACTTGCACCCGCGGCATAAGTCACCCGTGTACTCAACTTGTGAAGACTCCAGTGGATTACGCGGCTTGTGCCGCGACTTCCACCCACGGCGTAAGTCGTGAGGTTCCTCAAACATGCACACTCTAGTGGACTACGCGGCTTGTGCCGCGACTTCCACCCGCGACTAAGTAGTATAGCTCACTGCCCAACAATTGCTAGTCAAAACTTCCAATCCGACACCAAGAAACTAACATAGACGGCAATGGCAATTAAGCATATAATTTCTACTTTGATAAACACATATACATAAGATTAACAAAGCCTCATACTTACCTGAAATTACGGATGTTACATATGTCTCTAGGTTAGGTCAACCCTCAAAGATGGGTATAGTATTTCCAAAAGAAGATAAAAGTGCATATATAGATGTCATGAAACATGAACCAAGTTCATCAAAATATCAAGAAAATCATTCTACTTCAAAACTGTAATAATCGGGTTAAAAGTTTAAATCTCAAAGTTTGGGGTGAAGTGTGGTCAATTTTATTCTTAAAGGGTGCTAGGTGAAAATACTGATTATAAGGAAGGATATAGGGTTTTGTGCAATCTTTTTCTTGTGTGGCGGCCGTTTGAGAGAGAGGTTATTGGAGCGACCTGGAGAAAGAGACCGAGGAAGAGAAGAGGGTGCAAGGAATTTCAGATTTGAAGCGTTTCTCGTAGAAGGTAAAGCTCCATTTCTATTTAACTTTCGTTCCCGCGATCAATTAATTTGTGATATTTGTGGTTGGGGTTATAATGTTGAGTCTGATAGTTTTCTGGGTTTGGGATGAAGAGGGCCTTGTTGTGATTCACTATGTAGATACTGGAAATGCTAATGAAATTGGTTTTTGCAATTAATTTTGAATCTGAACTAGTTTGATTCTGGAAGTTCGCTCTTCGAATCGATTCCAGGTTCTGTGAAATCGGTCATACCGGTCGAACTCCCTATCGGTCACTCAAAGAGATACCAGTCGAATTGTGGTATTAATTTGATATCGGTCGAGAGTTGTTATCGGTCGAATTTAGGTAATATCGGTCGAATTGTGGTATTAATTTGATATCGGTCGAGAGTTGTTATCGGTCGAATTTAGGTAATACTGGTCGAAGGGGAGAGGGTCGAGATCCCGGTCACAGACTCTCACCGGTGCATATCGGTCGACCGGATAGCACCGGTCAATGATGTTGAAGAGACCGGTCGCAAGTTCCTTGTTCCGGTCGGAGGGACATCCCGGTCGCTAATTGTGAAGGGTGGGTCGAAGCCCACGTGTTTTATTTTGGGCCACGGGTGGTTAATTTATTTATGGTCCAGTTAGTGGAATTCGTGATATACTCTTTATTTGTAATTTATTAAGCCCACCCAATTATTTAAGGTTTGGGTATATCGTCTCGAGTTAAAATTAGCGAGTTAAGTTCGGTCAAAGAGTATGTGATGTTGGGATAAAGGGTTAAAGTCAATTTTCGCTAAAATAGATTGTATTAGAAATTTACCGGATGATGTCCTGTTTTATAGGTTCGGTTCGGGTTTTAAGGTAGGCGTAAAGCGTAAAGCAAAGGACGTCAGGTGAGTTTTTCTAAACTAAACCTTTGATGATGAAAGCATGTGAAGTTTATTTTTAAACTTGGGTTTATTTATGATGGCATGTTTTTACTAAATTGTTCAAGTGTGTTATAAATTGTTGTTGTTTAAATGTATGCATACATTATTTGTGGGTTACGTGACCTAAGTCGGGGAGTGTGGCCCGCCTACTCGTGCCGGGGAGTGTGGCCCGCCTACTCGTGCCGGGGAGTGTGGCCCGTTTATGTCGTTGGGGGCGTGTCCCAACATTAAGGCAGCGCGAGTTAGACACATCGTCTTTGACGGTCGTGTGGTCCGTATCGTGTTTTATTCATGTGCCATTATTAAATGTTGGTTAAAAATTCTGGAAAGTATTTTGTTGCTTATCTATTTAGAGGGATCTCACTAGACCTATGGTCTAACCCTCGCTCTTTCAAAACTAAAACTCTTTTCAGGCCGTCGTGAGTTAGACAGGACAGCTAAGGGCAAGGAGAAGGCTTAGCGGGCGGATGGAAGACCAATACTTAGTTTAATCTTTTAATCTCAGTTGTGTATAGGTTGTTTTATCAAACCTTGATTTATCTATTGTGAGCTTGGGACCGTTTCGGCTTGGATTAATATTAAATGTTAGTATCTTTATATTAAGAATTAATCTGTTTGACTATTCTGGTTGGGTCGTTACAAAAACCCTCATAATTTCTCAATATGTTGAGGCATAACTTTTTGCTATCAAATGAGGGGTTGTATGAAATCAAGCAACTAAGGAAGGAAAATACACAAAAATACGTGTATCTAGTTTTATAAAGGTTTTAGAAACTCACTATCTAGGTTCTAATTAGAAAACCTAGAAACTTTGGCAAGCCCTAAGAAGTTGGTGGAGAAGAGATGAAGACTTTGAAGTGAAATCCACACTAAATGCTCCAATGGTGGACTTGATATGCAATAAATGATCCCAACAACCTTAGCCTTTGAAATCAATGAAGGGAAAGGTTGGGAAAAACAAAAGTCACCCAACAAGCCCTAGAAATCGGACCAAATATCAGGATGAGAGAAAAAATGACCTTAAAATCGGGCACCTCTAATTTTATACACCCTGTACGTCGCGGGCGACCTTGCCCGGCGACTATGCCCAATGCCAATGTCATCGGCACTGTCACCGAGTTCCCCCTCCTCTCGGTATGTCCCCCGGGAGAGTGACGGGCGACTATGCCCTATGTCATAATCACGGGGTGAAGTCGCTGCAGGTGTAACACAGCTGCCCCCGACGTGCGACCTTGACAAACGGCTATGCCCTGTATCATAGTTGCTGGCATACTCGCTCTCGGCCTGGCCAACGTCCGTTTCTTCTTTGTTTCTACAACCCACGTGACCGAAATAAAAGGCTTAAAACTCGAGGCTACAACTTACTGATTAGGTGAGTCATAAAACTTTCAAATGAAGAAAAATAGGAGATAGCAAGTAGAAGGATACTTACTAATTTTCTAGGTGTTACACACACACTATATTTTTCGGATACTTACTAATATATATATATATATATATGTAACACCCTAAAAATCAGTGTAAATTAAAACCTGGAAAACCTGGCAACATGACATTCGTATTGATATAAACCTCCCATAAAGGGATCAGACCTTGAGACTTTACAAAACCTGTACAGATATAGGGTTCATCAACAAACTAATCTGGACACCTATATCAAGATTACATCAGTTGACAATCCATAATTCATCAAAAGAATGGGACTTAACAAATGCCCAGATACAATACTAGTCATCTCAAAATGCCTCGAGACTAAACAAACCCGTCTCTCCAAAACCCCGGCAACCCACCGCTAAGGGAAACCTGTTATACACATCATTTGAGAAAAAGTGTCAGACTTAAAGCCTGGTGAGAACATACAGTTTATAAAGCTCCAAAGATATAAACACTTGCATCAAAAGATAATATTTCCAAAGAGGTTAAATTTTACAATTGAAACCTTTGCCACAACCGGGCTTTTCCGTTATAAACATATTATCAAATGACCAATGACAAAACATTTTACCAAGGATTGTGGCGTAACACTAAGTAAGCCAAAATCCGAGTTATGAGCTAAACAATTGGAATCCGAGGATACGAACACATAAGTCCGTGCTACAACGTGAGATCTAGCCCCAAGCAAAACCAATGTATACTCCTTCACTAGGATCACTATGAACCATGGCTAGTATCCGGCCTCACATAACCGTACCAAGTTGCCCCCGAGGATCATATGCATCCATAGCTACAAAAGGGGGAATATGACATCCCAATAATACAGTCGACTCAAAACCTAGGGATCCACTAGTAATGGTACAGACTCGTCACAACAACATATGTGACCAACCATAAATAAACATATGGTATAAACACATTTTTTAAACAAAATATCATTTCCAGTGCAACTTCTAGTAAGAATGAAAATCATTAAAATGAGTTCTTAAACATTCTTTTCACATATCCACATAATGTGCAAGTAAAACATCATTTTACTTCAATAAGGCGGAACCCGTCATTTTGGTCAAAACTGATCGAGAACCCCGAAAATCATCAAAAACTTCATTTATATCAAAATGTAGAGAACATGAAATCATACCGTAGAAATACTTCGGATTTTGCAAATAAGAGTTTTGACATATATAAAGTTTGTAAAATGGTAGTAGGAACTCACCGGTAGGTTTTTAGAATAAACCCCGGAAAACCAGAAAACGATCACGACGTAGAGGTGAAGCTTAAAACACCGACCCCTTGCTAGAAACACCGCAAACTAGCAACCAACGAGACTTTGAAGATCAAAAGAAGAAAAGAGAGAAAAAGGAAAGAAGAGAGAGAGAGAGAGAACTGAGACAAGAGATATTTAAGAAAATATCTCTAAATCTAGATATTTAAGCAATCTCAAAAAGCATCCTGATCGTGCGCCCTCAAAGAAGGAAATGCGCACGGCCCGTGCGCAAGCCACTGCCTCGCCACTGTTCATACGCACGACCCGTGCGTTTTCTCTGAAGGTCGTGCGCCCTGTAGACAGCCACAGGAACCTCTTTTCCTCAATACATCTTCGCAAAACCAAACGAAATTCGGGGTGTTACAATCCTTCCCAACTTGGGAATGATTTCATCCCCGAAATCCCAACTACTAAAAAAGGTGAGGATATCTTCGCTTCATATCCTCCTCGGCTTCCCACGTCACATTTGCTCCCCGGTGATGCTTCCGCTGCACCTTGACCAAAGTGACCTCTTTGTGACGCAACTTCTTAGACTTTCTCTCTAAGATGGCATCAGGTTCTTCCACATAACGGTTACCTTCGTCTACCCTTAACTCTGAAAGGGGAATGACGCTGTCTTCTACCGCCAAACATTTCCGGAGGTAGCAAACATGAAACGTGTTGTGTATTCTTCTCAACTCCGATGGCAGTTCCAACTGGTAGGCTTGCAAACCCACCCGTTTAAGCACCTTGAAAGGTCCGAGGAAACGGGGACTCAACTTCCCACATTTTCCGAACCGAATAATGCCCTTCCACGGCGACACCTTAAGCATAACGCGGTCGCCTACTTGGAATTCCATCGGTCTCCTCTTCTTATCGGCATAACTTTTCTGACGATCCTGAGCCGCTTTCATTCTTTCACGAATGCACTTGACCTTATCGGCAGTCTCTTGCACGATTTCAGGTCCGACGAACTGTTTTTCTCCCGCTTCAAGCCAGCATACGGGAGTCCGATACTTTCGCCCATACAATGCCTCAAAAGGTGCCATTCCAATACTCGAGTGGTAGCTATTGTTGTAAGCAAACTCCACCAAAGGCAGGTAAGAGTCCCAACTACCCCCGAAATCGATGACACAAGACCTCAACATGTCTTCCAAAGTTTGGATCGTTCGTTCGCTCTGCCTGTCGGTTTGCGGATGGTAAGCCGTACTCAACTTCACTCGAGTACCAAGCTCTTTCTGAAACCCATCCCAGAAGTTAGAAGTGAACCGACTGTCGCGATCCGACACGATTGACAATGGTATGCCCTGCCTCGAGACCACCTCATCGATGTAAAGTTTTGCTAACTTATCCATCGGTAAAGTCTCGCGCATAGGCAAAAAGTGAGCGCTCTTTGTCAATCTGTCAACTATCACCCAAACGGTATCGTGACCTCGAAGAGTTTTAGGCAACTTCGTCACGAAGTCCATGGTGATATGCTCCCACTTCCATTTGGGAATCTCTAAAGACTGAAGACTCCCATACGGTCGCTGATGTTCAGCCTTAACTTGTGAACACGTCACACAACGCTCAACGTAACGCGCCACATCAAGTTTCATCACCGGCCACCAATAGTGCATCTTCAAGTCCCTGTACATCTTTGTACTCTCCGGATGAATAGAATACTTGGACTTGTGAGCATCCTTTAGCAACAGATCACGGTTACCCCCAAGCTTGGGTACCCACACACGATCGCTGAACAGTTTTACTCCACGGCTATCTTCCGTTAAGAGTAAACGCTGCTTCATCATGACTTCATCTTTTAGATTCTCTTCTAACAATGCTTCCACCTGCGATGTCTTGATCTTCTCAACAAGACTAGACACTAGCTCGATCCTCGAATGGGTGGCTCGAATACTTCCGCTATAGTCCTTTCGACTTAGCGCATCGGCCACCATGTTCGCCTTACCGGGATGGTAAAGCAACTCACAATCGTAATCTTTGAGCAACTCGAGCCACCGCCTTTGCCTCATTGTCAGGATTGAATTCTTAACAAGAATAAATTCTCAGAAACTAATATCAAAGAAGTTGCGGAATAACACTTTGATATTCAATAAAACAGTAAACAAAACAGTATATGATCAATAACTTGCAAACTTGTATTGAATGCTTGAAGTTACAAGATTAAACACACAACCTCAATATTGATGAACATGCTCATCAATACGAATTCTACTTCTCTAGAATTAGGAACTATGCCTTGAGGTTGATTTTCTCTAAAACTTAGAATGAATAATAAATCAATCTCAAAAGTTATCTAACTATGCTAAACAATACTATATATATATACTGAAGATAAAAGCTAATTACAATTAATAAAATATCTTCAGAATATCTTCTATCATTATCTCCAAGCTTTCCATAATCTTCAGTCCATCCAGCTGTCATCCTTCTATGCGAATTCTTTATCACATAAGCAACATTATTCTTCAGCAGCATTAATACTCTGAGCAGTATTAACTCTAGCAGTACTAACCATGCTCAGAAGCATTAATCTCTTCAAGCAATACTAACTTTGAACTAGCAGTACTAATCTTGTCGAGCAACATTAATCATCAACTAGCAGCATTAATAACAGAAGTACTAACTAGAAGTATTAACTGTTTTCTTCTAGCAGCATTAACTAGAAGTATTAATCATAGAAGTACTAACTAGAAGTATTAACTGTTTTCTTCTAGCAGCATTAACTAGAAGTATTAATCATAGAAGTACTAACTAGAAGTATTAATTGTTGAACTAGAAGTAGTAACCATGTTGAACTAGAAGTAGTAACCATCCTTGGCATATTTCAGACCCAACAATCTCCCCCTAACTTAACTTTTCAAAACTGAGAAGTTAAGTTCTTCAGCATAGGGTCTTTATGATAATTTCAAAACTTTCTGCAATTTCTAGTTCTTCTTGATTCAGTTTCTGCTGTTATCTTCTTTTCTGTTTCTGATGTAGTTACTGCTTTATTTCAGCTTCTTCACTTATCTCCCCCTCAAAATAAGATTTCATATCAACTTGATTCTCCTTCTCAAGTCTTCTCAAGTTCAGATGTTTAAGTCTCCCCCTTTTTGAAATAATCATGATCTTTTCATCTCTTTTATCTCCATAATTTGATTGTGAACTTTTAGACAAATTGTACCAAGTGTATTCATCAATTCTTTGTAGTTAAATCTGTCATCACCTTCTCCAGAAGTGTTTCCCTCTTTTGAAGGATCATGGGATCTTTTTGTAATGGAAGCCTTCTGCCTAGCAGAAGCACTATCCACCCCCTTGGTTTCTTGGCACCTGGGACCTTTAGATAATTACTCATCTAAAGTTGCCATGGGGAAGGTCTTAGATATGTTCACACTGTCCTGTCATGCACTTTGTGCAAAGTCAGTAGTGTGAGCCTTACAACCCATATGCTCTTGCATCTCCTTACTGAGCACCTTCTTGAGGTTTGGATACACCTCTATGGTTTCCCTTTGGATATTCTCTGATGAAAAATGCTCCATCAGAGGGCTTGTAGGTTTTGAGGTTGAAGATACAAGAAGGGAAGGAACCTTCTGTATCTTTTCCTTATATAGTATGGTAATGGGGAATGTGGTTTATCAAGAAGAGACTGGAGAAATTATTTAGAGTGGGAAGGTTGGGATTGGCTAGCAGTGGGATGGTCTAATGGGGGCCTTGACCCTGCTGCCATACCTTCATCAGTGTGGGACACCACCATCATTGTAGAGAACAATGGTGTGTCAACTCCTTCAGAGTCCTTAGCAGATCTCTTCATGATTGAAAAGACCTTGCCCTTAGGGGTTTTAGGTACATATATCTCATTAAAATGAGGTTAATCCGTCAATTCCTTATTAAGTACTTCTTGTACAAACCTTGGATACAGATAAAAGCTTTTTAATTGATATCCAGGTTTGACATTAAATCATTGAAGATCATTTTTAGGTATAGAAAACTTACATTAGCAGTAGTAACACTTATCAGCAACATTAACACAGACTGGCAGTAGTAACACATACCAGCAGCATTAACACAGTCTGACAGTATTCACTGAACTAGAAGTACTAACTACCTTTCAGTATTAGCAACCTGAAACACTTACAGACACAAGGTTAGTAGTACCATATACCATAAAATTTTCAAAAGTTACTTTATCTTTTGAAACTATACCTTTTTCACTTTTCTTACCTTCTGCTGGATCAGAAGTAACATGTCCTCCATCAAATCTTTTAAAGAATTTGAAGGCAATCCATGTTCCTTATTATGTGTCAAGAGCAATCATTATCTTCATTCCAAATGCTCTTCCTCTTGAGCTTTTGATTGCCCTGCACACTTGATAAATCAGTTAGTCTTTGATGGAACCCAAGCCAAAGTGGTCTTGGGTTGTCCTTTCTCATTTATATAATCTGTCAGTTTGGTCTGGATGAGTTGTTTAGGAATCTCATGGCTGGAATACTTTGTCAAGATTATAGGCTTTGCAACATTAATACTAGTAGAAGCACTATCCTTGTTAGCAGTAGTATTGGTTGCAGCAGCACTATTTCTGTTAGCAGTACTATCTGGGATAGCATTACTCACAGGTTTCTTTACAATTGGAACCCAAACTTGAACAAAGTTGTTTGCTTTCTTTGTCTTTAAATTACTCCTTGGCTTATTTGGAGCATTTTTCTTTGTATTAGCAAACTTGTTCTGAGCATGAGACTTTAAAGGTGCTCTTTTCTCAGCCAATTGATTCCTTCTGTTATTCCTATAACCAAAGGAGTTTTGAGTTTGTCTTTGAAAATTAACTCTTTGGTTGATAGGATTGAAATAACAGTATTTGGCAACATGATTAAGTTTTCCACAGATAAAACAAGGTTTTGGTCTATTGATTTTACTCAGATCAACCCCTTGTTTTTGTGCCCATTGATTATTCCAATTTCTCTGATTTCCCCTCTTTTTATCATGTTTTTGGGGCTCAGATTTATTGCAAGTACACTGTTTGCAAGGGACAGGATTCACAACTGTGGTTTGCTTATAATGGACATTCTCAGACTTTCCCTCAGTCTTCTCTATGTCCTTAGATTTGACCCAAGTCTTTCCACATCCCTCATTGGTGATAATGTGATTTTCTAGAGGAATCTCACCACTCCTGGTGTTCTCCTTACTCTTTTCACTAGAGTTCTCTTCTTCAGAGTTTGTTTCAACCACCACTTTGTCTAAAGGATCTACCTTAGTGGCTCCAACAGACAATTCCTTCCTATCCTTGGTCTCTAGTAAGTTTGATATAGGAGGAATGTAATTGTTGTATGGTGGTGGTGTGGTGTTATAGCCTATTCCTCTTCTAAGTTTGTCATGGATTTGAGTTTGGAGCAAAGAGTCCATTGCTTTAGAAGCATTTGAAAATTTCTCAATATCCAGCTTGGCTTTCTCAAACTCACTCTTTATCTTCTCATTCTCCTCTTTAGACTTTTTCAGCTGAAGTTCTAGGTCATTCTTCTCCCACTTCCAGTAATTTGTATCATAAGAATGTTGAAGTTCATTGGCTTGGAAAACTTTGATCTGTTCCTCAAAACTCTCAACAATTCTTACATAGTCTTTTATATCTCTCTCTAATCTTTTAAGGTCATCACTCATTGTCTGGTTGTGATCCCTGTACCTTTTAACAGTTTCCATACAAGTTTTAGAGCAAAGATTAGACATTACCTCTGTGGGGATTTCTGTGCTTGAAGAATCTGAAACTTTAGCCATTGATGATTTCTGATTTCAAGGAAGAATGATGATTGCAGGTTTCTGAGAATACTTGCTCTGATACCACTTGTCAGGATCGAATTCTTAACAAGAATAAATTCTCAGAAACTAATATCAAAGAAGTTGCGGAATAACACTTTGATATTCAATAAAACAGTATATGATCAATAACTTGCAAACTTGTATTGAATGCTTGAAGTTACAAGATTAAACACACAACCTCAATATTGATGAACAGACTCACCAATACGAATTCTACTTCTCTAGAATTAGGAACTATGCCTTGAGGTTGATTTTCTATAAAACTTAGAATGAATAATAAATCAATCTCAAAGTTATCTAACTATTCTAAACAATACTATATATATATACTGAAGATAAAAGCTAATTACAATTAATAAAATATCTTCAGAATATCTTCTATCATTATCTCCAAGCTTTCCATAATCTTCAGTCCATCCAGCTGTCATCCTTCTATGCGAATTCTTTATCACATAAGCAACATTATTCTTCAGCAGCATTAATACTCTGAGCAGTATTAACTCTAGCAGTACTAACCATGCTCAGCAGCATTAATCTCTTCAAGCAATACTAACTTTGAACTAGCAGTACTAATCTTGTTGAGCAACATTAATCATCAACTAGCAGCATTAATAACAGAAGTACTAACTAGAAGTATTAACTGTTTTCTTCTAGCAGCATTAACTAGAAGTATTAATCACAGAAGTACTAACTAGAAGTATTAACTGTTGAACTAGAAGTAGTAACCATGTTGAACTAGAAGTAGTAACCATCCTTGGCATATTTCAGACCCAACACTCATATTCAGCTCTTTCTGATCAAAGACATACTTCAGGCTCTTGTGATCCGTGTATAGAGTGCATTTCGTGCTGTAGAGGTAATGTCGCCAAAGTTTCAAAGCGAACACCACCACCGCTAACTCCAGATCATGGGTTGGATAATTCTGCTCGTGTATTTTAAGCTGCCTCGAGGCATAAGCGATCACCTTGCCTCATTGCATCAACACACATCCCAGACCCATCTTTGAAGTGTCGCTGTATACCACGAAATCTTCCGACCCTTCAGGTAACGTCAAGATCGGAGCTTCACACAACTTCTTTTGAAGAATCCGGAACGCCTTCTCTTGGGTTTCGGTCCATTCAAACTTCACATTCTTCCGAGTCAGAACTGTCAAGGAAGAAGCGATCTTGGAAAAGTCTTGGATAAATCTCCGGTAGTATCCTGCCAGACCCAAGAAACTTCGGATCTCGGACGGACTCTTAGGAGGCTCCCAATTCATCATAACTTCAATCTTGGAGGGGTATACTTTCACTCCGACCCGAGTGACTACGTGACCCAGAAACTGTACTTCTTTAAGCCAAAAGTCGCACTTGGAAAACTTGGCGTACAACCTTTCCTTTCTCAATACTTCCAGAACTTCACGCAAATGTTGTTCGTGCTCTGACTCACTCTTGGAGTACACGAGTATGTCATCAATGAATACAATGACCGACTTGTCTAGGAATGGTCGATACACTCTATTCATTAAGTCCATAAACACAGTTGGTGCGTTCGTTAGACCAAAAGGCATTACAAGAAACTCGTAATGGCCGTAACGCGTTCTGAAAGCTGACTTCGGAACATCATATTCTCTTACCTTCACTTGGTGATAACCCGAACGTAAGTCGATTTTGGAAAAACAACCCGCTCCTTGAAGTTGATCGAACAAGTCGTCTATTCTCGGAAGCGGATATCTGTTCTTTACTGTAGCTTTATTCAACTCACGATAGTCGATGCACATTCTCATTGTGCCATCTTTCTTCTTTACAAACAAGACCGGAGCTCCCCAGGGTGACGAACTCAGTCTTATGAAGCCCTTCTCCAGAAGCTCTTGGAGTTGTGCCATCATTTCTTGCATCTCTGACGGCGCTAAACGGTAAGGAGCTTTAGCAATTGGTGCTGCTCCAGGCACAAGATCAATCCGAAACTCTACCTGGCGATCGGGTGGTAACCCGGGCAAGTCGTCCGGAAAGACGTCTGGAAACTCACGCACGATCTTCACATCTTCCAGCTTTGATTTCTTTAACTTGTCATCGATCACGTAGGCTAGGAAAGACGAACATCCCTTTACTAAGCACTTGCGTGCCTTTGCCATTGTGATTATTGCCACTTCACCCTTTCTCTTTTCACCATAGATGACAAAGACTTCGCCAGAGTGGTTGGGAAGTCGAATCAACTTCTTGAAATATACGATCTCAGCATGATTGTTTGACAACCAATCCATGCCGACTACCACATCAAAACCCCCGATTAACATCGGCAGTAGATTGATCGAGAATTCTCTCCCTTCGATACTAAGAGTACACTGCTTCAGAACATCGTGGATCAGAACTTGACTACCATCGGCTATTTCTACCACTAATGCATCCTCAAGACTAGTAGTAGGCATAGAAATTTTCTGACGGAACAATTCAGATACGAAAGAGAAACTGGCACCTGTATCGAATAAAATGCGAGCAGGTACAGAGTTTATAAGAAAAGTACCCGATACCACATCAGTGAATGCCCTGACCTCATCGGCCGTCATCTGAAATGCTCGACCCGGAACCCTCGGAGGGTTCTCCTTCCTTGCTGGCGTGCTACCCGACACAAGCTTCGGGCAATCTCTTCTCACGTGCCCCGGTGCCTTGCACTCATAACAGATGAGTCCTCTGACCGGGCAATCTCTGATAGTGTGACCAGGCTTCCCACACTTATAACAAGTTTGAGAAGTGGTATTACAGTCACCGTGGTGTTTAGTTCGACACTTGTGGCACCACCTAGCTTCCTGCTGATTGCTGAAGTTTCGGTTTCCGCCAAAAGGTCGAGATCTCTTGGGGTGAGCAGAATTGCTCTCCCACTTTCTCTTATCAGTCACCACTACGGCTTTCTCAACTTTGTTCCTTGCGAACATATCTTCCATGTACTGAACTTCTTCTATCATCTCGCGGAGGTTAGAAGCTTTAGAATTATGGACCATAGATTGCATGTCCGCGGGTAGACCATTCAGATAGGCCTTCATCTTATCCTTCTCTGTTGGGGCAGCGTGCCCCACCAGATCAAACTTCTCCATGAACTGACGGGTGTACTCCCTCACCGTCAGGCTTCCCTTTACCAGAGACCGGAATTCTTTCTCGATTCGGTCCATTGTTCTTTCATTGCAGAATTCTTCTAACAGCTTTTTCTTGAATTCGACCCAAGACAACTGAGCCAACACAGCAGGAGTTAGGGTGGATTGGATGACATTCCACCAAATAAGTGCAGTATCCCTCAGCAGTTGGGTACCGAACCGCACTCTCTGATTATCTCCGCATTCGGAAGAGCCAAAAGCTTGCTCGACCGCTCGAATCCACTTCACACACAAGATTGGGTCATCGGAACCAGAGAACTCTGGTGGTCCGCACCCCAGAAAGGATTTGTAGGAACAATTCTTCCCACTTCCTGGAGCATTAACAATCCTGCGTTCCTCAACCCTGACCCCTGTACCAGCGCCCTCCAGAACCTGCTACAATGTTTTCCACAACTGTCTCACTTCTACGATTGTTCGCATCGCGGTCCTCTATCACTTTCAGCAGAAACTCTTGCTGCTTTGCCATCTCTTCCCTCATTGCCAACATCATGCTGACCATCAACTCAGACGGGGAACTAACATCCCTGATTACTGGGTGGGACGAAGCCAGGTCCACACGCGGAATGACCTCTGGCCCCCACCTAGTATTTGTTGAACTGGTGGACGCACGACAACCTCAACTCCTTCCGGCTGATCAGCGGTGGAGGCTGTCGCTTCCAGACCATCAACACGCGTACGCGGTCTACCACGCGTATTCACCATTCAAAACTGCTTCACAGAACAGAGAAAGAGATGAGAGAGAGATTGAATAAATACAAAGGAAACGTACTGCCACATTACCAATCGTCATATCAATAGAAATTCAAGCACGCTTACGTACGATATCCTCATAATAACATTAGCTAAGTGAGATTATGAACATATAACATATAAAGGTTCTCGTCACGATCACCACAACGCCTGATAAATGTACTTTCCGTTGACTCTAAGACTAACCCATCTTAGAAGCTCTACCCAATCTCACGGATCAATTCTTATCATACTCGGTCTAAGTCTAGACATCTTACATTCATGCCTAGTTCGCTTAAACTAGAGCTCTGATACCAACCTGTAACACCCTAAAAATCAGTGTAAATTAAAACCTGGAAAACCTGGCAACATGACATTCGCATTGATATAAACCTCCCATAAAAAGTATCAGACCTTGAGACTTTACAAAACCTGTACAAATATAGGGTTCATCAACAAACTAATCTGGACACCTATATCAAGATTACATCAGTTGACAATCCATAATTCATCAAAAGAATGGGACTTAACAAATGCCCAGATACAATACTAGTCATCTCAAAATGCCTCGAGACTAAACAAACCCGTCTCTCCAAAACCCCGGCAACCCACCGCTAAGGGAAACCTGTTATACACATCATTTGAGAAAAAGTGTCAGACTTAAAGCCTGGTGAGAACATACAGTTTATAAAGCTCCAAAGATATAAACACTTGCATCAAAAGATAATATTTCCAAAGAGGTTAAATTTTACAATTGAAACCTTTGCCACAACTGGGCTTTTCCGTTATAAACATATTATCAAATGACCAATGACAAAACATTTTACCAAGGATTGTGGCGTAACACTAAGTAAGCCAAAATCCGAGTTATGAGCTAAACAATTGGAATCCGAGGATACGAACACATAAGTCCGTGCTACAACGTGAGATCTAGCCCCAAGCAAAACCAATGTATACTCCTTCACTAGGATCACTATGAACCATGGCTAGTATCCGGCCTCACATAACCGTACCAAGTTGCCCCCGAGGATCATATGCATCTATAGCTACAAAATGGGGAATATGACATCCCAATAATACCGTCAACTCAAAACCTAGGGATCCACTAGTAATGGTACAGACTCGTCACAACAACATATGTGACCAACCATAAATAAACATATGGTATAAACACATTTTATAAACAAAATATCATTTCTAGTTCAACTTCTGGTAAGAATGAAAATCATTAAAATGAGTTCTTAAACATTCTTTTCACATATCCACATAATGTGCAAGTAAAACATCATTTTACTTCAATAAGGCGGAACCCGTCATTTTGGTCAAAACTGATCGAGAACCCCGAAAATCATCAAAAACTTCATTTATATCAAAATGTAGAGAACATGAAATCATACCGTAGAAATATTTCGGATTTTGCAAATAAGAGTTTTGACATGTATAAAGTTTGTAAAATGGTAGTAGGAACTCACCGGTAGGTTTTTAGAATAAAACCCGGAAAACCAGAAAACGATCACAACGTAGAGGTGAAACTTAAAACACCGACCCCTTGCTAGAAACACCGCAAACTAGCAACCAACGAGACTTTGAAGATCGAAAGAAGAAAAGAGAGAAAAAGAAAAGAAGAGAGAGAGAGAGAGAACTGAGACAAGAGATATTTAAGAAAATATCTCTAAATCTAGATATTTAAACAATCTCAAAAAGCATCCTGACCGTGCGCCCTCAAAGAAGGAAATGCGCACGGCCCGTGCGCAAGCCACTGCCTCGCCACTGTTCATACGCACGACCCGTGCGTTTTCTCTGAAGGAGGGCGCACGACCCGTGCGCCCTGTAGACAACCACATGAACCTCTTTTCCTCAATACATCTTCGCAAAACCAAATGAAATTCGGGGTGTTACAATATATATATATATATATATATATATATATAGGATGACCGATAATCAAATAAAAACAAAAAATATGTTACAAACCCTTGAGAACTGATATACACATATTTTTTTACATGATTTTTTTTCATCAAAACCTATGATTTAAGTTATTGTGTCATATATGTTTTTGTTCACCTTGTGAAAAGATTACACGTGAAAAATAAAATTTGATTCACCTAGTGAAATGAAAAATACAGGTAAAAAATATTCATGTGGTGAAACAAATACATGTAAAACTATCATATTATGAAACAAATATATGGGAAGAAATATATTAAATCCATGCATTTGGTGAAAATATATCATGTGAAAAAATATTTTTATATTGGTTCTCACATGTTTGTAACATATTTGTGGTTTTCATTTGATTTAGCCCCTATATAGGATTGAGATCTTTTGTTAACCTTGTATTTCTTGTTAACTATGTGAACTAATCCAAGTCATCCATCTATAGATCGGATGGTTGAGATTAAATGTAATTTTTTTAATAAAAAAACGTTTCATTAAATACAATTGTAAGTGAACATGAATGGAAAAGGGTATTTTGGGGGAAAAAATACTCAAAACATTAAACCCTTGGAAACGCTTTAAACACATTTATTACATTAAATTAGAAACCGACGAGTACCAACATTGATTCTGTAACCGATATATTATGCAACTAATACACATTTATACCATGAACATATGTGTTATCATATTATGCAACTATAATACTTATGTTAACATATTCAATTTCTCACTATATGAACAATTAAACCCAATTTAAAAAACTGATTTTATATTTATTAAAATTTCAAAGTTGGCATTATTTTCTAGTTTAGGTTTTAGTGGCCTCTTAATTAATGGACTTTCCATTTTACGTACTTTTTTCTCTTTGAGAGGGCTAGGGAACCAACAATCTATAATTGGAAAACTATTATATGTTTGTCACGTATCTTATTATTTTATGTTTTATTTTATTCATATCTTGTAATCTTGTATTCGTTTGTTTACAATATTCTAGATTGATACATGTCTTTTTTTTTTTCTTATAGCTTTAATTAATAACGATTTTTTATTTGATATTCTAGTCTACAATGATCGGTACAAGGTTGACAATCGTATAAGGGTGAGTTAACTACAAAAACCCATCCCTAGTTTTGATTGTAGGTTATCATGTATATGAAACCGAAATCATTTATTAAAAAAAATATAATGCAATCAAGTTAATTGATTAATTGGTACTTTTTGGATTATACACAAATATTATCTTTCTTGAAATCAATGGATCATTGCCAAATTATACTTTTAATATTAGAATTTTAAATCTAATTTTGCTAATTCATTAAACAATACATACATGTAAGGTTTTAATTTTATGTGAATATTTTAATAGTTATAATTTAATAAATGAAAATTAAAAATATCTTAATTAATCAATTTTGGTTTCAAGTGCATGCACTTGAGACTCTTATATATTTCTCCAATATTCTATTTTTGGAAGTTAAATAAACAAGTCTAAGATAAGCTTTGTGGTCCTTCACCAATAAAATATGGTTAGATGATACTTATGTTTGTTGTTTTTATGTGTATTTTTGGTAACATAAACATAATTTATATATCTATTCAATAATATATAAATCAAATGGAATTTTTAGGACTATTATTCGACAAAGTAATGTTGTAATGTAAATAAAAAACTTGTATCTTGTTATGTTGGAAAATTCGATCTTAATAAAATTTAATATCTAATACGTTTTTTATTGTTCAAACAGTTTTGTAAACTTCATAACCATTTAAAATTAAATTTACAAAACTCTGCACACTGGCCTTTGCTTTTTTTTTTAAACATAAAAAATAATCATCAAATATTGTTTTATATACAATTTTTACGATTTTTCATAAATATAAATGTAACCACTCAATACTCTCACTTTCTCTTTCTATATATATAGAGAGAGAGGGTGGGGAGCGGGAGAGGGGAGAGAGAGATATGAAGAGTTCAAACGAGAATATATTCACATTACGAAAGCATTATAACACATTTTTACTATAGTTAATTACATGAAATACTAAATCAAACACGCAGGTGACCTTCGGTGTGACCCAGGTCGCAAGTCAACTGGCCTGCACACCACGAGGTCCTCTCACGTCTATGATCACATGTGATAAGGGTATTTTTTTTGCTATTTCATAAAATGAATGTATTCTCGTTTAAATTTTCACACACACACACACACACACATATATATATATATATATATATATATGTAGAGTTTGATTCGGGTGAGAAGTTGAGTTAATAGTGACAAGCGTGAGAAATGTTTATCGACTGTTGGATGAGAAATGGACGCACATTAGGATGAGATGCATCACGATGCACCAGATCAATTCCCTTCTAAGTCGCAATTCATGGGAGGGTTTGGGATTAAAAGAGATCAACGGTTTAGATTCACTTCTCACGTTTCTCACCATTAACTCAATTTTCTCACACGATCCTTCGCCTATATATATATATATATATATATATATATATATATATATATATATATATAAGATATTAAATTATATATCAAATTGACACTATATTTATATTGAAATGTATGAAATTTCTTGATCTATTGAAACTAAAATAACATATATACTATTGAGAAAAAAATATTAGATGACAATCATCAGGCATTTATCATCTAATTAATGAAGCGAGATATAGTGTGTTCAAGTAGTTAGGTGCTATTAATTTTTGTCACGACTAGTCTCAAATCTTATAAAATTAAATTTGTCCAATATAAGTCATCACAACAAATCTTCGTTTTCAGAATCAACGTATGATACTTTTCAATAATATCATATAATTAAAAAGTTGAATATGATGTTGTACTTATTGATTCATATTTGGTTGATCAACTTCTTTCTAACAACTTATTGATATAACTGTCAAGTCGTTCATCTTTGTCTTGTAAGACACAATTATCCGTCTTATAAACATAAAAGTTTTCTTAAATACTCTATTAAAACGATTATAGATATAATAACAAACTAATTTTTAATAACATATTCGTACATTATTAATTTAATCGATAGAAAAAATGAGTGAGATATCCAAATTATTAATACAAATTAGAGAAAAGGCACACTATGGGAAAAGTGGTGTTTATTTATTTGGTCCTACACATCCATCACCCATCATCCCTCAAATTCTCTGTCACTCTGCTAACAACCAAAATATGGACAATGGTTTTGACCTGTAAATTCCACATAAATAATAATAAAAAAATAACCCAAAAAAATATATGATGTTTGATACAATATATAATGTAAATGGATATATATCTATACTATATTATAAAATACGGATAAAAAACTCTTAAATACAAATTATTATGCACAAGGTACCATCATTTTATGCAATATTTTAAAAATATCTTAATTTACAAGTATCAAAGCACAAGATACATATTACTACTGCAGACTTCTAACACCCACCAATTTGGTATGTGCAAGATCTTCTTTTTATGCAGACATTTCTATGTATCACTATTAATTAATATATTATATTACTATAATTTTGTTTTAATTATATTATTAAATATGTAACTTGTTATTTTTTCTAAATGTCATTAAAATATATAAGATAATCATTGAATTCTAACAAAATACTTAATTTTTTTTATATAAAAAACATTATATTATTAAGCCTAAATTAAACAAATTTATAAAAAAAACATTATCACTTTCTCAAAATCATCCAAAATTGTACTGTAAATCGACAAAAAATAAAATAAAATAAAACATTAAAATCATGATGTATCTTGCTGCATTGCGCGAGTACACTTGTAGTTAATAATAAAGTGAAAATATCGAGAGATTAGGGGTGTGCAGAAAGTGAATCTATCTAATTGAAATAAATTGATCCAACTAGAAACGGCCGACCATACTTGAATTGGATCGGATTAAAAATTTCAACATCCAATTTGGATTGATCGGTTCTTGAATGACAGTCCAGAACCGATCGAACCGAACCGAATCAACCAACATCCAATTAAACATCTGATGACCATCCAACCATTATCCAACTATCATTCAATTAATTTGTTTTTGTGTTGTGAAACTCGGAATTTGTTTTGTGTTGATTTGAATTTTTAGTCTCGGTTGTCTTGGTTTTTAAGACAAGTTAAATGATTAATCAATTTGTTTCATTGTTGGAAAATTGGATTAAAGTAACACATTAGATGGATCCAATCCAATTTGATCATTTATTGGATGTATCCAATTTGATCTAATGGATGGAACTAAACCGATCCAATCATCCATTGAATTGTATTGGATGATTGTCCAATATTAACTGGATTTGATTGGTTTGCAAAATCCATCGGCCAATGAACAACCTAAGAGAGATCGAGTTGATCTTTCATAAAAAAAAACCCATCTAAAATACATATTTAAGATAAAAGAAATATGTGATAGAACATAAACCAAATGTTTTAAAATGTCCTTAATAATTGTTGGTTAAAATGTACTCTGATTACAAATAATTAATCTATATTAATTTATACAATTAAAAAAAAAAAAAAAAACTTATGGTGTATTAATTGAAAGTTTGGTATAAACCTAAAGAAATTAATATCAACCACCAACACCAAACATGGACCATTTCTTTACAAAACCCTCAATCTCCCCATTCATATTATAACCATTAGTTGTATATAAATAATGTTGTATTATGTGGTAATTGTATTAAAATATAACATATTTTATTTCAATTTTTATATTGAAAACTTATTTTTAGTAATTTTATTTTGATGTTTATGATAAGACATCTTAACCAATAAAGTTTAATATATATTTAAAATATATTTTTAAATCACAAAGTTATAATATGTTCTCTTTTTTTGTTTATAAATTTATAATTTATCTCATTAATTGTACAAAAAACATCCGAAGAATGGAGCTTTTGAACAGAATAAAATACAGTATTTCAAAAGATCAAACATTTATCTATATCTATACTATATAATGAAAAGTCTAATACGGTTATTGTACAAACTATTGTACAATTACATTTATCACCCTTAATCTTTTATACAATAACATTTACTATCCTTATAATGTTACATTTATCACCCTTACAATTACTTATTTAATTTATTTTGTATCCCTTACTTTTTCATTTTACATTTTACACCGTTATCATATTAACACAAATAGTCGTATATGAACAAAAATGCAATGAAAAAATACGTTCATTTTTTTACAAATTATACCATTATAATCGTCTCGTTAATACCTTCAAAACGAGCCCAATATTGAATATTTTTTAATTTAACCATACTATTAAATATCAGAATATATACGGATTATCTATACTACTAAAACGGTTATTGTACAAACGGTTATTGTACAAACTTTTGTACAATTACATTTACCACTCTTACATTGTTACATTTATCACCCTTATAATTACTTATTTAATTTATTTTATATTCCTTATTTTTTTCATTTTACACATATTAACACAAATAATTATATATTAACAAAAATACAATGAAAAAATACGTTCATTTTTCTACAAATTATATCATTATAAGCGTCTCCTCAATATCTTCAAAACGAGCCAAATATTGAATATTTTTTAATTTAACCGTACTATTAAATATCATGAATATCTACGAAATAATTTGTTTTTCTGTCCATACGTTTTATTTTTTTTTCCACTGTTAGCACGTTAAAAATACATAATCGTAAAATACATTTCATTCTTATTATAAATAATATCATTATAATTTTTTTCGTCAATAATTGTAATATAAACTAATTATTGAATATCTTTATGGCTTTAGGTTTCATAAGTTGTGATTTTTAGGTCATGGTTGATTATTGATGAAATGTATATAAGGAAATAGCATTAATAGGTTTAGGGTTTTATAAATTCTGATTCTTAGGTTATGATTGATTGTTGATGACATATCTATAAAAAAGTAACATTAATTGTTCGTTCTTTACTTACATTCCGATGCATTGCGCGGGTATAAGCCTAACTATATAATAAAAATTCTAAAACGGTTATACGGTTATTGTACAATTTTTTGTACAATAACATTTACCACTTTTAATCTTTTGTACAATAACATTTACTACTCTTACAATGTTACATTTACCACCCTTACAATTACTTATTTAATTTACTTTATATCCCTTACTTTTTTCATTTTTCATTTTACACCGTTATCATATTAACACAAATAATCGTATATGAACAAAAATGCAATGAAAAAATGCGTTCATTTTTTTTACAAATTATACCATTATAATCGTCTCGTCAATACCTTCAAAACGAGCCCAATATTGAATATTTTTTAATTTAACCGTAGTATTAAATATCACAATCTATACTATATAATGAAAAAACTAAAACGGTTATTGTACAAACTTTTGTACAATTAAATTTACCACCTTTACAATGTTACATTTATCACCCTTACAATTACTTATTTAATTTACTTTATATCCCTTATTTTTTCATTTTTCATTTTACACCATTATAATATTAACACAAATAATCATATATTAACAAAAATGCAATGAAAAAATACGTTAATTTTTCTATAAATTATATCATTATAAGCGTCTCCTCAATATCTTCAAAACGAGCCCAATATTGAATATTTTTTAATTTAACGGTACTATTAAATATCATTAATATCTACGAAATAATTTGTTTTTCTATCCATACGTTTTATTTTTTTCCACCGTTAGCACGTTAAAAATACATAATCGTAAAATACGTTTCATTCTTATTATAAATAATATCATTATAATTTTTTTCGTCAATAATTGTAATATAAACTAATTATTGAATATCTTTATGGCTTTAGGTTTCATAAGTTGTGATTTTTAGGTCATGGTTGATTATTGATGAAATGTATATAAGGAAATAGCATTAATTGTTCGTTATTTACTTACATTCCGCTGCATCGCGCGGGTATATGCCTAGTATATAATGAAAATTCTAAAACGGTTATTGTACAAACTATTGTACAATTATATTTACCACCCTTAATCTTTTATACAATAACATTTACTACCCTTATAATGTTACATTTATCACCCCTTACAATTACTTATTTAATTTATTTTGTATCCCTTACTTTTTCATTTTACATTTTACACCGTTATCATATTAACACAAATAATCGTATATGAACAAAAATGCAATGAAAAAATGCGTTCATTTTTTTACAAATTATACCATTATAATCGTCTCGTCAATACCTTCAAAACGAGCCCAATATTGAATATTTTTTAATTTAACCGTAGTATTAAATATCACAATCTATACTATATAATGAAAAAACTAAAACGGTTATTGTACAAACTTTTGTACAATTAAATTTACCACCTTTACAATGTTACATTTATCACCCTTACAATTACTTATTTAATTTACTTTATATCCCTTATTTTTTCATTTTTCATTTTACACCATTATAATATTAACACAAATAATCATATATTAACAAAAATGCAATGAAAAAATACGTTAATTTTTCTACAAATTATATCATTATAAGCGTCTCCTCAATATCTTCAAAACGAGCCAAATATTGAATATTTTTTAATTTAACCGTACTATTAAATATCATGAATATCTACGAAATAATTTGTTTTTCTGTCCATACGTTTTATTTTTTTTTTCCACTGTTAGCACGTTAAAAATACATAATCGTAAAATACATTTCATTCTTATTATAAATAATATCATTATAATTTTTTTCGTCAATAATTGTAATATAAACTAATTATTGAATATCTTTATGGCTTTAGATTTCATAAGTTGTGATTTTTAGGTCATGGTTGATTATTGATGAAATGTATATAAGGAAATAGCATTAATTGTTCGTTATTTACTTACATTCCGCTGCATCGCGCGGGTATATGCCTAGTATATAATGAAAATTCTAAAACGGTTATTGTACAAACTATTGTACAATTATATTTACCACCCTTAATCTTTTATACAATAACATTTACTACTCTTATAATGTTACATTTATCACCCTTACAATTACTTATTTAATTTATTTTGTATCTCTTACTTTTTCATTTTACATTTTACACCGTTATCATATTAACACAAATAATCGTATATGAACAAAAATGCAATGAAAAAATGCGTTCATTTTTTTACAAATTATACCATTATAATCGTCTCGTCAATACCTTCAAAACGAGCCCAATATTGAATATTTTTTAATTTAACCGTAGTATTAAATATCACAATCTATACTATATAATGAAAAAACTAAAACGGTTATTGTACAAACTTTTGTACAATTAAATTTACCACCTTTACAATATTACATTTATCACCCTTACAATTACTTATTTAATTACTTTATATCCCTTATTTTTTCATTTTTCATTTTACACCATTATAATATTAACACAAATAATCATATATTAACAAAAATGCAATGAAAAAATACGTTAATTTTTCTACAAATTATATCATTATAAGCGTCTCCTCAATATCTTCAAAACGAGCCAAATATTGAATATTTTTTAATTTAACCGTACTATTAAATATCATGAATATCTACGAAATAATTTGTTTTTCTGTCCATACGTTTTATTTTTTTTTCCACTGTTAGCACGTTAAAAATACATAATCGTAAAATACATTTCATTCTTATTATAAATAATATCATTATAATTTTTTTCGTCAATAATTGTAATATAAACTAATTATTGAATATCTTTATGGCTTTAGGTTTCATAAGTTGTGATTTTTAGGTCATGGTTGATTATTTATGAAATGTATATAAGGAAATAGCATTAATTGTTCGTTCTTTACTTACATTCCGCTGCATCGCGCGGGTATATGCCTAGTATATAATGAAAATTCTAAAACGGTTATTGTACAAACTATTGTACAATTATATTTACCACTCTTAATCTTTTATACAATAACATTTACTACCCTTATAATGTTACATTTATCACCCTTACAATTACTTATTTAATTTATTTTGTATCCCTTACTTTTTCATTTTACATTTTACACCGTTATCATATTAACACAAATAATCGTATATGAACAAAAATGCGATGAAAAAATACGTTCATTTTTTTACAAATTATACCATTATAATCGTCTCGTCAATACCTTCAAAACGAGCCCAATATTGAATATTTTTTTAATTTAACCATACTATTAAATATCAGAATATATACGAATTATCTATACTACTAAAACGGTTATTGTACAAACGGTTATTGTACAAACTTTTGTACAATTACATTTACCACCCTTACATTGTTACATTTATCACCCTTATAATTACTTATTTAAATTACTTTATATCCCTTATTTTTTTCATTTTACACATATTAACACAGATAATTATATATTAACAAAAATGCAATGAAAAAATACTAAAATTTTCTACAAATTATATCATTATAAGCGTCTCCTCAATATCTTCAAAACGAGCCAAATATTGAATATTTTTTAATTTAACCGTACTATTAAATATCATGAATATCTATGAAATAATTAATTTTTCTGTCCATACGTTTTATTTTTTTTTTCCACCGTTAGCACGTTAAAAATACATAATCGTAAAATACGTTTCATTCTTATTATAAATAATATCATTATAATTTTTTTCGTCAATAATTGTAATATAAACTAATTATTGAATATCTTTATGGCTTTAGGTTTCATAAGTTGTGATTTTTAGGTCATGGTTGATTATTGATGAAATGCATATAAGGAAATAACATTAATTGTTCGTTCTTTACTTACATTCCGCTGCATCGCGCGGGTATATGCCTAGTATATAATGAAAATTTTAAAACGGTTATACGGTTATTGTACAATCTTTTGTACAATAACATTTATCACCCTTAATCTTTTGTACAATAACATTTACCACCCTTACAATTACTTATTTAATTTATTTTATATCCCTTACTTTTTCATTTTTCATTTTACACCGTTATCATATTAACATAAATAATCGTATATGAACAAAAATGCAATGAAAAAATACGTTCATTTTTTTACAAATTATAACATTATAATCGTCTCGTCAATACCTTCAAAACGAGCCCAATATTGAATATTTTTTAATTTAACCATACTATTAAATATCAGAATATTTACGAATTATCTATACTACTAAAACGGTTATTGTACAAACTTTTGTACAATTACATTTACCACCCTTACAATGTTATATTTACCACTCTTACAATTACTTATTTAATTTACTTTATTTAATTTACTTTTTCATTTTTCATTTTACACCATCATCATATCTATACTATATTATAAAGCAGGTATAAAAAACTCTTAAATACAAATTATTAGACACAAGGTACCATCATTTTATGCAAGATTTAAAAAATTTCTTAATTTACAAGTTTCAAAGCACAAGATACATATTACTATTGCAGATTTCTAACACCCACCAATTTGGTATTTACAAGACATTTATTTTATGTAGACATTTCCATGTATCACTATTAATTAATATACCATATTACTATAAATTTGTTTTAATTATATTATTAAATATGTAAATGTAATTGGTTATTTTTTTCTAGATGTAATGAAAATATATAAGATAATCATTGATATCTAACAAAATACTTAATTTTTTATATAAAAAACATTATATTATTAAGCCTAAATAAAAAAATTATAAAAAAAACATTATCACTTTAAAACTATCCATATTGTAAATAAAAAAATGAATAAAATTGTGATGTAACTCGCTGCATTGCGCGAGTACGTTTCTAGTTAACACAAATAATCGTATATGAACAAAAATGCGATGAAAAATACGTTCATTTTTCTACAAATTATACCATTATAATCGTCTCGTCTGACCTTCAAAACGAGCCTAATATTGAATATTTTTTAATTTAACCGTACTATTAAATATCATGAATATCTACGAATTAATTTGTTTTCTATCCATACGTTTTATTTAATTTTCCACCATTAGCACATTAAAATACATAATCGTAAAATACGTTTCATTCTTATTATAAATTATATCATTATAATTTTTTTCGTCAATAATTGTAATATAAACTAATTATTGAATATCTCTATAGGTTTAGGGTTTTATAAATTGTGATTCTTAGGTTATGATTGATTGTTGATGACATATCTATAAAAAAATAACATTAATTGTTCGTTCTTTACTTACATTCCGATGCATTGCGCGGGTATAAGCCTAACTATATAATAAAAATTCTAAAACGGTTATACGGTTATTGTACAATTTTTTGTACAATAACATTTACCACTCTTAATCTTTTGTACAATAACATTTACTACTCTTACAATGTTACATTTACCACCCTTACAATTACTTATTTAATTTACTTTATATCCCTTACTTTTTTCATTTTTCATTTTACACCGTTATCATATTAACACAAATAATCGTATATGAACAAAAATGCAATGAAAAAATGCGTTCATTTTTTTACAAATTATACCATTATAATCGTCTCGTCAATACCTTCAAAACGAGCCCAATATTGAATATTTTTTAATTTAACCGTAGTATTAAATATCACAATCTATACTATATAATGAAAAAACTAAAACGGTTATTGTACAAACTTTTGTACAATTAAATTTACCACCTTTACAATGTTACATTTATCACCCTTACAATTACTTATTTAATTTACTTTATATCCCTTATTTTTTCATTTTTCATTTTACACCATTATAATATTAACACAAATAATCATATATTAACAAAAATGCAATGAAAAAATACGTTAATTTTTCTATAAATTATATCATTATAAGCGTCTCCTCAATATCTTCAAAACGAGCCCAATATTGAATATTTTTTAATTTAACCGTACTATTAAATATCATGAATATCTACGAAATAATTTGTTTTTCTATCCATACGTTTTATTTTTTTCCACCGTTAGCACGTTAAAAATACATAATCGTAAAATACGTTTCATTCTTATTATAAATAATATCATTATAATTTTTTTCGTCAATAATTGTAATATAAACTAATTATTGAATATCTTTATGGGTTTATGTTTCATAAGTTGTGATTCTTAGGTCATGGTTGATTATTGATGAAATGTATATAAATAAATAGCATTAATTGTTCGTTCTTTACTTACATTCCGCTGCATCGCGCGGGTATATGCCTAGTTATATACTGATAATAAACTTTATATGTAAATGAATTAAACGCTAAAGTATAAATCGTAAAGGCAAAATATTCAAAGGATCATTATTGATTATACAACTTTCATGGTGGATTTAATATTGGGAATTTGACCCAAATGGGCCAAACACGGGGATGGATTGGCCTCTTAGCCATCTCTCTCCCCGTTTTACTCAAACGTCCAAAATGATGCCATGGAGCCCAGGGACGTAATGACGTCCTAGGACGCAATTGCGTCCCTGGGTGCTTTTATATTGGAAGGCGACCGACACACTTCTTCCACCTACCATTTTTAATTAAAAAAGCACCCGGGACGTGGGGGAAGTGTGTCGGTCGCCTTCCAGTATAAAAGCACCCAGGGATGCAATGACACCCTTTTGGACATTTGAGTAAAACGGGGAGAAGGATGGCTACGAGGCCAATCCATCCCCGTGTTTAGCCCATTTGGGTCAATTTTCCTTTAATATTTCTTTTATGGGTCTGATTATGCTCTTTTGATTTTAAAGTATATAAGAATAAAAACAATATTATTTTGACACTGAAATTGAGTGAAGATTACATGTTATGGGTTGAATGGTGAGTTGTATACAAAGTGATAGACCAAATTAAATATTGGGTTCAGATTTTGTTTTTCATGTTCACTAGACACACAGCAGAACATGTTTTTTTTTTTTTTTTTTTTTTTTTAATTTAGAAAGATAATATTATTATTTTATTTTACATGATTTAAAACTAATTTCGATTAAAGTAACATATAATTTCATGTATTTTACATTTTAACATTTAATACAAATATAAAAAATATTTTCATGTATAGTTGGTAAAGGCCCATATTGAGAAAAGAAGTTGTTATTGGTTTTCAGTATTTGATTAGCCCAAAAATTTCAATTTGACGTAATATTTGTAAAGAAGCACAAGGACCAAATTTGCATGTAATTAAATTATTTTGTATTAATTGATTATTGTAAAACATTATTAAAAAGAAATCATACCAACTATCCCTATAGGATTTATAAATCCAATGTTTATATGATTTTATTTCTGGACGTTCTATTAAGCCAAACACAAGATTGAAAAAAAAAATCCAATTTCGAATCCCACCAAAATTTTCAAACTAATCGGGTTTTAAGAACTTGAGTTTTACTTTATTGACCTTTTCAAAGATTTTGTTGAATCATGAATGGGCTCTCAGGTGTAATCATTTTCCTTTTTACCATTTTTTTTTAGTTAATACAATTGTTTTTTAGTATAAAATCTTGAATCGACAAATTTTACACCTTTTTTTTAAGGCAAGGCATTTTATTACCAAAACAAAACAAATCAAAACAAACGAATCCAAACAACCAAATCAAACAAGAAAACACGAAACAAAGACCAAGTTCCAAAACAAAAAAAAACAACCGCAACAGCCTCTATGGAAGTTCGCAAGAGGCGAACTTAGCACAGGACGGAAAAACTCGACCAAACTGTTTGTGCAGTCCCGCACAAGACTCGCCACACCGGATACTAGAAATCGTCGGGCTTCATCACCTCAATGAAGCCAGGTCCGACAGCCAATTGCACCAATATATTTTCCTCCCTTCCCCGGAATGCAATCCACTCAAAGCACTTGCGCTGAAATTCGAAGAAAGGTCCTCCATCTTTCTTTTGTCTCCTTTGAACACGATTTGATTCCGATTTGCCCAAATGAGGTAGCCGAAACTCCACACCCTCTCCAACCATAGCTTAGGCCGATAAGCGTTACTTGTCATGTTAGAAGATAAATCTAAGAGATCCTTTATCGAGTCGAAATTGTCTTTTCGGATTTTCCACCACCGTAGCACCGAACACCACAAGATGTAAACTTATTGACACTTTACCAAAGCGTGATCAACGGTTTCCAATTCCAAATTGCATCTTGGACAAAGCACGAACTCCACATCCAACCCCATCTTATTTAAAACAACTCTACACGGGAGTCTACCAATGTTTGCATATATATATATATATATATATATATATATATATATATATATATATATATATATATATATATATATATATATATATGTGTGTGTGTGTGTGTGTGTGTATGTGTGTGTGTGTGTGTGTCTTCAATCACTGCTTGAACATGAGCTGATGCGATTTAAAAGTTTCAAAAAGTTACGACAAAGGTTCTTTTGTTCATTTTCCATTAAGTTTTGTATAGATAAAGTTGTCAGGTAAATTAATTTGTCTGTATAGATTGAGAATGTTTTTGTTTGGGAGGGGCATTTCATAGATGAAAGGATTGTATTTTTATGTTTGGAAAAACTTGGCTTTCTGCAAAGCTCTGCCCCCCCCCCCCCCCCCTCTTGCTTACGGAATGAACCATTTTCTATATTATTAAGTCAGTAGCAAACAATCATGTATAGCTAACCGAAGTTGTGACTCTCATTAAACTCATTAATCTGCTAAGAAGCATACTCTTAGATTAACATACATAAAATCTCTATAAATATTGTATACATTAATGTTTGATGATGAACCAAGATAACTCTTTAACATTTTGGAAATTTTGTAGATATTGAATAATAGTAAGATACGAATATAACATACTTAAAAGGTGCGATTGGTCTGATAATAAAATTCAATTAAAAAGAGAGAGAACCAATTTGGAAAGAAAATTACCATTTCATACTTTTGGCGTTTTGTTTTTGATGTTGTTTAGCCCTTCATCTTTATTGGGTATTCTATCATTTCAAGAAATCTTGGAGGAATTGAATTGAGGGTTTGGTTAGGATTTGATTCTTGATCTTGATTTTGATGAGTATATATTGATGTAAATGGTGTTAATTTGGAGAAATTTGAGTTGGGGTTTTGATGAATATTGTGGATGATTCATATGTGAAGTTAATGTTATCTAGGAATAATAATAGTTACTTAAATATGGTCAAACCATGTTGGAAGCCTTCTGTTAAAGGTGATGGACGTTGTGTAAGAAGAACGTGAGATCAAAATGGAAGAACTGATTGATTGTTTTGGTATAAAGATTTGAGTTCTCATGTAGCTGGGGAGTTCTCGATGGTAGTGAATCAAGCAAACAATTTGTTAGAGGATCAGAGCCAAGTATAAGGACGGTTGAGTTCATTGAAATCAGGGTCTTATGAGACATTTATTGGGGTATATGATGGACATGGTGGACCAGAGACATCAAGATTTGTGAACGAATTGTTCCTAAATCTTAAGAGTAAGTTCTTGATTTTAAGAAATTGATTCAGTTATGATCTTATAATAAGTGTTTAATGTATGTTGCTTTTGATCATTTTGCATTCTCATAACTTGGCTGCAACTCTTTTCTATTTTATTGAGGTCTATATAGTTGGAGTTTCACATTGACTAGACTTCAATAATTTCTCTTCAATATACTGAAACCTCTGTTATCTTTTTAAGGGCTCTTTTGCCGAGTCAGTTGATAGTTTCATGTATTGTCACATGGTACCAGAGTTAAGACAATGTCTACCACTCTATGGACTCGACACTCTCGAACAATCTACGCCCATCAAGCTAGTGTGGAGGGGGCGTGTTGGAATCACACATCGACTAGACTTGGACCGTTCTTTTTATTACTCAAGGGAATATTTTTGATTTATCTAAATGGGGTTCCACATATTCTCACATCAACTTTATGACACTTATTGCACTTTAGACAAGAGGAAGCATCATCTAACATCAAACTCAACTAGGCCTCTTCTTGGAATAAGTTTATACATGCATTTTTAAGTTATTACGGGATCGATATGTTCTAAAATTCTAATCTACCAAATCTTAGAAGACTGTTTTAAAACAATAATCCTTTTTTTGCTTGTTGCATAACGGATCCAGAAATGGTTGAAGTGTGTCGTTCACAGTACATAAAATATATATTCAACCAAAACTACTCCTCTATAAGCTCCTCTATAAGGAGCAAGGTCTCTTGATGTGGTATGGAATCCTCCGTTTCAGATATCACAAATAGTATATTACACAAAAGTGAGAACCAAACTCTTACATAAAACAATGGAAACTTCAAATAAACTTTACTCTGAATGTTCAAATATTTCATGTAAAATTAATATTTATTACACTTGAACCAAACATTCATAAAAATTAACATGACCTTCACAGAAATCACATTCGTAACAAAAAACAAAACCCTCACAGGAAACAACACAATTTTCACACAAACTTTAATGGGAATGTTCATTTATTCTATGTGAAAATAATAGGTATTAATCTTGAAGACTCGACAAAGAAAATTATAACAAACATGAATGTCAAATTAAACAGAAAAGAAAAATCTCTTTTTATTATGATTTATTTAATTCATAATTTTATAATAATTTAAGTATTTTAGATTTATAAAGAACGAAATAATGTATTTTAGTTTTTTTTTAAAATAAAATTTATTAAATTGTATTTTGATAATGCTTCTACTTGACCAAATAAGTGAATAACCCTCAACTTGCATGAAATTTTATATTATCTAATCTAAAGAAGAAAATTGCCATTTTCATCAAAACTCAATCCTAAGATATGTATAATAAAAAATACCCATTAGTTTTCATATCTCTAATTTTTTGATACTCACCATATGCTTATCCATTGGTGTACAATTTGCCATGCCACATAAATACTAATAAATTTTATATTTCAATGTATATTATATTTCTATTTCTGTACTATATATTTGTAAGTCCATCTTCACCAGGACACAAATCTTATATTATTACTTCAATAAAAACATCAAATTTGGTGTAACACTATTCATTTACACCAAATTTTATATTAATTGGAGAAATATAAAAAATAATATACCTACAATCTTGTATTTTTTTGGTGTAAGATTTAGGGGTTGTTTGTTTTTTTAAAAAAACATCTTAATGGCTCTTAAGTCTGAATCGTTCAAACATTTTTACACACCACCTCTTGTTAATCATAACTAAAATAAGATTTCAGACTTTATACCTCTTAAAAAACAAACGGCACCTTAGTGTTATCTATTAGAGAAGATTTATGTGGTGTTTGGTTAGAGGTATTAAACAATCATTAATAGTATTGAATATATATATAAAAAAAAACCATTTGGTTTTATATAATATAATGAGTTAATTTTCCTACAAGTCCAAATTAGTTAAACCGAGAGGAATGAAATTCATTTTCATTACCTATATGAACCAAACAATAGTTATTTTATACCAAATCTTACACTAACCTTTATGGATTTGTATTGGATATGAGAGCATCTCCAATGCAAGGTTCTTGTAAGCAAAAAATGAAATGTCTTGTAAGAACTACCATTGTGGAGAGTTCTTATAAGAACCTAACCCCTTTTGAGTTCTTATAAATAAATATCAAATATTTAATTTAACTACCAATAAAAATAAGGAAATTATCATTTCACACAAACTACCATTGTGCACTTTTATATAAAATTTTAAATTGATGAGTTGAAAATTACGTGACACCAAAAAGTGTAAAAAAGAGGTTGTTGGAGATGTCTAGAAAAGATGTACGGGTGTTATGAACATATCTTCACAGGTTGATTAGATTTGACAACTTCATAGGGGCATCAATCATATGAATATGTCGTTAAGTGAACCGTTTTTAAAGTTATCATGATTAATTCATGCATTAAAAATATAAACATAGATCGGTCTATAAATATGAAATTGATAAGGGAGTTTATTTAACAATAGATAGAATTATGCTAAATGAACAGTCTAGATATAATGTTGTCTCCTTTTTTCTATAATTTTTTTTAACAAACGACGGTATTTTCCAAAGAATTTGCAAGGGTTTATGCTTTTATAACGAACAAAACACACCAAGAAAAACCGATTAAATATTGATTGTCGAGTATCATTTATATAAAAGAAACTAAGAATAACCATCACCTATCTTGACAAGAACCGCCCACTGCCGCTCAACCTCGCCATACAAATCATCGGTTGGAAGCCGATGGCGGCAGCAAGGACAAGTGTTCCTCTTGACCAGCCATGGCAATATGCACATCCAATGAAATTGATGTTCACAAGGCAATTCACACACGTCTCTCCCTTGCCTCATCTCTTCCTTGCATATAACACACTCCTTTCCTCCTTGTTGCACCTCTACCGACGGCAGTGCCACCACCGCCGCCACGGATGCCGCCACCTCTTTCCCTTCCTTCCTATCTCCATAACCCATCACATCAACTAACTTCTTACACTTTGTCACTACTTCAATATACTCGATCAACGTTTCACTGTTAGTAAAACCGACGCCAGATAGAGTCAACATGGTATCGGAGACGTAATTGGAAAGAGAAGCACGCCAATCCATTGGCGACAAGGTCTTGAGTGATTCAGGATCATGTTGGTGGAGTTCACATAACAGCAACAGCAGGAGAACAGAGTCGAGATCACGGCCATAGAGAATGGTGGTGGGATAGGGCGGCATTCGGGTGGTTCTGGGGTGGAGGAAGTGAGAGAGGTGGGAGAGGATTGACAAGAGGTGTCGTGCAATGAGACGGGATTTTTGGTGGAGGGAGAGGGAATGGAGGTGGTGGAGGGAAAGGGAGAAGAGGGTGTGGGAGGACAGGAGGAAGGAGAGACGGCGGTGGTGGAAGTGGAAGAGGGAGGAGATGGAGATGGTGAGGGCGGAGATTTGCGGTGGGCTGAGGGTGGAGAGGGCTGCTATGATTACGGTTCCGGTGGTATTCTCTTCCATTATGGGATCATGTGCAAAGAAAAAAAAAGATAAGGGATTTTATTCTGGTGGTTAAGTGTGTGGGGAGAGGAGTGTTTCTGAATTTGTGGTGGGCTCAGTTTGACTTGGAACAACACTCTGCTTTTGTGATTCACAAGTTCTAACTTAACTAATATGTCACTCTCTACACCTTATCAAAAGAGTAGTTCTATAAAAATCTGAACTTTAGTGAAATAAGATCATCTTTTATACCTGTGGGGTCAGAGGTTCAACGCATTTAGAGTCCTGCATTAATGACTTGTACCCTGCAGATCGGAAACCATATGTATGAGTGTAAGATTACCATTCTACCCATATGCAGATACATTGTCAAGGGTCTCAAAAGGAGCAGTGAAAAGAACAGAAGATGATCAAGTGAACTTTATACATTATGAGAAGCATGAAAAGATGCTTTCCTGTAGCAACTAATGCAATTATGTGTTTGTAACACAAGAATTGTCATTGGATACCATTTTGTAATAAAAAGTATAAAAAGTGAAGGACATGAAATAATATATGATATCTGTACTAATATTATGCTTTTGAGACTTTGGTTAAGAGTATTTTAGATGACCCTTGCTTGCTAAGTGATCCTAGTGATGATCATTTAAAATATTTCCAAGATTCATGACCCCAAGAAGCAATTGGAATGCAATTTTGATTTCTCTGTATATGAAATGCTACTTTTAGGTGGACAATCACATAATTGCACTTCATAGTTTATACAATTTGTAAACTACCCATGCTTAGTCTGATAAGCTCTGTCCGTTAGGTTGTATCTTTTCCATTCCCACAGAAAAAAAGGAAGCAAAAAAACACAATTCTCTAATAGAAAAAAAATCAAAAATTAAGTTTACAATATGTTTTCTACATTTTACTTACCACACAATCTTCTGAACACAGACAAATGTCATATTATTTGTTATTTGAACAAACTTATGATATAATTAAAAAAAATAAAAATCACATAAAGGCAAATGAAGAATAAGCAGATTGCTGGGGACTTTTTTTGTATAACTAGAAGTTCTGTAGGGGCTTTTATATCATATTGTAAATCAAGTATTCTCCTAGTCTTGATTTAGAGAAACCAAAATGTAGTGTATGTTTGTGTGTGTAAAAGGAAGTGTGAGGTGATGGAGTAGAATGGAAGGGAGCAGCTGGAAATGTTGGGAATTTTGTCCTTAAGTGTGTGTCTGGTTGGGCCATGTTTGGCATCCTTTATTCTTTTCGTTCTTTTATTTTACTAATAAGGCAAGCAGAAGTGAATAAAAAACCATTTGGCCCATTCATGCATTAATCTACATCCTCTTGTCCCTACATCAAGCATTAATAATGGACGTATGTCGTAAACTAATTACATCCTATGTGGGATTATGTGTGATTCTTAATTGTATAATCAGCAATATGTGCTTGGTAATTGTATAGGTTACAGATCCCAGTTTAGTCTCTCAAAAATGCATTGGTAATCGCAAAATCATGTGTGATTGGAAATGGTAAATCATGCATTACTAGTTGTACCATGACACCAGAAGTTTTGAGCTGTACAATCTTCCGCCCAAGCTTTCTTTTGCACACACAATCTTTTTGCAAACCATGGCTCTTCGTAAAACTCTTTATGGTATCCTACGGTTCTCACCCTACCAGGTGGGATATACCGGGTTCATCTGATTTGGTTTGGTTTAGGTGCCGTTTGTTTTTTAAGTGGTCTGAAGTGTTATTTTACTTCTGATTAATAAGAGGTGGTGCTGAAGTCTGGAATCTGAATCAACAAGACTGTATGTTTCTGTAACGTCTGGAGGTGTCTTGAGAGAAAGAAGAACATATGTGACGCAACGTAGGTTTGCGGAAGGATCGACAAGCGTCTAAACCCTTTTACGATTGAGAATTACGGAACGTAAAACTCGAATTTAAGAGAGAACTCTTAAAAACAAAAGCTTTTATTGATTGTTACTTGATTACAATTGAAAACGAATAAACCTATTTATAATCTAAAACTAGAAAAAAGATAAATAAGATAATTACGGAATTAACTAAATCTAATCCTAAAGATAACTAAAGAGATAATAATTAATTACTAAATGGATATCATGCATGGGATAATTGTTTCGATAGGATATGCATGTATCATAGACTTGGAAACCCATGTATGCATATGAGACTTTGAATTCACAGTGTACTAGACGGCTAGCATGTAACGCCGCAAGAAAGTCGCCAAAGTCAATTTTATCAAATGTCCACAGTGAGATGCGCGGGTTTCATGCGACCCAAGTCGCATGGAACTAGCTTTCGGTTCTGTTTGCGATTCTCGACTTGCTCTTCGATCTCTATCGCAACCCTCTCTATATTCGGTGCTTTCTATTTGCCTTTTTTTCCAATGCCAAATTCCGAACCTCTTTCGAGCTCGTTTCTCTTTTCCCCAATTATTTCCGAAAACCCTTATTAACTCTCGAATTCTCCTTGTATCAATATGAATTGAGGTGGCGATAAGAGGTTTTAAAAAGTTAGGTCATGACTTCTTATTTCAGATGTATTTAAGAGTTAAGAAGTTCTGAAAACGGGAAGAAAACAAACAGACTAAATCTAAAAAGGTCTGAACAATTCAGACTTAAGAGCCAAGGTTTTTTTTTCAAAAACAAACAACCCCTTAATCTTCTGCCCATGAATATCTTGATTTACAAAAAAAAAATCATCTTTGCATTATACTAATAAAGTAATAGAAAGCTTTTAGAATAGTGAAGTTCTTGAGATATTAAAGTGAATTCTTTTTTTTTCTTTTCTTTTTGGTGGGTGGGTGGGTGGGGTGGGGGGGGGGGGGATGGATGGAGGTAGCAACTACCAAGAATGTCAACATCTAGCCATAATTTAAGTCATATTAATTTTCGTAAGGTAACTGAAATAGAATAGCACAAATATGAAAACTTTTACCTTTACAGTAGGATTGAATGATTTTGTTCTAAGCAATCTTCACTTACAGCATACCTTTCTTCCCTCATCAAGTTGAATAATCCTCCTAATGTCACATATATTTCCTCACTTTTTTCATTTGACAAATCCTTGGCTACAAAACTTTGCATTCCTCCTGGCGTTTCAATCCAGCTAGTCCCTGCGATCTTCTTCAACCCAATACTATCCAACATAACTCTAACATCTTCAGCCTCTTCCCATCTCCCAGATCGTGAATATAAATTAGCCATTATGATATAGTTTCCTGTATTCTCAGGCTCGATTTCAAACAAGTGATCACAAGCAAATCTCCCAACTTCAACATCACCAGAAAGTGAAGCCCCATTAAGCAATGCACCCCAAACTTTAGCACTAGGCTCAAAAGGCATTTTCTTTATAAATTCTATAGCTTCTGATAGCTTCAAGGCCCGACTTAAAACACTAACCATGCAAGCATAGTGCTCCATGGAGGGGTGAATACCATACCTTGGTAGCATACTGTCAAATATCCTCCAAGCTTCATCCACCAATCCCGAATGAGCACAACCAGACAATACAGATGTGAATGTAACAGGATCCGGCTGTGTGCCTTCGTTAGTCATCTCACTAAACAGATCTAGTGCCACTTTAACCTCGCCATGGGCAGAATATGATGATATTAATGATGTCCATAAAGTCACACTCCTCTTTTCTGATTGACCAAAAGCTATGCGTGCCCCATCAAGAAAACCTAGCTTACCATAGGTATCAACAATCGCAGTTGCTATGTAGATATTTCTGTCATAACTGTTTCTGATTGCATAGGCATGTATCTCTTTCCCTCCTTTTAGATTCATTAAATGTGAAAGTGTAGGGAGAATATTCGACAGTGTTACAGTATTTGGCCTGAACCCGCGCACTTGCATTTCGTGAAACAAATCCACTACCATTTCATATTGCTTGTTCTGAAACTGCCCTGATATCACAGCATTCCAAGTACTCAACCCCGGTCTTTCCATTTCCCTGAAAAGATTCATACCTTTGTCTACAAAACCATGAACCATGTACCCAGATATTATAGAACCATAGCTAATCTCATCCTTCTCACTCATTTCTTCAAAAAGTAGTTTCGCATAATCCAGGCTACCACATTTCGCATACATAGTAATAAACGCATTGCAAAGTGGGAGATCCATCTTAATTTCATCATCAATCACAAACCTATGAACTTTCATCCCTAAATCGAGGTCATTCGATTGCGCACACGCTTGCAGGACACTAATCACAGTAACCTCATTTGGTCTTGTGTCTTCCAAACTCAACATCATTAAATACAATTCCTTGCATTTCTCGTAAAAACCCCCTTGAGAATACCCTGCCATCATCGAATTCCATGTCACAAGATCTTTACCAGGTGCACAATCAAACAAACGTCTTGCTATAACAACATCATCACACCTACAATAGAAAGTAATCAAAGCATTTACAACAAAGATATCCCAGTCCAACCCGTTTCGGACGATAAAGCAATGGAATCTTTTACCCCAGCTCGCATAATCCAACGACGACAAAGCCTTTAACACACATGTAACCGTATAATTATCTGGTTTTACAGACGTTGATGAGGCAGACAAGAAACAACGAAAAAGATTCAGGGTGTCAGTGTGCCTGTTGTTCATGGAGTAGCCCATGAGCAAGGCGTTCCAAGAGAAGGTGTTCTTGTTGGGAATTTCGTCGAACACCTTGTGGGCTTCGAAAAGGTTGTTGGATTTAGAGTAACAAGTGATGAGTTTTGAAGCCAAGAAGTTATCGAGGGTGACGGAGGAGAGGATGAGTTTGGCATGGAGGAGTTTGGCTTGGCGGATGAGACGGTGGTTGGTGCAATGTTGGATGAGACGGCCGTATGCGGCGTAGTTGAGTCCATTGGGAATGTGGTGGTGGTGTATGATTTGTTCAGCGGCGGGTGGGAGGATTTGAATTTGTAGAAGTTTGGTGAATTTCATTCGATTGGACCGAAGCTCACGATAAAATTTCTACCCTTGTTTGTAGGGTGATTGAGCCATTGAGGCTTTACAAGTTACAACACGTTCGAAGGCGGGTCAACTTTGGATGTTTTTTCTCAGTTTAGGTTATGTTTGGTAAAATAAAAAAGAAAAAAAAGCTAGCTAGCTAATTTTTTTCTCAGATAAATGTTTGGATGACCATAAGCTACTCAAAGTAACGTTTTAAAAAGCTAGCTTATCAGCTACCAGCTAGCTTATAAGCTAGTTTGTCAAACAATGTCTTACTATTAGATCATAGCATCAATGAAATAATAAAGTTTTTTTAAAAATATCATATAAGTAATAACATCTCATATAATTATATATATCTTTTAAAAGTGATTTTCATTACCAAATTACTAATTATTTTATAATTTATATTTACATATTTTAATAATCTATAATATCAAAAAAATACCAATTTATTTATAATATAAAATAATATACTAAATTATAACATAAATAATAAATTAATAATAAAATATAGAACACAACTAAAATAAGTGTAGAAGTAAAACATTTGTTATATATAAAACCTTATTTTTTATATATAGATATATAACTATAAAAAAAATATAATCATAATATTCAAAATTTTAAATTAATCATAAATTAAGTAATTCTATTATCAAATAATGTAATAAATCTTCAATATATAAATGTAGTAATGTAACAATAAAATAATAAATAAGTGTGGTTAAATGTTGATGTGGCATCGCAAGTGATATTTCTAAATTTGAAATGTGCAACAGCCAAATGCTGGACCGGGTCGCAGCGGATTGGTGAGATTGTTCGTAATGGAGACCCGATACCGTTGAAACGAGTGTGTGCGTTAACTTGTTGTTCAAAAAAAAAAAATAACTAATAAGGTGACATGTTCATGTTATTTTGTAAGACTTTTGTAAGATTGATGTGGATGCTCTTACCTTTTTTTTTTCCTGCTTGTTTCTCCAATAAGTCGTCGATACATCATTTTTTTTACCTCCAATAAGTCGTCGACACATCATTTTTTTACCTCTATCATTTAATTATATATGCATAACCACCTTGTACAACTACGTATCTTATACTTTTACACATATCAAAATTTGATTGAAGAAATAAATAAGGAAATAAAAAGAAATAAAAAATGATATATTTTCCATATTAATAAAACAAAAAAATTCGTTATATATCAACTACTACCAATGTCTCGATTTAACATCCAAATTGTAAAAGAGAAGATGAAAACAACGTGAAGAACAAATCTTGACCAAACAAATTTTTTAAATTTATTTCAATGGCTTAATTCGAAAAATAAAATTATAGAAATTCATAGGAAAATTCATGGGAAAAAGTATGGAAAAGGTTATTGTTTATATCAGTCCAAACCCGTACACATATTATGAGCATGAACAGATCCACTGTATTAGATACGGTGGCACGGGCCACTAAGGATGAGCATAACCCGAAATATCCGATAAACCCGACTCGAATCTTAGCCCAAAAACCGACACCCTAAATACCCAAAAGCCAAAGACCCAATATCCGTTAATAGTTTCGCATAAATAGGATCGGGTTAGTTATCCAAATCATCCACCCGACCCAACCTAATATCCGAATATCCATGTTTTTTTCTTTTTTAAATAATCTATTTCTATTTTCTATTCTAAGGGGGTGTTTGGGATTGCTTATTTAAAGGGCTTATCAGCTTATTGCGATTTGACACCGCAGATAAGCCTTTTTGAGTGTTTGGATGGGAAGAAAAAAAAGAGAGCTTATAGCGGTGCCAAACTGCTGAAAAACCATTTTTGATAAGTCATTTTGTTGTAACTTATGACTTATTGACTTATCAGAGGTTAAAGCCAAATGACCATTTTACCCCTTTTATTTTAACCTAATTCATCTGCTCATTATCACATCGTTGAACAGACCTGTGCCTCTCTTCTCCATCGCTCTCTTCACCATTGCTCTTCTCCCATCGCTCTTCTTCTCCAACAGATCGCCATCGCAGGCACCTTCTCCAACAGATCGCCATCAGGTATGATTTTTCTCCTCGATTTCTCTTCGTTCGTGTTCAGCTTCACCTTCGTTCGTGTCCAGCTTCCCTGTTCCTTTTTTTCTCTTCGTTTTTCTTCCTATCGATTTCTTCGATTGGTGGCCTGTTTAGCTTATGGCTTGTTTAATTTGTTCACTGATTGTTCGATTTTCATTGATTGATCGATTTTTATGTTTGATTTGTTCACGATTGTTATGTTTTGTTCACTGATTTTTCTGCTGATTTTTGTGGATTGATTTTTCTGTTCACTGTTATTTATGAAAAGTCAATTGTTATATGTAAAAGTACAAAAAAATCATTAAAATTGAAGCATGTCCTTTTCTGTCATTTTTACATAAATAAGTTAAAATTGCCAAACACTTAAAAAGTGCTTATCAACTTATTGCGGTGTGGTACCGCCGTAAGCTATTCCAAACACTTTTTAAAAAACTCAAAACACTTTTACAAATAAATAAGCAATCCCAAACACCCCTAAAATCTAAAAAGAGTTCTTGACTTCTCTCTCACAAGCTCTATGCTCTCGACTCTCGTTCTCGGTTCTCCCAAGCTCCACGACCAGACCTCGTGACCTCGTCTCTCCCACCTCGCATCGCCGACTCCGACGAGCTTTCAGCCCTCGCCCCTAGTAATTTCCATATTTATTCGTTGTTTAATTTTCTTGATTTTATCTCTTGTTACTCGTAGGCGTTAATCTGAATTTGAAAGTTGAAAACCTAAAGTTGAATATGGAACCTAGTAATTTCCAAATGCAAAATTGGTATTTGTTAGTTGCAAAGTTATCAACAACATTGTTTTGATCTGCACTTCTGTAGTATTCGCTGCTCTAAAAGTTCAATTCAGCCATCTATTCTCGTTTATGAACTCCGAAAAAACCTAATTGAGCTCTAAGTAGTATTTGCTACCTAAAAGTCCACATGATATATTGATATATTTGGTCACATTCCATGGGAAGGTCATAATTTGCATGCCCATATCATTTGAAGTTGAAAAATTATCTATTGAAATTCAAAGAGGAATGATGGAGTATATTGAATTGGTGTGCAAAATTTGAAATCAAAATTTTGATTGGGAACTACTCCCTCACCTCAAAATAAACGAGATTTCTGCTGCAATTGGAAGAGTTGAAATATTCTGAGAATCATCTTAAAATCACTGTTAAAATGTTTCTATGGAAATTTAAACTCATTTTTGCTGTTGAGAGTCTTCATATTGTAATATATTTTTTTTTATAAAGGATATAGTGGTGTATCTCCTGCCAAATGTAATAAACACTCTGTGGATATCGCTCATTTGAAAAACGTCGGTGTTAAGAGAAGGAATATCCAAGAAATCATAGAATCACTATAGTTAAATATCTTTTCAATATTATAGTTAGGAAAGCAGTTTATCCGACTTTCAAAAGTGAAGTTTCTGAAAAGAAATTAGTAAATGTTTGTCCTTATAGATTGCACAATCTTGTTTGACATGATGCAAACCTAAATAAGCCGTTAGTTAAACAATTCTGTTAGAAATAGGCCAGTCAATATGAGTTACCTTCTGTTAATAGGTATATCCCCGAGTTTTGGCTACGGAGGTCATATTCTCCACGTCATATCTTCTGTTTCAGGCTTTTTCAAGATTGAAAGCATAGCTTTGGGAGAATAGAAAAGAGAGGATAAGGAATATGAATCACAACCAGCAATTGAATGAAGTTAAACATGAGGACGAAAGTGCACTCACAGATTTTCTTGCCTCTTTAACAGACTACACACCAACTGTAAGATTTCTGAAAATATGATTTCTGGTTTGTCTTTTACATTTAATATCAATCCCTTATTGAAATAGTCTTATCTTATGTTGTTTTTGTACAGATTCCTGATGAACTGGTCGAACATTACTTAGCCAAAAGCGGGTTTCAATGTCCGGATGTTCGACTGTAGGTATTTGGTGTCCTATCTTATGTTCTTTGTGGACGCATGTTCTTTGTTGATTTTCAGGTATTTGCATGTGTTTTCTTGTGAGATAGGAAGAAAGCTTGCACAACAATAGAATCAAGGAAATGATAATTCCATTCATCTTATCATTCTTTACGTCTTATGCTGAGAAATGACCAATTTTTTTTTTCTTTTACTTTCACAAACTCAGCTTCTGTTGTCCAGTCTATGCTTATAGTATTCTAAGATATATGTGGCTCTTGCCGAGTTTGAGGGTTATCTTTCCCTTCAATTTTTCATGCATCCACAAATCTATTGCGTCCAGCATTTGTTCCATGTTGGTCTATATCCACTTGTGGCCCTTTGTCATGTTGGTGATTATTGTGATTCGTTGGTCTGACAATATAAAATTGTACCTGATGTTTGCAGAATCAGGCTAGTTGCAGTTGCCACTCAAAAGTTCGTTTCAGAGGTCGCTACTGAAGCTCTTCAGTAAGTTTTCTGAAATATATTTCTGTTATCCCTGTACCTTCTGATAGAAACCTCATAAGGGCTTTTTTGTAATATTAACTAGCATTCTGCTTGCAAGTGGTAAAACCAAATGATACCAACGATCCCAACCCTTATTGTTGTTCTGTATAAAGCACGCCACTTGAAGGTAAAATGTCAATTGTAATAAACATGGTTGGTAATTTGGTATTAGTTATACAATTTGGTGTATGTGAAAAGGGTGATTGTAATATAACGATATGATATTTTCTATTTGATCTTAATGTTATGAAAACAACCTCTCTACTTCCTTGGGACAGAGGTAAGGGGTCTATGTACATCCTATCCCTCAACACTACCATCAAGTGAGATTTACTGGGTACGTTTGGTTCTTATCTATTTTAATGTTGTAACCAGCACAAGAGGAATGCTAAAATGATTATGACTTTATATATGATTACCAACATTCATATCCTGATAGCCAATGCTCTAAATAACATGCCTAATTAGGAGTGGAGAGTTTAGAGGAATGAAAAGCTTACCACTCAAATCTAAATCTGCTCCACCAGTTTCACTTCTGCCTAAGCAAGTATTTTTATTTTTATTCTTTTTAATCTTATCGTAGGCAATGCAAGGCAAGACAGGCAACCGTTGTCAGGGACAAGAAAGATAAGCAGCAAAGGGTACTCTACTGATGCACATTTTCATATGCTTCATCTTCTTTTTTGGATTATCAATTTATCATGACTTTTTGTGCAACAGGATAAGCGTCTAATCATGAACATGGATGACCTCTCCAAGGCTCTTCAAGAGGTAATCCCTAGTGTTTGCCATCTATCAATTTTGCATGCATGTGGTGATCCAAGTTTTTATATGAGTTTATTAAGCAGGATGTGATTCTTCTTTTGCTGACATGCCAAAATCATTAATTTCTTATTCCTTCTTTTCATTCCCTTCATTCCCTTCATTCTTAGGTAATAAGACTAATCTGGTATACACTAGGGCTGAATTGGTGGTTTTGTATTGAGTAATTGAAAAACAGGGTCACTCCAATGGCATTCGAGAGGCCATGGTCTCTCCCAGAGCAAAGCTCAAGTTACAATTTCAGAAAAGAAAACAGAATGACTAAGGGGTTGTTTGTTTAAAAAAAAACCTCTTAATGTCTCTTAAGTCTTAATCGTTCAGACCTTTTTACACACAACCTCTTATTAATCATAACTAAAATAAGACTTCAGACTTTAGACTTCTTAAAAAACAAACGACACCTAACAAACCACTTCCCACCAAACTAAAAGGAATTCCCGCCCCTTATTTTTTTTTTTTGTACGGCAACTTGGGCTATGCCCACCCACACACACACACCCGCGTTATCCGGGCATCCAATTGGGCATCACCGACTAATTCGCGGCGACCCGGCCCAGCCAAATCGACTGGACCCGCCCAGGTACGACTAAGCCCGGTCAAGACCGAACCCGCATACCCATAGACTGGTATGCCCGTAAACCTGGACCCGAAGGCCGACCCAAGGTTTGGGTATCGCCGAAGTGCATCCCCCAGGATTCGAACCCTGGTAGATAAGCATACCATGCACTATCCCCCCAAGGCCTTACCACTAGGCTAGCACCTCTTTGATATTCCCGCCCCTTATTTGAAAAGTAAAAACCCGAGAAGAGAATACCCCTGTGCTTATTCAAACAAACAAAGACAACTAAAAAACTGAGACCCCTTATTTCTCTCTTCTCTTATACGTGAACCTTAAAATAGGTGTACCATAATCACCCTCAGTTCTACACTTCTACTTCTACGTTTTTCTAGTGTAAGAGCTAGTCAAGTTGGGATGCTCCTTAAATACTCAAGATCTTACCCTTACTTCAACTGGATTCTTGAATTCACTATATAGTACTCCCTCCGTCCCAAATTAAGTGTCCACATTACTATTTTAGTTTGTCCCAAAATAAATGTCCACTTTCAAAAGTAAGTTTCCAATTTCCCATTTTACCCTTAATTATAAGGTGGAGAAAGTTTCTCTCTCTATTTTCAAGGGTAAAAGTGTATTTTGGTTATTTAAAAAGTGTAATAATTGCACATTCCTAAAACTGTGTGTCATTTTCATTGTGGACATTTATTTTGGGACGGAGGGAGTATATAAGATGCTTATTAGAGCTAGGGGTGTAAACGAGCCGAGCCGAGTCGAGTCGAGTAGTAAATTAATTGAGCCGAGCTCAAAAAATTAATACTGGGCTCGAGCTCGGATATTTTTTGAGTTATCGAGCTCGAGCTCGATGCTCGTTTATGGGTTCGAACTCGCGATCGATTAACTCGTTTATCGTCTTGAGCTCGATAATTTTTATATTTTTATTGTATGATTAATAAATATATGAGTATGTTTGGCTCGAAAAAGGGTATATGCTCGAATGGCTCGGCTCGGCTCGACTCGACTCGAAAAATTTAATCGAGTTTTCGAACGAGCCAAGTTGAACATCGGTGTTCTAAAGCTCGGCTCGATAAGTTAAATGAGTTCTATTTTGTGTTCGAGATCGACTCGAGCTCGAGAGTAATTAAGCTCGAGCTCGATATAAACGAGCTCGAGCTCGAGTAGCTCGTTAAAAGCTCGACTCGTTTACACCCCTAATTAGAGCCACTCAAGCCACCTTCAATTCTGAATAAGATCAGTAGTGCTTTGATATTGGTACCTAACAGTTTTTCATGCTTCACTTAGAATTCCAGTCATAATATATTATTGTTGCGGAGTATGTTGCAACTCTGTCATTGGGGAAGCAAGAAGCATTTAATACCAACTATGAGATGTTTGAAGATATTACTTGGGCGAGAAGATTTTGCAGTTTCTTTAACCATTGTATTTATGGCTTGAGATTTGAGTTGCATCGTATCTCTTTGCTAAGAGAGGATTGGTCTTGGAAATATTATAGTTATTTGAATTAGATGACACTATGAAGTCTGAATTACAAGGACCCTTAGGTAGCGTTTGGTGCGGGGACGGGATTGGACTGGACTAGACAAAACTGAACTAATAGTCTGCCCTACGTTTGGTACAACTAGAACAGGAATGGACTAAAACCGTTAAAATGATCGGATTACCCCTAAAATGTTATTTACTGCTTTATATTATATAATAGTTATAAAAAATTAAAAAAATATATTAAATTGTATACATATATATATATTGAATCAAATATGTTAACTTATATTATTTATTTATAATTTTGGTTTCTTATCCATTCCCTTCATAATTTAAAAATATTAAAAAAATATATTACTTATATATTAGTTTAGTTTACTTTTGTTAACCTAAAACACCCTTTCTCTTCATATTCTATGTAACTGTCCACCACCATCATAAGAAATGGTCGTATCAAGAGAGATCAAGATGATTTTACCCAGCACAACACCCTCAGTCCCTCACCTTTGTGTGCTGCCAAATCTCCACCACCACCCACTGCTGGATCAAGATGATTTTACCCAGCACATTTGCCTTCGTTCATGTGCTCCACTGTAAACTCTATCGATCCACTCACTACACCTTCCTTTTTCTCTTTTTTTCTTCTTCAAAAGAGAACCTATCTCCATCTTTAATGAAATCCATCTGTTTTGTTCAGATAGTTTTGGAAATTATAAATCTAGGTTGAAGTGGGAATATGGGATGACCGGAGATGTTGATTCTGTACATTGACGGAGGGGGCGATGGAAGGGGTGGCCGGAGATGGGTATTGGCCTGAGACGGAGATGGGAAGGGGGTCACGAGCAGTGCATCATGGCTTAGAGAAAAAAGGTTGGGGTTATGGGGTAACATGGTCACTTTGTGTTTAGTCCCATGTTGTTCCACCTTTTTGGGTGGAACAAAAAAACCTCAAGAATAGTCCCATGAAGTTAAGTTATTGTCCAAATCTTATCTAACCTCATTCTTGTTCCATGACATGCTAAACATGGGTCTTTTTTTGTTTTTTGGTTGTGCCATACCGTCCCACCTGGTATATGTACCAAACGCACCCTTAGGTTGAAAAGAGTAGCAAATTTTTAAGAACAATTGGAAACCTAAGTGGCCATTTACCAAACGCTTACGGCAAGAGTCACCCCCTTCACTTACCTTGTCGAGTAACGTTCTCGACCATCAAATTGTTGGTAAGCATATTTTACCCGGTAAGCGCTTATAGGGTAAGAGTCTTCTCTTTCACTTACCGGGTAAGATTCTGGGTCCTTGCCATGCTCACCCAGTAACGTAAGTAGGTAAGTGACACCCGGTAAGCGTTTTGGTAAATGACCCCTAAATCATCAAATTGAATCTTTGCCTTCCATTTGATCACCCATCTCAAGCAGTTTGTCCTGTGTCTTTCTTCCAAGTTGTTTAGACATGGAAAATCTGTTCATATGTTCGGAGACATGGTATTGACCCTTCAATTGTTATTTCTGCCAAGACTTATGTCTTCTTATTAATAACAAGATAATTGTTTATTGCAATTTCTGTTTTGCAGTACGGTGTAAATGCTAAGCATCAAGAGTATTTTGCGGACAGCCCTTCTGCTGGTATGGAATCTGCTCCAAGAGATGAATGAGGTGCGAATAACATCATTTCCATAGGTGTGTTTCAACATATTTTAATCATTCTACCAAATGTTTAAACAGTATGATCTTGATTGTTTATGCTCTACAACATGAATTTACATTATTGACATTTAAAAACCTCCAACAAGGTACGACCGTACAAGTTGTCATAATGTTGTTTTCCTAATTTGAAGATGGCATATCTTATCTTCATTATTTTGTTGTAGTTCCACGTCAGCTTGACTTGGATCATTTCTCCTCTATATTTGTTGGAAACTTCTCTTCTCTCCTAAGGGCCCTTTTAATTTGGAGAGTTATCTTGGGGGGAGGGGTTCCACATATTCTCAAATGGTATCAGAGCCAAGGTCTACCACTATGGGGCAATTTATACTCATCTATCCCCCTTGCCCGTCTAACCCCCTGTTGATACTCTGGGGCAATTTGTGCTCATCTGGCCTCCGTTGGAGGGGGCGTGTTGTAGTCTCACATCGGCCACATCGGCTAGACTTGGATCATTTATCCTCTATATACGTTGGAACCTCTCTTCTCTTCTCAACGGCTCTTTTGAAGAGTAGTCTGGGGCTTCCACATATTCTCATATATGGGATTGTGTCAAATAACATTGAGATATGTAATGTCCTAATCTCTTTCACTGATTACTTGTTCACTGCCCACATAAATTCGTATAATTGAGATCTTTTGATGGGTACTTGATGGTAAAAGATTTTTCAGTTCCACACTTGGGAGTAGGTCAGACTTGTTGTATTCGACTCGGTTAGTTTAAAAAACTATTTTAAAATATCCAGGCACTTAGGGTTGACTTCGTGTTTGCTTTTATAAATGTATAAGTAGCTTGGGGGTGCCAAGTTGCATCTCATGTATCGATTATGCATTGTTGGTATAGTCTTTAAATACAAAGAAGCGACGGCAAATGCATTTTGCTTCTGTAAACGATCCTGTTTGTCTGGGGGACGAGAGACCATTGGGTTTGAAGAGACATTTTTGGTATGGAATTTGTTTGAGGTGGCCTAATGAGAACAAGTGAGCGGTCATGGCTTATTCCATATAGCCATTTTGGCTTAATGACTAAACGATTAAGCTGTAAAGAAATGCTCCTATATGTCTGAGCGAATAAGCCGTCCATATCATAAAGTCGTAAGTAAACAATCCCTAAGTGTTCCATTGAGTCAAAGTAACTCGAGGAACTGTTGGTGATGGAGAAAGATCATCCATGAATTCAAATCGCTAAAATCCCTTTTGTGGGCAATATTATTTAATAAATAAAAACAGTATGCATATTCATGTTACAATCCATCATTTGGTATGATCGATGTGAATTGTTGTTCATTATACTCGATTAGTGAATAACCATTACTTAGATAGTGTTATGATTGGTTGGTTTTGGTTTAAAATTGATTGATAAGAGAGACTGATATGAATTACTATCAACTAGATTAACGCAACCATGTTGACGAATGTTGAGTACAAAAGAACGGTTAGTGATTTCAAAACATAGAAATGTAGAATGGAGATCCAGTTAGAGCTTACAATAATTTTTTGGAATCGAGTACGAGTTATTAGTTTGGATGGAACATCCAAGGTGTTGCATCGCATTATGTCTAATTTGGAGACGGCTAATGCCAATTATCGATGATTCGTGTTTGGTCAAGGTAGAGTTTGACTTGAGTTTTTGGGTCAGAATAAAGGAAGAGGGATGAACAATGGGGATTACGATTGCTTAGAATACATTATGTTTAAATTACAATTATGAGTACAGGTTCGGGTTTTGGTTTGGTTTAAAATTGATCAGTAAGAGCAACCAATGTGAATTGCTATTAATTAGATCAAGCTTTCAGTTGATTCGAGTCTATTGCTATGAACGTGTATCTACCTTTAGATTATAATCGATCAAAAGGAACAAATAACGTCACTCATGGTTGGTTATTAGGCATTATGTTTGATGAATGTTTTTTTTTTATAATTTGTATTGACAAGCGAAGTCGCCACTAATCTACGTGGTTTGTATCACATAGTCTTACAACCTACAAAGGCCTCCCAACAGGAGGTTCCACAGAGGTTTTTGCATCTAATAAGAATAAAACTTGGGAATAAGGAGAACTGTCATTCTTATTGATTTAGGGGATTGCCACCGAACTAACCTTAAAGGTTTGCCATTAGAGGTTATGATTTCAAGTTAGGTGTTATTTTTAACATTTCAAAAATTGAGAAAAAAGGGATTTAAATTGGAAGAAAAACTCAAGTTCGATGAAAAATGTCATTTCCTAAAAGCCGCGAAAGAAAAATGAGGGCCAAACGACAAACCCCTTAGAGTTAATTGCAGAGTTTTGATGGGCAAATCCCTAGAAGTGTTTTTTTTTTTTTTTTTGGGAAGGACGTTTTAGCCTATGCTTAGACTAATCCCTTGATAAATTATGACTTTAAGATTTATAACTTTGCAATAACACCTCATAATCAACCAACCAACTTCAACTATCCAACATATCAACTTAAATAATATAAGAAGAAATTTATACCTCTAGAAGGGACTCGAAGAGTGGATTCCGAATATACGGTTGAATCTTTGATTACATCAACGAATTGAGAGATATTTTCGAGAGAAGTGAGATCATTTTTTAGAGAGAGATGAAATATGGCCTTTATGGTGAAAATATGAAGGAGACGATGGTTGTATTTGGTTTTATCCTTTTTTTTTTTCTTATATATATATATATATATATATATATATATATATATATATATATATATATATATATATATAGGGTCTGGTTATTTTACAAACCAGTGAAATCTTACAAACCGTACAAATCACATTCAACCAATCATAATTTTACATTTTTTTCACTTCTCCTTAATTATGAGGGTTGATTAGTCAATAATATATGAAACAATTTTATCAAGAATATATGTTGGTTGATCAATCAAGAATATATGAAGCAATATTCATCAAAATGAGAAATATATGAAACAATTTCATTGTTACATATAAACAAAAAAAATATATGAACCAATTTCATCAAAAAAGAATTTGTAACACTCCAAATATTAAATGGAAATAAAATTCTAAATTTCGGCAATATAACGTTTGAAAACAAAGAAACCTGTCGTCCTAAAATAGGGGATAACTTAAACCTGGATAATAAGGGTAAAACAGAATAAACCCAAGAGTATCATCCCAAAACGGGGAATGTGGTATGGCACTTACAACCAAAAATAATGAAGAATAAACGACAACCTAGTAATCTAAATCTATCAACAAGATTATAGTCGGGTGTCGCTATTCTTCCAAAATGTATATCTTCAAAAGAGTCAAATGTGTCGGTCACTAAATCTCCCAAAAAGACCACTCACGACCCCAAGGTCGTCCCCTCAATCCCGACGAGTCCCACCGCTAAGATTACCTGTCAAACATGACAACCAAAGAACAAGTGTTAGGCTAAAACCTAGTGAGAATAAGCCAATTAAATTAGAAGTACTAAACCCATCTGAAGTCACGTGGTGGATATAGCCATGTGCTAAATCAATAAATCAAATAAACCATTAGTGATTAAACATGGTACAAAAAAACCAATCACATAATGAACTCAACTCCTATAAGTCTATTGCTCGAAAACATCAAAGTCAAACCCTTTAGGTCTATTCTTGAGAGTTCCAAAATGGGAACTCTAGCACAAGGGAATTACATCTTACTGCCCATGAGACGCTGCCCGACCATATAGGTCCATACCTTACTTATTATGGTGACCCGATGCCTATTCCATGCTAAAGTGGTGAACCTAATGTCCAAAACGGGACATAGGAACACCGTGCCTAAGGATCCATTGCACTATGACCAAAATAAAACATTTAATCCATACATCAACTAGTTGGATGCCCGCGCAATGCGGCGAGATGCAAAATTTGTCTAGATGCATTTAAGCGCACACATGAAATCCGTCTAAACAACGATGTATAAAGTTGGTTGTGCAAAAAACAAAAATTAAAGAAAGGTTATCAAAGGTTCATTGTGGTTCTTTTATGCAAGCAAATTTTGATTATAAACAGTGGCGGAGCCACATACAATTCAATGGGGTCTCTTGACCCCAGTCAAAAATTAAAAAAAAGCTAGATTTAACTTAGAAAAAAGATTTACCCTTAACAAATGATTTAGTTTTATACTTGAAGAACCCATTCAATTTTTACAAGACCCCACATATTTGATTTTTTTCTACTAAAACCAAAAGGAATAAGTTCATCTCAAAATCCATTTCCAGATTAGGCATCTCAATATCTAGTTTTTCTGTATCGTCTTATCAAATACATCTCAATATCTTGTTATTTTAGCTTTAATATAAAATGGTTTATGATATATTAATTGTTTTATATGCTCAAAGCTTCAAATCAATTATCTAGATATAAAATATATAAAATTATGGTATAATTTGCTATTGGGTTTAACCGTTATAACAAAATAATAACTGAAATTAAACCGTTTTACCCGAAAACCAAATAACCCGAAACCAGTTAGGTTCAGGTGGGTTATTTTCGGTTTTCGAAAATTTTCAAACACTCCTAAGTCTGACCCCAGTCACCTGAGTTTCTAGATCCGCCACTGATTATAAACAACCGGAATGGTGGATTGTCACCATCTTGCTTAATAATTCTTGCTTATATTGGAGAGAGGGTAATTATCACAACAATAGATAAAGCTTGGAGATTATTAAATGAGCAAGTAAATGGTATATGATTCATAAAAACAAAAATAAGCCAAACAATTCTCAATATAAGTAGAAGTGATGGTATCGATTCATACTTGAGTTCATACAAATTCTCAAGTATGAAGAAATGAAAACAAATGTTATAATGTGATTTAACAAAACCCAAGAGACTTTCTACCACAACAGATCGCTTCGGATTTTCTCCAGCATATGAAACAAGCGGGAAACATCAACACCTGTTTCCAGAACAAATAGATTACCACAACAGAAAAAATTAAGCCAATTAAATGCAAAATTGTGAAAGGTTTTTTACCAGTTGAATATAAAGACACTAAATGTGTTAGGAATTCACCTGCTGCAACCAGCCCGCGTGTATGCAAACGAAGAACCAGTCTAGCACTGTTTAGAGTGTAAAAGTTGGACCCATTCGAATTTTTACAGGAGCAGAATAACTTCTCGTAATCCTATGACCTCAAAAAGTGTTTTTGAAGGTGCATATGGATTGTTCTAGCTTGTATCCAACAATTTACCCATTGATTGAGGGGATTTTCTTCTCAGCAAGTTAGTATCTGTCATTTTTGCCTAAAAGTCTTACTACTAAATTCAGCAATGTAATCTACTTCAATCCCCAAAAACCAGAAAAGGTATTGACATGTTGTCCTTGTTCAAAACCATTTGCAACTTGGTTCAGAAATTCCAAAGTGAACATAATTATGCAAGCAAACCTGAATTACAAACATTTAGAATATGAGCAACATTACTTATCTTGTCATGGTGGTTTGATTATGCCAACAGATAACTGAGAGAAAATATGTTCCCAACATATATAGAAGAAAAAATGGTCCTAGTCTACCAAATGTGGGACTACGAATTGGTACTAACCTTTATGACAACTCTTGAATGAAAGAAAACAAGCTCACTTTATATTCTTCGTTCTTTCAAATTATTAAAGTAAGAACATCATGATAATATCTGCATGATACTAAATATCTACCAATTTAAGTAACCAAAAATTTTCCATCTCTATGGTCTAAACCAAATAAAAAAAACAAATGAATCCAGTAAAACCACACAAAGGAGGGTCGTGAAGGGTAAGATGGAGGCAAATCTTTACCTCCACCCCCAAAAAGTAGATGACCCAAACCCATAATATAAATCGATTAACAGGTAGAAAGTATAATATATTGAAAAGGAATGATGATTAATAATTGAAATAACATGTGATCAACTTTTCATTAACTAAGGTTGATGTCAAATACGTCTCTTTCTTGCTTTTATACCACAATTATTGAAAAGAGAAAAATAGCAGGTAAAAGATTGTTATATATATCAGGTGGTTCATATTCATCTTGGACCTAATCAACCATCTACATGGAACAGTAAACAACCAGACTTCATAGCACAAATCTTTATAGGGAATTTCGATCAAAAAAAGATTCCCAAAGATTCTATTGGTTTGAGTTAGATCAACGATTACATATCAACATAATATCTTGTTTCTTTTGATCCCAAGATAAAGAAAAATCAAGCTAACGTTACCCGTTGACTTTGAAATGAAACATCAAATCCCCAGGAGCGCCTTCCTTTCTGATTCCACAACTTCATTCTATGGAATACGCTAATTGATCATTTATGGGAAAATATTTCAATGGTTATTTAAAACCACAACAACAAATGTTATATTCTTTTTGGTACTAATAGAAAAGATGGAATTCTCATTGAAAAAAAAATCCAAACTTTATGTTTGAAGGAAAAATAGGTTACAAGTGAAAGTTAAACATGCATCGAAAACCAGGAAAAATATATCAACAAGGGCGCCAAATATGAAATGCCTGCTACAACGATTCAAAAAACCAATCAATAAGCATGAGTAAAATACCATATTGACAGCTAAATGAATGGTTTTCAGCTAAAACAACCATCATACTAAAGCCAACAAAAGTCTTGAATGAATGCAAACAATTGTATTTTTAAGGTCCAAAAGCAAACAGTCAAGACATGAAATTGTGAAGAATAAGCTTTAGAGAGGTTCATATCTTACATTCAAAACAAAATCAAATATCATCTCTATAAAATGAAGAAACATGCTGCTGAATTGACAACTTTTTACATTTAATGAAAAAAATTTATCATCAATCTTCTCTAAAATCTAAAGAAAATCTTATAATATTAGGCATTTCTTTCAATATATATATAATTTTAAAGAACAACACAAAAACTTGGTAGTATCAATTGATAGAAATGAATGGACTGATTACACTGTGTTCGGAAGAAAAACGGGTAGAAATAGCACAAAAACTTGGTAGTATCGATGGAAAATAAAACAAACAAAGAAGAAATTGAAAACAAAGAAAGGAAGGATGTTACCTGGAGAGCAATGGCCAGAGGAATCAATACAGAGTGAATCGATGGAGAATGAATCAATGAACCCTAACCATATACATAGTGAATCGATGGAGAGTGAATCCTATATATCACGATGCGTGAATCAATGGAAATATAGGTAGCGTGAAGATGGAAATACAGTCCAAAAATAAATTACCTTGAATGGACCGAGCGTGAAATCGATGGGTAGAAATGGATGAAGTGTGTCTGTTCCATAGAAATCGAAATAAAAACACAAAATCTTGATGGAATCAATGGAAAATCAATCAAACAAACAAACAAACAAACAAACAAAGGAACGATGTTACCTGAAGAGCGATGTAAAGGAATCAGTAATCGTTGAACCCTAACCATATTCAAAGTGAATCGATGAACCCTAACCATATTCATAGTGGATCGATGGAGGGTGAATCGTCGTTTCAGAATCGATGTGTTGGGAATATAATGTATGCATGATCGTTTCAGTAGAGAGAGCATCAAAGGAAGGGAGCCGAGGATTTGATTTGTAGAAGGGAAATCGCCTCTGGAAAAATTTCAAAAGCCCACCTTGAGAATCGGAATCCAGTTGTGGGAAAACTGTAACACCCCGATTTTCGAAAGGTATCATTTCGAGTTAATACTGAAACCGATATATTAGGGAAAAATAAGATAAAAGATTTTGGACTTGAATCATGGATTTTATAGTCTAGATAGATGAATGATTCAATTACGAGTCCAACGGTCCTTTCCGGAGCGAAAACGGAGCTATAACGAAGAAGTTATGGCCAAAACAGTGAACGAGAAGAAAACCGGGCGAACAGTGCATCTCGCGACTTACGTCGCGACTTGCAGTAGCGGCATAAGTCGCGAAACCCCCCTGGTCGAGCTTAAAACCCGATTTTCAGCCACCAAACTTCATTTCTTCATATCTTCTTCATCCCAACTCCGTTTTTGGTGATTCAAGTTGCCATAGTCTCGTTTTGAGAGCTCTTCAAGGATTTAGCAAGAGATTGGAAGTCTATTGGAGTATGCAAGAGTATTTTGTGGTGGTAAGCTCCTCATCCCTCCCTCTTCATCTTCTTCACCAAAGTTTTCTAGGGTTTCATCCACCATTTGTGCTTCATTTCGTAGATTGGAGGTTTGTAACCATTTTGGTGAACTAGAGGTGTTTTGGTTGGTGGATTCAAGCTTGGGTTAAGGTAATCTTCTATTCTCTTCAGTTATGGAAGTTAGGGTTTCGGTATCAGTTGAGTTATCCATGTGTAAAGTTTGGGGAACGATTCTTTGTGGTTGATTATGATTATTCATGGTTGAAATTTATGGATCTAGGTTTTTGGAGGTTTTGGCTTAAGGGTTCAAGTTTCTTCAAGGAAGATCTACGTGGGTAAAATCTAGATTTAGCCTAAATCTAGCAAGGTGAGTTCAAGTTGATTTGTGAAAACGGTGTACATGCCAAAATGTTACTTTAAAAAGTGTTTTGTGTTTTACATGAAATTGTTAACTGTTGATCACCTGATAAGTTTTGGTTATTTTGAAACATTTAGTTTTATATACATGGTGAAATACCCATTTTGGGATTTTTGAGAATTGTGATAACTAAACCATGTTGGAAGGTTTCATTGATGATTTTACATATATATTTGGGGTCCATTCGAGGTAAGTGTCATTTGGTGCATTTGGGTCTTACAAGTCTTTCTGGAAAATGCATATTATTGTATTATGAGGCATTTTGAAAATATAAGGGTATGAGTTCCTTTGGAGAACGTTTTGTTTCAACCAATGAAAAGTTTTGGGTTAATTATACTTTTGGTAGTGGTGTCTACATCACCGTCGGTTAAACGTGTTTTAATGTTTACAAATGCTTTCGTTGGAGATTTACGTAAATTGTTGGGCCTTTGGCTCGAGTTTGACTAAATTGAGTCTTGAGGACATTTGTCCGGATTAATAGCCGTTGTGGGGTTTTAAGTATGATGGTGCATTTTCGTGGCATTTGAGAGTTACATGTTTTGGGAGCTTTGGTCTTTCATTGGGAGTCATGTAACGTTAGACAGTGTCATAATGGATCCATAGGCACGTAAGTCTGTCTGGTTTGGGAAAGCGGGTAAGGTTGGTTATGACAGTTGACCGCTTGGGTTCGCTAAGGAGTAGACAATAGGTGGCACGAGCCTCCGAGTTGAAACTCGTCTAGATTGGATAGGCACCAGTGTCCATAAGTCCTTGGGGTGGAACTCAACGGGGTATGGCTAGAGGCAGTAAAACGGATTGAGGTTGTGATGTCTGGTATGGCATGGGAACTAAGTCCGGGATACGTGGTGAACTCCAATAACATCAAGGGTGGCCCCATTCACGTGTTCTCGCCACCCAAGATGGAAACGTTTAGATGACACGCGAGGAAGTTGTATGGGCGGCCTACTTACGTGTTCCTCTATTCTCATTGTATACGGGTCTCTTCGTCGTTGATTCTCATTTTGAGAAAGTTTTGAGTTGAACTTAAAGCTACGAAAGAACGTTTTATATTGGGATCTTCGCCTTTAAAACAGTTTGGTTTGGTTATCGATTATCCGGTGTCTCTATCGTTTAAAATGCATAATTGTTGAAAAACGAGTCGTTTTCATAAGTGAACCATATCATTTGAAAGATTATGATTTTTGTTGCATCATCCCTTTCTAAATGATTAATTTATTTTATGTTGAAAACTCTTGAGCTCACTAGGCGTTAAGCCTAACCTTTTTATTTGTCGGCATGTGCATCAGGTTACTGTTGGGGGTTTGGGTCTAGCGGTGCTATGAAGTGATGTGCTTAGTTTTTCACAAGTGTAAGTATTTGGTGAAGTCTTCCACAGTTTAGAGATAGTGACTATGTGTGGGTTTTAGTAGCACCCGTCCTTTTAAGACTATATGTATAGAATGAATGTGTGTATTGAGGTTAAATCTTAATTGTGATCGTTTTATGAATCATTTGTTGAGTATTTAGAAAACTTTATTTTAGTTGTTATTTTCAGATTTGAGAGTGTTACAAAAACATTGAAGCCCTTGGAAACATAAACACGCTTGGAATATTGACTCTTGAAATTCTAAACACGCTAATATAAGTTGTACACCATGCTTTATCAATTGTAATTAAGAATTTAAGACTTTTAAGATTTTATGCTTTAGAAGGTAGTACTCTATGCATTAATAGTTGTTCTTAAGACTTTGGTGAAATCTAGTTTATAAGATAGTATAGATAAACATATTCATAGATGATACAAACAATTTATATGTGTAATACTTCCACATATAGACTTGACCCCCTATTATCATGGGAATCTGATCCAACCAAATCCATCAACAATATCATTATAACCACCAATTTGGAATGTCAAGATTTGTCACAAATTTACCCAACACTTGAAACTCACCAAAACCCTAGATTTCACTTTGGGTTTACCAAGGTCCCAAAGTGAGAGGGATGGGTTCCAAAACCATTAAAGAACTATAAAATACCTCATTTCATAATGTAATTACAGTTTCCAAACAATAATGTACAAGTAACCAAAACCCTAGAATTTATACATATCCATGTTTAGATTAAGTTTCATGAAACTCCAAAGTGAAGTTAGAGTATACAAAGGAGGGTTATAATACATGATATTTACTCAAGAATAAGAATAGAAACTCACCTTGAAGGATTTATGAGAAAACCCTAAGTTAGGACACTTGAGAAGTAAGGATGAAATGACACTTAAGCTTCAAGCACAACACTCTTAGTCACCACCAACCTAAATCAAACCCATTAATCACCATGAGAACTTCTTCTAAGAGCATTCAATGAAGGAAGATGAAACCCTACCTTTTGATCTCCAAAAATCGCCTTCTACAAGTGTAACACCCTAAAAATAGGGATAACAAAAATCCGAAAAACGGACATGCGGTATTTGAAATTGCCAAAGCAAGAGCCTCCCAAAAGAGGGAAAATACATAAACCTGTTTAAATACAATCGTAAATAAACGGACAATAAATAACAACCAACTAATCCAATTTCTATAATCAGAAAAGAGATTACAATTAAAGGTGTCATTTATAAACCCAAAGGATTCTTCTACCAAAAGCAATATTCCCAAATCTCTCACCCAAGTACCAAGCCCGCTTAGAACCGGTGCCGCTAAAACCTGAGATACACATCGACACCAAACAAGTGTTAGGCCAAAAAGCCTAGTGAGTTGAACAATAATAAGCATACATGAACAAATACAATTTTTATCAGTAGTTAACCAGTGTTCAATATATGTGGAGTCATTAGGGGAGACCCAAAGCACCAATCAAGTCCCACCCAAGAGTCAATATACCTTGATGCCCTTAACAAGGAACACCCGAAAGGCCCGACACACCCGAAGACTATCGCTACGAAAATTCCCCGAATGGCGGAGGTCTAGGCACATACCATCACAGTGGCGCCCAAGACTACATCCTCCTAGTGTACTGACTTGGTTCGTCCACATAACGCATATAGGAGGTCCTTAGGTATATTTCAACCAAATATAATTCAATACCAACCGTGGGTACAATATCACCCTCCTCATAGCATGAGTCCAACATATAACTTAAATATCCACATAGCCACGTTGTAGATACAATATCACCAAGAGTATATTCCAAATGAAATCATCATAATATACCAAACATATATTCCTTTTTCATGTCAAATACCCATTGTGGCACACATAGTGGAAGTCCCCAAATAATTACACAACATAGAGTAAATCATGGGATGATACTTCATATACATATATCTCACATAATCTCATGGAAATACCATCAAATACTTAAACCCGTAAAGATGACCATTTTGAGCAAATATGTGATAATAACAACAAATAAGCAAATATGATGTGTATCCAGTTTTAACAAAAGTTTAGTAAACTCACCTTGCTAGATTTAGACTAAATCTAGATTTTACCCACTTAGAACTTTCCTTGAAGAAACTTGGTTCTTCAAACCAAATCTTCCAAAACCTAGATTCACAAGGTTCCAACTATAAGTAATCATAATCAATCACTTAGAATCATTCCCCAAACATTTTATACCAAAATCCCCAAATGTGGCAAGAACCCTAATTTTGACCCAAAACTCCCAAAAATCATCCAAAATGAAATTTAGAGAAATCCAACACTAGGAAACCATCAATGGAGCATATATAACTTATTTCATGGTTTAGAAATGGAAGGGATACACTTACCACTTAGGTTTTGATGAAAACCTATAAAACCCAAAATAAGCTTGAGGTTGAAGATGAAGATGGAGATGGTGAATCCTTGATCAAAGCTTTCCATCTTACCACTTGATGGTGTTCCCTCTTCATGAAATCCAAGGAATTGAGCCATAATTAAGCTAGAGTTTGAAAGGGGAAGAAGGAAAACGAATTGGGAGAGTATAGAAGAAGTTTGGGTGTGAAGAAATGAGGAAATAACTGATTTTCGCGACTTAACAGCCCCCTGGAGTGTTTGGGCGACTTTGCCAGGCGACATTGCCCTGGGCAATGTCGCTGGTCATAGTCGCAGCCAGCCAACCTTCTTCTCGTTCACTGTTTTGGCCGTAACTTCTTCGTTATAGCTTCGTTTTCGCTCCGGAAAGGACCGTTGGACTCGTAATTGAATCCTTTATCCATCAAGACTATAAAATCTAGGATTCAAGTCCAAAATCAAATATCTTATTTTTCCTTAATATATCGGTTTCTGAATAAACTTCAAATGATACCTTTCAAAAATCGAGGTGTTACAACAAGCTCCCAAATGCACCAAATGAATTAGAAAACGAGTTGGTGAGCATTTAAGGTACTGGAGGTCGCGGGCAACTGTACCATGCGACTATGACATGGTCATAGTCGCTGGTCAAGGTCGCTACCTCACCCCAGTCTTCTGTTTGATCTTGGCGACTATGACCATAGTCGCATGGTCATAGTCGCTGGTCATTGTCGCACCAGCACCACTGTAACACCCGTGATTTTCGGTAAGTAAATGTCAATCGGACATTTCTGTGACTTGTAAACGGTGGGGTTTCGTTGGGAAATGTATTGTTTAAAGTCCCTTGGAGTTTCGGGAGTATTGGCAGTGAAAAGGTCGGGTTTCGGGGTTCCGGAAAGGTCCCGCGACAATGCCCGGCGACTATGACAGTGTCATAGTCGCACTGTCACAGTCGCAGAGGATGTACCGCGGCCTGGGGGCACCTGGCGACATTGCTCTGGGCAATGTCGCATGGTCAATGTCGCACATGGTGCCCAGGGTGCTGTTAAGTGCGGATTTTCAGCCTCTCTCTCTCATTCCAACTTTCCCCATTTCACCCTTTTCTCTCTAGAAACCGAAACCAAACCCTAAAATCGGTTTTATACCCTCAAGTCACCAAATCCATGATATTCCAAGTGTTTCCTCACCACCCAACAAAGATTGGAAGCTATGGTCAAGAACCTCCACCTTCATTTTCCCCAAAGTTTGTGTTTGGGAGTTTGGGTTGAAGAATTGTTATGGGTGTCCTCGAAAGGTCTCATCGTCTCTAAGTGGTAAGCTTTCTTGATTTTAAAGGTTGAAATACTCCATTGTTGATCTCTTAGTGTTTGGTATACCAAATCTCAGATTTGGTGGTTTTGGAGAAATTAGGGTTTTGGATATTGTTTGGGATTTTGATTTATAATGTTTGGAGAATGTTCCTTATGGTTGATTATGGGTATTTATGGGTTGAAATGTTCGGATCTAGGTTTTGGAAGATTTCGGTTTGAGGATTCAAATGGCCGTCAAAAGAGCTCGTTGGGTAAAATCTAGATTTAGCCTAAATCTAGCAAGGTGAGTTCAAGATGATTTATGAAAACGGTGTACATGCCAAAATGTCCATTTTAAAGTGTTTGTGTTTTACATCAAATTGTTAACTGCTGATAAGTTTTGGGTATTTGTTTATAATTACTTTTATAAACTCATGAAACATGCATCTTTGTGATTTTGGGCGTATTGACAAATAAAACATATTGATATGTTTCTTTGACGTATTTTATATAAATGGAGTCCATTTGATGTGAATGTCATTTGCATGATTTTGCACGTACGCTTACTTGGAAAATACGCATAACGGTGTCACGAGGTATTTTGGGAAATAAGGATAAAGAGTCTATTTGGGAAAATGGTTTGCCTCAAACGATGTGGAGTTTGCGCTACTTACGTTTTTTTGAGTCGTCATGTCTTCGTTAGTCGGTTAATCGTGTCTTTTAAAGTTTACAAAGGTGTTAGTTGGAGATTTACGTAAAGTGTTGAGTCTTTGGCTTGGTTTTGACTAAATGAGTCGTGTGGACACTTGTCCGGATTTATAACTGTCGTGGGTTTTGAGTATGATGACGATTAATTCGTGTCATTGGGTGAATTACATGTTTTGGGTGCGTGGGTCATTCAATTGGAGTCATGTAATGTTGGACAACGTTGTTATGGATCCATAGGCACGTCAGTCCGGTCGGTATGGTCGATTGGGTATTGCGGGAGTGGCCTTCAGTACCCATGTTTTATGAACTTTACAAGTGATCGCTAGGAGGAGTTGAGTCTGGTAGCGCTACAGGCAAAGTAGGCGCTAGGACCTCCGCCACTTGAAGTATTGCCCGAGAGGTAGTCTTTAAGTGTGTCGGGCCTTTAGGGTGGAGTCCTTTGGGATGTTCATCAAGCGTCAACTTGACTTGGGGTGGAGCTTGTAAAGAAGTCGCAGGGACACCTGGTTGTGATGTCGTGAGGTGTCATGCGATTAACGTTGTATGGGTGGTATACTTTTGTGTTCCTTCCACTCTCAACGGATACGGGTATCCCCCGTTGTCGACTTGTTGTATTTTGGATATTTAATTGTCTATGTTTTGATAATTGGATTTCATTCTATTTTATGGTCGTGTGAGTATTGATTCGAGTTTTAGGTTTTCAATGACGTACCCTATCCTTATGAATCGTCTTCCTTTATTTAAGGGTCGAACTATGATCCCGTTTGGGGGAGTTATGCGTTGCATTGTTTTTACAAAGAATGTGTATTTGGGAGTATTGTCTTTAAAGGTGCATATTTTGGAGAAATGTGTCGTTGCCATTTTAAAGTAAGCCATTTCGAAAGATCTCGATTTGAACTGCATTCCTTTCTTTTAAAGATATTTTCATTCATGTGAAAACTCTTGAGCTCACTAGGCGTTAAGCCTAACCTTTTTATTTGTCGGCATGTGCATCAGGTCCCAGTTTGGAGTTAGTGGTGATGCGTGGGTTTTAAGTCTTTCGCAGGATTAAAGATAGCAATCGTTATTGGGTTTAGTGACACCCGTCCTCATCATAGATTGTTGTATAGAAAGTTGTGCGTATTGAGGTTAATTCCTAATTGTAATTGGAGACGAGTTGTTTATTGATGTATTTAGAAAAATTTAAATAAGTTGCTATTTTCTGATTTGAGGGTGTTACAACCACCACCTTCTGTTTGATCTTGGCGACTTTGCCAAGCGAGAGTGACACTTGTCACAATCGCTGGTCATTGTCGTCGGCACCATTCCGGGCACCCTCTTGGGTCTTAATCCCAATTGTTTCCCATGCACGAAACGCGACACATCCCAGGAGTGGTCCCAAGTGTCAGACATGGCTAAGACTAGGCCATCTACAAGAATTCGAGCGATAGAAGGTATAATTCATAGAGAGGAGATCTTACCAAAAAGCGGGTGTTACATAATTATATGATACAAATTCATCATATTAAACACTTTCATGAAACAATTTCATTCAATTAAACAAGGAAAACCACGGTTTGCACGATTTGTTAGATTTCACTGGTTTGTAAAATAACCTTGACCTATACACACACACACACACATATATATATATATATATATATATATGGTCTCCTTCATTTGTTAACCACGACATTGGTGTTAACCGTGCTAACCAATCTGGACCGTTGGTTATTTAGATCAATGGTTCACAATTAATTAGAATTTTAATTTTAGAAATATTAAACTAAAAGGCTAGAAAATTACGGTGCATAAGAGCATAGGGTTAAAAATGTAAAAATGCAAACAACCTTCCAAAATCATATTAACACGTTACCAAAAAAAGAGGCGCAAAAGTAGGGATTTTTTAAACTAATAATTCTTGTTTTTAAACCAAAAAAGAAAAAGAAAAAAAGAGGCCCACACAGTTTAAAGTGTTTGCTATTTATGTGAATATGTGCATTTTTTAAACTAATAATTCCTAATGTACATTTTCAAAACAAACATATGTGCATGATTTTTGTGTTGTGCATATGGGCATTGTCTACACTAATAAGTCTTGATGTGCATATGTACAATTTTAAATATGCATATCAAAATGATTAGATTATTTGCTCTTTCAGTGCATATGTGCATTGTTCACGTTAATAAGTTTTGATGTACATTATGAGCCTTTTGTATATGAATACGGAAAATGGTTTAAGACATGCACATATGCATGTGTGCAAACTTAATAGCATAAAATCCGGAAAATGCATATGTGCTCACTTGGACATTTGTTCATTGTCAAGTAAATATGTGCATTTTTTAAACTAATAATTCTTAATGTACATTTTCAAAAATACATATGTGCATGATTTATGTGTTGTACATATGTGCATTGTCTACACTAATAAGTCTTGATGTGCATATGTGCAATTTAAATATGCATATCAAAATGATTAAATTATTTGCTCTTTCAGTGCATATGTGCATTGTTCACATTAATAAGTTTTTATGTACACTATGAGCATTTTGTATATGCATATGAAAAATGGTTTAAGATATGCACATATGCATATGTGCAAGCTTAATAACATAAAATCTGGAACAATATCAAAGTTACGTTTAAAAATATTAGATTTAACTCTTTATAACATAAAATCCATATATATCGCTCATTGTGATATAATGAAAAATATATGTAAAGGATATATTAAGATTTAAGATAATCTTGAATAATTTAAAATTTCAAACTTTTATATTTAATATGGTATATCATTACCATAACAAACATTGCTATAATTATGGTACACATTAAATAGGCGATAATGATTACTTAATTTGAATATTTCGATTTTATGTAAATTCTTTTATTACCCTTGTAAGTTTAAAATAAACAAAATCATTATCTAATCTCTAGGAGCATTCTGATTGGCTGAAAATGGGTTAGCATGATTAGCACTAATAGATTGGTTAGCAAATGAATGACCCTCTATATATATATATATAGGGGCAGGTTCAAACGAGAAGCTAAACATTTTGCGAGAAGGCGAGAAGTGTTTAATCATATATGATACACAAGCTTAATCATATATGATTAAACACATATTATATTGACAATACTTAGACGTTTAATCATACATGATTAAACACACTTACAAGCCGTGTAATCATATATGATTAAACATTCTCGCCTTCTCGCAAAATGTTTAACTTCTCGTATGAACCTCCCTATATATATATATATATACTAGCAGTGTACCCGTGCAATGCATCGGGGTGAACAATTGTAAATGGAAATAAAAAATTAATGTAATAGCTTATCAGAAAAAAAAATATATATATATATATGAAGTAAATCATCTATACTATATTATAAAAACGGCATAAAAAACTCTTAATTACAACATTTTAAGCACAATGTACAACTAATTAAAGTCAATTACTTAATTTACAATTTCTTAATGCTTTGGTACAACCTTTCCAAGCACAATATCTCACATAATCATCTATTTGTGGAATGGATACTCATTTATTAATATAAATATTTGTTTTTTTGGTGGAGGATTTTATAAAATAGATTTTATATTAACATAATCTATTTTAAATGTAGATTTTACATTTAAATCTATATTAATGAGATGTAATATAAAATCTTTTTTCTTCCATATTTGTTTTATATTACATCTCATAATGATTTTTCCATATTTTATTTTATAAAATCTTTTTCCATATTTTATTTTATAAAATCTTTTTACACAATGAGATGTAATATAAACTCTTTTTTCTTCCGTATTTTTTTGCTAATATAAAATCTATTTTATTTTATAAAATCTACACGTATTTTATATTAGCATAATATAAAATCTACACGTATTTTTTTTTTCACGAGCATTAAAAGAAGAAAAAAGAAGATTGATATGAATTAAAAATAAAAAAATAACGAGATACACTAATAAATTATCGTATTCTTTAAAATAAAAATATTACGCAATACTTTCCAGATTAACCAAGTGTAAAGAAAATAAAATAGAAACGATGTAGATATAAAAATATTCTTCCATATTTTTAATATATTTACATTTAAATGTAAAATCGAAAATGAAAATAAAAGATTTTAAAATATTCTCTACATTCACTATAAATATATATAGCTTCTCCATGTATCATCCGAGTACAAGAAGAAGACGAACGGTCGGGTGTCAATGACGGAACCTGCAACTGAACAAAAGGTATTCCACTATATTTTTATTTATTTGAAAAACTACTTTTTTATATTTTATTTTATTTACTGAGGATTTGTTTATATTTTTCAAAAACCACAATCATATTTTTCAAAACCCACAATCATATTTTTCGAAGTAGTGGAATAAGATATATATACATATCTTTATTTTTATCGACTAATACTATGAGGTCTTGAAGTCAATAGTCAGATAAATTTTCAAGTGGTACTAAGTGAATTTGAACTATACCAGTTGAGTTGCCGGTTACAAAAGATAAAAATCATTTATTTTCTTTGTCATATTTGATGTGGGTTGAATGTTGTTAATTAATCTACAGATTTATACGTTCAAAGTGATTGTCAAGTGTTGTCGAGGAGGTTTCAGAAAAATTGCAAAATCTGTAAAAACAAATATGTTCATATTTATAATTATTTCAATAATAGTGATATGTTGTGAGACATGTCGTTTGAGTTTTAAATAATATAATACAAAACTATTACAAATTATTGCACAAACTTATAACAACAAACGATTAAGAATATATGCAAGTTAACCACTTATGAAAATACATTCGTTTTTCACATTGTATTTCATTAACTGTTAACAGAGAAATTACGTTTCATTTTAACTCGGTTCAATATTCCAACAAAAAATTTATCCTCCCGTGCAATGCACGGGCCCAACACTAGTATATTTATAATTTATATAGCATTAGTAGTGATAAACGCATAACTTGAGTTTTTTCAATCATGAAGCATTAAGAAATTATATTAAAGTAATCGTTAAATGTATATTTGAATTTTAAAAACATGTATTAATCAACTATATCTAACGAATGATAATATTTTTTCAAAATACTGAAATATAGAATAGGTAAAAATAACAAATATAATGTTAGATAGTATTATTTTGTATCTAAACGTATATATAGGTTCATTATTAGTTAGTTTTATAGAATTCAAAAGGCTTTAAAAACTTGTATACATGAAGAAAATACATGTACTATCATAATTAAAGAAATATGTTAATTTGAGCAAGTAAATAACTTTTCTTCTTTTGAAGAAACCCCAAATGGAAGGGAAAAACTTGAATATGGAAGGTAGTGAAAAAGTAAAGTTTGATTTTTTTAAATGAGTTGTACCTTATGCATACTAAGTTGTGATTAAGAGATTTTTGAAATGTATGCATAAAATGGTAGTACCTTATGTTTTATAAGTAATAATTAAGAGTTTTTTATTCCGTCTTTATAATATAGTATAGATATATAAAGAATTTGGTTAAATGACGGTTTTAACCCCTCAATTATCATTGGTTGTTATTTTTTATTACGGTACAATTCGGGTAAGAATAAGTACATATTTTTAAAACGGATTCTTACATTTTTAGTTATATTAATGATTTTTATTTTGATTAAAATAAAAAAAATATGAAAAGTCATTGCATTTAATGTGAAGACACTATTTAAAAATAAATCAAAAATGGGAGACAACAGATAAATACTAGCCTTCTTATATATATATATATATATATATATATATATATATATATTGTGAATTTTCGATTTTAATTTTTAATTTTATAAATGTTAAACGGGTCAGGCGGGTCGTGTCGGGTTAGGCGTGTCGGGTTAGGGTTGGGATTTTCTGACCCGTTTATTAAACGGGTTAGGTTAGGATTAAACACCCTCAACCCGTTTAACTTTGAACCCGACACGAACCCGACCCGACCCGACACGTTTGTCAGGTCTACTTTAAGACATCAGCCCTGATTAAATCTCAGTGACCACAATTGTTGTGTACGCCTGGATTCGAACCCTGGGCAGATGGGATATTCCACCACATCCCCAAGACCTTAACCAGTACGTCACAACCCTTGTGGTTAAATCTCTTGAAGTTGGGGCATTAGTATCGAGACTTTTTCAAACTATGAATTATTGAATACTTCTATTTTCGAATTATAGATTCTTAAACATAAATTTTAAAAAGAGTGAATTACATTTTTGGTCCCTCATGAATGCCTGGATTTCACTTTTCGTCCCTCCAGTTCTGAAAGTACATTGGTGGTCCCTAAAAGCGAGATATGGTGCCCAAACTCGTCCCTGGCGCTAACGCCGTTAGTCCGGCTCCATTAGAGCACCCATGTGCCCCTCACGTGAGGGGCATTTTAGTCTTTTTACCTATCTTCTTCTTGCCACCACCTTCCACCTCCACCACCATCATCTCAAGAAATCAAATTTAAACCATAAACATATCTAGATTTCAAAATCAAATTATGAACCATAAACATACAAGAACCAAAAATTGTGCTCATCTCTGTACCGCCATACTCAGTCCATACATTCATCTGCCCAAAAAAAGAAAAGAAAAACAACAATTCTTCTCTTCCTGAATTCTTCAAGACTCCATAGCCACTACATACAACATCATTCTTTTGTAATTATATAATATATATATATATATATATATATATATATATATATATATATATATACTCCTGCTTACCTTTGTCTTCAAGATTATACAAACAAACCACCATCATCCACAACCTATTTTTCCTAATTTCAATTCATACCCACTTTCATATCTTCCCCAAAAATCTAAGCTTTCCAAACAACTTCTTGCTTCAAGAAATGGCTTCAAGATTTTCAATTTCCCAATCACAACTCTTTTTAAAGAAACCCCATGTCATATTTACCCCCAAAACCCCAATTTTCATCACACCCATCTCAAAACCCACCCAAAGTTTGAATCTTTTTGTGTTGAAATCCAAGAAAACGGTGGTGGTGGCGGCGGAGGAGGAGAAGTCAAAGAAGAGGTATCCAGGTGAAGGAAAAGGGTTTGTGGAGGAAATGAGATTTGTGGCTATGAAATTGCATACAAAAGATCAAGCTAAAGAAGGTGAAAAAGAGGCTCAAGAGAAACCTTTGCCTAGATGGGAACCCACCATTGATGGGTACTTGAAGTTTTTGGTGGATAGCAATGGTTGGTCTTCTTGTTGAGGAAGAAGAAGATGGGTAAAAAGACTAAAATGCCCCTCAATGCCCCTCACGTGAGGGGCACATGGGTGCTCTAACGGAGCCTAGACTAACGGCGTTAGCGCCAGGGACGAGTTTGGGCACCATATCTCGTTTTTAGGGACCACCAATGTACTTTCAGAACTGGAGGGATGAAAAGTGAAATCCAGGCATTCATGAGGGACAAAAAATATAATTCACTCTTTTAAAAATATGTTCTCTAAAATGATAATTGAATGAAAATATGTCCTCTCAAATAGATATTTTTTCTTTAAATTATAGTTTTTTAAATAGATTTCCTTCTCAAACCATAGACCATTTTACATGTTTTTGAAAGTATTTTCTTTAAAATAAAAATTGAATGAAATTAAGTAATTTGGTTTTGAGATCGATAACGAACAATTGTCACATTAAGGTGGCGTTTGTTTTTTAAGATGTTTGAAGTCTGAACTTTTGTTTCATTTCTGATTAACAAGAGGTGGTGCTGATGTCTGAAATTTGAATCAATAAGATTGTTTGTTTTTGTAACGTATGAAGGTGTCTTGAGAAAAAGGAGAGCATATGAAATGATGCGGCGATAAGAGATTTTAAGAAGTTAGGTCACCATTTTTCTTATTTCAGATGTATTTAAGAGTTAAGAGGTTATGAAAAATGGAAAAAAAAAAGTCTGAATCTCAAAAGGTCTGAACAATTCAGTCTTAAGAGTCATTAAGAGGTATTAAAAAAAACAACTCCTAAAAGATGCAACCAATATATCCAAACTACAATTGCACCAAGTTAAATTACGATGTTTAGATACAATCTATCCTAGGTAAATTATAATATTCTTCTTGAATGAAGAATTAGGGTAAACAAAATATGATAGAAGTTACTCGAGACTAGGGTTATGTTTGGCAAACTAGCTGATAAACTAGCTGGTAACTGATAAACTAGTTTTTCAAAACGCTACTATGGCTATGTTTGGCAAACTAGCTGAAAAGCTAGATGGTAGCTAATAAGCTAACTTTTCAAAACGCTACTATGTAGTTTTTCAATAAGCTAACTTATAAGATAGTTTATAGTCATCCAAACATGTACAAAAAAAACTAGCTTATAAAGTAGCTTATTTTTGCCAAACAATGTTTATAAGTAGCTTTTCAATAAGCTAACTTATAAGTTAGTTTATGGTCATCCAAACATGTACAAAAAAAAAACTAGCTTATAAGCTAGTTTTTTTTTTTTTTGCCAAACAATGCCTAGGTTTAGGATATATTAGGAATGAGAAACTTTAGCTAGCACAAAGCAAAGCTGAAGAGATACAAGGAGGAGAGTTTACCATGTGGTTTTTTTCTAGCTACTTCGGATTTAGGTCTTGGTTTCTTGGGCTGTAAGAAAAGGAAGTAGACGAGGTAAAATGACCGATTTGCCTCTCACATGACAAGGTGTGCAAAACCTGAACCGAACCCGGACCGTAATTGAGGTGTTTTTGTAAAACCCGAATGCCGCGAAATCCAAAAATCTGAAACCCGAATTTTTGGGGGGATATTTGGGTTCGGGTTGGGTTTGATTTCTCGCCACCCGACCCGACCCGACCGAAAACCTGACCTATATATATAAATGTATTATATAAATATATTCATTTATCAAATTATCCTTTAAAAATCCTAAATTCTAGTCCGTCGTAGTTTTTTCTAGAGACTAAACCTACAATCAATTTATCAATCCTCTCAACCAATTGAGTTTATCTTAAAAAGCGATCGAATATTATAAAATTTTGCATATAATTATACCCGAAACCCGACCGAATCCAACCTGAAATCCGAGGAACCCGAACCCGAAGTAAGCCGAAATCCGAGACCCAAAGTTTGGGGTTTGGTTTTCCATATCCGAAATCCGATCGGGTTATTGATTTTCCCACCCGAACCCGCCCGACCTACACGATGCTCACCCTACTTAACAGAGTCTTAGGTGCCGTTTGTTTTTTAAGAGGTCTGAAGTCTGAAGACTTATTTTACTTATGATTAATAAGAGGTGGTGCTGAAATCCGAAATCTGAATTAACAATATTGTATGATTCTGTAACGTCTGGAGGCGTCTTGAGATAAATAATAGCATATGAACTGAGATGACGATAAGAGATTTTAAGAAGTTAGGTCACCACTTCTTATTTCAGACGTATTTAAGAGTTAAGAAGTTTTGAAAAACGGGAAAAAAACAAGCAGTCTAAATGTAAAAAGGTCTGGACGATTCAGACTTAAGAGTCGTTAAGAGGTTTTTTCTAAAAAACAAACATCCCCTTAGACTATCAGTGTCTACTCGAGGGACGCTTTTAGGCTCCGACACACAAAATAAGGGATGGTGGTTTTAATTATAATAAATTTGATAGATTAAAAAAAACTGCGGTATTTTTTCGAACATAAAATTTGAACTTTTTCTAAGAAGAATTACAATAAATTTCCATTATTATTTTGCAATAAAATTTTTAGCATCCATTGTATCGCACGAGTAAACTAGTTGCTTTCTAACATCTCTTTGGTGGCTTCAATGTGCTTCCTTTTCTGGTCCAATTCTTAGTTAAAAAAAATATTGATTCAAGTTATAAGTGGCTCGGGTCCAGGTATCCGGGCAACCAATCTATGGGTTGCGGGTTCGGTCATTAGGTCGGGCTTAGTCGGATCCTGGACGGGTCCAGTCAAAAGGGCTGGGCCGGGTCGCCGCGGATTAGTCGGTGCTGCCCTCGGATGCCCGGATACAGCGGGAACGTGTGTGCGTGTAAATGCCGTTCAAAAAAAAAAAAAAAGAGATAAGTGAAAGTTATGACATTACGAATTTACGATAGTTATGTGACATTTTAAATAAAGATTACGCCAATAACAACTTGATGGTTATTGAATAGACACCAATTTTTTCTGGCATGCAGAAATGAAATATATGATAAACAATTTAAAAAAAATCATCTCTATCTAGGACGTGTTGCGCACTATATTCGATCGATAATGGTCTATGTCTGAATCTCTCATATTTTCAAAATTTGTTTTTACGGACTATTAAATATTCTTGTGAACAAAATCACAACATCATACGTAATTGTTTGATCAAACGCTTTCGGCTCTCCATGGTTTTTATCTAAAAAGTAAGATCAAGTAAAAAAAAGTAACAAGGATCAGTACTAAATCTAAAAGATATTACATCTAAATATTTATAAATAATATATTTAAAAATAGATATACAATATATTTAGTAATTAAATATACATAATATTTAGTAATAATTATATAATATATTTAATATACGGGGACGGGACGGGACGGGGCGGTGATCACGTTACCCGTCCCCATCCCCATCCTCGGTTATTTACTTTCGGGGATCCCCGTCCCCATCTCCGATCCCCAATTTTGCGGGGAATCCCCGTCCCCATCAGGGCGGGTACACCGGGTTCCCCAATGGGGCGGGTCTCATTCCCATGCCTAGACGCGACTTGGAAGAATTTCGATTGCTTCAAAGTGGGGTTGCTACAACTCCGGCTTCCAGTTACCTCTTCAAGAATTATTTTCTTATTTAATCAATTAGCTAAGTTAAGGGACCTAACGTGTATACTATGTAAATTAAGAGTCCTAAAGTGTCAAAATTGCATTTATAGGGACTTAAAGTGTCAAACTTGAAAGTACAGGGACCTAAAGTGTCACTTTCATAATATAGGGACCTAAAGTGTCAAAATTACAAGTTAAGGGACCTAATGTGTGAATTTAAAAAAACATCTAAAATACGTTGCAAAATGGAGTGGCACAATACGATGAGACAAAATACGGAGAAAACACGTAATAAATGATGCCAAAAAACCCCGAAATCCGCATAACCGTTCCACGTCCGCAATCCGCAATCCGCAACCCACGTCTGCAAGTGCGGTGGTGGGTGCGCACATGCGGACCTACTCCGCAATGGGTGTGTGTGTATAGTGTGTGTGTGCGCACGCACCATAGGTCTGCACTTGTGTTGGTGGGTGCGCAATTGCGGACCTACTCTGCAATGGGTGTGTGTGTGTGCACCATAGGTCCGCACTTGCGGTGGCAGAGTGCGATGGCGGTGGGTGGTCTTGGGAGACAGGGTGCGGTGGCAAAGTGCGGTGCGTGTTTTAAATGATATAAAACATGATAAAATAATTAAATTACACTGTTACTCTTGAATATAAATGACAAACACACAAGTAACTGTAGAAAGGGTGGGGTGGGGGGATTGAATACTTAGGTGACGTTTGTTTTTTAAGTGGTGCTGAAGTCTGAAATCTGAATAAAAAAGACTGTTTGTTTTTTGGTGCTGAAGTCTGAAATCTAAATAATATATCAAATACCAAACAATATATCCACTATAAAATCCACCATCACTTTATATATCATTGTTGTTGATTGTGTTTGAGATTGAGGGGTCTGTAGCTAATATCTGTATCCCCTGTCAGAAACTTCATTCCTTGTCAAACCCATGAATCTGATGCAAAAGAGGCAACCAAATGTATGTATTTCTTTTCACATATTTACTTATCATCGTTACAAAATATTTGAACTTCCAGATGAGGATTGATGCAATACGTATTGGAATTTGAGGACCCACCATTCAAGCAACTTCTTGAGTGCATTAAAACCCTAAAAATTGAACTTTTACAAGAATTCAAGAAATCCAGATGAGATTTAATACAAAATATATAGGAATTGGAAGAAAATATGTGAAATATTGAGATGAATTAGTTTTATAATCAGATAAGAAGTAGAGTGAGCGCATTAAAACCCTAAAAACAAGAACTCGGTTTGATGAGCAACAGAAGTGTATTTCGAGTGCAGAAGTGTACTTGGAGTGCATTAAAAATCCTAAAAAACATGAATCAGAGTTGATGAGTTCAAATAACTATCTCAACCCAGTAGATGGAATGATCCAATAAACTGAAATCGTAAAAAAAGTTCAAGAAATTAATCTGCCACAGGGACGAAATCAAAACAGGAGGTGAAAGAACATGAGTTTAATTGGGAAGATCGACTAGCTTTGCACTCGATTTAGGCCAAAAAGTTTAATTGGAGATTGACTCTTGCAGATTTGGGTTAGAGAGATACTCTTCATAGAACAGGAGGCGAGTGGGGGAATAAGAAGGAATAAGAGGAAATAAGAGGTTAACTTACCACTTTTTTGTCCAGATCACTTTAAGTGATAAGTGGGGCTGAAAAAATAGAAAAAACAAACAATCTGAATTTTAAAGAGAAAATTGCATCAAAATGGAACCAACTTTGGTTTGATTCCTATTTTGGGGAACCAACTTTTTAAATCATCATTTAAGGATTTAGACCAAAGTTTATATTTATTTAAGGGTTTGATTAACCGGTCAAGCAGGTAACCGGTAATTTAATATGATGTGGAAAATCATAAATTAAAAAAATATTGCCTGGAAATTCATATTGCTACGTCATAGTTTCTCGAGGGCATTTCACCGTTCTCTACTTCTCCTTCCCTCCCGCCCGTCGTTTCTCCATTAGCCATTTTGTGGTTCTCCTTCCCTCCTCTTGCTGCTCCAATGGGGTGTATCAATCCCCTAATGTTAAATTATATACCAAGATTTTCAAACCTATTTCATACATCAAAATGCTACTAGTTGTTGAAACAAAGGAATAATATAGATTTTAAGCAACCAAAATCGAGCATGGCTTCCATGATTACACACGTATCCGCTGAACATTGATATGTTATGGGTTTGATTTCAAATTCTAAACAAAAACCATTGAAGGTGTTCTATCCAAGCTTTGTTTAGTTTTTTATTTTAGAGTAAAATTTTAATTTTCCCGTTAACGGTTTTGCTAAATCTCTGTGTAGTATTGTCTGCAGGAACATGAAGGAGGGGCTGAGGGTATTCAGGGGCAAGGGTCGTTACCAGAGAGTTGTCGGAGCAGCGATGGTGTAAGGGAAGGAAGACGTCGAGACAAAAGGGAGGAAGATGTCGAAATAGAAGGAGATGAAGATGCTGGTGGCGGTATGAACTCAGGGATCAATATGAGACGGAGCAGCGGTGGTATTGTGGAAAGAGAGGGGCAAACGCACTTTAAGAAACCTGTAGTCTTTCGTTGGACCAATTTTATGAGAAAGGAGATGAAGATTGTCGACTAAGGGAGTAGAGTTGGTGGGATTTGATGTTGGTGATGAAGCAAGGTGGTTTGCAGGTGGGGAAGTCTCTGAGATGAGTAAGGAGGCGCCGACTAAAGGAGAGGTTTTTTTTTTTAATTTAATTTTTTACTATGATGAATTTTTTGTTTTCAAGTTAAAAAAATACTTATTTAAGCCATGTCATGCTTATTAGTGCCATGTCATTATTTTTATTTTGTTTTTATAATTTTAATAATAATATGGAATCTTTGGTGGCAAACTAATTGGGTTTTGTGATTATTAATAGGTTAATAGGTCAATCAAGCCCTTAAATAAATAAAATGTTTGTTAAAGACCCATAAATGATGATTTAAAAAGTTGGTTATTCAAAATAGGAATCAAACCAAAGTTGGTTCCATTTTGATGCAATTTTTCCAATTTAAAAACGTCTGACTGAATAAGTGGTATTAAGTGTTGAAATTGAAAAAACAAACAAGGCCTTATACAATTACAAGAACTTTCACTTAATTTTAAGTTTTAATGATTTTTCAAATTAACAATTACACAATAAAAAACAAGATTGCTGCAGAAAAGAAAAGATTTAAAATCTATTTTAAACAATCTTTCACTTAGAAAAAACAAAAACACAACTTAAACACATTGAGAAGTTATGCTTGTTGAAAGGTTGCTGATTTTTGCTTGTTCACGTAGAGTCTCTTTAGAAAGCGTAACCTTGCATGGAATGAGCGTTTTGCCTTAAATACTACCATGTGCATTAAATGCATTGTGACACTTGTCACTTGGGGGTAAGATGATCAGAGTTGACTTTCGAATCCACACAAAGCTACCTTTTGCAGATCTATATCAAATCGGACAGTCCTTTGTCTTTCGGCAAAACTGTTCGATTCACCTGCAAGAGTTTCTTTGACCAAATCTCACCAACCTTGTACTTGATAAGGACATTCTCTAAAGAACCTAAAGAAACATGTTTGTCCTAATGTGTTTTTTGATGTGACGACCCCTCAGAAGATGTCAAATACATTCCCCAACGACAAGTCTTTTTTCTTGTACGATAAGACCTCCCAATCCTTTTAAAGTCAACATTGAACATCTTATCTTCAAGTGACAAGTGTCCCTATACATTTAATGCATGTAGTAGTATTCAAGGCAGATCTCTCCTCCCATGATAGGTTATGCTTTCTGAAAATTCTCTATGTGAACAAGTAATTAAAACCGGCGGCTATCAAAACAACATACTTTTTCTAAGTGTTAATTTTTTTATTGAGTGTTCTAAGTAAAAGTTTATTAGAATAGATTTTAAATCTTTTCGTTTTCGTATCAATATTTTTTTGAAATATACTTCTTGATTTAAGAATCAATAAGAATTAAAATTAAGTGAAAATTCTGAAATTATATTCAAACCCCTTCGACAATTTCTTGTTTGTTTGGCAATACTCCTCGGGACTAACATATAAATATAGTCTGGATAGTTGTTTTGAAAAAAATAAAATGTATATATATTTTTGGGAATTTAATTAAAATTAAGTTGAAAAATCAGTACCCAATATGCCCCAAATCTTGTAATTTTTGCCAAAATACCCCCTAGGTCCGCGTTTTTCACGGTTACACGCGGACCTGGTCCGCGTTTTGGCCGCGTTCACTGTTACACGCGGCCTCGAGCCGCGTTTTGGCCGCGTTTCTCCCTACACGCGGACCTGGTACGCGTTTGGCTTCGATGCGCGTTTGGTCCGCGTTTTCTCCGCGTTTTCCACTATAAAACGCGTATCTGGGCCGCGTAATTGACTGTGGAACGCGTACTTGGGGGCCGGCCCATAGCATTGTTTATTTAGGGTTTAGAGATCGACGGTGTGGATTGTTTCATTTGTTAGAGTTTGGCTCCTATAAATAAGTGAGGTCCCCCACCCATAACCCCACCACCATCACTCTCAAAGGTATCCCATCTATTTCACTCTCTCAAATATATCGTGTATTACACACGCTCGGATCTCGGCTCGGTTGGTTAGCATTTATAAAAGTCGGATATGGGTCGACCACTTTCTTCGGTAAGTTTCCTTTAACCGCGTTTTAATTTTATATTTATTTTAGTGATTATGTGTTAATTTTAGAGTGTTGCGTTTATGTTGATAATATGTTAGAGGTTGCGTTAATTTTAGTTTTACATATTACGTTAATTTTAGAGATTGCGTTAATTTTAGGATTGCGCTACTTTCATAAAAAAATTGTAGAGATTGCGTTAATTTTAGAGATTCCGTTTTTTTTTGTATAAAAAAAGTGTAGAGATTGGGCTTGTTTTAGGGATTGCGCTACTTTCATAAAAAAATTGTAGAGATTGCGTTAATTTTAGAGACTGGGTTTTTTTTTGTATAAAAAAACTGTAGAGATTGGGCTTGTTTTTGGGATTGCGCTAATTTTATAAAATAATTGTAGAGATTGCGTTAATTTTAGAGATTGCGTTTTTTTTTGTATAAAAAAGTGTAGAGATTGGGCTTGTTTTAGGATTGCACTACTTTAATAAAAAAAATTGTAGAGATTGCGGTTTTTTTTTGTATAAAAAAAGTGTAGAGATTGGGCTTGTTTTATGGATTGCGCTACTTTCATAAAATAATTGTAGAGATTGCGTTAATCTTAGAGATTGCGTTTTTTTTTGTGTAAAAAAACTGTAGATATTGGGCTTGTTTTTGGGATTGAACTAATTTTATAAAATAATTGTAGAGATTGCGTTAATCTTAGAGATTGCGTTTTTTTTTGTATAAAAAAATTGTAGAGATTGGGCTTGTTTTTGGGATTGCGCTAATTTTATAAAATAATTCTAGAGATTGCGTTAATTTTAGAGATTGCGTTTTTTTTTGTATAAAAAAGTGTAGAGATTGGGCTTGTTTTAGGGATTGCGCTCATTTTATAAAATAATTGTAGAGATTGCGTTAATCTTAGAGATTGCGTTTTTTTTTTTGTATAAAAAATTGTAGAGATTGCGTTAATTTTAGAGATTGCGTTTTTTTTGTATAAAAAAGTGTAGAGATTGGGCTTGTTTTAGGATTGCGCTACTTTCATAAAAAAATTGTAGAGATTGCGTTTTTTTTTTGTATAAAAAAAGTGTAGAGATTGCGCTTGTTTTAGGGATTGCGCTAATTTTATAAAATAATTGTAGAGATTGCGTTAATCTTAGAGATTGCGTTTTTTTTTTGTATAAAAAAGTGTAGAGATTGGGCTTGTTTTAGGGATTGCGCTACTTTCATAAAATAATTGTAGAGATTGCGTTAATTTTAGAGATTGCGTTTTTTTTTTGTATAAAAAAACTGTAGAGATTGGACTTGTTTTTGGGATTGCGCTACTTTCATAAAATAATTGTAGAGATTGCGTTACTTTTAGAGATTGCGTTTTTTTTTGTATAAAAAAGTGTAGAGATTGGGCTTGTTTTAGGGATTGCGCTACTTTCATAAAATAATTGTAGAGATTGCGTTTTTTTTTGTATAAAAAAACTGTAGAGATTGCGTTACTTTTAGAGATTGCGTTTTTTTTTTGTATAAAAAAGTGTAGAGATTGGGCTTGTTTTAGGGATTGCGCTACTTTCATAAAATAATTGTAGAGATTGCGTTAATTTTAGAGATTGCGTTTTTTTTTGTATAAAAAAGTGTAGAAATTGGGCTTGTTTTAGGGATTGCGCTAATTTTATAAAATAATTGTAGAGATTGCGTTAACAACATCCTTGCATTACTATGTAGGACGATTTTGATAACGTCGATCTTTCGTTCAAATGCCGCATCGCCATGGTAAAGGAAATTAGAGATGCTTTTGAAGCGTGTCCACCTGAACGGGCACAACGTTTACACGAAATGTTTAGCCGCACATCTTTCGGGCCATGGCTCGAGCTTACCAATATTGGACAGGACCCCCTTCTAGTACACATGTTTTTACAGATGGAGGTCGAGGTTGCGAGACCACAACCGGAGGAATTGTATTTTCACGTGTGTGGGACTCGCATGCACTTTGGTCGTCGTGAGTTCTGTATTGTAACAGGACTCCCTTTCGGACAAATACCCGACCTTCCTACCTTGACAGATGAGTCCTTCGTTAGTAGGGTTTGGCCCGGCCTTGCACCAGGTATCTTGACGCTGAGAACCGTCCTCGAGACGATGAGAACTGGTCTTGGTACGATATCCGATGAGGATGCTGTGCGTGTTTGCTTGGTGGTGATGGCGGATTTGATGTTCATGGGTCGTGATCCAAGGCTGCCGGCTTCCTCTACTGTACTTATCGTTGTCGATGACTTGGAGAGGTTTAACCGCTATCCGTGGGGTAGCTACATCTGGAGTCACTCATACAAAGGACTCCACGGTGCCATCGCCAGACGCAAGCAGAAGAACCAACAAAACAACAAGATGACGTTGAACGGGTTTGCACACGCCCTAAAGGTTAGATAAGTACAATAACATAAATATCAATTCATTAACTAATTTTGCTAATTTTGGATTTATTCTAACGTACTTGTTCAATTTATGTAATTCCAGATATGGATCTTGGAGATGTTTCCTGCCTGCCGGCAAAATTTCACCAAGCGCTCCGACAGGTTGATTAGGGGAACCAAATGGGATCGAGATGCTGTCCTTAATAAGTCTGCATGCATTGGGATCTTCAACTCAGCTTTGAGCGTACGCCCTCTTACTATATTTTTAATTGTAGTAATTAAAAAACTATTTGTGATTTATATGTCTTATAATTTTTTAGGTTGTTAATGCGCCATATGCTGAAATGAGGCCTACTCAGGATGAGCAGCAGTCGAGTTGGTTTCGACGGAGCGTCGCCTTTTTTGAAAGTTCGGCGGGCAGGCGACCGACAAAGAGGTCCCGACGTAGAGGTCCTGATCCCGATGACAATGATGACGATGATGACGATGATGATGAAGATGACGATGATGGCACGCGACGTCAGGCTCCCCCTAGCTCTAGCTATCAGGCTCCTCCTATCCCCACCCATCAAGCTCCCCTAGCCCCCCCATCATAGGATGCCTGATATAGACCCATACCAAGATAAGTGGGAGTACATGACCTCCGTGGACAGACGCGTAAGAGACCTCGAGGCCCTCGATATGGCCAGACGCATAAGAGAGCTCGAGGCCCTCACCGCACACCTTCGCCACACTCACGTTAGTGTTTAACTTAATTTGGGGATATTACGCCCAATACTTTAATATTGGTTTGTGTATTGATATTACGTTCCATGATTGTATTAGGTGTCGACGAACATGGCGCCCACTTACACGTCACCGGGGTACACACAGGCGGCAGCAGGAGGACACTACCCTTTTTCGACCCCATCATCCCAACAAAATGTAAGTTACGACGAGTGCTCATTGTTGTTCTTTTTTTGTTATTACGTTTGAAGATTCTTATTAAGAGTGCTCATTATAATCCATGTCACCAGTTTGGGATGACAAGTACGACGCCAGCCTACACGACATCGGGGTACACACATGCGGCAACCGGAGGAAACTACCCTTTCTCGACCCCATCATTCCAGCAAAATGTAAGTTACGACGAGTCCTCATTGTTGTTCTTTTTTTGTTATTACGTTTGAAGATTCTTATAATGACCTACGTCACTAGTTTGGGATGCAGGCGGGGGACTATTACAGACCCCAGATGATGGAGTCGGGGCCGGGGCTGTCCGTCCTAAGCAGGTTGGTGGAAGATTTTTTGGGAACTTCCATCCCTTATTCGATGGGGTCGGAGTCGGGGGTTGACACCACCCAGGCGCAGGTGAGTACTCCGATGGCTGATAATATCATCGATGACCACTTCGATGATGATGACATGGCCATACATGATCCAGATCAGGCAACACATGAGAGGGCGAGACGGGTCGCTGTTGTGGGGCCAGCCCTTTGTTCCCCATATGTCCAACAAGCTTCGACCACAACAGTACCTAAGAAAAAAACCAAGGCAAGGGTGAAGGCAAAGGGCAAGGGAAAGGTTGGGGGAGACACTACGATGACTGACGCAGGCCAATCGATGTTTGTTTCGGCGGCACAGATCAGGGAATTATGTATCAGTGATCAGCTCCCCCACCTGATGTGTCCATTTTACGGCGGCCTTCAAATGAATGCCGGTTTTTTCATGCTAATGTTGGGTGTAGGTGGTAGTGGGGATTTCGAGAATCTGGTAAGTATTTAAATATAGTCATATAAACAACTAGATTTCTAATGACAGGTCTAACAATCTATGTTTTGTGTATAGCAAATCGACGCTTGGGTTAGAATGATCCAAGAATCCCGCTCTCCACATGCCAGATGGACGGTCATGGACTCCAACTTCTTTGAGTGGCTTACACGGCCGGACCAAGGATACAGGTCTGTGTTCGAAACATGCAATGGACTGGGCCATAGAAATCATCCAACTTGGATGGACATCGACGAGGTATGGAAATCGATTTACATAATTTTTGTTCAACTTGTTTGTTACTAACTATTATTGTGTTATTATAAAATCTCAGGTATACATCCCCATATGCGTCGTGGACAAACATTGGGTGCTCGGTGTTCTGTACCTCCGTGAAATGAGGTTGGTCTTATTTGACAGTTTACGAGCAAGAAGGTACACTTTGCCCTTGGAAGAACGCCTTGGGATCTTCAAAAAACAATTGCCGAAGTTGTTAAAAAAGATACACGACACGCCGGATCGTATCAAGGCCAACAAGAAATTAGAGGTTATCTATGATCCTGATGCACCTCAACAGACAGGGGGCCTTGGGGATTGCGGTGTGTGGGTGTGTCGTAACATATCCAAGTTTATTGAAGGTCTGCACCCAACAGTTACACCAGATGCAACTGAGCATGTGGCAAGGGAATGGCGTAATTACATGGCGGAGACCCTTTTCTCGTTGGCTGTCCAAATAAACGATTAGGTTGGGGATACTTTTTATGTTACTTGTGAGTTGTGATGGGCCTCTTGAAATAACAAATATGATTCTTTTTTTTAAAGTCATTTTAAATATTAAAACCCTTTTTTACTTAGATAACTATATTGGATCGGATGTTTTATTTTATATAAAAATAGAATTCGTTAACTCCCAAGATCACAAATTGATATGAAAAGGGTAGTACATGAAAAAGTTCTTTTGGTAAATAAAAAACAAAATATTATTTAAACTTACCAATTATTAATGACAATCTGGTAGGGTTCGAAAACAACTGGTACAAGTTCATCTAAACAAACATTGAAACGACGTCATTAAATGAAGTGAGTAGGTAACATTGTCGGTCATTGAAATGTCAAACTATGGCTACACGACACTTGGTTTTTCTGGAATCCCCAACGACTTCTTATATGCTCGGGTGATACAATTTTGGAAGTGTTAAGCTCAACTTTCTTGCTGTACACTTCAATGACGGTATAATTTTGTAGTATAAAAATATAAACGCATCAAACCACAAAATACTCTTTAGTGTTGTGAATTTCACAGTTACTATAACACGGGTATTTATAGCCACAAGGAACAATTGTTAAAAAAAAATGAATCATTTCAGTATTTGCAGAGGAATCATTTCAGTATTTGAAGAGGAATCATTTCAGGCTTTGCAGAAGAATCATTTTAGTTTTTGCAGAAGAATCGTTTGACCATGGTTACAAACCTATCTCCGCATATGGTAACAAAACGCGGGGTTAGTCCGCGTTTTAGTGGTGTAACGCGGGGTTAGTCCGCGTTTTAGTAACAAAACGCGGGGTTAGTCCGCGTTTTAGTGGTGTAACGCGGGGTTAGTCCGCGTTTCAGGCTTTGCAGGGGAATCGTTTGACCATGGCACAAAAAACAAATCATTTCAGGCTTTGCAGAGGAATCGTTTGACCATGCCTTTGAAACTATCATGAACCGATCTTCGCATTGACTATAAGTAGATGCTACGGTGAAGTAGTATTTCACAACTTCATATCTATCCTTTCTACCCTCACTTTCATTTGCAAATATTATCTACATTCTATACATTATCTACATTTTCATTACTTGATGACTGGAGGTTCACGCGGTAGGGGGAAAAGGTCAGCGAATGGGGCTGGCACTTCACGCTCCGTGGACATCGACCAATTAAATGATGGAGCTTCAAAGATTGACTGGAATGCACCAGATACAACGGAGGATTGGGCGCAGTTTGGGTTAACTGCTTACGATGAACCGATAACGCCTCAGGAGTGGGAGCAGTTTAACAATGCCCAAGCCGCATACTACGCTGCTCATGGAGGAATGCCCCCTCCTACGTATCAATCCAACTAGGGGCCAGGTCTAACAATGTCTCAGGTACTGCCTACCAGGTTGAAAAGGTCCTGTGATGAGGCAAATGAAGAGATACGAAATACAGGCAGGACATGGCTACAAAACATGGAACTTCAGAAGGACAAAGAAGCAACTATTGCGGAGCAGAAGGAGCTCCTGGAGAATATGAAGCGCGATGTCAGGGAGAAACAAAAGGAGATTAGAAAGTTAGAAGATGAACTGGTAGACATAAAAGAAAACTACACCGTCATGGAGGAGCATATGAAGGCAAAGGCTGGCTGGGTTACGAAGTGCCGGGAAATCTACCCGTAGTAGGTTTCTCAAAGGGTGGTTGTTGTATGGATGCACTTTAACGTTTAACCTAAGTTTTATTTTATGCATTAATTTTTACTTTATCGATGCTTGAATGTTGTACGGATGCACCATTTCGTTTTCTTTAATTTCAATAAAACGATGCTTTTATGTTTTATCTTTTATTTACACATAATATAATTTCACAATCACGATAAGGTAGATAAAATCAACAATTAACATAATAACAATATCACTTAGCATAGAAGATGAGGTGGTTACAATCAAGGGAAGTCAATGTTAAGGTCAATGCTATCACGCCTTAAAGTTCCATGTGGTTCTAGGTCCGATGACCCTTGAGAGCGAAATCTTTGGCTAGTAGAAGCTCTCCTGGGCACGGTTGAAGGGGCAGGAGTTGGACATTCACCACGAGTATGTCCTACTGCTCCACACCTAGTACACGTTCTCTGTATCGGATCCTCACCACGAGATGGACGTCGATCGTTCTTTCTTGGTCTCCCCGCACGTCTCTTGGTTATTAACGGTGGATAGCATGGCGGAAGGGGGACGTGTGGCAAAACCCATGATTGAGGGGGTCCAACAGGATAGATCAACTCATGATATGTTGACCGGTAAGTACTGGACGTGTAGTAAGATATAGCCAGATCGCTGCAATCTCTACGATTCATTGACCTTGCAGCAGCGATGGCATGGCCGCACGGTAAACCAGAATATTGCCATTGGTTACATTCACAAACACCGTTGACCATATCGACAGTCGCGTGATAACGGATATCCCGAACGTTGAACTTACCATGTCCAATCTGACTTACCCTCCATGTCGCAGACTTTCCCGACCTTCTGCTAATTATCTCCTCCGCCATTGGTGTGAGATGATTACGCATTTCATCTACAAATATGTGTTAATTGTGTTACGATTTATACGGAAGACGAAAAATGCAACAAACATATAAGTTAAAGATTTTAGAGTTTATCAACCTCCCTTTCGTCGTCGAAGTTGGTACCACTCTTGTTGAAAATCTCGGAAGCACTCTATAAGGCCGACAATGGGTAACCTGCATGCAAAACGGGACAGTGCATTCACCGACTCTACACTATTAGAGGTCATTATGTTATACCGTTGTGCAGGGAAATGGGCCCTTGACCACCTCTCTTTACCAGCCTCGTCCATAACTTGTGCTCCACGAGGTACTTCATATCGTAGTGCATTCATGTAGGTCTCGAACTCCCTAATAGTATATGCTTTGCACGTCTTCCAATACGTGGTCTTGTTTGTTGTGATACGTTTGTCCGCGCTTTTCACGTTCATCTCCAAATGTCGACAACATAGGGCGTGAGGGGTGGAGGGGTACACGGCAGAAATTGCCGCGCTTATGGAAGGAGCCCTGTCGGACATAAACACCAACCCTTCCGGGGCTCCGATACATTCCCGCAACATGTTCAGAAACCAACCCCACTCCTCCCCCGTCTCGGACTTTCCTACTCCGAAAGCCAAGGGCACAATGTTGTTATTTCCGTCCATGGCAACCGCCAAGAACATCATACCCAGGTAATGCCCCTTTAAATGGGCAGCGTCTATTACAAGGACAAGACGCAGATTTGTCAAAAACGTCCGGATCTGCAATAAACGTATGTGGTTATTATTTGTAAATGTTAAAATTCATAATATGTAAAGCTACGACGATTTAATATACTTACCGCACATCCAAGTGCAGCGAAACACAATTCGAAACGTCCGTTTGAATCCGTCCTTATTCTGGTGCGTGTACCCGGATTCTTCAGCTCCAAGTTATATAAATACGCAGGGAGTCGTTCGTACGACTCCTCGGGAGTGCCTCTCACCATTAGTAGTGCCTTGCATCGCGCACGCCATCCTTGGTGGTAACCAATGTTTATCTCGTACTGCTGATTTATATCGTTGACGATGTCCTTCGGCCGAAATGACCTGCTAGCGTCAAGAAACTTGTCTTTCAGTATGTGGCCCAAAGTCCTTTTGTTGGCCTGCCGGTGGCTAGCATTTAGTTGTGTCCTCGAACATGTGTGTACGTCGTTCAGCTTTCTAACGACAAACAGCCCTCCTTTAGGGCCCACGGACTTCGCGGACATACTCCATTCACAATTTTGTTGGTCACATACAGCCTTGTATTTGCATTTGTCGGATTTCTTCGCTCTAAACACGAAACCCTCTCGCAAGAACTTCATTCCCAACTGTACGGTCATTTCCTCCTTCGTATGAAATATTTGACCTTCATGTATAGTTGTACTACGATTGTAAGGTGCGGGTTGGTAAGCTGGTATATGGGTCTCCGGGTTAGGAAGAGAAGGGGGCATATCAAAATAATCGTTTAACGCACCAAATGATTTATTGCTAGGGGTATATGTTTCTTCGTCCTCGTCATTATCGGTATCTGATCTGTCCAGATCAGATATACCAGTTGTGAAAACATGTGTTTCGTCATCAGCAACTCCAACAAATCGTCTTTTTGGGTCTTCTGATTCTTCTTCTTCTTCTTCTAGTTGCGTCTCCGGAACAACTTCGGGATAAGATTCGTTAGGACGATATGCATGATCAGAATAAAGTGTGGTGTCGTAGGATGCCTGAAATTGAGAGTCAGGCTCCAGTTGACTACCACCGACATGGATTTCGTCATCATCTTCGTCATCACCTTCGTCATCATCTTCGTCATCGCCCATCGATGGTGCGACATACACAAAAAGTTGTGGAGGTATTTCTGAATCGGCTGCAAGTAGCATAAAACCAAGGATTTCGTCATCGTTGGTTATCTCCATCAGTGAGCCATCTGCACGTCTGAACACCAACTTGCAAGCAGCAGAATCTCCGATTCCACACTTTCCCACGACGTAATCGATAAACGTCTTATACGCAACCATTATTGGAATATATACACCACGCTTTGTGTAGCCAATATAATCCCACCCATTGTTGTTTTGCACCCATTGACCATCGAAACATAATAAGACTCTAGTTTTTTGAACAGATGAACTCATTTTTTCAGTAGTATGAAAAATGAAGCAATTCAAGTGGATGTGATGAACGATTTTGCATCTACTCTTACTAATCTTTATAGGAAATATTGAATGGAGAAAATGAATGTGAACCACATATTCAATGACAATGGTACACTTATTGTATGAGAATCAGACTAAAATGTGGAAAAAAACAGTAAAATCATTCAAAAAATACGTCACAAACAGTTGACCACACATGAAATCATAGGCCTGAAACCCTAATTTTCAAAACCCTAATACGGTTTACACTATTAAACGCGGACCTAACCCTCGTTTTTAACAAAAAAACGCGGCCCAGATACGCGTTTCACAGTGGAAAACGCGGACTAAACGAGGACTGAACGCGGACCAAACGCGCATCGAAGCCAAACGCGTACCAGGTCCGCGTGTAGGGAGAAACGCGGCCAAAACGCGGCTCGAGGCCGCGTGTAACAGTGAACGCGGCCAAAACGCGGACCAGGTCCGCGTGTAACAGTGAAAAACGCGGACCTAGGGGGTATTTTGACAAAAATTACAAGATTTAGGACATATTAGGTACTGATTTTTCAACTTAGGGCATTTTAATTAAATTCCCTATATTTTTTAATAATTAAATGTTATAGCACACTGCACACTAGGTTTTCCTCCACAATAAATGGCCACTGTCATATCCCACAATTGATTTGTTAACTTGTGAAAAACAATCAAACCACGCTTTTTTTATTTATAACCAATGGTTAAGTAATGAAGAAAAAAAATCGTAGGTTACGTTTGGTAAACTAACTGATAACTGATAAGGTAATTGGTAGCTAAATAAGCTAGCTGTTAGTTGATAAGTTAACTTATGAATAAATTATGTTTGATAAAAACTAGCTTATAAGCATGTAAAATGACAAAAAAAAAAAAACATCTTGAAAAAATAGTCAATTGCAAATATATATTTTATGATATAATTCAAATAAATTTCTATAATATAATTAAAATAAATTTCTAATAATATAATATGTCAATTAATATAAAATAGATAGTAAAAATAAATTAAATACTATAATATGTTAATTGAAAGAATCAAAATTGATTAATATATATATATATATATATATATATATATATATATATATATATATATATAAGGACAATTTCATAACTTTTACCAATACGCGGGACGAGTTTATATATGAACTATATGTTCATATGTGAACCAGTGTAATTCACATATGAACCTTTTTTTTAACTGATCCACGTATGAATATTTATGATTCATATATAATTATAAGTAGGTTCATATGCGAATCAGTTGAACTAATTAACAGATTCACATATGAACCAATTAACTGGTTCATATATATGAACATACTGATTCACACACACACACACACACACACACACACACACATATATATATATATATATATATATATATATATATATGGGTTAAATCATGTGAGAACCAAAAAAAAATTGAGAACTGTGAGAACCGATCTAAGCCGTAATTTGGTTTTGATCGTGTGGTTTTAATAAAAGTTGTTTCATTTCTAGTTCATTTCAAAATTGTCATTGCCTTTTAATGATCATGGATTAAAATTAATTAATGGTTTAGATTGGTTTTCACGGTTCTCAATCTATTTTTGATTTTCATTTGATTATCGTTCTATATATATATGGTTTATAGAATTGTTACATTTGTTTTTTGATATCTATATATATTGAATAATAATTAAAAAACTAATGATATAGTTAATAATTTTTATAAATAATTAACAACTATTATTAATATCTATTGTATAATTAAAATTAATTAATAATGTATAACTAAAATTAATTTAATAATTTTTAATTAATATAATTAATGTTTATGAATAATTAATAGTTAATAATCATTTATTATTAATATATATTAATCAGAGTTATAATTGAAAAATATGTTAAATGTTTCTAATAAGATAACTTAGAGCATCTTAAACCTTGGCACAAAATAAAACATCAAAACACCAATTTGGTGGGCCTTAAAAAAAAAAAAAAAAAAAAAAACCTCAAGTTCAACTACATTCTAAAAAAACACCAAATTTATGGACAATACCTTAAAATAACATATTTTATTTACTATTAAACTATTTTTAATAACAATAATTATAATTTGAAAATATATATTATAGTAATAAATAATTAGTAGTTTATTAATTTAATTAAGACTTGTTAACTTAAAAAGGACATATTTTTAAACACACACATATATATATATATATATATATATATATTAATTTAATAAAAAATTAAAAAACAAATAATTAAATATATATATATATGTTACATTATATAAATAAATAGATTTTATATCATTTTTAAATGAATTTTATATTTAAAAATAAAAATAAAATAGAGTTAATTTAATTAAGACTTGTTAACTTAAAAAGCACATATTTTTAAACATATATATATTAATTTAATAAAAAATTAAAAAACAAATAATTAAATATATATATATATATATATATATATATGTTACATTATAGAAATAAATAGATTTTATATCATTATTAAATGAATTTTATATTTAAAAATAAAAATAAAATAGAGTTAGTGGGATGGGTCTTTGTTTTTGCCGTGTGAAAATCTAACCGATATATATGCCATGTTATCCATGTCAAAGTGAAGTGATTGGCTGGCAAAAAAAGTAGAAATATGACAGGATAGTTGGAATTGTTAAAACGACAAATTGGGTAAAATGACGTGTGATTGGAGATGCTTGCGATTAATTAAATGAAAGACGGAAAAAAAAAACAGAATAAATGGAAATTTTGGGAAGAACATCCAATGAGGAAGGAACAACACAACATGTTCTTCATAAATCATAATCACATGTTTTTAAATTAGGTCCCCGTCTTTATTTATCTATGGACCGATCTAATGTAGAGCATATAACATGTGCTACTGTTTCGTTTCTTTTTCATAGTGTAAAAAATTAAAGGGTCGTGAAAATTGTTAACGTATCAATTTGTTGTGTTTCATCACATATATTTTTAAACTATAATAAAGATACAAGCTTTCTTTGTAAAGTTGGTTTCTAAGGCTTTTTTTTCACCCCTGACCCCAAGTTCGAATCTTGTTAGCGTCATTTTCTTAGTTTTTAGCATTCAATTTAAGATTTTTTATGTTTTACAAAAAAAAACTTGTAATAAAAGATTTGAACACGGGATCTGACTTATGAAAAATAATACCCAATAGACCAACGATGCTTTTGTAAAATGACGTATTACTTTATAGTTATCTCTTTCTAAATGGCTTCGATGTGCCTCTTTCCCTGTTCAATTCTTTATTACAAAAATCTTGTTCCCACAACTAGAGGTTTCAATGTTTGTAAGCCATTATGTTCATCAAAGCCTACATCAATGGCCGTCACTGTGGCTGAATCCATTGTTAGACGATCAGCAAACTACGAGCCATCACTATGGTCATTTGATCATCTTCAATCACTATTGAGTAAATACATTGTACGATTACCTTGCATTTCAATCCTTTACATGTTTCATTCATATATTTCTTAATTGTTGATGAATTCTTCTGCTCATATTCAATATATATGCCACAAAAATTAGTTAACAAATAAAATCTTGTTTAATTAAAAGATAACTCTCTCCTCTCTTATCTCTTCTCTTTCCGTAACATACACGTACACACACTTAAATACGCATACAAGGTAAACACACCGTGAACATACTCTAAATATACGATATCTGGTGTAGCTTCTGAACATACTATGAACACCAGCTAAAACAACAAAATTAAATCTAAATTACCACTTGTGAACACCATAGAACGAAATTTTCTTAAGATTGTTTTCATTATGTTCACAATATCTTCATCTTATGTACATATTTAATTGTGAATTTGTGTACGTGTATTTTATAGGAGAAATGAGAGGAGAGGAGAGAGAGAAATATCTATCTATCTATCTATCTATCTATCTATCTATCTATCTAGGGAGAAGTTCATTTGATAAATGATAAATGTATGAATAATAGAAAAGTAATCCTAGCCTTTCATTCGGTCAAGATCGGAGTTGATTGGTCAAATATTGCATCTTTGACTGGTCAACAATTGCGGCTTTGACTGGTCAAAAGTTGCGGCTATTCCAAAAATAGAATGATAGTTTTGTAATTTTTACAAATACACGGGACATGTTCATATATGAACTTGTATGATTCACATATGAACTATATGTTCATATGTGAACCGGTGTAATTCACATATGAACTCTTTTAACTGATTCATATATGAACTAATTAACTATACGTTCATATATGAATCAGTGAACTAATTAACTGATTCATATATGAACCTTTATGATTCTCATATGAACTAATTAACTGATTCAGATATGAACGTATATTTCATACATGAATTACAAAGGTTCATATATGAATCAGTTAAAAGAGTTAATATGTGAATTACCCTGGTTTATATATGAACATATACTTCACATGTGAATCACACAGGTTCATATATGAACTCGTCCCGCGTATTTTACGAAACTTGTTAGGTCTGATTTTATAGTAATCATTGTATTTATAGGTCTTGGTCAAATACTGTGTTTAGTGCTTATCAGTGTTGTATCTGACCAAGGGTATTTAAGTCCATTTGATCTTGGTTTGGTGTAAAAAAACACACACGCATATTGAATACATTTACTACTTTGCGCTTCATACTTTCTCTCTCTACTTTCTCTCTCTAAAGATTTAGATTGCTCTGATACCAATTGAGAGTCCAAGAATCTCTAAATCTTTAGAGAGAGAAAGTATGAAGCGCAAAGTAGTAAATGTATTCAATATGCGTGTGTTTTTTTTTACACCAAACCAAGATCAAAGGGACTTAAATACCCTTGGTCAGATACAACACTGATAAGCACTAAACACAGTATTTGACCAAGACCTATAAATACAATGATTACTATAAAATCAGACCTAACAAAACTACTCCTCTATTTTCTAAAGACCACACAAGGAATTATCCAGTGTTTCACGGTCAAAGCTGCAAATGTTGACCAGATAAAGGATTAGGATCGTTTCTCTATTTCTCATACATTTACCATTTCTCAAATGAACCTAAAGCTATATATATATATATATATATATATATATATATATATATATATATATATATATATAGGGGCATAATCAAATGAGAACTCAGTAATTTGTGATAACTGTGAGATCCAATGTGGGCCAATCATTTTATTATATTAATTTTATTTATTTAATTAATAGATAAGGGTGTATAGGTAATTTGATTAATTATTATTTAAATATTAATTGTTTTCTTTGACGGTTATCAATCTAAGATAGTTTCCTTCATTATCTCAACAAATTGATTTGTGATTATCCATTACTATATATAGCTGATTAGCATCCTGCCTAACTTAAACCCTTTGAATAATGACTCCATTAATTACAACGACGACACCAATGTTAAAGAAGGCTGACTTTGAGAGCATGCATCGTCCTTCTCGAATCATCTTGACCCATTTCCAGATGAACGTGATGATAAATTGGATGGCAGTAGGTATCACAAGAAGTATCATAGTGGTATCACACAAGTTCTTGGGTATTACAATAGTAATGAACGTGATGATAAATTGGATGGCAGTAGGTATCACAAGAAGTATCATAGTGGTATCACACAAGTTCTTGGGTATCACAATAGTAATGAACGTGATGATAAATTGGATGACAGTAGGTATCACAAGAAGTATCATAGTGGTATCACAATAGTAATGAATGTGATAATGAATTGGATGGCAATAGGCATCACACTGGTATCACATAAGTTATTGGGTATCACGGTGATGTATACCGGAATAAGTTTGGTCGGAGTAATGGAGGAGAGAGGAGAGAGAGAGATTTACAAAAAGACTAATTTACCCCTAAATATTATTCATAAATTTATTTATTTTTTAAATTAATACATAATTACCAAAATTAAATTTTTTAATAATACCCATTGATTATTAATAATGTGTGGTTGAGATTGGATCTCACGGTTATCACAAATAATCGAGTTCTCCCTTGAATGACCCCTTATATATATATATATATATATATATATGAGTGAATTACATTAGTGGTCCTTGTGGTTTGTTTAAATTTTGGATTGGGTCCCTAAAACAAACTATCTACATTGATGGTCCCTAGTTTTTCAATTTCATAACACTCAAGATCCCTAGAGTTAACACCATCAATTAGCATTTGTTATGAGAGACTAATCAATCTTTTGACAAACTATAGAGACCAAAAGTATAATCGGCTCTAAAATTTATTGTGATTTACGTGTTTTTATTCTTTTTATTAAAAAATATTTTGTATATCCCGTCATAAATCAAATTTCTTAAATTAAAGTAGATATTAAATAAAAAACTTTATGTTTATATCAAAAAACTATTAAATTGACAAAATGAATTTCGCGTTAGAAATTTCACGTATCTTTTGAGTTGGATATTGAAATATGGAAACAAAGTATTCGAAGTTAAGTATGGTTTTTTTTTTTTGAAAGGCAAACTTTATATAACCACAAAATATAGTCAACTTACAACCAAATTGCCATGACCATCAATCACCCTTCCTGCAGGTGCAGGTCACGAAACATATCTGAGAAAAAACCTTGATAATATCAAGGAAATCAATACACAATACCAATAGGGATGATTTATACGACACCCAATAACGACATCAAAGCATGTCGGGTCAAGTTTGCGAGAGACAAACTCTCAAACCCCTTCAACGATTGCTACCCGACTTCACTGCTCGCTGTCATACTCCTTTCTAGCTCCCTCGTGCCAGATTATAGTAGAGTATCTGGAGCCGTGAACCACCTTGATCCGTCGACCGAAATCTTGTTGTTGCGACTTTTTATCCACTCCAAAATGATCAATTGTATCTCGTACAATTGATCCACAATTTTCCTTTTTATCGTCCCTAAAAACTACCCTATTTATATGTGCTCCCAGATAAGATACAAGGCTGCCCAAATCACCCCATTCCAAAGCGATTTGGTCGAATTATTATTAACCGAAATCGCTCCGTCTTGGAGAATTTCTCTAATCGATGTCACCGCTTCCATATTTTTGTTCCACCATCTTCCAATTAAAGTCCAAAAATGTTTTACCTCCGGGCAAGATACTAAAGCATGATCAATCGTTTCGACCGATTCACCACATCTAGGACACAATATCGTATGCAACTCTATCCCCATTCTATCTAAAACCGAACGACATCGGATTCTTCCCCTCGTAACTCTCCAAATAAAAACACATACCTTTTTTGGGATGATTTTCAACCATTTTGTTGGTACCTCCATATCGTTGAGATTCGATCATCCCTCTTCCATAGTCTCTCTTAATTTATTAACCGTGAAGCTTTTTGACTCATCTAATGACCACTCCATTTTATCTTCTCGACCTCTTACTGGATGGTTGTCTTCTAGTCTTCAGATGAGATTTTCCAGCTCACCGATTTCCCTTCCCCTTGGTGGTCTTCTCCATTTCCATTCCCACCTCCATGACTCTTCCGACCACGTTCCTCTATCCGCGACCTTTGCGTCTTTATCCATTTCCAGACAGTAGATTCTTCCGAACTCTTCTTTTAGTGTCCTTGATCCCGTCCATAACTCTTTCCAAAAGCTTGTATTCTTTCCGTCTCCAACTTTCTTCCGAAACGAGCTTGAGAATGGAACTCCCATGTTGTCCACTTCCACACCTATTCGAGCTATATTGCTCCAAACCGTACCTGCACCAACACCAATAATATCGTTATCAAACAGCCCCCCCCCAAACCCTGTATATACTTTCAATGATTTTTTTACCTAAAATGCCTTTTTTCGACTCGAAAACGCCACCACCATTTTCCCAAAAGAGCCCAATTGGCCGATTTCAAGCTACCTATATTTATACCTCCATTTTTTAAGCTCCGCATCGAATTTTCCCACCTTACCCACACTATACCTTTCTTTTCACTCTCTCCACCACCACCACCCCAAAAGAATCTACATCTCATTTTTTCTAGCTCTTTTATCACTCCACTCGAGGCTCGATACAAGGAGAAGAAATACAAGGGAAGACTTCCCAATACCGACTTAACCAACGTCAACCGACCCCCAAACGAGAGCACTTTGGATTTCCATGAAGCTAACCTTTTTTTTACTTTATCCATTGTCGGTTCCCAATGACCCACCCGTCTCATTGAGACTCCTACGGAAGACCCAAATATGTAACCGGAAACTTGCCCGTGCCGCATCCTACACATCTTGCCCAAATTTGAACTTCTTCTTCCGAAACACCTAAACCATAATTTTTACTTTTGCTAACATTGATTTTTAACCCCGACATCAAGTGTAAACATTTAAAGATTTTAAGGAGGTTTTTAAGGTTGATAAGGCTCCACTTACCAAAAAAAATGGCATCGTCCGCGTATTGAAGATGCGAGATTGAGATGTTATTGTCCCCCACTTTGATGCTTTCAAATAAACCTTTATTTACCGCTTCTTCCATTAACAAGTGTAAACTTTCGACCACAATGAGGAAGAGGAACGGGGCTAAACGATCACCTTGCCGCAAGCCTTTGCTCATTTTGAATTCCTTTGTTGGACTACCATTGACTAGGATTGACATTGAAGCGGAATTGAGACAAGCCTTTATCCACATAATCCATTTATCTCCAAATCCCATTTTTTGCATACTATCGAACAAGAAATCCCACTCCACACTATCATATGCTTTTTCGAAATCTACCTTAAAAAACATCCCTTTTTTTTCTTCTTTCGCATAAAATCGATCACCTCGTTGGAAATGAGGATCCCGTCAAGGATGGATCGACCTTTCACGAAAGCGCTTTGAGTATCACTAATTACCTTAGTCATCACGGTCTTTATTCTTTCCGCTAAAACCTTTGCTATTATCTTATAAAAAATACCAATTAGGCTAATTGGCCTGAATTCTCCTAAGTTAGTTGGGTTTGCAACTTTGGGAATTAAAGTAAGAAAGGAAGAGTTACATCCCCGACTAATCACTCCTTTATCTCCAAACCATCTTAACGCCCCCATGAGGTCCACCTTAACCGTATCCCAAAATCTTTTTATAAAACCGAAAGTGAAACCATCCAGCCCCGACGCTTTATTATTTCCGCAACTTTTGATCGCTTCCAAGACTTCCTCTTCTTCGAACGAGCGTTCCAAAGAGTCGGAGTCTTCTTTTGACAATATTTTAAATTTTCCAGCATGAAAATAAGGACCCCACGAACTTGATGACGTGAATTTATCTTTGAAAAATTCAAACGCATATTCCTTGATTTTACCCGGCTCATCCGTCCACCTCGAATTTGTATACAATCCTCTAATCGAGTTCTTCCTCTCTCTATATCTGATCGCTGTATGAAAAAGTTTGGAATTTTCATCCCCTTCCGATATCCACTTAACTTTTGCTCTTTGTCTCGCCATACCACATTTCTTTTCTTCCAATTCTAACCACTTTTTCCGGGCATGCAACCATCTTTCTCTATTTGCTTCTTCCCAACCTAATTGTTCCGCCTCTATTTCACACTTCAACACCTCCTCTTTCCAATCCCCCAACTCTTTTTCTAAGCCCCCAAACTTTGCTTTTCCCCATATTCTAATAGCCTCTTTAACTTTCTTTAGCTTATCCCTAAACACGCAATCCGGTCGATTCAAAGAAATATTTATTCCCCATGTACCTCTCACTAACTCTTCTAACCCTTCCTCTTTTAGCCACGAGTCAAAGAATTTGAATGGTTTCGGTCCAAAATTATTTTTGTCTTCGTAAAGCATGATAGGGGCATGATCAGACCACCTTCTCTCCAGAACTTTTACCCCCAAATTGCTCCATACACCCCCAAAATCACTCGTCACAAGGAAACGGTCTAATTTACTGAATTTCAACCCGTCGTCGCTTATCCTCGTAAACTTTTTTCCAAACATCGGAATTTCAATCAAATTACTTCTATTAATGAAGTCGTTGAATTCTTTTACCCCCCTGAAGTTCGTGTTAGAATTTAGCCTCTCATGGGACCCCGGACCTCGTTAAAATCTCCGAATAAACACCACTTCACCTCATCCCTTTCTACAATTTTTTCCAATCTACCCCATAATTCCATTCTATCTTTAAGTTCATTCGGACCGTATACATTTATAAATCCCACCTTACCTTCTTCTCCCACCCAAGAGCCTACCACCGCCAAGAAAGACGAATCTTCAATAACGTACCTACAATCAAACATCTTCTTATCCCACATCGTAACAATTCCTCTCGAATTACCGTTTGCGTCAACCTTGGCAAAGTCTACATCATCTCCTCCCCAAATCCCTCTAATTTGAACTTGATCCCAGTTTTTAATTTTCGTTTATTGGGTTCCCAATAGGCTTGGTTTTACTGTTTTACAAATTTCTTTTATCCAAGATTTTTTCCCAAACGATCTTAATCCCCTCATATTTACTGATATACAATTCATTCTAAATTTTCATAAAATCGACACTTACCCGATTTGAAAGCTCCATCTGACTTTGAGGCTTCACTCCCATTTTTCCAGACCACTCCAATCGCTTGCTCGAATTGCTCCACACCTTCTGATTCCTCTTTGCAATTCAATTCATTCGATACCGATACAAGTGCAGCCGCTGCCGCAGTCTCCTGTCCTGCTTTCTTCTTCAACGATTTCTCTCTTGTACCCAATCTTGGCCCTCTCCTATGACCCATCTTTTTATTATTTTGTCTAGCCAACTGTTTTAACATGTGAAAACTTACCTTACCTCGCCCAAAAATGGACGAATCAAACCTTTTCCCTTTCGATTTCTCCCCGAGATCCTTCTGTTTTTTTGAATTTTCTTCCGGTCGCTGATCAGACCTATTATCTCCAACTTGTCTTGATCTTGCCATTTAGATTTACCTGATTCTTGGGCCCTTCTAAATCTGCTGAAAGACCCAATGTTTCTTCCTCTAGCCCACCACCACAAGCCCCCATTTGGGCCGAATTTTCACTCCCACCTATTTTTTTCTCCAAACCCACCCAAAGATTCGTTTGACCCAGTCTGAAGTACCTCCTTGGGATAATTAATATTTCTATTTATTTCTAATTCCTCCTTCCTAAATGAATCAGCCTCCTCACCCGATTTTTTGGGAGTCTTCCCAACATAATTATGTCTTGAAAACTCCTCCCTTAATCTTTTTGTTGTCCTTTCGGCTTCCACCATTCCCCCACCCTTCTCACCGTCAACAACAATTTTCCGGCTAATACCGCCGACGACATCTTCTGTATCTTCCTTGTTCTTGCAACCCACCGAGCCTTCTCCTTCGCCTGTATCACCTATCCACGTTTCTTCTACTCCCCATTCTTCATCTGACATCCTACCTTCTTCCGACCATTGAGACAGACAAGATAACCCATCTTCCTCCCCTCCGCTACATGACCAAATACCCTCCTCCCTTTCCCATTCGATTTCATCCATTAAACTGGATTCCTCTTCTATGATCATAATTCGATAGTAAAAGTCCCCTATTTTTATGCACTTTAGACTGTTTATCATCGATAAAATATGAGTACTTACCAAAACCTTGCCCCACGCTAGATTATTGGTCTCTTCCAAATCACAACCCATTGTTTTTAATACTTTTCCCCATTTACCCGCAATTGCCGTAAAGATTTATCTTTTCCACCCGTGGAGTGGAACTCCTATGATTTTGATCCACACTAATCTTTCCGAGTTACGGTACCCTTCTGACCACTTACGAAGATCGTTAATCCAGAAATGTATCCCGTGCACCTTGTTATTTAATACTTTTTTTAACGCATCCTCCCCTCCAAATCTAAGTAAAATCTGGCTTCCCCCCAAATATTTTATATCTTTAACCCCAATGTTTTCTTCTTCTTTACACAGATGACGAATAGCCCCTATGTTATCAGTCGATTTTATACTCCCTACTAAACACCATTTCAAGAATTCCTTTGCTTTCTTATCCACCGACCACCTTCCGATAACTTCTTCTACCTCCTCCTTTACCACCGGGATTTTTTCTTCTTTATTATCAACATTGCCCTTCAACACATCTGCGAAAGACTTTCTTCCCACACCTTCGGACTCCCTAATGTGCGAAGAAAATCTAACCTCTCCTTGTTGCATCTCCTTCTTACTCTCGAAGTTTTTTCCGCTACCGTATTTGTCACCGTCCCTACCTCTTTCTGACAAGAACACACGGAGTTTAAAGGATCCTATCCAGATATTATTAAGTTTCTTTACCAGCTCTTGAATAACTCCTTTTTCTCTATATCGCACGAATCCGAACCTCTTTCCATTCCGTGTCCGTTTCCTTGCCATATACACATCTGATAAAGCGCCATACCTTTTGAAGATTTTCCATAGCTCCCCCACTTCCAGCTTTTCCGGGAAGATGAAAAACAGGAAGGAGATCTCCCTTGGAAGTTTTCTGACGTTGACCTCGCCGTATCGATCGTCTCCGTTGTACCTGTTCACAAGGGCGGAGCCAGGATTTTCGATTAGGGTGGTCCTCTTAAACACAATTAGCAACAAAATAAGTTGTGTCAATTTGGGTTTATCAAATGCTAAAAAACAGTTGCTCAAATTAAAACATGTCATGAAAATAAGAAACTATGTGCTAGTTTCACCAAAACAAAATGCTTTAATTTCAATGGACAAAAAAATATACACCACCCTCTAAGATACCTCTACCGAACCGCATACAGACATCATTGAAAAATAAATCAGCACATACATCCTATTGATGAAGAAGCGGTGTCGGGTTTAAACTCCAGGTTACACCAACACATTTATCGTTGAAACAAATCAATAGGGAAAGTTTTATAAAACATGATTGTAGATGAATTATAATTTTTAAAGACTATAACATAAAAGATATTTTAAACAATTAAAGATAGAGGACCCAAAAAAAACCTAATATGCAAGTGGTTATTACCAAAAAGAAAAGAGATTTACATTCCATTTTATGATCATATACATAGGCCAAAAGCAATATAAAAATGCATGGCAGAAGCATAATCTCGCAAAACCTTCCCCCAATGCAAAACAAAAATTTTTTACAAAATGTGAGGGTGTTCCAGGGATGCCCCTGGGCCAAGGCTGGCTCCGCCAGTGCCTGTTCAACCATGCATGAGCCCCCTCTCCTCTCCCTACACTCCCCCTCACCCCTTCACTCTTTCTCTCTCAACCTCTCTCTCTCCCATTCGATTTCATCCATTAAACTAGAATGTGAGATAATTACATATTCCAATTTGTTCGTTAAGATAAATAACTTTTTGTTTACAAAAAAATAATCACGTTCTAAAAGTTAAAATGTTAAGAAATTATTGAATTGAATTATCAAAATACAATTGTGAATAAACTACAAGAATTAAATTGATATAATAATCAAAATACTATTAAAAACATAATAATTTGAAATATGCATATGGTTTTTGGGAAAAAAAAAAGAAAAAAAAAATGTTAATATATGGCAACTTTCTATATTTTTGGACAATAAATGTTTTCTTTATAGTTGTTCATATATATAGTTACCCATTATTCTTGTACGATTTGGCAATAGTTTTTCTTAATTGTTTGAATAATTAATGTTTTTTTAATCTTAATATATAATTTGTATTTTTATTTTGTTGTTATTTTAATTATTTGTAGTTTGACTATATATTAATAATCTCACGTTAACCGTACTTAATTTTTAATATTTTGCTTGCATCTTTCAATGGCCAACCAAAAAGATATGTGAATTTATCTTGATTTTCTTTGTTTTTCTGAACTTGAGATTTTTATAATGTAAAAATCATTTCGTCAATTTAATAGTTTTTAAATAAATATTTTTTTATTTAATATGTGTACTTTAATTTAAAAATTTTGATTTGTGATTGGACAGATAAAATATTTTTTATATAAAAAAGTAGGGGTGCTCACGGGTTGGGTTGATCGGGTTGAAGACTTTTTAACAACTCAACCCAATATAGGCGGTTTAAAAATTTTACAACCCAACCCAATCAAAAGTACAACCCAACCCAACCCAAACCGTTCGGGTTGGTCGGGTTGTGTTTAAACAAGATGAAATCAAATTTAGAAATATAAACATAAAGGAAACATTTTTTTGAAATACAACCGAATGACCGATAATTCATGAGAGTATGTAAGTTCATCAAAAATATTACGATATTACATATAAAAATGTCTAAACCAAATGATAATATGTCAATCAACAACAATCGTTTTAGACGTCTCCAACCCCGATGCTATCTTTCTTGGCCTTGAGGTTGGTCGTGCCATCATCAACCATTTGGTACAAAGTTGGTCGTGCCATCATCAACCATTTGGTACAACTTATCCATACTTCTTAAATCTTAAATATATCACATTTAGTTAATTTTTTAGTTTGCACACACACACACACACACACACACACACACACATATATATATATATATATATATATATATATTTTTGTGTGTATGTTTACATTTATTAAACATATATACAAAGTAGTTATATAGAGATGAATAATAGATTGAAAATATATGTAAATGAAGAGGGTATGCAATAGTGTAATTGTCTAATTTACATATTAATAGGGAATTAATAATCATATTAAATCCACAAAATAAAAGGATCGGGTTCATCGGGTTGGGTTGGGTTCAAATAAAAGTAACTCGATATCAACCCAATACCTACGGTTTGAAGATTTTACAACTCGATTAGACATCGAGTTGCTTCGGTTTGAGTTATTTCGCGTTGGATTGATCGGGTTGGTCGTGTTTTTGAGCACCCCTATAAAAAAGAGACATGAATCACATTAAATTTTAGAGCAAATTATATTTTCGGTCCCTATAATTTGCCGAAAAACTGATTAGGGTCTTATAATTATTTTTAACTAACGATGTTAACTCCAGCAACCTTGAGTGTTATGAAATTGAAAAGTTAGGGACCATTAATGTAAATAATTTGTTTTGTGGACCAAATCCTAAATTTGAGCAAACGACAAGGACCACCAATGTAATTAACTCTATATTTATTGAATTTGAAGGAAAAATTCCTCACTTATCTCATTAATTATAATGACTAAGGCCCTTTACCAAACATTTACTCCGGTAAACACTTATCAATTCACATTACCTTACGAGATGTAAATAGCACTTATCAAGAATTTTACCAGCTAAGAGCGGAGGCAAGGACCGAGAGTCTTACCTGGTAAGTGAGGGTCATCGTCGCTTACCACAGTTAGAGCATACCGGGTAAATTGTTGAATGGATACTGTTATTGTGGACTAAAATATTACCCGGTAAGTAAGTGATAGTGTTGAATTTTACCGGTAAGCACTTACTCAGGTAAGCATTTTGGTAAATGGTTAGTAAGTCTCTCTCTCTCTCTCTCTATATATATATATATATATATATAACATAATTACATATGTAGGGAGAAGATTACGAAGCAAGAGCAGATAGTTTAAAGGAAGCAGTGAAGACAATGATCATACAGAAAGTAATGGGAAATCCATTGAAGAGGCTTGAGTTGGTTGACAATTTGCAGAGACTCGGAATATCATATCATTTTGAGGAAGAAATAAATCAAGTCTTGGAGATGATTTACGATGATTACTTCAAAACTCAGGACCAGTGGAATAGAATGGATATGAACCTTAAAGCCCTTGGCTTTCGACTACTCAGACAACATGGTTATCATGTTCCTCAGGTACATACAATTATAGTTGATCATTAAGGATTCTTTTATCTCATGCATGTTTTATACCCATCTAGATATTTAAAGATTACATTCGAAAGAAGGGAATAAGTTTCATAAAAAAACAACCTTTATAGGGTTAAAGTGTAATTTCCAATATATATATATATATATATATGGGCAAATTGCATGAAAATGTAACATATTTTAGTTTGATTTCTGTTTTAGGTAACGTACTTTTAAAACTTCTATTTTGGTACCTGAGATGTGAAATCTCAAACTTTTAAGTACCTAGTTACATATAAATGCTTACTAGGATTAAGTTTTTTTTGAAATGACATTATTTATTTATTTTTCTAACGCCAACTAAGAATATAAATTCCATGTCATCATTTTTTAAAATGTAAAATTTCTATTTTTTTAATTAAGAAGAAAATTTCATATAAAAAATTTAATTCTAAAAACTTATCACAATTTTTTTATAAACTAAGAAAATCAAATTAACGTAATTTTTTTTAAATCAATAAAATTTGTAGTTTTTTTCTTTATTAAAAAAATGACCATAAAATTTATAAAACTATTTAGATGATTGTAATTCTTGTAATATTTTTGTTTTATGGTATTTTTTAATAAAGAATTATAAGAATTACAATCACCTAAATAGTTTTACAAATTTTATGGTCATTTTTTTAATAAAGAAAAAGAATTACAAATTTTATTGCTTTAAAAAAATTATGTTAATTTGATTTTCTTGGTTTTTAAGAAAATTGTGATAAGTTTAAGATTTAAAAAAATATATATGAAATTTTCTTCTTAATTAAAAAAAAATATTTTATATTTTAAAAAATGATGACATGAAATTGATATTTTTAGTTGGCGTTAGAAAAATAAATAAATAATGTCATGCCAAAAAAAACCTAATCCTAGTAAGCATTTATATGTAACTAGGTACTTAAAAGTTTTAGATTTCACATCTCAGGTACCAAAATAGAAGTTTTGAAAGTACGTTACCTAAAACAGGAATCATACTAAAGTACGTTATCTTTTCATGCAAACGTTATATATATATATATATATATATATATATATATATATATATATATGGGTGAGTTCAAATGAAAACTCAATTTTCATTATGCACATGAGGACAAATCTTAACCATTGATCAAAACTTAGAAAACTAATCAATGGTTAATATATAATAAGGTTAATTGGGAAGTGATTAAGAACAAAACTGTAATTTTGAATCAACGCCTACCATATTTGACTTTTTATTTTTATTTTTATTTTTAATTAAAAAAAATTACCTCCTTAAACTTTAAAATAATTTATCTTAAAAATTACTAATATTTTAATCAAACAAATTACATCAAAAAACGAGAATTTCGTGCTCTTCGATATGATATCCATCTCGATATAGTTTTTTTTTTCTTCGTTTTAATCGTTTTTTACGTGAAATTCTATATACGTGTTATATTCATTATGAATATGCATGCACGTCTTCGGGTGTCCACATTCAGTATGAATAACAAAGGTGAACGTTCATTCACTATTCATGATGAATAATACCGTATGCAGGATGAATAATACAATATTCAGATTTTTTTTCGTTTTAACCGTTTTTACGTGAAATTATATATATGTGTTATATTCATTATGAATATGCATGCACGTCCTCGGGTGTCCACATTCAGTATGAATAACAAAGGTGAATGTTCATTCAGTATTCATGATGAATAATACAATATTCAGGATGAATAAGGTGAACGTTCATTCAGTATTCATGATGAATAATACAGTATTCAGGATGAATAATACAATATTCATGATGAATAATACACGAATCCATGATTCATGTATTATTTATCATGAATCGTGTATTATTCATCTTGAATAATACATTATTTATGATAAATAATATATGAATGACCCCTGAAAGTGTAGACACATGGTGCACTCTCTTTTGTTTCCCAATTCACAACCGAAATTTGGTTTAATTCATTATGAATATGTATGTACATCCCTGGATGTCCCACATTCAGTATAAATAACAAATGTGAACGTTCATTCATTATTCATGATGAATAATATAGTATTCAGGATGAATTACACAATATTCATGACGAATAATACACGAATTCATGAATCGTGAATTATTCACCCTGAATGTTGTATTATTCATCCTGAATGATACATTATTCATGATTAATAACACATGAATGACCTGTGAAGATGTGGAGACGTGACGCGCTCTCTTTTGTTCCCCGATTCACAACCGAATTACTCGATAGGTTCTCGATTCATCTTAATGGGTGTTGGGTTATGGTGCTGAAGAAACGTGATGTCTTACGACGTTGAAGAAAGTGTTGAAAAAGGTGATGTCGAGTTACATACTTACGGTGTCGAGACGTTGTACAAACTTGAACGTACATAAATATTCATAATGAATAAAACACATATATAACATTTCACGTAAAAAACGGTTAAAACGACAAAAAAAACTATATCGAGGTGGATGTCATATCGAAAAGCACGAAATTCTCGTTTTTTTGATGTAATTTGTTTGATTAAAATATTAGTAATTTTTAAGATAATTTATTTTAACCTTTAATTGGGTAAAATGTTTTTAATTAAAAAAGAAAATAAAAAGTCAAATATGGTAGACGTATGTTTAAATTTTCTTCCATTTTTACCCCTAAGCATTTTAAAATTAAAATCTCTATTTAATATGAGTTGTTGGATCAAAAGAGATCGAGTGAGTGAGATTTGTCCTCACGTGCACAATGAAAAATGAGTTTTCATTTGAACTTCTCTCTCTCTCTCTCTCTCTCTCTCTCTCTCTCTATATATATATATATATATATATATATATATATATATATATATATATATATAGGGCCAGGTTCAGGAAAAAAAACTCTAAATAAATGGAAAACCGAAAAACCATAAAAAAAACGAATGAAAAAGTATATGAATATGGATGTCAAATTGACAAGAAAAATATGATCGTTTATTTGGTATAATTTATTTCGCTCGAATTTTGTTCATTTTTCGTATTTTTTCGAATAAAAAATAGGGGGTGGAGGTTTTTTTAATTTAAAAAATATTGTTGTAAGCGTCTGTTAAATCATATCCATCAGATCATCTAATCTAACGGTAGGGGTGTGCAGAAAGTCAACCGATCCAATAGGAACCGATCGACCATAATTGGATATCCAATTGTAATTGGATCGGATCGGATTGAAAATCTCAACATCCAATTTGGATCGGTCGGTTCTTGGATGGCAGTCCAGAACCGATCAAAACCGACCGAACCGATCAAAACCGACCGAACCGAACTGACCAACATCCTATTACCCATCCAATTAACCATCCGATTACCATCCAGTTTTCCATCCAACTATCATCCAATTATTTTTTTTGCAATTTGCTTAAATCTAAATTTGTTTTGTGTTGGTTTTTGAATTCTTAGTCTCGCTTGTGTTAGTTTTAACACAAATTAAAAGTGATTAATCAATTTGTTTCATTGTTAAAAAATTGCATTAGATTAAAATATTGGATGGATCCGATCTGATCATCCATTGGATGTCGGATGGATCCGATTCGATCCAATGGATATCCGATAAGAATATCCAATGGATATCCAATAAGAAAATCCAATAGATAGAACCGAACCGATCCAATCATCCATTGGATTGGAAAAATCCAACATCCAATGGATGATTGGATCGGTTCGGTTCCCCTCACATCCATTGGATGTCAACCGATGAACACCCTTATCTAACGATTGATAAGATGTTTTTAAGCTTTTCATTTAGTTGAGGTTTTTCCTTGAACCTCCGTCTATATATATATATATATATATAGTGGAAGGATATTTTGCAACCCTTAAAAAGGTTGCAACCCTTGCAACTCACATCTTAACCGTTGGATTTATGAAAAACGGTTATTTTGTTTTTATTTTTTTGATTTTTTTAATTGAAAATATTGGACCCACATGTATTGTAACCGTCGATCATTAATCCAACGGTTAAGAAGTGGGATGCATGGGTTGTAAGATTTTCATGGGTTGCAAATTAAACTACCCCTATATATATATATATATACTTAATTATTTGACAACTTTAGAAATTGTGAGACATGTGAGACTCGTTCTAATCCACATTTAACATAATTAATAATTAATGTTATTTAATATAAGTAAACACTAAAGGGTAATTTAGGGATTTGCATTGTTGACAAATAAATTTTTTTTAATTAATAAAATGGTTGGTGTCAAAGAATTGGGTGGTGGTTGAATGTGTTGGGAATGAATGTGTAAGTGTGCACATTGTGTTCACTAAAAATTGTGGTGGTGGTGATTGAACGTGTTGGAAATGTGAGGAGAGAGAGAGAAAGGAGTAGAGAGGGGATTTATAAATACTCATTATTTAATTTTTTATATCAAAATTAATTACTAAATTTAATAATTATTTAATTTATTATGATTTTGTGGTTTATATTGGATCTCATAAACTGCAAGAATTTCAAAAGAATGTCCCTATATAAATATATCAAAACACATATATTAATACTTTTGTTTATTTGATTGATATATATAGAGATATTTGTCGACTTTAAGCACAAGACTGAAAATGTTAAAGGGGATGACATTGATATTGATGTGGTGGGCATGCTGAACTTGTACGAGGCTTCTTATCATTCATTTGAAGATGAAAGCATCTTGGATGATATTAGAGACTTGACAACCAAATTTCTAAAAGAAAGTGTAGATTATAATAAGATTGATAAAAGTAGTAGTTTATGGTCATTAGTAAGTCATGCTTTGGAGCTTCCACTGCATTGGAGAGTGCCAAGGGTAGAGGCCAAGTGGTTCATCGAAATGTGCAAGAAAACAAGTATGATTAATCCCACTTTGATGGAGCTTGCAATTTTGGATTTTAACATGGTCCAGGCTATCCACCTTCAAGATCTAAAATACTCATCAAGGTACGTATCATTTCTTTCTTAATTAATTAATTACGAGTTAATTAGTCACTCATTCATTCATTTTATACATGAATAATTATATATATGGAGAGAGAGAGAGAAACAGAGGATGGATCAAATGCAAACTATCATATTTTTATAAACTTTACAAATTATTATCCATCCATCAAAATAAGTTTTTCCTTTTTGTCATTTTTTTAATATTAAAGGAATGTATTGTCTTTCTCCCAGTTTGATTTATTTATGGTGATTATCTTGTAATTATTCCACCGTTTTTATGGAATATTAATTATGTTTTTTGGTAACCATTTAATATATGATTTAGTATTTTTTTAATCTTAAATTCGTCAAATTTTAATCCTTTTTAGTATTTTTTTTAATCTCAATTTCGTCAATTTTTTTTATCCTTATCTCAATTATGGAAATATTTTTTGCTTTTTCTCAAAATTTTAGTCGTTTGAAATCATTTGTTTTTTAGTTTTTTTTTCAAAAATTCGTCAATATTAAACGAAACCACTGAAACCATGAAATTATGGGTTTTTTATTCCTGAAACCATGAAATCATGATTTTTTTGTCATTCACGATACCATAAAACCATGAAATCTTCCACCATGAATCATGACTTTTTTTTATTAACAAAAACCATGAAATCATGAGTTTTTTCATTCACGAAACCATAAAATCATGAAACACGAGAATATAAAACATTTATATGAAACATGAAACCGAAAAAAATGAAACACACACATACGAAACATGTATCATGACCCCGATTTTTTTTTGTTGGAAAAATATGAATAAAAAATAAATATTTAAATTGTTACCAAAAATGAAAACTAGTATTCAATTTTTTTTTTTGACTATTTTACCCTTTTCAATTCTTTTTTAAGCAGGATATATATTAATTGTTTTCTTTTCTTAACATACATAACTCATACTCGTTTTCAACCATTGATCAATGCAATCAAGGGTCGAGATGGGTTTGCAAAGTTTGTAGTAGTGATATGATTTGCAAATGAAACCACATATCTCTCTCTCTCTCTCTCTCTCTCTCTCTCTATATATGTATGCGTGTGTGTGTGTATATAACAATCATTTGTTAACCAAGTAAATTAAATAGTATTAACTTTGTTAACTAATATTAGCCAATCAGATTCTTGCATCCATTCATGTTACACGGTTAATTAATTAAGTGATTAAGGAAATTATTGTATTTTTTTTTTCGTTTAGGCAGTTACATTATTCATAATCTAATTCCTATTTTCATACATTTTAAATATAAATTATTTTACGAGGTTATAAATTATTCATAATCTAATCCTTATTTTCATGCATTTTATGGACATATTTTAGTTATGCACATATTTCATTTGTGAACATGATCAATATCCATATCAACATATTTTATCTGTGAAGACGTATTGATATCCATACCTCAATGTTCATCGGTATCTAGTTCGAAAATAATTGTTTCGATCACGATTTCATCTAATGAACAAATATTGGCAAGAAATTCGAATAAGATATGTTTTCATCGTGTTTTCTAAATAGGTGGAGAGATTACTGGGATGCAGAGAGATTAAAAGGATAATGGACAATTTCTTAAATCGATGTGACGCAACGTAGGTTTGCGGAATGATCGATAAACGTCTAAACCCTTTTCGATAACGAGATTACAAAACGTAAAACTCGAAAACTAAGAGAAAACTTTTAAAAGAAGAATTTTTATTAATTGATAACTTCCTAAAACAATAAAAACGATAAAACCCTATTTATAACCTAAACTAGAGAAAAGATAAATACCGAAATTAAATTAAAACTAAAGATAATTAAAAAATATAGCTAATCATGAAAGATAAAACAAAAGACTTGTAAATGGATAATGAATGCATGTTCACATGAGGATATTTGAGGAATCAGATGTTTGGAAGGAAACTGTGAACCGCTTTTCTGAGACCAACAGTGTCGAACGTGAGTTTAATGTGGGTTAGTCCACATGCAACTCACTTTGATTTCTGTGGTGAGTTTGATGTGGGTTAGACCACATGTAATGAACATCAAACTCGCTTCCGCCGCTGTTTGCAATTCTCAATTTGTTACTTTTTCGATGCCAAATTCCAAGCCTCTTTTGAGCTCGTTTTTCTCTTCGATCCTCTTTTCCTCTTTTCCAGTTACTTTTGAAAATCCTTATTAACTGTCGAATTCTACATGTATCAGTCACCCTCACTTGAAAAGAATTTGTCCTTGAGTTCACTTGAAGAATATCTTCATCCGACTCGTAGATCATTCGTTTATTCCGAACGCTTTGATTAACAACTTGGCTTCCAAAATTCGAAAAATATGACCACTCTTCAAATCCCAACGGAGGTTGTCACGATTTCTTCCATACGAGCAATATTTTATCAAACTCGAAAGGGTAAGAGATTAGAGCAACTTTACCGGGTATTGGTTCGATTTGATCTAGAGCTTTGGGTGCGGTAATAATGGAAGTGTCACCTTCGGAATCACCGTTCTTGACTTCTAGCGACAACGGTTTCGTTGGCTCAAGAATTATCTTGTTTTCGGTTTCTTTGACGGTTAACCCAAAATCTGTTGCCGACTTTTTAGGATCGGTACAAGTCTTGCTGTGATTCTATTTCGATGGTAACGACTTCATCTTCAACCTTGTCCGGCAAGGCTTCGTCTTGTTCCGATGGCTTCTCCGGAATGGGTGGTTGTTTGACCAGCGAAGTAACCGAACCCATAGTACTGTTATTGTTGTTGCTTTTCTTGTCGGTGCTTTCATCGAAGCTATTAACCGGTGTCATGGCGATCTTTCGGTCGTCCCAACGGAATAGTACGAGGTTGTCTAGGCGCACATAAGTGACGTTATTATCGAATTGCCAAGGTCGGCCAAATAGGATATGGCATGCATCCATATCGAGAACATCACATATAACTTCTTTTTGATAATACTTTCCGATTGATATGGGTACCTGACAAGTTTGCGTGACTCTAGCTTGAAAACCGTTCTTGATCCACCCAAGAGAATAAGGACATTCATGGGGTTAAGTGGGTAGATTAAAGTAATCGACCAATTTTTGAGATACTAGATTTTCGCAACTCCCGTTATCAATGATGAGGTTACATACCTTTTTGTGAACGGAGCAATGCGATCGAAAAAGATTTTCGTGTTGACTTTCTTCCTTTGACGAAAAGGAGTATTCTTTGGAGCACGATATTGATATTTTCTTGGCGGTCTTCTTCCTCATCCTCTTCGGATTCAGAACTCGAGAGATCGACCCGATTACGGTTGCCATTGCATGGCGCCATAATCGGTCCTTCAAACCTGTCTCTTCTCCGCCGGTTGTCGTTAACGATGTTGGGTTGAAGCCTAGTAACAACCGCTGTCAGATTAACGAGTGTTGTGGATAAGGTCACATCTGACTCAGCCAAGTCTGTTTTGGTAGCGGGCTGTTGATCTACCATGGTTAGTGAAAAGACAGACGAATCCTGCTCTGATACCAACTAACGCAGCGTAGGTTTACGGAAGGATCGACAAGCGTCTAAACCCTTTTCTATAACGAGATTACAAAACGTAAAACTCGAAAACTAAGAGAAAACTCTTAAAAGAAGAACTTTTATTAATTGCTAACTTCCTAAAACAATAAAAACGATAAAACCCTATTTATAACCTAAACTAGAGAAAAGATAAATACCGAAATTAAATTAAAACTAAAGATAATTAAAAAAATTAAAAATAAAGCTAATAATGAAAGATAAAACAAAAGACTTCTAAATGGATAATGAATGCATGGTCACGTAAGGATATTTGAGGAATCAGATGTTTGAAAGGAAACTGTGAACCGCTTTTGTGAGACCAACAGTGTCGAACGTGAGTTTGATGTGGGTTAGTCCACATGCAACTCACTTGCAAGTCACTTTGGTTTCTGTGGTGAGTTTGATGTGGGTTAGACCACATGTAACGAACATCAAACTCGCTTCCGCCGCTGTTTGCAATTCTCAATTTGTTACTTTTTCGATGCCAAATTCCGAGCCTCTTTCGAGCTCGTTTTTCTCTTCGATCCGATTTTCCTCTTTTCTAGTTACTTTTTAAAATCCTTATTAACTGTCAAATTCTCCCTGTATCAGGTAAGGTTAACATTACAATTTTGCCTTTGGTTCACTTATGAAATTGAAAAATGAAGTGTGTCGTAGTGTGCCAATATTATAAATTTTCCATTAAAACAATCCAATCTGTTGATTACAAAATTGAATGGATAAGATTGGTTACCAAAGTTTGTACTATTTTCTTTATTAACAAATGAAGGTAACATATATATATATATATATATATAGATATAAAGGTAGGTTATTTTGTTAACCAATAAAATGTTATTAACTATGCTAACCATCATTGACCAATAAGAAAGTTTCAAAAGTTTTGGTTGATTAAACTCATTAATTAAATGTTTAAGGGTAGAGTTGGTATTTCATATAGTTTTTTTAGCCTCATTAATGAGGAGTTACAAAAATTATCATCAATGAACAATAATAATATGAATATTCAAACATATGAACATTCATGAACAATAATTATTTGAGCATTCAAACATATGAACATGAACATTCAAACATATGAACATTCATGAACACTAACAAAATAAGAGAATAAGAAAATAGACAAATCAAATGCGCAATTACATGTTATTCTAAACTAACGACACAAGGGTGTGCGGGTGACGTAGCCTGCAGCCTTAGGTCGCGGCCAAAGTTGCATGAATTAAATGTGATTTTACACTAAAATCTCGTGTGTGTGTATATATATACAGGCGAAGGATCGTGTGAGAAGTTGAGTTAACGTGAGAATCGTGAGAGGTGGATCTGAACCCTTGATCAATTATAATCTAAAACCCACTCCTGAATTGCGCTTCATAAGGGAATTGATCTGGTACAACTCATCCTAATGTGCATCCAAAAGTTGATAACCACTTCTCACGTTAACTCAACTTATCACTGGAACCCAACCCTATATATATGGTGAATGATCGTGTGAGAAGTTGAGGTTAATGTGAGAAGTGTGAGAAGTGGATTTGAATTGTTGATCACTTTTAATCTCATGCCCTTCCATGAATTGCGCCTTAGAAGAGAATTGATCCGGTGCATCTTATCTCGGTGTGTATCTCATCCTAATATGCATCAATTTCACATCCAACGGTTGATAACCACTCTTCTCACTTTAACTTCAACTTCTCACCGGAACCCAACCCCCCTATATAGGCGAAGGATTGTGTGAGAAGTTGAGGTTAACGTGAGAAACGTGAGAAGTGTATCTGAACCGTTGATGACTTTTAATCTCATGCCTCCCATGAATTGCATTTTACAAGGGAATTGATTCGGTGTATCTCATCCTAATGTGTATCAATTTCTCATACAATGGTTGATAACTACTTCTTACGTTAATCAACTTCTCACTGAAATCCAGTCATATATATATATATATATATAGAGAGAGAGAGAGAGAGAGAGAAAGAGAGAGAGAGAAAGAGAGAGAGAGAGGGTCAAGGGAAAACTTCAAAAAAAATGAAAAATTAAAGAAAACATTCTGGTAGCCCTTGATTTGGACAGTATACACTTGTGCATACAAGTAAATTAAGTTGTTTTTTGACTTTTATGCACATGTGCATGTTAACAAATTACTTGTATACACAAATGCATATTGTCCAAATTAAGGGCTACCATAATGTTTTCTTTAATTTTTCGTTTTTTTGAGGTTTCCTCTGAACCTAACTGAAAACCCAAAAAAAAAAACGGATGAAAAAGTATATCCATATGGATGTTAAATTAACGAGGAAAATTTGATTGATTTTTCTGGTATAATTTGTTCCGTTTGAATTTTGATCATATTTTGTATTTCGATTTAAAAAATAGGGAGTGAGAGATCTTTTAATTTAAAAATAAAGTTGTAATTAACCGTCTCTTTAATCACATCCATATGATCAATTAATCTAACGGTTGATGGCGTAAATCATATGTGATTTTAGTGTAAAATCACATATGATTAGGCCGTTTTCATATTCTCTAATTTTGTTACTGTTTTCGTATGAACCTAACACAGACTCTCTCTCCGTCTATTTATTCGATGATATATATAACTATTAATTGAATATATAGATGGTGGAGAAATACATGTTGGGATAAGAAGTTAAGCTTTTCTCGTGACCGGTTGGTGGAGAACTTTCTGTGGACAGTTGGTGTTACTTACCTACCTAAGTTTAGTGTCGGAAGGAAAACGCTAACAAAGGTTGGTGCCATAATTACTACTATTGATGATGTATATGATGTGTATGGTACTTTGGACGAACTTCAACAATTTACTGATGTTACCATCAGGTAATAATTAATTGTTGTTACTTCCATTTGAATCAAATGATCAACTAGTATTTAATTTGCATATATAATTTCATGAGATTAAAACGAATATTCGAATGCGCAGATGGGATATCAATTCGATCGAAGAACTCCCCGATTATATGAAGATATGTTTCCTTGGATTCTACAACGCCATAAATGAGATCGCATATGACACTTTGACAAACACGGGATTACTCATCCTTCCATACCTAAAGAAAGCAGTAATTATATATATACATCTTTATTAACTAATTAATATTATGTTTATATAATTCCTTAATTAATTTGTGATCAGATTCGAATCTAAATCTTAATTATTTTGGAATGGTAATTAATTAATTAACAGTGGGCAGATTTATGCAAGTCATACCTGGTAGAAGCAAAGTGGTATCAAAGTGGACATACACCAACATTGGAAGAATACTTGGATAATGCTTATACATCGATATCGGGTCCTGTAATACTCATGCATTGTAAGTTTTTAACATCTGTTACTTCAACCCAAGAAATCCTACGATGCATCGAAACAACTGATCACATAGTTCGCTACTCATCGCTCATCTTGCGACTTGCTGATGACTTGGGGACATCCTCGGTAACTACTAATTTTTATTTGTATTTATATATTATGTATTCAATTTGTTTCAACTATGAAGATGGATTTTCTATTGATACTAAATTAACTTTAACTATAATAATTAATTAGGATGAAATGGCAAGAGGGGATAACCCAAAATCAATTCAGTGTTACATGCATGAGAGTGGGGCTACTGAAGATGAAGCTAGAAGTTATATGAAATCGTTAATCGTCAAGATATGGAAGAAACTTAACGAAGAAGTAGCGGATACAGCTAGTTCTCAGTATTTACAGGAGTTCGTTGATTGTGCAACAAACCTAGCTAGAATGGCACAGTTTACGTATGGTAACGGAGACGGGTATGGTCGTTCAGATATGACTAAATCTCATATATTATCCTTGTTGTTTAATCCAATCCAAGGGCTACATTAATTAATAGTCAAGACTGGTTATCTTTCATTAATTAGAGATTGATTATCTAGGGCGTTTCCAAAATTATGTGATATCCTTGTTGTTAATGTTGGGTTTGGCAGTTAAGTTGGATTATTCTTGAAAGTAATATTGGTTGTTTGTTCTTGATCTTGTACTTAGTATTTGATATAATTTATGGTTGCTTGATTGTTTATTATATATTGCTAAGCACTCAAACACTCAAATTAATTTATAGTTTTTTACCAGAAGTAATGGAGGAGTTACACATAGGGTTATATTAAATACTGTCACAAACATCAAACAATAAAATGTTCACTCTAACTTGAATTCATACGTTTTTTTTCTTTGAAGTGGTTAATTTTTTCAAAGTTTGCTTTGAGAATTACTACCAAGCAGTTATCAAGTTGTTATTGAGTTCTATCGAGTTCTCATTGTTTAAGCATCGTGACGCCATCACATTTTCCACTTAGTTCACAACGATTTGATTTTTTAAGTTGCTAGCACTACTAAAAAAAGGGCTATCACCGACGGATGTTTCCGACGGATTTCCAGCGGATTCCACAAAAGTCAACATCGTCTTAAATCCGTCGAAAATCCGTCACGGGGAAAAAAACTTATATTCTCTTTAACATTGTGATAGATTTGTGATGGATACTTGTTTAAATGAAATTAAATTACTTAATTAAATAAATTAGTAGCTAACAAGACAAAGTAGAAAGTAATTAAATTAATTTCAATGATTTCCGACGGAGATTAATTTAATTTAAAATTAAATTATTTTCCGTCGGAAAATAATTCTTTTTTTCAAAAAAATTCTTATCTGAAAACATTTTCTATAAATAAGAGTTATTTTAAAAAAATTTAAAAAACGAATTAATTTTTGACGGAAAATAATTTAATTTTAAGAAAAGATCTTTGAACAACCATAAATTAGCTTGAAAAGCCCTGGCAAAGACTTTGTCTTCTGAAACCAACACTTTTGATGTTATTTGACGTACAATAATTTCTATATGCCTATTATGTACCTCCGTGCTTCCAATCTGGTCATGCACTTCTTTAAGATGTGGACCCAAGAAAGGAACGACAGACGGTTTTTTTATGTATCAAATCATAGGTATTTCATTGGTTAACGAATTAGAAGACCTAGTATATTGCGGTGTGTGATTTGATCAATGCGGAGGAACCCTTAGGTTTTCGGGGCATTGGATTCTCACCAATGTTGTTTCCTCATGATAAAGCATAGGTGTCAGCCTTCTCTCCAGAACTCATGTTTGGCTTGATTACTGGAACTCAAAAGCCCTAACATCTCTTAAGATTTTCTCAAGATTCTTATTCATTTACTTGCTCCCATTTTGAGTCAAGAGATAGATAAATAGTCTGATTATCCTTGTCTTTGTTTATGTCTTGGGTTTGCAAACAGGATTAGATACCCTGGTAGTCCATGCCGTAAACGATGAGTGTTCGTCCTTGGTCTGGAAGACATGGAAATAAAGGGTATCATTTCAAAAATAAGAGCTCGGATCGAATCGGTATTGCTATACGAGATATATCTTCCAAAGAACAAGGCCTTTTTCGAATAAGCCAATTCATTGAAATGTTATGCCAACACCTTTTCTCCTTAGCCAACCAAAGTCGGTCTACTATAGAAGATATAGGCAAAGCAGCTAGAGAACAAGAAAAGCTCGTACCAACGAAGATTTAAATTAAATTATTTTCCGTCGAAAACTAATTCGTTTTTTTCAAAAAAGAATTCTTATTTAAAAACCTTTTCTATAAATAAGAGTTATTTTCAAAAAAATTTAAAAAACGAATTAATTTCCGACGGAAAATAATTTAATTTTACCTGTCGTTGTCGTTGGAGTTTCTATTGGGTCAAATGTGTTTACCTATTCAACTAAAAGCTTTAAACTCGATTTGAAACTTATTTGCATTTCCATCATTTTACCCGGCTTTGGGGAAATAAACTGTTGCATATGGGATTGTTGATGCTTTTGTGAATCTCTCCTTTGGAGTTGTACAAACATTTATTGCACATGTGGTGGTGTAGGAACCTATTTTCACAATTATAGATAAATCGTTGCGCATGTTTTGTTGTTGTCCTTATTAACTTAAGTACTGAACAATTGAGTTTTGGAAATGGTTTCATATGCGCTGTGTTGATAATCAATTTTGAAACCTATCGAATGATCGATAGTGTATTTTCACCGCACGTTTAATGTTAAAAAACTTATGTATTTGAAAGTTTTATAAATTTCAAATTGACTTACTGATTGAAAAACATTGAACTCATTGGGCCTATAGATTTAAACCCCTGGCGTGAGAGGAGTTGTAATTAGGGACTAAGGGAGTCCTTAGGAGTTGAAACGTCGGATGATCTGACTTGCGGTCAGTCTTGAATTTTGGATTTGGGTGTTCGAATCTGTGCACGTTTGTATTATTGGAGATAGTATATTTAAGCCTTCCCAGTTAATTAAGGGGTGATTCTATACTTCGGTAATCATGCGGGATAAGGTCGTATGTGATTATCTGCGCTTAAATTGAGTTCGACTTGGTGGGTTGCTCGTCGGCGTGACATCATGGTATATGTTGATGGTGTACCGTCTTAATGGGTTCCGTGATCAAGAAAATTTGTGCTCCGTTTTTTAGAGATGTAAGATTTGGGAGTATTAGTCCTCTGTTAGGTGACAACCATAATGCGACAATACTTTGGGAATGCAGTTTTGGACGGGATGTCCACGTTCTCGAGGTCACCGTTTAGTCCTAGGCGTCGACCTGTTTTCTTGGGGTCAATGGATCCAGGAATGTTTGGGATGTATCCCGGTTGGAACGTGGGAAATATTGACCCTTCGGTGATGGAATTTAAAAGAAAGATAGACGGTGATGATTGAGTGTCGAGGTGCATAAGCTCTTCCATGGTGATAAAGATTGTATTAGAGGATGGTTGTAAGGTTGGGATTGGAACGAAGCTGAGTGTTAACCGAATCTGGATTAACCAACATTGGGAATGGATCAGTTGAAATCTGAGGATTTTGGAAGTTTGGTTATGATCTCTGAGGTTGGGTTCGGAACCATATAGATCCGAAGGAATTTGGTCGGTGAGAAATTGGAGTCACAACTTACCGGGAGGTGGTAACTGTCATCTAAGGTTGGGAGATAACCGCAGTCTTGTGGGTAAAGACTTCTTTAGCGAATTAAGTGTTCACCAGGACATAAGTGTCATGTGCCCAAGAGGGGCGACTGGTGTAAGTATCGGCATAAGAATTATGATAGTGGGCCTGGCAAATGGATTAAATACAATCGATGCGGTGGGCAGTGTTTCACCGAGAAGGATTGATTTCGAGGACGGAATCATTCTAAGGTTGGGAGGATTGTAACACCCGTAATTTTCGGTATGTGATTGTCACCGGGTCGTTTCTGTGACTTGTAAACAGTGAGGTTTTGTTGGGAAATGTATTATTTAAAGTCCCTCGGAGTATCGGGGGTGTTGGCATTGGAAAAGTCGAGTTTCGAGACTTGGGAGGGGCTCCGCGACAATGACCGGCGACTATGACAATGTCATAGTCGCATGTCACAATCGCTGAGGAGGTACCGAGGGTTGGTACACTCCAGCGACTATGCCTAGCGACTATGCCACTGGCATTGTCACCTGGCAATGTCGCCAGGGTGTGCAGGCCCCTTAAAGTCGCGATTTTCAGTGTTCTTCTCATTTCTCCTCACCCAAATCAGTTCCAAACCCTCTCCAAACCTCTCAAGAACGACTTAGCATCACCCTTTTAATGTTGTGGGGTATTTTGGCTCAAATCCTTGATATCTTGGTGGTAAACCGGTGTCAAGCTTAAGAGTAAAAGTTAGACATCAAGGATCTCCATCTTCACCTTCCTCATCAAGTTCATGTTTGGGAGCTCGGGTTGAAGAGTTGGAAAGGGTGTCCTCAGAAAGTCTCATCTCTCAAAACGGTAAGCTTTCTTGTAGTAAAGTTTTAAATGCTCCTTTAATGGGTTCTTAGTGTTTGATTTCTCAAATCTCGGATTTGATGGTTTTGGTGAAAACTAGGGTTTTGATCTCGTTGGGGATTTTAGTAATTAATGTTTGGGAAATGTTTCTAAGTGGTTTGGTATGTATGGATCTAGGTTTTGGAAGTTCTCAACTTGAGGATTCAAGCGGCCTTCAAAAGAGCTTGTTGGGTGAAACCTAGATTTAGCCTAAATTGTAACTCCCTCAAATATAGAAATAGCAACTAATTTAAAATTTTCTAAATACACCAATAAATAAATCATCTACCACCATAATTTAATATTTAACCTCAATACACACATTCTTTCTATATGAACAGTCTACAATAAAGACGGGTGCTACTAGAACCCAAAAGTATCGCTATCTCCAAACAGTGGAAGACTTCATCAAATGCTTACACTTGTGAACCACTAAGCACATCCCTTCATACGACTGCTAGAATCGAACCCCCTTCTGGAACCTGATGCACATGCCGACAAATAAAAAGGTTAGGCTTAACGCCTAGTGAGCTCAAGAGTTTTACATTAGGGATGTAAATATAAAACAATAACTTTAAGAATGTTATTTAAAATCATGATTTCCACAATCCCATACGTTTGGTTTGAAAGCAACCAAAACTGAAATACATTAAATCTTAAAACAATCTCCTTTCAACGTTCACCCCTTTTTGTGATTAAGATCATAAAACACACACCTCTTTAAATAAAGCCGAAACCCAAAGTGCTCGTAAAATATAACTGACCTCATAATGATCAAACACCAAAAACGTAGTTAACTCCATCTTCCCAAAACATCTCAATAACTCGAATGAGTTTCAATAACCAAAACCTTAAAACATAGATAAATACCCATACACCAACGTCTTCGAAAACATGGATTATAAAACTCCATAACCAAACCACACCTATTGGTGACGGGGAAGACACGATTACATTGTACATAACGGAACACAAAGTAAATCTCATAGTTATGTAGTAATTCAAAACATGTGGGTTACACATAAATCACCCACCGAGCTCAACTACTCCAAGTCTATCGCCCGAAAACATCAAGTCAACCACTCCAGGTCTATTCTTGAGAGTCCCCAAAACCGGGCAACTCGGGCACAATGGAATTACACCTTACTGTCCATGGGACGCTGCCCGACCGTATAGGCCCACACCCTACTTACCATGGAGCCCGATGCCTATTCCGTGCCAAAGGGTGAACCAACTTCCCAAACGGGGACAGAGGAACACCGTGCCTATGGATCCATTGCACTAACTAAACCATTACATGACTCAAAGCGAATGAGCCAAAGCATTCAAAATATGACATGCTCAGCTAAGATGCAGTAAATGCAAATCATAACCAAACGCTCAACATCGAGCAATTAGAACGGACAAGGGTCCTCAAAACCCAACAAAATCCAAACCGAGCCAGAAGCTCAACAAATCCAAAGACCCAACGTCGAAATTCATAAAATGAAATCAAATATAAACAACCCATATTTATATAAACCCATGCTCCAAAGCATATAATTAATTCCAACGTAGTTTAGATTGGGACAATTCATTTTCCAAGTGAGTTTACAACATTTATTCTTTCAAAACGTCCCATAACACAAAACCATGCATTTCTCTAAAACACAAATCAAAACACATTTATACTCAAAATCTACTTCCATAAAATAAATCATAGAAATACCAAAATACATGATTTATTCATCATAATGCTCCAAAATTCCAAAGATGTGTACTAAATGAGTTTATAAAGTTAAACACCTTTGAAATACTCAACTTATCAGCAGTTAACCAGACTTATCAGCATTTAACAAAACTTATCAGCAGTTAACAAAACTTATCAGCAGTTAACAAAACTTATCAGCAGTTAACAATTTCATGTAAAACGCTTTAAAATAAACATTTTGGCATGTACACCGTTTTCACAAATCAACTTGAACTTACCTCGCTAGATTTAGGCTAAATCTAGATTTCCCCCCAATTAGAGCTCCTTTGAAGAACACTTGGATTCTCAAGACCCAACTTCCAAAACCTAAATCCATACATATTCAACCACAAATAAACATAATCAACCACAAAGAATCGTTTCCCAAACCATCTACATGAATACCTCCATTACTACCGAAACCCTAATTTCCATAACCGAAGGGAATAGAAGATTACCTTAACCCAAGCTTGAATCCACAAACCAAAACACTTCTAGTTCACCAAAATGGTTACAAAACTCCAATCTATGAAAGGGAGAACAAAGGGTGGATGAAAATCAAGAAAACTTTGGGGAAGAAGATGAATAGTGAGAGATGAGAAGCTTACCACCACCAAATACTCTAGTATACTCCAATATACTTCCAATCTCTTTCCATATCCTTGAAAATCTCTCAAAAACGAAACCGTAGCAACTTGAATCGCCCAAATCGGAGTTGAAATGAAAGAGTTATGAAGAAATGAAGTTTAGGGCTGAAAATCGCGATTTTAACACCCTGAAACACCCAGGCGATTGTGCCAGGCTATAGTGACAATGTCATAATCTCCGGGAACAATTTCTGAGATTGTACCGAGCATTTCTGGGCTCCGGCGACCTTGACAGGCGATTGTGACACTGTCACAATCGTCGGGCATTATAGCCTAGCGCGTACCGAAACTGTTTTGGCCATAACTTCTTCGTTATAGATCCGTTTTCGCTCTGGAAAGAACCGTTGGACTCGTAATTGAATCCTTCATCCATATAGACTATAAAATCTAGGATTCAAGTCCAAAATCAAAAATCTTATTTTTCCTTGATATATCGGTTTCTGTATTAACTTGAATTGATACCTCACGAAACTCCGGGTGTTACATAAATCTAGCAAGGTGAGTTCAAGTTGATTTGTGAAAACGGTGTACATGCCAAAATGTTTATTTTAAAGTGTTTTACATGAAATGGTTAACTGCTGATGAGTTTTGGGTATTTCGAAGTAAAATATGTTTTACTTGGTTATTCGTCAAAGTGTGAGTATTTTGATAAGTTTTCATATTTGGTAAACTTGGGTTGTGTTAACCTCTTACAATGCTTATATTGGGTTTGAACATTTTAGCAACTAAATAGCATGATTTACGTATTTTTGGTGACTTTGTACAAGTAAGATCTATTTCATGATTCATGCATCTTTGATGATTTTGTACAAATGGAGTCTATTTCATGTTATATGCATTTTGGTGTATTTGCATTCATAAACCCTTTGGAAAATCTTTAGTCCCATCTCGTGTGGAGTTTTGGGTTAATCTCGTCTTTGGGACATGTGTCTTCATAAACGTTGTTTAAAGACATTTCATTATTTGGAGGACCATTGATTATTGGTCAAATGAATTTTGAGCATTTTAGCTCGGTGTTGGCTTAAAAGAGTCTTGTGGAAATTTGTCTGGGTTTAATGGCTCGATGTAGAGTCCCATTTCATGGCTTACATCTTAATGCATTTCATTGCATATTTATAATTACAGGCTCAAGTGCTGTTGTCATTCAGGTATAGTCGTGTAATTTTTAGACTGTATTGCATTGGATCCATAGGCACGTAAGTCAGTCTTATTTGATGGTCATTTGGGTGGTACGGGGTTGGACTCCGGGACTCATGGGTTATGACCTTGTCCTTTCAAGGGTACACTAAGAGGGCTGAGTCCGGGTTGTGCTATCATGGCGTTGGAGTAGTCATTTGATGGGCATTTTGGGACCTCCGCCAGGTGGGGCAATGCCATGGTTGTATCCCCCTTGTGCTGGGCCTTTGAGCGGTATTCTCGTTAATATTTCGCTAAGGTCAGCTGTCTCTTTGGTGTAGCTTGAAGGGAGTCGTAGGGACACTTGGGCTTGTGTGTCGTGAAATGTCATACGATTAACGTTGTATGAGTGACATACTTTGTGTTCCTCCACTCTCAACGGGTACGGGTAGCCCCCGTCGTCGGCCCGTCGTATTTTGGATATTTAATTGTCCACGTTTTGATATTTCGAGTTAATTCTATTTTATGGTCGTGTGGGTATTATTTCGAGTTGCGGGTTTTCCATGACGCACCATATCTTTATGATTTGTCCTCCGTTATTTAAGGGTCGATTATTATGTCCCGCCCGCGTTTTGGGTGTTTTGGGATATGACGTACTATTTACATATTAGCACATTTGAGTATCGAACTATGACCCCGTTTTGGGTGAGTTACGGGTTGCATCGTTTTATAAGAAATGCATGTGTGGGAAGTATTGTCTTTAAAAGTGTATATCATGGGAAAATGTGTCGTTTCCATTTTGAAGTATAATATTTCGAGGGATCTTGCTTTAAAACTAATTTCCTGTCTTTTAAAGATTTATTCATTCATGTTAAAACTCTTGGGCTCACTAGGCGTTAAGCCTAACATTTTATTTGTCGGCATGTGCATCAGGTTCCAGTTGGGGTTTCGGTTCTAGCAAGTGCAATGAGGATTGAGCCTTAGCTTTATACAAGAGTGAGTAGTCGGTGAATTCTTCCACAGGTTGGAGTTAGTAACTATTATTGGGATGTAGTAGCACCCGTCCTTATTATAGACTGTATGTATAGAATGAATGTGTGTATTGAGGTTAAATCTTAAATTGTGATGGTAGATGAATCATTTATCGGTGTATTTAGAAAATTTTAATTTAATTGATATTTTCAGATTTGAGGGTGTTACAAAACCTCACTCTCTGGTCGTCCCCACATTCAGATGAGCCAAAAGCTTGCTCGATAGCCTGAACCCACTTTAAACATACAATTGGGTCGTCAGAACCGGAGAATTCCGGTGGTCCACAACCCAGAAAGGACTTGTAGGAGCAGCTCCTCCCACTTTTCTGAGCACCCATAACTCCGTGCTCTTCTGTTCTGATCCCTTGACCAGTACCACCAGAACCAACCACGACGTTCTCTGCAACCGCCTCATTTCTCTTGAGGCTCGCATCGTGATCTTCCAACAACTTCAAAAATGCTTCCTGCTGCTTCTCCATAGCCGATGACACCATCTGCATAATGCTGTCCATTATGTCAGCTTGAGGGTTTGCCTCCTGAACAACCGGGTTTGTGGATGCCAACTCCACTCTCGGCACTTGCTCCACCTCTCCCGTGAATATAGGCAGTGTAACAACCGTAAATTCCTGTCTGTGAAAGCCAATCCTTTGAGAAATCCTTGATTCTGATCATGGAATTTCATCCCTTACGCCTTACCTTTTAAGCCTTATCGCATCGTGGGTGCTCCGGATGAAAATAGAAGAAATCGGGGATCGGGACACTCGGGGCGATAGTGCCCTGGGCACAATCGCCGGGCACAATCGCCAATAAAGTGGTGCCCGCGGTACAGTTTGGGCGATAGTGCCCTGGCGAGAGTGCCTTGGGCACAATCGCCGGGCACAATCGCCTGCAGCCTCTGGTTGTTTTAAAATCGATTTTTGAGCAGCCCACCTCATTATTTCTCAACCCATTTCACCCTTTTCTCTCTAGAAACCGAACCCAAACCCTAAAAATCGGTTTTATACCTTCAAGTCACCAAATCCATGATGTTCCAAGTGTTATCCTCCACCTAACAAAGATTAGAAGCTCCACCTTCATCTTCCTCATCAAGTTCTTCGGTTGGGAGCTCGGGTTGAAATGTTGGATTGGGTGTTCTCGGAAGTCTCTTTGTCTTCAAGGGTAAGTTTTCTTGTAATAAGTTATAAAATGCTCCATTGATGGTTTCTTAGTGATTTGGTTTCTCAAATCTCGGATTTGGTAAGTTTTGGAGAAAACTAGGGTTTTGATCTCGTTTGGGGTTTTGGTATATTGTTTGGGGGAAATGCTTCTAAATGATTGAGTATGGATATTTATGGTTTGAAATGTTTGGATCTAGGTTTTGGAAGTTTCCGGCTTGAGGATTCAAGCGGCCTTCAAAAGAGCTCGTTGGGTAAAAAATCTAGATTTAGCCTAAATCTAGCAAGGTGAGTTCAAGTTGATTTGTGAAAACGTTGTACATGCCAAAATGTTTATTTTAAAGCATCTATGTATGTGTTTTACATGAAATTATCAATTGTTGAGTTGTTTGGTAACTTTTGATTATTTGAAGTGTTTAGCTTATTAAACCTTGTAAAACACCACATTTGAGATATTTTGATAAATGTGTTACAAAGGAATGTGACTTGGTGATTTATTGCATAAATGGGTATTTGGTCAAAAATGCACTTTTAAGTGTTTGTCGGGTTTTATGCATCATTCATGAAATGAGATACTTTGAAAAGGGATTGGATTAAATTGTACAGTTGGTTTCAGTAAGCATATAAGGGATTTATGTCGTTTCAGTTATTGATTTTACTGTTAGAAATTTTCCGCAATGCGTTAATCGAGCATCAGTTTTCAAGTCGTTATATTTACTATTTTGGTCAAGTGTGCCTTATTGGTGCAGCTCAAAGTTTAAATTTGATATGATGATTATGTACGTCCCTATCACTTTACTGAATTTTTAGGAAATAAACTGACGCATGTGGGACTTGTTGAAAATTTTATGTCGCAACATCTTGGTTAAAGAGGAAAGCTTTAAAGTTAAGATCATGAAGTTCCCTTTTGGGATTGTACAAACATTTATCACGCATGTTGGGATGCAGAGATTTATTTTCATGATTAATAGTGTAAATTTTGTTACACACCTTTTGTTACCATTTTATTTACGTAAATATGGATCAAATGAGTTTGGAAATGGTTTTATATGCGTAGAGTTGGTAACCAGTTTGGAAACCTATCGGAAGAATAATAGTGTGTTTTCACCATACGACTAATGGTTATAAAACTTATGTGTTTGAAGGTTTTATAAAAGTTTAAATTGGCATATTATATGAAAACCTTGAACTCATTGGGCTTATGGATTTATACCCCGTCGTGAAAGGAGTGGTATTTAGGGACTGAGGGAGCCCTTGAGATTTGAAACGTCGGATGATCTGACTTGCGGTCAGCCTTGGATTTTGGGTTCCCGTTTTGAGTATGTGCGTGTTTGATTTATGGAGGTAGTAGATTTAAGTCTTCCCGAATAATTGAGGAAGGATTTTATACTTGGGAAATCCTGCGGGATGGGATTTTATGAGTTAATCTGTGTTTTAATTTGGATTCGGTTTGGTTGGTTGCTCGTCGGTGTGGCATCGTGGTATATGTTGTTGGTGTGTCGTCTTAGTGGTTTTCGCAATCAAAGAAATTTCTGGCGGTCTATTTGTGGGAAATGTGAGATCTGTGATTTTAGTATTCGGTTAAGTGTCGACCTTAGTGCGACAACCCATCTGGAATGGGATTTTGGGCGAGATGTCCACATTTTCGAGGTCACCGTTTAGTCCTAGGCGTCGACTTATTTTCTTGAGGTCATTGGATCTTGGAATGGATGGATGTAACCTGGTTGGATTATGGAAAATAGTGACCTTTCGGTATTGGATTTTGAAAGGAGTTTGGGTATGGAGGATTGAGTATCAAGGTACCCAAGCATTCCTGTGGTGATAAGGATGTTACTTTAGGAATGTTGTGAGATTGGTGTGGAATCGGGGTTGAGTGACAGCCGAATTTGTGTTAACCGGTTGCATAAAAGACATTTTGGTACGCCTTGGAAGAATGCCTTTATGAATATTAGGAATGGATCAGTGAAATAAGAGGATTTGGAAGTGTGGTTTTGATCTTTGATGTTGGGTCCGGGATTGCTTAGACCCGAAGGAGATTGGTCGGTGAGACTTGGAGTCATAAGTTACCTAGGGGTGGTAATTGTCATCCAAGGTTGGGAGACGACTGTAACTTTGTGGGTAAAAGATTACTTTGGAGAGTTCAGTGTTCGCTCAGTTATGAGTATGTTGTGCCCAAGAGGAGCAACACACGTGAATATCGGTGTAGGGGTCGTGGTAGCGGTTTTGGCAAATGGATTAAGGTCAACCTTTTCAACTGTCGACGTTCCATCGAGAGGAGTAATTTCGAGGACGAAATCATTCTAAGGTTGGGAGGATTGTAACAACCGTAAATTCCTGTCTGTGAAAGCCAATCCTTTGAGAAATCCTTGATTCTGATCATGGAATTTCATCCCTTACGTCTTACCTTTTAAGCCTTATCGCATCGTGGGTGCTCCGGATGAAAATAGAAGAAATCGGGGCTCGGGACACTCGGGGCGATAGTGCCCTGGCGATAGTGCCCTGGGCACAATCGCCAACAAAGTGGTGCCCGCGGTACAGTTTGGGCGATAGTGCCCTGGCGAGAGTGCCTTGGGCACAATCGCCTGCGGCCTCTGGTTGTTTTAAAATCGATTTTTGAGCAGCCCACCTCATTATTTCTCAACCCATTTCACCCTTTTCTCTCTAGAAACCGAACCCAAACCCTAAAAATCGGTTTTATACCTTCAAGTCACCAAATCCATGATGTTCCAAGTGTTATCCTCCACCTAACAAAGATTAGAAGCTCCACCTTCATCTTCCTCATCAAGTTCTTCGGTTGGGAGCTCGGGTTGAAATGTTGGATTGGGTGTTCTCGGAAGTCTCTTTGTCTTCAAGGGTAAGTTTTCTTGTAATAAGTTATAAAATGCTCCATTGATGGTTTCTTAGTGATTTGGTTTCTCAAATCTCGGATTTGGTAAGTTTTGGAGAAAACTAGGGTTTTGATCTCGTTTGGGGTTTTGGTATATTGTTTGGGGGAAATGCTTCTAAATGATTGAGTATGGATATTTATGGTTTGAAATGTTTGGATCTAGGTTTTGGAAGTTTCCGGCTTGAGGATTCAAGCGGCCTTCAAAAGAGCTCGTTGGGTAAAAAATCTAGATTTAGCCTAAATCTAGCAAGGTGAGTTCAAGTTGATTTGTGAAAACGTTGTACATGCCAAAATGTTTATTTTAAAGCATCTATGTATGTGTTTTACATGAAATTATCAATTGTTGAGTTGTTTGGTAACTTTTGATTATTTGAAGTGTTTAGCTTATTAAACCTTGTAAAACACCACATTTGAGATATTTTGATAAATGTGTTACAAAGGAATGTGACTTGGTGATTTATTGCATAAATGGGTATTTGGTCAAAAATGCACTTTTAAGTGTTTGTCGGGTTTTATGCATCATTCATGAAATGAGATACTTTGAAAAGTACGAAGGTGTGAGTCCTTTGGTTTTGGGTCGATCCCGACCTTGGGAACGCTTTAGAAAATGATAATCCTTTTTGGGTTTTGGGTCGAAGGCCAAATGTGACTTGAGAAACAAAGTTTTGGGAAAGATGTATTTTGGTTTATGTAACCACTTTGGCTCTCGTATTTTAGTCGACCGTACATTATGCCTTTTTGGGGCTTGGTTTGCACTCAAATGAGTCTTCGGAACAATTGTTCAGTTTTGGTAGCCTGTTAAGGAGCCTTGTCGTATGGTGTACCTAGTTGCATTTATTTGTGAGTTACGTGTATTGGAGGCGTTAGCTCATTCGTTGGAGTCATGTAACGTGTTAGGTTGTAATGCAATGGATCCATAGGCATAGAGGTTGGTTTTTATCGTGTAAATGGGATAAGATTCTTGTGTTTTAATCTGGAAATAGGCGTTGATAATACGATGTAAGTCCTACATAATCAAGTGTGTCAAGGATGGAGAGATCCCAAGGTAAAGATCTGGATAGGATTGAACTTGGTGATTATTATGACTAAAGACCTGGAGAGGGTTGAGGTCTATTATGACTAAAGACCTGGAGAGGGTTGATGTCTATCCTGACTAAAGACTTGGATATGGTTGATGTCTATTATGACTAAAGACCTGGAGAGGGTTGAGGTCTATTATGACTAAAGACCTGGAGAGGGTTGATGTCTATCCTGACTAAAGACCTGGATATGGTTGATGTCTATTATGACTAAAGACCTGGAGAGGGTTGAGGTCTATTATGACTAAAGACCTGGAGAGGGTTGATGTCTATCCTGACTAAAGACCTGGATAGGGTTGATGTCTATTATGACTAAAGACCTGGAGAGGGTTGAGGTCTATTATGACTAAAGACCTGGAGAGGGTTGATGTCTATCCTGACTAAAGACCTGGATAGGGTTGATGTCTACCGTGACTAAAGACATGGATAGGGTTGATGTCTATTATGACTAAAGACCTGGAGAGGGTTGAGGTCTATTATGACTAAAGACCTGGAGATGGTTGATGTCTATCCTGACTAAAGACCTGGATAGGGTTGATGTCAACCGTGACTAAAGACCTGGATAGGGTTGATGTCTACCGTGACTAAAGACCTAGATAGGGTTGATGTCAATGGTTGTTTATCCTTAAAGATACACTTATAGCATACATCTGTGGTTTAACTTGTGTACCTGCCACATTCAATGGAATCGGGTCTTCCCCGTCACCGAAAGGTGTTGTTTTGGGTACTGAGTCTTGTGTCCATGTTTTCGGTGACATATTGCATATGAGATTTATTAACCATGATTTATGGGTTGAGTGTTATGCCCCACTCGTGATGTGGGTGTTTTGGGATGTGAAGTGTTATTCACGGTATCGTAATTGGGAGTCGATTTATATTCACGTTTTGAGTGAGTTTTGGATCACATCGTTTTATAAAGAATGGTTGTTTTGGAACGTTGTCTTTAATGGTGTAAACTGTGGAAAACGGGTCGTCTCTATTTCTAAAAGTAAATTAGTTTGAAAGATCTTGATTTGAACTGTTTTCCTTTCTTTTAAAGATATACCCATTCATGTTAAAACTCTTGAACTCACTAGGCGTTAGCCTAACCTTTTATTTGTCGGCATGTGCATCAGGTTCCAGGTGGGGGTTGGTCCTAGCAGTTCTATGAAGAGAGGTGCTTAGTCTTTCGCGAGTGTAAGTTTTGGTGAAGTCTTCCGCAGTTTAGAGATAGTGACTTCTTTTGGGTTTTAGTAGCACCCGTCCGTATTGTAGACTTTATGTATAGAATGCATGTGTGTAATGAGGTTAAATCTTAGATTGTGATTGCAGATAAATCAATTATTGATGTATTTAGAATTTTTTTTTAGTTGCTATTTCTAATTTTGAGGGTGTTACAAGTTGGTATCAGAGCTTAAGTTTGAGAGAATTAGGTATTGATTTTGGATGCCTAGACTCAAACTAGTATTTTTATAAGTGATTGTAAGTGAAGTTGTATATTAGGAACCTTGAGATAAGATATTTTGGAGTTGATCGGGTCGCTAGAAACGGGAAACTTGTCGAGGGTCGCAAGGATGAACTTGTACGGTAGGTTCATAATGGCACCTGGCCAGTGTTATGGTGAACCTACATGCTACATGTGTGTACTTGAACTACCTGGGTATGGTTACCGTTGGGGTAGTGAGAAAGTTTCTAAGCGAGTGATCTAAGGAGGGTTGACGTTTATAGCAATGTCACTTTGGAGTGACGGTTAAGACATGATGAATGCTGGAAGTTGACCATTTTGGGTCAGGACAATTGGTTGGAATAGGACCTTAGACTTATGGAATTGATGTCAGACGAGGAGAAATTATAAGGTGAACCGATAAAATATTCGAGTATTGTCTTAATATGTTAAGCATCTGAATGATAATAGTATGAATTGAGAAGCGTGGTCCTAGGATGCCGAGTGCCGACCAAATTCATGCACAAAATTTATTTCTAAATAAGTTTGCATAAATTATTTCTCACGTTTTCAAAGTATAAAGTGAATTATGTTGCGAAGTCTGGGTAAAACATTTAACACTCATCAGATTTTGAACCATGAGTTTAATCCTGCATGAAGTTGTTTTGATTGCACGTGGTTGCAATTTATATTGGAAATCTCTCCGTCCCTGTTTTGGTGTTTAACGCTATTTTGGACATCTTAAGATCCGTGTTTTAATGCCATATGGGGCATTGGGCAAGTAACTGTAGAATTTTTAACCTTGACATTGGATCTCCTCCACGTATGTTAAGGTTTTAAAGGAAGAGTTGTCCCCATGTTGTTGAGTCTGAACTTCCCTGGGAATGTTGGGTCTATACGAGTCGCGTTGAATTTTATGGAATATTGTTTTGCGACGTTTGGGGCGCGTGAGTGTACTTCGAAATGCGTGTGTTTTATTTTTTCTGTTGCGCGTAAATTTACGAGCTTTTTGGGCGTCGTGTCTTAGGAAAGTTTTGTTGAAATGGGTCGCTCTATTGTATGGGGTGGTTTTAGAATTCTGACATTTTAGACGTGTCGACGTTTTATGCTTTTATGTTGGGAAGCGAAAGTTTTGACACCGCTTGACTCTAGCGTCAATGAGTTTTGTGAAAACTCAGTTGGCTTTATGGTGTCTTATTGTACGACATTTTGCGTCGCGTAAGCAAATTTTGGGTACGTGTGCATATGCATCTTGGGTACGTTAATTGATGAGTTTCGTTAATAGATGTTGTCCCTCATGTTGTTTTGGGGAAGTTTCATTATTATGTGAATTATCTTCGAACTTTATACAAAAGTCAATCGTTGTATACTATTGGCATTGGATTAAATTGTACAGTTGGTTTCAGTAAGCATATAAGGGATTTATGTCGTTTCAGTTATTGATTTTACTGTTAGAAATTTTCCGCAATGCGTTAATCGAGCATCAGTTTTCAAGTCGTTATATTTACTATTTTGGTCAAGTGTGCCTTATTGGTGCAGCTCAAAGTTTAAATTTGATATGATGATTATGTACGTCCCTATCACTTTACTGAATTTTTAGGAAATAAACTGACGCATGTGGGACTTGTTGAAAATTTTATGTCGCAACATCTTGGTTAAAGAGGAAAGCTTTAAAGTTAAGATCATGAAGTTCCCTTTTGGGATTGTACAAACATTTATCACGCATGTTGGGATGCAGAGATTTATTTTCATGATTAATAGTGTAAATTTTGTTACACACCTTTTGTTACCATTTTATTTACGTAAATATGGATCAAATGAGTTTGGAAATGGTTTTATATGCGTAGAGTTGGTAACCAGTTTGGAAACCTATCGGAAGAATAATAGTGTGTTTTCACCATACGACTAATGGTTATAAAACTTATGTGTTTGAAGGTTTTATAAAAGTTTAAATTGGCATATTATATGAAAACCTTGAACTCATTGGGCTTATGGATTTATACCCCGTCGTGAAAGGAGTGGTATTTAGGGACTGAGGGAGCCCTTGAGATTTGAAACGTCGGATGATCTGACTTGCGGTCAGCCTTGGATTTTGGGTTCCCGTTTTGAGTATGTGCGTGTTTGATTTATGGAGGTAGTAGATTTAAGTCTTCCCGAATAATTGAGGAAGGATTTTATACTTGGGAAATCCTGCGGGATGGGATTTTATGAGTTAATCTGTGTTTTAATTTGGATTCGGTTTGGTTGGTTGCTCGTCGGTGTGGCATCGTGGTATATGTTGTTGGTGTGTCGTCTTAGTGGTTTTCGCAATCAAAGAAATTTCTGGCGGTCTATTTGTGGGAAATGTGAGATCTGTGATTTTAGTATTCGGTTAAGTGTCGACCTTAGTGCGACAACCCATCTGGAATGGGATTTTGGGCGAGATGTCCACATTTTCGAGGTCACCGTTTAGTCCTAGGCGTCGACTTATTTTCTTGAGGTCATTGGATCTTGGAATGGATGGATGTAACCTGGTTGGATTATGGAAAATAGTGACCTTTCGGTATTGGATTTTGAAAGGAGTTTGGGTATGGAGGATTGAGTATCAAGGTACCCAAGCATTCCTGTGGTGATAAGGATGTTACTTTAGGAATGTTGTGAGATTGGTGTGGAATCGGGGTTGAGTGACAGCCGAATTTGTGTTAACCGGTTGCATAAAAGACATTTTGGTACGCCTTGGAAGAATGCCTTTATGAATATTAGGAATGGATCAGTGAAATAAGAGGATTTGGAAGTGTGGTTTTGATCTTTGATGTTGGGTCCGGGATTTCTTAGACCCGAAGGAGATTGGTCGGTGAGACTTGGAGTCATAAGTTACCTAGGGGTGGTAATTGTCATCCAAGGTTGGGAGACGACTGTAACTTTGTGGGTAAAAGATTACTTTGGAGAGTTCAGTGTTCGCTCAGTTATGAGTATGTTGTGCCCAAGAGGAGCAACACACGTGAATATCGGTGTAGGGGTCGTGGTAGCGGTTTTGGCAAATGGATTAAGGTCAACCTTTTCAACTGTCGACGTTCCATCGAGAGGAGTAATTTCGAGGACGAAATCATTCTAAGGTTGGGAGGATTGTAACAACCGTAAATTCCTGTCTGTGAAAGCCAATCCTTTGAGAAATCCTTGATTCTGATCATGGAATTTCATCCCTTACGTCTTACCTTTTAAGCCTTATCGCATCGTGGGTGCTCCGGATGAAAATAGAAGAAATCGGGGCTCGGGACACTCGGGGCGATAGTGCCCTGGCGATAGTGCCCTGGGCACAATCGCCAACAAAGTGGTGCCCGCGGTACAGTTTGGGCGATAGTGCCCTGGCGAGAGTGCCTTGGGTACAATCGCCTGCGGCCTCTGGTTGTTTTAAAATCGATTTTTGAGCAGCCCACCTCATTATTTCTCAACCCATTTCACCCTTTTCTCTCTAGAAACCGAACCCAAACCCTAAAAATCGGTTTTATACCTTCAAGTCACCAAATCCATGATGTTCCAAGTGTTATCCTCCACCTAACAAAGATTAGAAGCTCCACCTTCATCTTCCTCATCAAGTTCTTCGGTTGGGAGCTCGGGTTGAAATGTTGGATTGGGTGTTCTCGGAAGTCTCTTTGTCTTCAAGGGTAAGTTTTCTTGTAATAAGTTATAAAATGCTCCATTGATGGTTTCTTAGTGATTTGGTTTCTCAAATCTCGGATTTGGTAAGTTTTGGAGAAAACTAGGGTTTTGATCTCGTTTGGGGTTTTGGTATATTGTTTGGGGGAAATGCTTCTAAATGATTGAGTATGGATATTTATGGTTTGAAATGTTTGGATCTAGGTTTTGGAAGTTTCCGGCTTGAGGATTCAAGCGGCCTTCAAAAGAGCTCGTTGGGTAAAAAATCTAGATTTAGCCTAAATCTAGCAAGGTGAGTTCAAGTTGATTTGTGAAAACGTTGTACATGCCAAAATGTTTATTTTAAAGCATCTATGTATGTGTTTTACATGAAATTATCAATTGTTGAGTTGTTTGGTAACTTTTGATTATTTGAAGTGTTTAGCTTATTAAACCTTGTAAAACACCACATTTGAGATATTTTGATAAATGTGTTACAAAGGAATGTGACTTGGTGATTTATTGCATAAATGGGTATTTGGTCAAAAATGCACTTTTAAGTGTTTGTCGGGTTTTATGCATCATTCATGAAATGAGATACTTTGAAAAGTACGAAGGTGTGAGTCCTTTGGTTTTGGGTCGATCCCGACCTTGGGAACGCTTTAGAAAATGATAATCCTTTTTGGGTTTTGGGTCGAAGGCCAAATGTGACTTGAGAAACAAAGTTTTGGGAAAGATGTATTTTGGTTTATGTAACCACTTTGGCTCTCGTATTTTAGTCGACCGTACATTATGCCTTTTTGGGGCTTGGTTTGCACTCAAATGAGTCTTCGGAACAATTGTTCAGTTTTGGTAGCCTGTTAAGGAGCCTTGTCGTATGGTGTACCTAGTTGCATTTATTTGTGAGTTACGTGTATTGGAGGCGTTAGCTCATTCGTTGGAGTCATGTAACGTGTTAGGTTGTAATGCAATGGATCCATAGGCATAGAGGTTGGTTTTTATCGTGTAAATGGGATAAGATTCTTGTGTTTTAATCTGGAAATAGGCGTTGATAATACGATGTAAGTCCTACATAATCAAGTGTGTCAAGGATGGAGAGATCCCAAGGTAAAGATCTGGATAGGATTGAACTTGGTGATTATTATGACTAAAGACCTGGAGAGGGTTGAGGTCTATTATGACTAAAGACCTGGAGAGGGTTGATGTCTATCCTGACTAAAGACTTGGATATGGTTGATGTCTATTATGACTAAAGACCTGGAGAGGGTTGAGGTCTATTATGACTAAAGACCTGGAGAGGGTTGATGTCTATCCTGACTAAAGACCTGGATATGGTTGATGTCTATTATGACTAAAGACCTGGAGAGGGTTGAGGTCTATTATGACTAAAGACCTGGAGAGGGTTGATGTCTATCCTGACTAAAGACCTGGATAGGGTTGATGTCTATTATGACTAAAGACCTGGAGAGGGTTGAGGTCTATTATGACTAAAGACCTGGAGAGGGTTGATGTCTATCCTGACTAAAGACCTGGATAGGGTTGATGTCTACCGTGACTAAAGACATGGATAGGGTTGATGTCTATTATGACTAAAGACCTGGAGAGGGTTGAGGTCTATTATGACTAAAGACCTGGAGATGGTTGATGTCTATCCTGACTAAAGACCTGGATAGGGTTGATGTCAACCGTGACTAAAGACCTGGATAGGGTTGATGTCTACCGTGACTAAAGACCTAGATAGGGTTGATGTCAATGGTTGTTTATCCTTAAAGATACACTTATAGCATACATCTGTGGTTTAACTTGTGTACCTGCCACATTCAATGGAATCGGGTCTTCCCCGTCACCGAAAGGTGTTGTTTTGGGTACTGAGTCTTGTGTCCATGTTTTCGGTGACATATTGCATATGAGATTTATTAACCATGATTTATGGGTTGAGTGTTATGCCCCACTCGTGATGTGGGTGTTTTGGGATGTGAAGTGTTATTCACGGTATCGTAATTGGGAGTCGATTTATATTCACGTTTTGAGTGAGTTTTGGATCACATCGTTTTATAAAGAATGGTTGTTTTGGAACGTTGTCTTTAATGGTGTAAACTGTGGAAAACGGGTCGTCTCTATTTCTAAAAGTAAATTAGTTTGAAAGATCTTGATTTGAACTGTTTTCCTTTCTTTTAAAGATATACCCATTCATGTTAAAACTCTTGAACTCACTAGGCGTTAGCCTAACCTTTTATTTGTCGGCATGTGCATCAGGTTCCAGGTGGGGGTTGGTCCTAGCAGTTCTATGAAGAGAGGTGCTTAGTCTTTCGCGAGTGTAAGTTTTGGTGAAGTCTTCCGCAGTTTAGAGATAGTGACTTCTTTTGGGTTTTAGTAGCACCCGTCCGTATTGTAGACTTTATGTATAGAATGCATGTGTGTAATGAGGTTAAATCTTAGATTGTGATTGCAGATAAATCAATTATTGATGTATTTAGAATTTTTTTTTAGTTGCTATTTCTAATTTTGAGGGTGTTACAGGCAGCATACCTGGAGGAACGACGGTTGCTGCCCTAACTACTGGATTCCGCTCGGGCGAGCTATCTTCACGTACATTCCCATCGGCTAACGGTCGACTGCGAGTGTTCACCATACTAGAATAATGGCTGCCACACAAGCACGAGAAAGAGTAAGAAGAGATTAACAGAATTAAGCACGAAGGAAACGTACCACTACGTTTACCAATTGTCATAACATTAGCAGACCAAGCACACTCACGTAAAATATTCTCATAATAACATTAGCTAAGTGAGATTATGAACATATAACACATAAGGGTCTTGTTACCATCATCACAACGCTTGATGAACATAACTTCCGTCGACTCTAAGACTAATCCATCTTAGAAGTTCTACCCAACTCACAAATCATTGCCTAACATACTCAGTCTAAGTCAACTTGTAACACCCTAAAAATTGGGGTAATTTTAAAAATTGAAATTTCGGCAATATAACATTTGTAATTGGAGTGAACCACCCAAAAAGGGTAAGAGAGTATGTGTTTACAAAACCTTTATAATATGCATGGGAAATCGACAACAAACTAATCTAAGCCAATTCTATCTAGATTACATAGGTTGTCATCCCAATACCAAAAATATAAATAAATTGTTTCAAATGCCAAAACTCCAAAATATCTAATCAACCAAAAATTGCCCTCAAGAGTCCACGCTCTTCTCTCAACCCCTCGACGACCCGCCGCTAAGGGAACCTGTTATACACATCATTTAAGAAAAAAGTGTCAGGCTTAAAGCCTAGTGAGAACATACAGTTTATATGAAAGATGGTAAGAAGATTTATTGCAACGTAAATAAATTGTTTTCGACAACCGTCTTAGTAAATGGTTTGATAAGCACATAGTGACCTTCCGGCCCAGACTTCATCTTTCGATGACGGGAAAACCCGAATTCCAAGGATTGTGGCGAAACACAAAGTAAGCCACTTTCCAAGTTTTGAGCTTACCGTACTAGGATCAAGGCCACGAACACGCCGACTCATACTAAGATGTGGGGGAGGGCACCCAATGATCCCTAGTCATGCTCATTCACCAGGATTTACATTTACGACCCACGGCTAGTATCTGGTCCCACATAACCGTACCAAGTTACCCTCTAGGGTCCAATGTCTCAACTAGCTACATATGGGAATTACCCCCAAGTAATAAGTCGACTCTATACCTATGGATCCACTAGTAATAGTCTATACTTGTCACAATAACACTTGTGACCAATTATAATCAAACATATAGTTCATAAAACAATTTAGTTCCCAAATCACATTTTTATGGTTAACTGTTAATAAGAAAATACCCAGCTCAAACATGAATCATAAGCTATTTTCTCATTTCCAAATATATGTAAAACCATTTTAATGTAAACATGGACTACCTCATTTTAAACCATTTATTTCATTTTCCCGAAATACTACTTTCAACCAAAATACCCATAATATGTTTAAAACATAAACTTGGCTAAAAGCCATAAGTTGGACATTTATTCATCCAAATGAGACAACAATCATATATGTAGTTCCAAGACATGGGTTGTATCTATATTTTACAAAATGGTAAGAACTCTAAAATCTCCCAAAGCAACAAGTTAGGTAAAAATCTCATCAACAATGGAAATGTAGACAAGGAGATATTTAGAAGTTAAAGATGCATTTTGATGTGTATAAAGTTTAATAAAAAGGAAGTATGTACTCACAATGGGTTTATTCTAAACCCTAACAAAACTTCTAGGTGAGGAGAACTTGAACTAGAGCACTTGAAAACCTAGGTTGAGCATTAAAGAGCCTTAGACTTCCAACAACAAGGAATAAATGAAGAGAGATGAGAGGAGAATCACCTAGGGTTCCAAAATCGTCCAAATCGCACCTCCCTAGCTCCACACTTGCAATAAATGAGAAAAAGGGGCAGAAACCCGTATTTGGGTGTTCAGGGGGCTCTCGCAGGTTATGCCGCGGCCTCAAGTCGCGGCATAAGTCGCCCGTGTCTCTGTAAAGGTAGACAAACAGTGGGTTACGCGGCTAGTGTCGCGACCTTCAAGTCGCGAGGTAAGTCGCGTGATCCACTGTCCCACTTTTCCAAAATCAAGACTTGACACACGAACTTGGCTAGGAACACGCGATACCCACGAATAGGGTAACCGCACGATAACTAAGAGTTAAAATACAGAAGACTAGGAGTCTAAACGATAGAATTAATACAACGAAAGTTTGGAGTGTTACACAACTACATAAAAACACTAAATTTGTGGATCCTAACTTAAAATAACATATTTTATTTATTATTAAACTATTTTTAATAACAATAATTATAATTTGAAAATATATATTATAGTAATAAATAATTAATAGTTTATTAATTTAATTAAGACTTGTTAACTTAAAAAGGACATATTTTTAAGGGAATTTAATTAAAATACCCTTTTTTTTTAAAACAGTGCCCAATATGCCCCCAATCTTGTTATTTTTGCCAATATACCCCATATGTCGGCGGTTGGTTTATTTCACGCGGGTATGGTCCGCGTTTTGTGCAATTCAATTCATTGAATTGTAATTTTTATTATATATTTACAGTTTATACCCCTATAGTTATTTAGTTAGTTTACTTTATACCTTTTACTTTTCTATTATTCATTTTATACTTTTATCATATTTACACACATAATTGTATATTAACTAAAATACGTTAAAAAAATACGTTTTAATTTTAACAAGTTATACCATTATAATCGTCTCTTCGATACCTTCGAAATGAGCCCAATATTAAATATTCTAAGTGTCAGAACGCGCTAATCTTGTCTAGCGAGTTTGTTCAAAACGCGCTAGTAGTGCCTAGCGAGTTTCTCAAACATGCACGTCTCAGTCTGCGTGTTTATGAGTGAATAGTAATCTGCGAGTTCAGGCGTTAGCGAGTTTTGTCAAGAATAGTTGTTTGCGAGTTTCATTGTTTAGCGAGTTTTAATCATCTGCGAGTTTATCAGAACACGCAAGTCTTTGCGTGTGAATTTCACAAACGCGCAAGCCTTTGTCTGAGGGTTTTTCAGAAATAGTGACTTGCGAGTTTCAACAGTGACTTGTGAGTTTTGTCCAAGGTTCTAAATGGCGTGAGGCGTGGCGTGGCGGCGAGGCCAAGCCTCAAGCCTTAGGAGCCACGACGAATCCATGGCGTTTTCAAGGCGTGACTTATGGCGTCAAGTTTCTATTTCATATATAATATTATATATAAAAACGTATGTTTTGTAATGTTACTCAGTGAGTCAATAGTATAGGGAAGTTAAATTAGGTTGTATATATAAAAAACTTGCAAATAAGACATTAAAAACGTAAAGAAAATCAAATATCTCATTACAATAACCGCGCATTAGGCCATGGTGTGCCACGGGCTTAACGTGGCGTGAGACACAAGCCTTGGTGTCATGGCGCGCCATGGCGGCTGTGCGGCGAGTTTTTTAGAACATTGGTTTTGTCACTTAGTCAAATTTTTCGAAATTTCTGATTTTTTTTCTTTCATATTTCAAGCTACAGTGTTATACTTGATTTTTTTAAAATTTTTTCTTGATTTGTTGGATTTAAAGATCTTTACTAGCTAATATTTTTCATCTTGTGTAGGTTTATACATCTTTCAATCATGGCGAATGAGTTACTCTCTATGGGATCTCATCTGAAACCTCCGGTCTTGTCTATCTGAGAATACTCACAATGGAAGAAAAGGATGACTCAGTTCTTGAATCTAAAGAACATAGATTATATGGAGTCTATCATAAATGGTCCAAATGTGCCAGAAACGCATGTACCTGGACAGGCAGCCACAACTACATCTCCAGCAATTCCAGATAGATATGTGCCAAAACCATATGAATTCTTCAGTGAAACAGAAAAGGAAAGACATAAGATAGATGAAGAAGCACTTATCTATCTCACCATGACAATTCCTAATGACATCTACAATCGCGTAGACAGTAGGGAATCTGCAAAAGCTTTATGGGATGAACTGGAAAGACAGTTTTAGGGAACAAAGAAGTCAATTCAGACAAAACTGAATCAAAGTATAAATGCATATGAAGGCTTCCATGCAAAAGAAAGAGAGACTTTGTTGGAGACATATACACGTTTCAATGTGATTCTGAATGATCTAAGGAGAAATGGAATGAACAAGTCAGTATCAGAGATCAATTATAAGTTCATTAAGAACTTAAACCCAGAATGGAAAAGCTATGCTATCAACATTCAGATGACTAAAGACATGGCTCAAGAAGAAGTCAATGATATCTTCACAACTTTGTCTCAGCATGAGGATGAAGTAAAACAGCTGAGTGCTGAAAAGAAGATGGTCAAAGATTCTCTAGCCTTAATGTCTGAACGTAAGAAAGGGTCAAGTTTCAAGTCCAGTTCTTCTTACAAGACAAAGTCAAGGAAATCCAAAGCTCTCCTCACTGAAATCACCGATTCAAGTACTGAAGAATCTTCTACTGAAGTTGAAGAAAATTCAGATGAGGATATTCAACGATTTGCTGAAAATCTGGCTCTTCTAACAAAGCAGTTTCAGAAAACCTTTGGTAAGAACAAATTCTCAAAACCGAAATATGAGAGTTACAAGAAAGATAAGTACAAACCAAGGTCTGAAAAGAAGTATGAGAAAAGAGGAGGGAAAAGAGAAGAAAAGCGAGAAGAGAAAAGAGAAGAGAAGAGAGAAGGAAAGAAAGAAGACACTGAGCCGAAATATGGACGATGCTATAAATGTGGAAAACCAGGTCATTTTTCCAAAGACTGTAAGTTCAAGCGAACAAAGAATTTAGAGTACTATGCTAGGAAATCACTAATTGCAAAGAAAGTGGAAGATGGTCAGAACTTAATGGCGGAAGAGGAAAATTGGTTCTACAAGAGTTCTGATGATGAAATGGCACACTTTACTCAGGTGTGTATGATGGCCAAAGTGAATGAGGACACTGAATCATCTTCTGATCATTCTGACTCTGGTTCTGAGGTAAGTACTCTGTCTAACAATGAACTTATTCAATCGTTAAAAGCTCAGGTTCAATTCATGAAAGAAGAGTTTGAAACTTTGAAAGTCAAACTTAGTCATGAAAGACAAGCAATGTTGAATTTTCGCGATGAAAATGCAATGTTGAAAGATGTTGTTAAGGATAAAGAATCTGAGAAAGAGATTTTGAAAAAGAACAAAGATGTTTTAAAATCAAAAATATCTAAGCTTGAAAGAGATCTTGTAAATTTAAATGCTGAAAAAGGTGACTTTAAAATCAAATCTGAAGCATGTTTTCAAGAAAGAAACGAGGCATATTGTAAAATTAAGCAACTGGAGGATTTAAATCTGAAACGAGGACAAACTGAGCAAACATTAAATCTTTTAACAAACAAACTCCAAGATGTCAAATTTTATGATGTAAAAAAAGGTTTAGGTTTTGAAGCAAATAATGTTTTGAAAAGAGCACCAGAAAATTTGAATAATTTTGATAAGATGGGCTCTACTTCTATAAAACCTAATATTCATGATACTTTTGTTAAAGGTAAAGTTGTGAATGATGATGACACTTCATCTTGTGCTGATTCAATTTCAAGTTTTAAATCTGTTGGTTTTACTTATAAAGATGTGAACGAAAGTTATAAAACAAGAAAACCAGAATTTAGTGAATTTTCTTTACTACTTTCTCCTTGTTTACCAACAGAGTCAGCCAAGGTTGAAGCAAATAGTACTGAATCTCAGTGTCAGTATGATGAATCTGATTCTGAAACTGATGTTGAGAATCAAATTTCTTTATCTGAGTCATTCATTTCTAATTCCTCAAAAGAATCAAAAGATAAAAATATCATGAATCAAAACCTTAATTCTGATTTTTCAAAAATTATGACTGAGGAGATCTTTACAGAAATGATGAATGCTTCAGATCCTGTACCTATAATAGAAAAGATGGAATCAAACTCTGAGGTGAATCAAGCATCTATCTTTGAGAAAAAAAATCACAGATCTTTAAAAGACGATTGAAGAGTTAGAAGATGAGAACATTGATCTCAAATTCAAACTTGACAAGTCTTCTGAAGAAAACAAAGAACTCTCTAAAGAGTTAACTATTTTAAAAGATGATTTGTTTAAGCAAAATCTAAAAGAGAAAAAGATGTTTGAGTCTCCAAATTGGAATGTTCATTCTAATCCAGAGTTTGAGACTATTAATTCTAAAACTTCAGTTGTTTACACTACTACTCCTGAATATCCTCCGAGTATTTTTGAAAAGGGAGAAGCTTCTTGTACTACAAAGTCAAAATCATTTTCTACAAAGAATGCTAACAAGATTTTGTTTCCTGTTTCAGATATAAAAAGGCAAAATGTTAAAGGAGAATGGAAGAAGAATGTGGAAGAAAATAAAGTTGCTAAAAATAAATGTAGTATCAGTGATAGTGATAGTTTGATTTGTAAAAATTCAAACGTTTCCAAATGTCAAAGTTGTATGAATGCTTGTACTTCATTGGATAAATCTAAACTTTTGACATTTGCACGTAAGAATTTTATTTGCAAACACTGTCATGATAATGCATTTATCACTCCTTCCATTTATTCTAAATTTAAAGTTGCCAGAATAACATCTCTTGTCAAATCAGTTTCCAAATCCGTAACACATCAGGCTAAAGTTTTTCATGCTAAGATTGATCATTTTTCTAAAAAGAAAAGATTTCACGAGCTTAATGTGAAAATGATATGGAAATGGGTACCTAAGCCTCACTATGAGTGGCGAATTAAGGCTAAGGTAAATGATGTTGATGTATTGCAAAAAGCTAACAAGGAAGGACCCATCTGGATATGGGTACCTAAGCAGAAATAATTTTCTCTTTTTGCAGGCCTCACATACATGGTATATAGATTCAGGATGCTCGCGCCATATGACAGGATTTAAGCATCTACTTCACAATTATGTTGAGGAACCTGCCGGCACTGTAAGTTATGTAAATTTAGAGCTTACTGGACATATTCGAGGACACGGATCTTTAACAAATGGCATCGTGACGATCAAGCTAGTACTATACGTAGAAGGACTTGATCATAATCTTTTTAGCACAAGTCAGTTATGCGATAGTCAATTCCAAGTTCGGTTTACTGATAAATGCCGTTATATTGAAGATAAAGATGGTCGTGCAGTTTTTAAAGCTAAGCGGAATGCAAATCTTTATTCTGTGAATTTTCCAACTCTTTTTGCATCAAGATCTGTTTGTCTGATCGCAAAAGCTTCACGAGCTGAAAGTTGGATATGGCATCGGCGTCTGTCTCATCAAAATTTTGATACGATGAATCAATTGCCGAGACAAGGTATTGTCAAAGGTCTACCTGAACTAAGGTTTGAGAAGAGTTCTCTTTGTCCTGCTTGTGAAATGGGAAAGATGAAGCGAATCTCTCATAAAGCAAAGACATAATTCTCATCTTCAACACCTCTTGAATTGATACATATGGACCTTTGCGGCCCGATGAGGACTCATTCTATTAGTGGCAAGAGATATATTTTGGTCATGATAGATGAGTACTCCAGATATACTTGGCTGGAATTTCTAAGAAATAAATCAGATGCAACAGAGCTGATTATTGCGTTTATAAAGAAAATCCAGGTTCGACTACAATTGCTGGTTAAATCTTTGAGAAGTGACAATGGCACGGAATTCAAGAATGAAAAGCTTCAAAGTTATCTCATATCTGTTGGGATCTCTCACAAATTTTCTGCTTCCTACATTCCTCAACAAAACGGCGTAGTTGAAAGGAAGAATCGAACACTGGTTGAAGCTGCGAGGACAATGTTAGCCTATTCTGAGTTGCTAATGTTTCTGTGGGCTGAAGCCGTAGCCACTGCGTGTTTCACACAAAACCGCACGATTGTCACCAAAAGACATAGAAAGACAGCGTATGAACTTATTAATCGTCGAAAACCGAATATTAAATTTTTTCGCACTTTTGGTTGCAGGTGTTATATTCTCAATGATCGAGACAATCTTGGTAAATTTGACAAGAAGGCTGACGAAGGATACTTCATTGGTTATTCGTTAACGTCAAAAGCATATCGGGTCTACAATAGACGAACCAAGACGATCATGGAGAGCATTAATGTGTCTTTCGATGAAACATCAACGTTGACTTCTTAACACAACAGTTCAGAACTCAAGCTTAAGCAGAAGGTTTCTATTCAAGACAGAATAGAACCAGAAGTCAAACAGACTAAGTCTTCTAATTCAAATAAAGTTACACCTGAATTAGACTTATTATTTTTTGATGCTTTTATGGATATTTGTGCAGATTTTGAAAAATCAAGCATATCCGCATCAACTTCAGAGGTTCCAATTATAATAGCAGATATTTCAGGACCTTCTGACAATGTCACAATATCAACCTCATCAGATACATCTACACATATACATTCTGAAGGTACTAATGTTGATTCTGTGTATGCAGATCCAAATTCTGAAACAGAAGTTCCGAGTAATTCCTCTATTGCTCCGGAAATCTTTACTTCAGAAGAGGTTGTACAAGATGTCCCGAGCACATCTGGGGTTAATCAAGACTTACCTGCAGTCTATGATGAATATGATGAAGATAATACTCAAGCTGACATTCATCCAATTCCAAGTACTATGAGATGGACACGAGCTCACCCACTTCATAATATAATTGGTGATGCACAGTCTGGTGTACAAACGCGTGCAACATCTGCTAATTTTTGTCTATATTCAAGTTTTTTAAGTTCTCTCGAGCCGAAGAAAGCTTCAGAAGCCTTGCGTGATCCATATTGGATATTGGCGATGCAAGATGAACTTCTACAATTTGAGAGGAACAAAGTTTGGCGACCCATACCACTTCCAGAAGGAAAATCTGTTATTGGAACAAAGTGGGTTTTCAGAAATAAGAGAGACGAATCTGGAGTTGTAGTTCGAAACAAAGCCCGCCTTGTTGCAAAGGGTTATTGTCAACAGGAGGGGATTGATTATGAATAAACTTTTGCTCCTGTGGCACGACTGCAAGCTATACGAATCTTCTTATCTTATGCAGCTCACAAAAGTTTTACTGTCTTTCAAATGGATGTAAAATCTGCATTTTTAAATGGGATATTGCATGAAGAAGTATACGTTGCTCAACCAGAAGGATTCATTGATCCAAAGAAACCTGATCATGTCTATGTCTTAGACAAAGCCTTGTATGGACTCAAACAGGCACCAAGAGCTTGGTACGAAACTCTAACACAATTCTTACTTGCTTCAGGATTCAAGAAAGGATGCAAACTGGATAGAAAGAGCACCTCTGGTTCATGTCAGTTCTTAGGTGATAAGTTGGATAGATGGACGTCTAAGAAACAAAATTGTGTTTCTACATCCACCGCTGAGGCTGAATATGTAGCTGCCGCAAGTTGTTGTTCACAAGTCCTCTGGATGAGAACACAGTTAAAAGATTTCGGATATACTTACCAACGAGTCCCTATCTACTGCGACTCCAAGAGTGCCATTGCGATAACAGCTAATCCAGTGCAACATTCCAAGACGAAACACATCGACGTGCGTTATCATTTTATAAAGGATCATATAGAGAAGGGCGATATTGAGATGCACTTTGTGACTACAGACTACCAGTTGGCTGACCTTTTCACCAAGCCATTGGATGAGAAGAGGTTTAACTTTTTAGTTAGCAAACTTGGTATGTTAAACAACACTTCATGATTCTAGGGGGGGTTCTCTAATCTTGTGTTTTTATTTGAATATATCTTGGATATTTCTTCATATGCTGACTGACTAAAGCGGAATCATTTTTATAATGATTACCAAAATCTTTTTCTTGCAGGATATTTTATGTGACAATGGCTTTTAGACAATTCAGTTCAAAACCCGTATTCAAATGTTTTCTTCTGAAGGATGCTTTCATGATTATATCTTTTCAGGAAGTTTTTCGTTTGAAAGGGAGTTTAGAAATTATATTGTTATATTTTTTTTCCTGATAAGATTGACTGTTTCAGATATCAAGGGGGAGGATATCTATTGTTTGTTAAGGATGCTTTAACTGCTATATTCATTCCAGGGGGAGTTAAGGATTATGATCTACAGGTATATCATTCTATTCCTTATACTCTAACACTTGTGAAAGAAGAACAACTTTTACTTGTGAAAAATGGTTTTAAAATGTTCAAACCACTTCACGATCTTAAACTGTTTTCATGAACTGAGAAGTGTGAATTTTAAATGATTTTTGGATACTTAACTGATTATCTGGTCGTGTGTTCTTTAAAGAATAATACTTGTGTATTTTCTTTTCTATATACTTTGTCAAGTATTCATACACACATTGGTTCAGTATTTTCAAATTGATTTTGTTATTACCATGTATCAAATGATATATCTTTCTATGGTAATACTCCTGTTTGGTATTCACAGTTGTTTGAATCAAGCGTCATTTCATTTTTAATGTGCTTTCATTGATAATATGTTTATATATTGTTCATATAAACAACATATGTCTTTGAATTCCCAAATATTTTTCTTCATGATAATTTGATTTGATCTTAATCATTGTCAGATTCTCAAAACATTTCTATTCTTTCATGATTATTCATTCATATAAAGTTTTGAGATATCTTAAATGTGTAAAATGCTCAAATTTCATTTCTGATTCTTGATGAGCACACATACACTGACATATGATTTCTTGTGCTTTACATGTCAAGAAAATCATTGAACAACATGTACTTTTAGGAACATGGGATTCGGTGTGAGTGCTTAATAGATCTTCGATGGATTCACGATAACTAGTGTTTCCTACCCTGGAAGAAATCCTTTGAGTGATTGAGGGGAGAGGGGTCTAAAAGAATTGAGTGTGGGAGTGAGCTGAGGTAAAATGGAACTGAGAGATTGGTTAGATGTGAGCTTATGTGTTTAAAAGAAAGAGGGTGAGAGAACAGAGTTAAAAGAATATCAGAACTCTGCACCAAACATCTTTCTGAGCCGGGCAGCCACATTACTGATTGGTTCACATTTCTTTGGTGACTATCATTGAAATAGGTAAATAGCCCATGCCATCTCTTGCATACAACCCCACTAGCTACTTATTCTTTTCTCAAAAAGAGAATGTTTCACATTTTCTGGGGAAGCAACACATAATCTATCGGATCTTCACTTGGAAGATACTGATATTGAAAAAGAAGGAAATTTGCCCCACCTTCGACCCTTTCTCATGCACATTGAGTTCATGTACAATCATTGCTGTCTCAGTGATTTACATACTTTGAGCCTTATGACACAATCATTGTGCTACTTCTTTCAAACACAAACACGAGCACACAGAGAATTTGTTTTTCTGTCAGAACATTCATAGAATTACCTTGTGTTTTTCAATGATTGAATGGAAGTCCTGGGGAGTCAATATCAAACCAGCTCCTTATATTGTACATTTGTTGTACACAGTAACTTCGTGTTACTGACAGGCACTTCTAACTGTTTCATTTGTTGATTCAGGGTTACAACTCTTACTTCGTTTGAATTTGAAAAGATTCAGATGAATACATTCATGATTCAAAGGCTCTTTCAGATCAGATGACAGATTCTCTCACATCATGTATTGGGTTGTTTGATAATTTTCCTATCTAGGGGAGATTGTCTATTTCTTCACAAAGGGAGAGATTTCTTACATTGTATCAAATGAAGATTGTGCTTATCAGATGGTGGGAAGATCATTCATCGACAAATCTGAACTTGAAGTGTTTTAATGATTTTGATTCTTACAAATCATTAAAAAGGGGGAGAATAATCAAAGTTCAAGATCAGATTGAAGTTTTAAAGATATTGAAGTTTTAAAGATTTCAGGGGAGATAACTATTTTCAGATGATCAAAGTCAAAGGTTAAAGAAAACTTGTCGAAGAGAAGTGACAGAAAGTCAGAGTTTGAAAGTAAAGTTGTCTATTCAGAATATGCAAAAGCTAATTCAAAGGGAGAGACAAGTTTGAAAAATTGTCAAGATCATACAAAGTGTAAAAAGACTTCAAGATATCAAAGTTATGAATGAGCAAGAGCTGAAAGTTGAAGACAATTCTGAATAAAAGAAGACCTGAAGATTATTGCCAAATTTTTTTAATCTTGAATCCAAAGGGGGAGATTGTTAGACTGAAATTGTATTCAAGATTAAATGAGGGTCTTTATTGTATTTGTTGTTTGTGTGTGTGTTGTAATGAGCTTAGAAGGTTTGACCTTGTTTGGTCATGTTGACCTATATATAAGCAAGTCATAGTGTTATTTTCTAAGTAAGTGTGTGAAAGTGAAGGTGTAATCGTGGTGGTGATTGAGAGAGTGTAAGAACACATAGTTGCACACATTGAGAACACACACAAACACTCTGTATTGAAAAGTCTATCACAAATAGATATATGGCTTGATGTAATCTTTGTGATTAATAAAACAAAAGTGTTTTGTATAGATTTGTATGTGTTTATGCTAGTAAATCTTGGGCCACATTTTTTGATTTAATTATTTTATTATATCATATATATTAAAAATACGTTTTTATATATCATAAAATTATTTAACGTATTTTAGTTAATATACAATTATATGTGTTAATATGATGAAAGTGTAAAATAAAAAATAGAAAAGTATAAAGTATAAAGTAAACTAACTAAATAATTATAGGTGTATAAAATTTTAATATATATGATATATAATAAAATAATTAAATCAAAAAATATTCAATATTGGGATCATTTCGAAGGTATCGAAAAGACGATTGTAATGGTATAACTTGTTAAAATTAAAACGTATTTTTTAACGTATTTTAGTTAATATACGATTATATGTGTTAATATGATAAAAGTATAAAATGAATAATAGAAAAATAAAAGATATAAAGTAAACTAACTAAATATTTATAGGGGTATAAACTGTAAATATATAAAAAAATTACAATTCAAATGAATTGAATTGCACAAAACGCGGACCATGCCCGCCGTGAATTGCACAAAACGCGGACTAACCCTGCGTGAAATAAACCAAACGCGGACCATATCCGCGTTTAAACCAAAACGCGGACCCAAACAGTGTCACCCCGTGTTTTTTGAAAAAACGCGGCCAAAACGCGGACATATGGGGTATTTTGTCAAAAATGACAAGATTTTGGGCATATTGGGCACTGATTTTTCAAAAAAATGGTATTTTAATAAAATTCCCTATTTTTAAACATCTATATATATATATATATTAATTTACATAAAAAATTAAAAAAACAAATAATTAAATATATATATATATATATGTTACATTATAAATAGATTTTATATCATTATTAAATGAATTTTATATTTAAAAATAAAAATAAAATAGAGTTAGTGTGTGGGCCTTTGTTTTTGCCGAGTGAAAATCTAACCGACATATATGCCATGTTATCCATCTCAAAGTGATTGGCCGGCCAAAAAATAGAAACATGACAGACAGTTGGAATTGTTAAAACGGCAAATTGGGCAAAATGCCATGTGATTGGAGATGCTTATGGGGGTGTTTGGGATTGCTTATTTGAAGGGTTTTTTTAGCTTATTGCGATTTGGTATTGCAGATAAGCTATTTTGAGTGTTTGGATGGAACAAAAAGAAAACAGCTTATAACGGTGCCAAGCCGCTGAAAAACCATTTTTGATAAGTCATTTTGTTGTAACTTATGACTTATTTTAAAAGTGCTTATGACTTTTTTGGTTCTTTTATATGTATAAGCAATCCCAAACACCTTTAAATAACAACTTATTAGCTTATTACGTTTTATTACCACAATAAGTTAATCCAAACACTTTTTAAATAACTCCGATTTGGCACCACATAAGCTGATAAGCATTTTTCCAAATAAATAAGCAATCTCAAACACCCCCTATATATAAGTTTATTTATAAACTAACTTGTGTTCATCCAAATGATTATATAAAAAATAAATCAATTTATTTTTACCAAATTAGTGTCTTATTATTCAAGAATAATATCTAAATCGTGCCAATTATAAATAATGACTTTATTTTTGAGAGGTTGTTTAAACATCTAAATCTTAAAATTAAATCTAAATATCGAATTAACATGGGATTTAGTTTTTAAAGAAGAAGGTAATAGATGGATGGATATACATAATTTCATGCGATTTACAAGAAAAAAGAAATTAATTAAAAAAAAACAAATAGAAAATTAAGAGCGACCAATAATGGATTCTCAATAGATTGATGTATATCGTTAGAGCATCTCCAACAGCATTACTAATTTTTTTTTAAAATAGAGAATGAAAAGTAAAAATCTCTAAAAACATTTTCTTATAACTCCAACAACTTTTCTATTTTAGAGAATCAATCATTATTTATACTAGGCATATACCCGTGCGATGCAGCGGAATGTAAGTAAAGAACGAACAATTAATGCTATTTCTTTATATACATTTCATCAATAATCAACCATGACCTAAGAATCACAACTTATGAAACCTAAACCCATAAAGATTTTCAATAATTAGTTTATATTACAATTATTGACGAAAAAAATTATAATGATATTATTTATAATAAGAATGAAACGTATTTTACGATTATGTATTTTTAACGTGCTAACGGTGGAAAAAAAAAACAAAACGTATGGACAGAAAAACAAATTATTTTGTAGATATTCATGATATTTAATAGTACGGTTAAATTAAAAAATATTCAATATTGGGTTCGTTTTGAATATATTGAGGAGACGCTTATAATGATATAATTTGTAGAAAAATGAACGTATTTTTTCATTGCATTTTTGTTAATATATAATTATTTGTGTTAATATGATAATGGTGTAAAATGAAAAATGAAAAAAATAAGGGATATAAAGTAAATTAAATAAGTAATTATAAGAGTGATAAATGTAACATTGTAAGGGTGATAAATGTAATTGTACAAAAGTTTGTACAATAACCGTTTTAGTTTTTTCATTATATAGTATAAATTCTTATATTTAATAGTACGGTTAAATTAAAAAATATTCAATATTGGGCTCGTTTTGAAGGTATTGACGAGACAATTATAATGGTATAATTTATAAAAAAAGGAACGTATTTTTTCATTGCATTTTTGTTCATATACGATTATTTGTGTTAATATGATAACGGTGTAAAATGAAAATGAAAAAGTAAGGGATATAAAGTAAATTAAATAAGTAATTGTAAGGGTGGTAAATGTTATTGTACAAAATATTAAGGGTGGTAAATGTTATTGTACAAAAGATTGTACAATAACCGTATAACCGTTTTAGAATTTTCATTATATAGCTAGGCATATACCCGCACAATGCAGCGGAATGTAAGTAAAAAACGAACTATTAATGCTACTTTCTTATAGATATGTCATCAACAATCAATCATAACCTAAGAATCACAATTTATAAAACCCTAAACCTATAAAGATATTTAATAATTAATTTATATTACAATTATTGACGAAAAAAATTATAATGATATAATTTATAATAAAAATGAAACGTATTTTACGATTATGTATTTTTAATGTGCTAATGGTAGAAAAATAAATAAAACGTATGGATAGAAAACAAATTAATTTGTAGATATTCATGATATTTAATAGTACGATTAAATTAAAAAATATTCAATATTTGGCTCGTTTTGAAGGTCAGACGAGACGATTATAATGGTATAATTTGTAGAAAAATGAACGTATTTTTCATCGCATTTTTGTTCATATACGTTTATTTGTGTTAATATGATAATGATGTAAAATGAAAAATGAAAAAGTAAGGATATAAAGTAAATTAAATAAGTAATAGTAAGGATGGTAAATGTAACATTGTAAGTGTGGTATATGTTATTGTATAAAAGATTGTACAATAACCGTTTTATTAGTATAGATAATTCGTATATATTCTGATATTTAATAGTATAGTAAAATTAAAAAATATTCAATATTGGGCTCGTTTTGAAGGTATTGACGAGACGATTATAATGGTATAATTTGTAAAAAATGAACGTATTTTTTCATTGCATTTTTGTTCATATACGATTATTTGTGTTAATATGATAACGGTGTAAAATGTAAAATGAAAAAGTAAGGGATATAAAATAAATAATTGTAAGGGTGGTAAATGTAACATTATAAGGGTAATAAATGTTATTGTACAAAAGATTAAGGGTGGTAAATGTAATTGTACAATAGTTTGTACAATAACGTTTTAGAATTTTCATTATATAGTATAGATTATTATAATATTCCATAATTTATCATCCCAATACATTTTTTAAAAAAACTTAAAATAAAATGTTAAATATTGAATCTTATTGGTTGGATTGAATAAAATAATATTTTATCTCTCCAATTTAGAGATTATAGAGAATTCTTTATATTTAGAGATTTTTTAAGATTTCTTTATTTTAGCAAACCATATAGCAAAGCTGTTGGAGAGAAATAGCAAAGAAAAAACCAATTTTTTTTATTTTAGCAATGTTGTTGGAGATGCTCTTAGGTCCCATTAATCTTTTTTAAATAATAAATATAATTGATTGAAGTTGGTCTAATGCGTTTTCAGTGTTTCCATTGTTTCAAGTACTGATCAGTCAATCAATTAGTCTATTTGTTTCTCATACTATCGAAATCGAAAACTAATAAAAAGAACATGTATTTTTCAATTTAATTCTAAATTCAAAAACTTAAGTTGTTAAGCAAAATTAGGGTGTCAAAAATAATCAAAACTGAATAACCCATTTGAACTAGGGGTGTACAAAAAACCGCAACCCGCGAAACCCGTCCAACCCAACCCGTTAACAACCCAATTAAACCAAACCCGCCAACCCGCGAAACCGCCAACTCGCCAAACCGCTAATTAGAAGGGTTTAAATTGGGTTAGCATAACTCAACCCAACCCAAACCGTCAACCCACCGCTAATATATATTATTTCGATATAATTATATATACATATATATTATTTATAGCCATTATAATTTACAACCTAAAAAAATATATGCATATATTAGTCTAATTTACATCCCAAAAAATATATACATATATTAGTTCAATTTATACCCCAAAAAATATATCTATATATTAGTCCAATTTATAGCCTAAAGCCCAAAATCAATCCGACTAGATCAACGTCCAAACTAAGTCAACTAGGTCGATCAATTACGTCTCAATAAGCATGGTTGCACGAGTACACTGAAACAACTAGGTTGCCGTTGTTCTCATTGCATAAATGAACATATGAAAGTATGTTTCAAACTATAAGGGGGCGTTTGGTTCGTTGGAATCCGTCGGAATCTGATGGAATTGGAATGGTCAATTCCATTGACCAAATTCCATCCTGCTGTTTGGTTTCCAAAGGAATGAAATTGAATTCCATGAAATCCTTCAATCAAAGATTTGGTCATTCCTTCTCATTTTGGATGGAATTGAATTCCATTCCATTGCATTTTCTCAAAATGACAAAAATATCCTCCAAACCCTCTTAACAAAATTAAAACCCATCAGATATGGATTTGGTCTTCTCTCTCTCTCCCCTCTCTCTCCTCTCTCTCTACCCTCTCTCTCCTCTCTCTCACCTCTCTCTACCCCCTCTCTTCCTCTCTCTCTACCCTCTCTCTCTCCTCTCTCTCCTCCCTCTCTCTCCTCCCTCTCTCTACTCTCTCTCCTCTCTATACTCTTTCTCCTCTCTCCTCTCTTTTTCCTCTCTCTCTCCTCTCTCTCTTCTCTTTCTCCTCTCTCTCCTCTCTCCTCTCTCTCTCTCTCGGCATTTAAAAAAATATAAATAAATAAATAAAAATAAAAGAAAAGACTATTTTTGTTATTTTTCAGAATTTCATTCCAATTCCTTTGCAAACCAAACAGACATATTCCAATTCATTTGACTGATTATATTCCATTTCTACCAACCAACAGTTGGTCAAACTTGAAAACATTTAATTCCAATTCCTTCCAGATTGCAATTCCATTGACAAATTCCATTCCATCAAAAATCATTCTGCGAACCAAACGCCCCCTAAATTTCAAATTAGAAGTATGTTTCAAACTAGAAGCTGTAACCATTAATTTTTGTTTTCATTCCATTTATGTTGTTAGAATCTTGGGCGTTTGGGATCACTTTTCAAAAAAGGATTCTAAATATGTTCGTAATTATTGTGGAAAAAACTATATATGTTTATCATGGTAAGAGAATTGGTATAAGTTCTTAGTGGAATCACTATCAATGATAATAATTTGACATTTAATAAAAAGAAAATTTGAAAAATCGTGGCTATGTTTGTGGTTAAGGATGAACAACCCTTTATTGTTGTAGAGGGTAAATGATTTAAGGAACTTGTTAAAGAGTTGCGACCTAAATTTTGTTTCCCAAGTAGAGTGAGTTGCTAAAGATATTTATCGGTTGTTTTGCGATGAGAGAATTAAATTGATTGATGATTTGAATAGGATGCTATCATTCAAACTTTTGAAGTTTAATTATAAGACTTAAGGATTTTAATATATATTTGGATGATTACTAACCTGCCCTAACTCGCAAAGGTTGGGTTGGTTTGGGTTATACTTTTGAATGAGTTGGGTTGGGTTGGGTTGAGATTTTTCAAACCGTCATAATTGGGTTGAATTGTAAAAATGTCAAAAGTCATCCAACGCAACCCGCGTACACCCCTAATTTGAACCGGATGAAATTTGGGTTAAACGGCTCGGGTTATTTGGTTTTCTGATTAAAAGGTTTGGTTAACCGAATAACGATCCTTATTCAATTTGGTGTTCGGTTAATTTTTTTTCTTTCTAATTGGGTAAACCGAATAGTCCGAATAACATATTATACTAAATTTTTATATGTTAATAAAAAGTAAACCAAATATATGTTATACTACTGTCATTTAAATATTTTTTTTTTGCTATATAATGTTTTTTATTGGATTATTTAAAAATCGAATAATACAAACCCAAACCTTATTTGGTTTGGTTACCGATTAGTTTTAAAAAATTTAAAAATTTACTAATACGAATCGAATAAATTGAAAACCGATTTAACCAAACGAATAACACCACTAACTAAAGGATTAATAATCTCTTTATTATTGGAAGGAACAACACACACATGTCCGGTACAATCACATGTTTTAAATAAGGTTCCCCACCTCCCTTTCTTGCTCGTCGACATATCTCTCTCTCTCTCTCTCTCTCTATATATATATATATATATATATATATATATATATATATATATATATGAGAACTAAGTAGTTTGTGATAACTGTGAGATCCAATTTGAGTCATACATTTAGAATAATTAATATTAAATTTAAATAAATAAAAATTGATATTTTAGTAAATTTGTTTAATTCCTAAAATATAACCAAATTCCTATATTTTCTTATTTTCTTTTACAAAATGGTATCACAGTGTCGTATTTTTTATGTTTACAAAATGGTATCATAGTGTACTATCATGTATTTTCGATCTTTACAAAGTGTATCACAGTGTGAATCACGTATTTTTGATATTTTTTCGATGTTTACAAAAGGGTATCATAGTGTGTTATAATGTATTTTCGATCTTTACACAGTGTATCACATTGTGCATCATGTATTTTCGATGTTCATAAAGTGTATCACATCATGTATTCGCCGAAATAATATTTGCTGGAGAGATGAGAGAGAAGAGAAGAGAGAGGAGATCTCAAAAATACCTAAAATTCCTTTAATTAAAATTTTTAATTAAAATTACCAAAATTATTGATTTCCTAATTTATCTTCTGATTTGTGGTTAAGATTGGATCTCACGGTTAACACAGATAACTGAGTTTTCCCTTGAATGACCCCCCATATAAAAAAAAGGTTTATTGGCGGGGACCCAAGGCCCCGTGGCCCACTTTTGTGGACCCTACAGGCCCTACCTCTATAAGCCTGCACCGGAAAAGACATCCTGTCTTCCCCCGGATTCGAACCCTAGTATGGGAACCCCAGGTAGAAGCGTTTACGGAAGAGAGGTGGCCACTAGGCCAAAGACCTAGTGGTTATATATATATATATATATATATATATATATATATATATAGGGGTAGGTTCAAACGAGAAGCTAAACATTTTGCGAGAATGTGAGAAGTGTTTAATCATATATGATACACAAGCTTAATCATATATGATTAAACACATGTTATATTGGCAATACATAGACGTTTAATCATATATGATTAAACACACCTACAGGTCGTGTAATCATATATGATATCACACTTCTCGCTTTTTCGCAAAATGTTTACTTTCTCGCATGATCCTTCTTCTCTCTCTCTATATATATATACCATGCGAGAAAAGTTGATAAATTGATTAAAAAAAATGCAAGAAATTTCAAGATGACATATGATTATACATGCTATGGACAATTAATAATATATGATTAAACACGTTCAAAAGATCATGGGTAAAGTCGCACGCTATCGCTGTGTTCTCGAAACTCATTTAATTAACGAAGGAAAGGGAAGGGAAGAGAGGGAAATGGGAGGAAAGTAAAAAAAAACTCGTGTTCTCGAAACTTTTTTAGGAGAGAAAGGAAATGAAACGGAAGAAAAAAATTGATAACTTTCCTCCCAAACCTTTCATCGCAAATGTGGGAGGAAAGGGAAAAAAAGAAAATGAAAGAAATTAAAATCATTTAAAAAAATTATTGAATTTACTAAATTACAAAACTACCAAATCTTTCATTATAAATAATATATTTTTATAAGGGTATATTTGTACAATTAACATCTTTCGTTTCCTTTATCTCCTGTTCAAGAACATGAAAAACTATTTTTTTTCATTTCCATTCATTTTTTTTTCCTTCCATTTCGAGAACACAATTGAAAAAATTATTTTCCTTTCCTTTTTTTCTCTCCCTTTCTTTTCCATCAATTTTCTTTTCTTTTCTTTTCTCTCCAGATTAGAGAACACAACATATATGTCGGTCAACAAAACATGTGTTTAATCATATATGATTAAATATTTGTATCACATGTAATCATATATGATTAATTTATTGCATTCTTGCAAATTGTCTGCCTTCTTGTTTGAGATCATGTGAGCACAATCATGTTTCCTAAGAATGTGAAAGCATTTCTAAGCCTTTGAATGAATTGAATTTTATAAGTATGATATATAATTGATACCAATAACTTAATATATGTTAACCACAAGGGCTGTGGTGTGGTGGTAAAGGCTTGGGAAGTTCATAGCGCTCAACCCGGGTTCAAGCCCCACTCGCAGCACTTGTGGCCACTGAGGATAAACTCAGGGTTGCACACTTTAGCAGCTGGGTCAAAGACCCTAATTGCCGGGGATTAGTCTGGGCCATAGGCCCAGGATACCCTTTCCAAAAAAACTTAATATATGTTTAATCGTATAGGGGCTAATTCATTTGTAAATAAAAAAAAGTTACAAACCAAAAAGCACATCTACACCACACGATTAAACAATCAACGGTTAGGATGGAGGCGGTTACATTTTTAAAACATAAAAAATGAAATTTCTCCTTAAAAGGGGGGATGATCTACGATTAAGATCGAATTAACCAAAATGGCTGTGTCGTACTGGTTAAGGCCACGAGAGATGTGGTGGAATATCCCATCTGCTCAGGGTTCGAATCCAGGCATACACAATAATTGTGGCCACTGAGGTTTAATCAGGACTGATGTCTTATAGTCATAATTTGCTAAAAGATTAGTCTTGACATAGCTTAAAACACCCTTCTAAAAAAAGATCGAATTTCATTGGTTTAATTACAAGGTTACAACCTTTTTTTGTTTTACAAAAGAATATTCCTCTAATCACACACACACACACACATATATATATATATATATATAAAAAAAGGGACGTTCAAATGGAACATCTACCACTCATTTTATTTTCACTTTTGTAATTAAGAAAAAAAAACTGAATGATTGGTAGATAAAAGGGTTGCATGAGTTATACCATATAAATTATAAAGTGATTGCATAATAACCTACCCCCCCCTCTCTCTCTCTATATATATATCTATACTATATTATAAAGTACAGATAAAAATTCTTAAATACAAATTATTGGGCACAAGGTACCATCATTTTATGCAAGATTTTAAATATCTCTTAATTTACAAGTATCAAAATACAAGATACATATTACTACTGCATGCTTCTAACACTCACCAATTTGGTATGTGCAGGGTCGGACCTTTTTTTTATGCAGACATTTCCATGTATCACTATTAATTAATATATTATATTTCTATAAATTTGTTTTAATTATATTATTAAATATGTAATTGGTTATTTTTTCTTGATATCATTAAAATATATAAAATAATCATTGAATTCTAATAAAATACTTACTTTTTTTATATAAAAAACATTATATTATTAAGTCTAAATTAAATAAATTTATAAAAACATTATCACTTTCTCAAAATCATCCAAAATCGTACTGTAAATCGAGAAAAAAAACAAAAAAAACATTAAAATCGTGATGTATCTCGCTGCATTACGCTAATACGTTTCTAGTATATAATAATAAAAAATTAAGTTATTGAAAAGTGAAGTCTTAAACTTTATATATGTGTGATAATTGATACCAATAACTTGGGACCAATCATATTACTTTATAGATACCTTATCTCTTTCCATATATGGCTTCAACATGCTTCTTTCCCTGTTCAATTCTTCAGGACAAAAATGTTATTGCCGCAACTAGAGGTTTCAACATTTGCAAGCCATTATTATGTTCATCAAAGGCTACAAAAATGGCCATCACTGTGGATGAACCCATCGTTAGACGATCAGCAAACTACGAGCCATCACCATGGTCATTTGATCATCTTCAATCACTATCCAGTAAATACACTGTACGATTACCATGCATTTCAATTCCATTTACACATTCCATTCCTTCATTTCTTAATTGTTGATGAATTCTTTTGCTCATATTCAAGAGTACAAATATATTAGTAGAGGAAGGTTCAAACGAAAACGCTAACTATTTAAGAAAAACAACAAAGAACAACATATTATGTATAAAATCATATGTGATTTTACACTAACCCGAAAAAATCGGACGCAAACGATATCCAGCGCGACCCACAGGTCTCGCGCATAGTCGCGTGAATCATATATGATTTTGTATGTATTTGGTTGTTTTCGTGTTTTCTTAAATAGATGTTTTCGTATGAACCCACCTCTCTCTCTGTGTATATATATATGTATATGTGTATATATATAACTTAATTACATATGTAGGGAGAAGATTACGAAGCAAGAGCAGATAGTTTGAAGGAAGAAGTGAAGACAATGATCATACAAAAAGTAATGGGAAATCCATTGAAGAGGCTTGAGTTTATCATTAAGGATTCTTTTATCTCATCGATCTCATGCATGTTTTATACCCATCTAGATATTTAAAGATTACATCCGAAAGAAGGGAATAAGTTTCGTAAAAAAAACAACCTTTATAGGTTTAAAGTGTAATTTCCAATATAAGTAAAACAACCATTAATGTTATTTAATATAAGGAAACATTAAAGGGTAATTTAGGGATTTGCATTGTTGACAAATAAGAAAATTAATTAATAAAATGGTTGGTGTCAAAGAATTGTGTGTTGGGAATGAATGTGTTGGGAAAATCTCACAAATTGTAAGGATCTCAGAAGAAGGTCCCTATATAAATATATTAAAACACATATATTAATACTTTTGTTTATTTGATTAATATATATAGAGATATTTGGCGACTTTAAGCACAAGACTGAAAATGTTAAAGGGGATGACATTGATATTGATGTGGTGTGCATGCTGAACTTGTACGAAGCTTCTTATCATTCATTTGAAGATGAAAGCATCTTGGATGATGTTAGAGACTTGACAACCAAATTTCTAAAAGAAAGTTTAGATTATATTAAGATTGATGATACAAGTAGTAGTAGTAGTTTATGGTCATTAGTAAGTCATGCTTTGGAGCTTCCACTGCATTGGAGAGTACCAAGGGTAGAGGCCAAGTGGTTCATCGAAATGTGCAAGAAAACAAGTATGATTAATCCCACATTGATGGAGCTTGCAAATTTGGATTTTAACATAGTCCAGGCTATCCACCTTCAAGATCTAAAATACTCATCAAGGTACGTATCATTTCTTTCTTAATTAATTAATTACGAGTTAATTAGTCACTCATTCATTCATTTTATACATGAATAATTAATCAATAGAGAGAGAGAGAGAGAAAGAGAGAGAGAGAGAAAGAGATGATGGATCAAATGCAAACCATCGTATTCATACAAACTTTACAAATTATTATCCATCAATCAAAATAAGTTTTTCCTTTTTTTTCATTTTTTAAATATTAAAGGATGTTCTCTCAATTTGATTTATTTATGGTGATTATCTTGTAATTATTACACCGTATTTATAGAATATTGTTTATGTTTTTTGGTAATCCATTTAATATATGATTTAATATTTTTTAATCTTAATTTCATCAATTTTTAATCCTTTTTAGTATTTTTATTAATCTCGTCAAATTTTTTTATCCTTATCTCAATAATGGAAATATTTTTTAGCTTTTTCTCCAAATTTTAGTCGTTTGAAATCATTTGTTTTTTAGTTTTTTTTTTCAAAAAATCGTCAATATTAAACGAAAGCACTGAAACCATGAAATTATGAGTTTTTTTTCATTCATGAAATCAAAAAATCATGATTTTTTTGTCATTCACGATACCATAAAACCATGAAATCTTCCACCATGAATCATGACTTTTTTATAAACAAAAACCATGAAATCATGAGTTTTTTCATTCACGAAACCATAAAATCATGAAACACGAGAATATGAAACATTCATGAAACCGAAAAAATGAAACACAAGCACATATACGAAACATGTAACATGACCCCGATTTTTTTTTGGAAAAATATGAATAAAAAATAAATATTTAAATTGTTACCAAACTATCATATACCATAATTATTACCGATAATAAAAATTAGTATTTAGAAATATCTTGACTATTTTATCTTTTTCAATTCTTTTTTAAGTAGGATATATATTAATTGTTTTCTTTTCTTAACACACATAACTCATACTCGTTTTCAACAATTGATCAATGCAATCAAGGGTCGAGATGTGTTTGCAAAGTTTGTAGTAGTGATATGATTTGCAAATGAAACCACATCTCTCCCTCTCTCTCTCTCTCTCTATATATATGTATGTATGTATGTATGTATGTATGTATGTATGTATGCGTGTGTATGTATATATAACAATCATTTGTTAACCAAGTAAATTAAATAGTATTAACTTTGTTAACTAATATTAGCCAATCAGATTCTTGCATCTATTCATGTTATGCGGTTAATTAATTAAGTGATTAGGGAAATTATTGTATTTTTTTTTCCGTTTAGGCAGTTACATTATTCATAATCTAATTCCCATTTTAATACATTTTAAATATAGATTATTTTACGCGGTTACAAATTATTCATAATGTAACATCCCAAAAATTGGAGTAAAAAAAGTTTCCATAAATGAAAATGTGATATAAAGAATATGCCAAAGCATGAGCCCTACCAAAAATGGAACAATATACGTCTGTTATGATTACAAGTTTGTAATAAATAAACAATGAGGGAAAAACAACCATCTAATCTAAATCCTATCTAGGAAAGAGATTCACTCAAGTTGTCTTCCAACTCTAAAATGTAACTTCTATAATTGTCGTTCCAAAATATTCCCAAGCTCGCCTCTAAGGCCAACCTAAACCATCTTGGCGGTCGTGCCGCTAGAACCTGAGATACACATCAAAGCAATCAAGTGTTAGGCCAAATGAGCCTAGTGAGTTGTTAAATAACATGGTATAATCAATTAATTCAGTTATAGACAATAAGGACCATAAATGAATCAATGGGGGAGACCCATCACACCAAAGAGTTTCACCTCAAGTCAGTGTACCTTGATGTTCACTCTCATGAGCAACATTCCGAAGGCCCGACACACTTGAAGACTACCTCCCAGGCATTACTTCAAATGGTGGAGGTCTAGGTGCATACCGTCATGGTGACACCCTAAGACTACATCCTCCTAACGCTTACTCATGGTTCATCCAATATACATACAACATCCATCTCTATACATATTTCATATCAACAAGATACATGTATAAGACCTCACACAGTTCAAATCCCATTTTAGGTCTAAAACCCTAAAACATGCAATTCCATCAATAATATTCACCAACCACATAATGCCATAATATCATAACCAATATATTGTCAGTAATAGCCTCATCAAGACCCACATAAAAAACATTGACCAAAACCCAACAAATACCAAAAGTAAGAATTTGGTCAAACTTATAAGGTAATCAAAATATATGCATAAACATGGATTAATAACAAGTAGCATTTCTAGATATGCATCTCATTTGAAAAGTTTAGTAGGAACTCACAATCTAGGTTTTTATCAAAACCCTAGAAAACTTAGAGGACTCTAGAAATGATGAGATGAACAAGACTTGAGTTTCTTGAAGGCTTAGGCTCTTGCTAGTGCTCCAACATTAATGCTCCACAACCACCCTTGATTCTCCAATAAATGATCACACCCAATCACTCTCTTGAAATAAATGGAGAAGGTGAAATGAATGTAGAAAATCGCCTCCCTCTCTTTCTAAAAACGACCTAAAATATGATTTGTCTGCAACATGCTAGAAAATCGGTTTAATGGGGTTTTTATACCCACAGAACCCGCCGGTGACAGTGCCCATGGTAGTGTCGCGTAGGCATAGTCGCGCCATCGCCACCCCCTTCAGTACACACCATGCGATAGTGATCGGTGACAGTGCCCATGTCACTATCGCGGTGTCACTGTCACACCAACCCACCAGGCCGCGGTACGAGTCCAGCGACTGTGCCTAAGGCACTGTCGCACCACACCCCCGAGACTAGAAATTCCTGATCCAATTCGATAGTGAACACATAGATGGATATTTCAATTAAAGCATAACATAACTATATCAACTACGAATAAATTTATACGTCAAAGGATTCCTGGTTCATAATTTACTTTGATATTAAAGTGCGAGACGTGAATACTTACCTTAAATTTTTCGGATGTTACACATAATCTAATCCTTATTTTCATGCATTTTAAATATGGACATATTTTAGTTATGCACATATTTTATTTGTGAACACGGTCAATATCCATATGAACATATTTTTTATTTCAGTTATGAACATATTTTTTATTTCAGTTATGAACATATTTTATTTGTGAACACGTATTGATATCCATACCTCAGTGTTCATCGATGAATATCTAGTTCGAAAATAACTGTTTCAATCACGATTTCATCTAATGAACAAATATTGGCAAGAATTTCGAAGAAGATATGTTTTCATCGTGTTTTCTAAATAGGTGGAGAGATTACTGGGATGCAGAGAGATTAAAAGGATAATGGACAATTTCTTAAATTGATGGTAAGGATAACATTACAATTTTGCCTTTGGTTCACTTATTAAATTGAAAAATGAAGTGCGTCCTAGTGTGCCAATATTATAAATTTTCCATTAAAACAATTCAATCTGTTGATTACAAAATTGAACGGATAAGATTGTTTAACAAAGTTTGTACTATTTTCTTTATTAACAAATGAAGGTAACCTATATATATATATATATATATATATATATATATATATATATATTGGAAGGATATTTTACAACCCTTAAAAAAGTTGCAACCCTTGCAACCCACATCTTAACCGTTGGATTCATGATCGACGGTTATTTTATTTGTATTTTTATCTTTTTTTAATTAAAAAAATTGGGCCCCATATCTTTTATAACCGCCGATCATGAATCCGACGGTTAAGATGTGGGTTGCAAGGTTTGCAACCTTTTTAAGGGTTGCAAATTAAACCACCCCTATATATATATATATATATATATATATATATATATATATATATACTTGCAGTGTGCCCGTGCAATGCACGGGGCGAGCAAGGTGTAAAATTTTTCTGTATAGGGAAAACATATAGCTTAGTTGGCAAAGAGGCAAAACGACTTCGATCAAATATACAACAGGTTCAAGTTCGAATTGTTTGAGGTAGGTTTGAACTCCTACGCTAGTTCAGCCGCTGATTCAGCTCTGAAAAGTCTCCTCACATGGTCCATAATCTACATAAATTAGATATATATTCACTTGTAAATACTTGAAACATGAAAGTATTAACATGCAAGAGACGCATTTAAATGATGTATACATGACATAAACAGTCTTAAAACCGGGTCAAATAAATTCATGGAAATACATTATCATGCTCTTATAAACATTTAAATATAAATAAGATTATAAATAAAAATGAAACATGTGAAACAATTTACTCGGTAAGCACTAACCGGTAAACGTATGGTAAACGTTCCCTAAGTTTTGGTCGATAACTAATAAACTCCATAAGTGTTATTTAAAACATAAGATCAATATAGAATATTGTAGTCCATATCTGAAATTAAATCAGAGACACAAGCTATAGGTAGAGGACCAAGTCACCCGTACACAACCAAGCCACCAACACTTGCAAACAATTTAGCTTCCATTCAAGAAAGTGTGTTGGAGTCTCACAGTGACTAATCCAAACCAACCAATCTGTTGTTAACCTCTCCCATCTCTTTATAAAGGCTCCTTTAAAAAAAATAGATGTTTCATATTTTAATAAGAAGAGTTATTAATTTAATAACAAATGACAAATCAAATATTATTTTTCCCCACAAAAATATTTGAAATTTACAGCATCACCTTCATCCACACAATCAATCATCTTTGGGTTCATGGTTTGCTGTCTCTTCATCCACCATTTGGATAATGGAAGCACAACCACAACCAATCTATGCAGCAGACCAACATCATCATATTAAGTTTATGGTTCACAGTTTCTAATCAACCACTCATTAACAGTTTGAATGTGATAACAAAAGGAAACTCAGCATACATCACCTACAGACACCGGTACAAAAACAATTAATAGCTGTCAATAGTTACAAAATGACAATGAAAACCGTATTTGAGCCTACTTAAAGAAGACGTGAAAAAAGGATGACAAAAAACTATGTCAAACACTCAAGAGTTTATCAAAAGCATCACACATGTATTAGAAAAACAACAATTCTACATTCATAACTTAAACTGATTAATTAAAACAACTTTCAGATAATCCAATTGGTCATATGATTCCAAAATTAGTAAATAGTCGAATCTAGAATCCCCAATGTAATGTGGTATGAATCCTCCATATATAAAACCAAAACTCTGAACTGGACCATCCTCCTATATATAACCAATTCCAACAAGTCAGGATAACCAGAGTTTTGAATTAGAATGATCCACCAGAGATATAAAACCAACCAAAACTCTGAATTGGACCAACTTCCATCTAAGTTCAAAACCAAAATTGAAGATGCTGTGATATGATCCCATAGAAGCATCCCATTAAAGGAAAATCAAATATATACCAAAAAGATCCTTCTTTGTTGTTTAGGAAAAGAATGTTCCACAAACCCAAAAAAAAAATTACAACAAAAGCTTTACCTATACACATTTTCAAAATCCTCCAGCATCATTTTGTTTTTCTATTGGAAGGTCCCGAATGAAACCCAAGAACAATTTCCATTTGGATTTCGAAACAAAAGAGTAGAAGTGGCAGATGGAAATTGAGAAGTTGGAATTCTTTCTTGTGCTGTCTTGAGCACCTAAAATGGATTCCATTTGTATTTTGAAAAAAAGCAGAAGAAACATAGGTTGGAAAGAAACCATTCACAAGGAAAGAAAGCATGATTTTTTCTTTTAAGAAAGAGAGTCTGATTGTTTGGTTTTGGATTTCAAGAAAAGAGAGTCTATATTGTTCATAGGAAATCTTTAGATACACTTGGTCAAAGAACCTCTCAGTTGCAAAAAAGAACGCCAAAGCACGAAGGAAACACAAGGTTAGAAATGAATGAAAACACAAAACACAAATATGGACTAAAATCTATGCACTCATATGTCAAAATCTAAATAGAAGTGGAAATCATCAACATTTAGCAAAACATCAAGTAGAAATATGGACTCAAATGTTATGGAAATCATCAGCATACCTCGTTGAAATCAATGGAAAATCAAAATATTGGAGAACCAAAGGAGAAATCAAAATAATGGAGAACCAAAGGAGAAATCAAAACATGTTACGATATTTAGCTTCAAAATCGAAATCGAAATGGAAATCATAATCAAAATTGAAATTAAAATCTAAATCTAAATCTAAATTAAAATCGATAGCATACCTCAGAGAAATCTCTAGGGTTTTGAAGAACCTGTGGAGAAATCAAAACCTCAGAGCCGAATTATATGCAACGATGAGGTCGTCGTCTTGGGAGCCACGCGATACAACTGTCCGGGAGAAATTTGATACATCAAATCTTCCATCTGTGCGCAATAGCAGGACGGACATTTGATACATCAAATCTTCCATTTGTGCGCAGTAGCAGGAAGAAAGCCATTCTGAAACTATCCAAACAGGTTAGGGCTCAGAGATGATACGTGAAATAAGGAGGAAGAAAGGTTTGAGGGAAGAAAGCAAGGTCTGATGTGTCTGTTCTCGGTCATGACCAGGGTTTAAATCCTTGAATCAAAAACTTGTACATTACGCTCTATGAGTTGTAATTAAGAGTTTTTCAAATTTTATGCATAAAATTGTTGTACATCATGCTTAAGTACTTGTAATTAAGACTTTTGTTCTAAATGCTTATATATGTAGTATATATATATATATATAGGGAGGTTTAAATGAGAACAAAAACAAAATAAGAGAATAAGAAAATAGCCAATTCACATGTGAAATTACATGTTATTCTAAACTAACGACACGAGGGTGTGCGGGTGACGTAGCCTGCGACCTTAGGTCGCGGCCAAAGTTGCATGAATTAAATGTGATTTTACACTAAAATCTCGTGTGTATATATATATATATATATATGTGTGTGTGTGTGTGTGTGATTTTAGTGTAAAATCACATATGATTAGGCCGTTTTCATATTCTCTAATTTTGTTACTGTTTTCGTATGAACCTAACACAGACTCTCTCTCCGTCTATTTATTCGATGATATATATAACTATTAATTGAATATATAGATGGTGGAGAAATACATGTTGGGACAAGAAGTTAAGCTTTTCTCGTGACCGGTTGGTGGAGAACTTTCTGTGGACAGTTGGTGTTACTTACCTACCTAAGTTTAGTGTCGGAAGGAAAACGCTAACAAAGGTTGGTGCCATAATTACTACTATTGATGATGTATATGATGTGTATGGTACTTTGGACGAACTTCAACAATTTACTGATGTTACCATCAGGTAATAATTAATTGTTGTTAATTCCATTTGAATCAAATGATCAACTAGTATTTAATTTGCATATATAATTTCATGAGATTAAAACGAATATTCGAATGCGCAGATGGGATATCAATTCGATCGAAGAACTCCCCGATTATATGAAGATATGTTTCCTTGGATTCTACAACGCCATAAATGAGATCGCATATGACACTTTGACAAACACGGGATTACTCATCCTTCCATACCTAAAGAAAGCAGTAATTATATATATACATCTTTATTAACTAATTAATATTATGTTTATATAATTCCTTAATTAATTTGTGATCAGATTCGAATCTAAATCTTAATTATTTTGGAATGGTAATTAATTAATTAACAGTGGGCAGATTTATGCAAGTCATACCTGGTAGAAGCAAAGTGGTATCAAAGTGGACATACACCAACATTGGAAGAATACTTGGATAATGCTTATACATCGATATCGGGTCCTGTAATACTCATGCATTGTAAGTTTTTAACATCTGTTACTTCAACCCAAGAAATCCTACGATGCATCGAAACAACTGATCACATAGTTCGCTACTCATCGCTCATCTTGCGACTTGCTGATGACTTGGGGACATCCTCGGTAACTACTAATTTTTATTTGTATTTATATATTATGTATTCAATTTGTTTCAACTATGAAGATGGATTTTCTATTGATACTAAATTAACTTTAACTATAATAATTAATTAGGATGAAATGGCAAGAGGGGATAATCCAAAATCAATCCAGTGTTACATGCACGAGAGTGGGGCTACTGAAGATGAAGCTAGAAGTTATATGAAATCGTTAATCATCAAGATATGGAAGAAACTTAACGAAGAAGTAGCAGGTGATGGAGGTTCTCAAATTTTACAGGAGTTCGGGGACTGTGCAACAAACCTAGCTAGAATGGCACAACTCATGTATGGTGAAGGAGACGGGCATAGTCGTCCAGATATTTCTAAATCTCATATATTATCATTGTTGTTTAATCCAATCCAAGGGCTACATTAATTAATTAATAGCCAAGTCTGTTATTAATTAGAGATCATCTAGGGAATTGATCATTGATCATTTCCAAAATTATGTGATATCCTGGTTGCTTAATGTTGGGTTTCACATTTTAGTTAGTTGGATCATTAATTCTTGATGAAAGCAATATTAGTGTTTGCTGTTTGTTCTTGATCTAATTGAACTTAGCATTTGATATAACTTATAGCAGCTTGATTGTTTAAATATTGCCAAGCATTCAAACACTCAAATTAATTTATAGGGTTTTAAAAAGAAGAAACCACAATTGAATTACCACATAAAAGGGGCTAGTGAGAGGCTAGAAATACATATACAAAAAATTTAGTCCAAATGATTCTTAACCCACGAATCCCAACACCCGACCCTCCCAAATTGGATCGATGCTTTGATCCAACTAAACGCAAAAAACTGCACCAAGTTGACTACCCCCCCCCCCCCTTTTAATGCCTTGTTAAACACAATATTGTTTCTATTCTTCCACATAACCCACACAAACGCAATGACCACCACCTCGAGCACCGATCTCAAGTTTTCTAAAGCCCTGAGGAGTTTGCCGCGTCAACCAGCTCCCCAATCGACCTGACCCGAGAAGGGAATTTGTCCCACCAAATATGTAAAATTGCAATGACCTCCCGAGCGGTAGAGCAATCGGCAAAAATGTGTTGGACTGATTCCTCTTTAGAGTTACACATCGAACATAGGCCTGAGGCAACTCCGACCCCTCTTCTAGCCAGGTTCTCACGCATGGGAAGTCTTTCCATCCGGGCCCTCCAATAGAGAATGTTCGACTTGCCTGGCACCTAGCGATTCCAACGTGTCCCATTCTCCCTGTGATCAAGAGTCACTTCATCGATCAATGCTCGTAACGAAGCCACCGAGAACTGTCCATTGTCTTCCAATAACCACCTCCATTGGTTAGTATATAACACCCCTAAAATAGGAGTAAATTTAAACCATGAAATCGATATGAAATAAACACCTATGTAAATAAAAATCACCGAAGAAGGGAAATTTGTAAAGCGTTTACAACCCGAAGAGATTAGGAGATAAATAACAACCTACTAATCAAAACTATCTAAGTTTAGATTATGAACGGATGTCACTATCTCCATCAAAAGGATCCATTGCAAAAGCAACGCCGACTGACAAAAGTTATAATTCCCAAAAAAATGCCTCTTTCGTCATCCAAACACTCTGCTCACTCCTTTGGAGTCCCACCGCTAAGATGTAACACCCTCAAATTTGGAAAGAGTGACTAATTTAAAATTTTCAATAATACCTTAAAGGAGGATAAAATCCCTTACGACAAGCTCACACTTGAAATACGATTCTAGATTTAACCGTCAACAAAATAAATAAAATCTTACATATGGACTAATTAAAAGTCGGGTGTTACTAAACTCATCAAATATTGCTATCTCCAAATGTGCGGAAGACTTTACCCAAGATATTCTCTCTCGTGCATATAACTAGCACTCAACTCTCCACAAAGTCGCTAGTATCATTCCTCAACCAGAACCTGATGCACATGCTGACAAATAAAAATGTTAGACTAACGCCTAGTGATTTCAAGAATTTTCAACATGAATAGAAATACATCGTTAAAAGAAAACAATGCAACTTAAATCATAGTATTCAAAATGATTTACTTAAAATATGAAAACGGTCCGTTTTCCAATAACATGCATTTTAGGCGATAGAAACACCAATATAAACGTTTTCCAATCCATAAAATTTTAAAGAAGAAAACCCCATATAAAACATTCTTTCGTAAAGTAAATTCAACCAAAAACTCACTCAAAACGAGAATAATAATCGAACTCCCAATTTATGAAAACGCGGATAAAACTTTATATCCCGAAACACCCAAAACACGGGTGGGACATAATACTCAATCCATAAATTATGAATGACAACTCATATATATAAAACGTCACCGAAAACATGGATGCTAAAACTCAATACCCAAAACAACACCTTTCGGTGACAGGGGGGCCCAATTCCATCGAATGTGGTGGACATACAAAGTTAAGCCATGGATCCCCATATACAACTCCTCTGAGCAACCACCGCAAGATACACAAATGACCCTAACATCTACTCAACATCTAGATGAGTGTCACCATAAAAGTCACAAGTCCCCATATCCGGCTCACCATGGGCACCACCGCAAGACTTAGCTCCGTATACGGTTTTGTAGAGCACCACCGCAAATTACATAAAAACATGACTTGGGGACCACTCACTAGACTCAAACATGGACATCAAAACTCCATGATGAATAAACAAACTGGATTACACGGGCATCGAGTTCAACCACCCACGATCTATACCTCGATCCATTCGCTAAAGGTTACACGGTTATCGAGTTCAACCACCCACGATCTATACCTCGAATCCTCGCTAACCATAAATATTTCCAGTTCCAAAACAGGGATAAAGATCCCAATTAAACCAATTGACTGACCTATATGCCTATGGATCCAATGTATTACAGTCTAAAATATCACATGACTTAAATGAATGACTAATACACTCAAACATGTAATTTCCACCAAAACGCAATTAAATGCATCGTAAAACCCAAGCTCCTCATCGAGCCAATACAACTAGGCAAATGCCCCAAGACTCATTTGAGTCATAGCCGAGCCAAAAGCTCCACAAATCAATTAACCAATTGTCAAAAGTCATAAAAATGCAACCGACCCACGTTTATGCCGCTCCAAAATACATGAATAAACTCCAACACAAATTTAGATTGAGACAAATCATTTTCAAAATGAGTTTATACCCATTATCCTTTCAAAACGTCTCATAGCACAAAATCAAACATTTCTCCAAAACACACTAAAAGTGAATTTATATTTAAAAATATTTCATTCCATAAAATAAATCATTAAAATGCCAATACTTGTGATTTAATTATCAAAATGCTTAAAATCACAAACGTGGGAGTCTCACAAGATTTATAAAATCTAAGTACAACTCATAACATATTCCAACATCTGATAATCATCAAGTAAAACACATAACTGGTTTAAAATAGACATTTTGGCATGAACACCGTTTTCACAAATCAACTTGAACTCGTCTTGCTAGATTTAGGTAAAATCTAGATTTTACCCCAACTTGGGCTCCTTTGCAGAAATTTGAACCCACAAGCAAATCCTTCCAAAAACCTATATCCACAAGTTTCCAATCATAAATATTCATATTCAACCTTTTAGAATTGTTCCCCAAACATTTTACGTGAACATCTCAACTTATACCGAAACCCTAATTTCCATAGGTAAAGAAAAGAGAATATTACCTTAACCATAACTTGAATCCACCAACCAAAATACCTCTTGGGTCACCAAAATGAACCATAAACTCCCAATCTTCAAAATAGAGAAAAAAGGTTGGATGAAACCCTAGAAACTTGATGAAGAAGATGAAGTGAAATGGGTTCTAGAAAGGTTAAGGTTCATAAAAATGGTATGTGGTTTGATTTGGGAGAGAAAGATGGAGAGAGAAGAAAGGATTTAGGGTTTTTGGATGAAAAAATCGAAATGATGGAGAGGGAGATTAGATCTAGATATGGGGGTAAAAGTAGGAGAGAGAGAGAGGAGGGAAAAGTTGAAGGTGAAAAAAGGTGAAAGTTTCGTTAGACTCAATGTGGACGTCCACTTGGAGCCCTATGCGGACGTCCACTTGCATTAGGACGGAAACTTCTTTTGCTTCCGCGGAACACCCTATGTGGACATCTACTTGCTTCCCTATGCGTACGTCCAATTGACACGGTCGCCCGGTTTATTACCTGATCACTGTTTTGGTCATAACTTCATCGTTTTCGCTCCGTTTTCGCTCCGGAAATGACCGTTGGACTCGTATTTGAATTCCTCATCTAATAAGACTATAAAATCTAGGATTCAATCCAAAATCCTATTTCTTCTATTTCTCTTGAAAGATCGATTTTACACTGACTTGAAATTATACTTACCCGAAAATTACGGGTGTTACATAAGAGAATCTGATATACATATCATTTTAAGAAAAAAAATGTTAGGTTGATGACTAGTGAGATCAAATAGTTTATAAAATAAACCATGTATTAATAATTGGAGATAACATTTTATAAACTTGGACAACTCCCAAAATCCATATATTTCAAGTAAGGTCCATCAGGCCTAAAACACATCTTACAATGATGGGGGAGACCCAATTTCCATTTCTCTTTTGCTAGAATCAAATCATTACGGGTCACACGAGTCCTCCAATGAACTAAGATATGTTTTTCGCTAGAATCAAATCATTACGTACGGTTCACACAGTCATCAAGATCAACCACCCTCAGTCTATAGTTTGAGTCTTCCAGTGAATCATTACCCGTATCTAGCTAAATAAACGGGGACAACTATCCCATCATATATATAAATAAATTGATTTTTATGCCTATGGATCCGCTTACATTATAATCTAAGCATATCGTTGATTTAAGACATTTCACTATGATCAAACTTATAGTTCCCAACATAAATATTAACAATGAACCATTAAACTCAAAATTTAACCAAAAATGATTTTAAGTTTCTTGACCTCAAACCCATATCAAAACCGAGTAATATAATCAATAAGGCTTCATAGGGTTTTTCCAAAAGGAACGATTGAGGCCCGAATAAGTTTTGGCATTGCCATAACTCAATCGAGAATCAATCATATCATTAAAATTGTGATCGTGACAGAAGTTGTTAATACAATGTAAAAGGAAAGACAGAGTTACATCAAAAACTTTAGGACAAGATAAATAACGAGAGTGCCTCGCAATTAAGTGAGTCGCTCCGTTGGCTTGTCTCTAAATTGCATGGACCGAATAATTTCCATGAGGGCCTAGAAGTCGTCGTATGTCAAGGATGATATCCCCAAATTCCAAAAATGTCATGACTCGTATCGTAGATAGCATCCGCTACAATCTTGGCGTCCCTAAGAGTATACACCTTGCATTCACGGACTGGAGGAAGGAAGTATTTGGGGTCGTTTTGGCGGATATGAAGGTACCCCTACTACCCCTTATAATAGCACTGAACCCCGCAGAGTTGTAGTTCTCAAATGTGGCGACATCGATATTGCATTTTAAAAAATCTCTTCTTGGAGGGTGCCATTAGGGGCAATGGATCAGGTTGGGTTGGGTTCAACCCATTTATTAATTGGGTTGAAAATTTCAACCCGACCCAACATGTTTAATTAAATGGGTTGAGATTTTCAATCCAACCCAACATGTTGCTTATAAATGGGTTGGTAGCGGGTTGACCTGTTTATAATTATATCAACCCAACCTGTTAAATAAATGGGTTGAACCATTTAGGAATTAGGTCAATCTTATTTATAAATTAGAATTAGCCATTTAGGAAGCATTTTGTGTGACACCCCAAAATGGGGTAAATAAAAAAATATTAAAAAAAAGAACGAAAATAAAATAAAGACCGGTTTTTATTTTATTGAAAAAAAAATGTTAAGGAAAACGTGAAAAGTGACGAATTATGTCACTTAATGAAAGTGAGAGGTGAATAAAAGAGTTTATGTTCAATTGGATTAAAAATGAGAGAAAATGTTAGATTGGGGGTGAAAAGTGTAAACTCGGCCAAAGTATTGAAGTCAAGGGACCGAATGTAATTATTTAAAAGTTTAAGGGGCATGTCAGTTGTCAACAGGTCCAAAATTCAAGGACCTATTTGGTAAAAATGATACACCTGCAAATTGAAAATGGCATGACGATGTCGCAACTTTGAAGCTTTTTATTGGCTCCCCTAGTCAACGAATAAGCCAAAAAAATTCAGCTTCATATAGTCCTTACCTCAGACTACAATTTTCGTTCAAAAATATTTTGAAATCGTGGAGAAAGAAGGGAGAAAACCGGAGCTCAAAGTGCTTACTTGGTATTGTAGTTTTTCGTCGATTTGAGGTACCATACTCGACCAAACTCTGAGTTTCTTATATCTTTGGCTTCGTACCCTAGTAATCTTATGTCTCATATTGTAGTTTAGGATGATCGATTTCGAGTTTTTCTTTAAGATTTTCGAGTTACGTAAAAACATATATTTTAAATGAGGAATTGAGACTCTGTTGATTTTTGTTCCTATGGTTGAGGAAAATCATTTTTAGAGTTTTAGCAAAAAGAATTGATGAAAACAGTAAAGGAACGAAGTCGAACGGCCGTTCTCCGGTCTCCGATGCTTTTGAACGATGTTGGTCGACTTTGGTTCTGATGGGCTGATTAGGAGTTTAGATTATTAGGTCAATAGTTTATTTTGGGCTCTTTTTAATAGAATTAGATTTTTATATTGAGCCTTTACTTTTTGTTGGGCCGTTTTCCAATTTAAAAAAAAATGAGGTCCACAATTATAAATTGTTTGGCTTAATATTTTTGGACTTAGACTTTTAATTAAATTTTTTATTTGAAGAATCTAACTTTAGTTAGTTTTTATCTAATTTAATATATTAAATTAAACTCTTTATTTATTTAATATATTAATTTGTTTCAAGAAATTAGTTAATTAATCTTTTCTAAATAGCTTATTAATTTGCTTAGTAAGTTAATAAGTATTTTAAAGGTGTCGTAACTTGATATTGGGATTTATTTAAGACACCTTAATACATGACAAATGACTCCTATAGTTTTTGTAAGGATAAATCGACGTTAAGAGTCGTTTTCAAGCGTACTACTTGAGAGTTTATTAAGTTATTTTTGATGAGTTTATAATAGGATTAAAGCATCGAAATTAGACTTAATTATTGGGACGTTTTTAATTTGTAGTGATGGCTCTTTAAGATTATAAAATGGATATTTTGACGTTTTAGGACGTCGTTGAGTTTTAGGCTTGGGGTTTAACTAACGTTGGTCGAGATTGACCGAGTTGACAGAGAGTTGACTTTTACCTCGTTTGACCCACAAGTATTTTGATGATGAGATCAAATGGAGATATTTGAGTTATTAAGAAACCCGATTTTGAAGTTTGACTTTAGGTCGAGTCGGGTTGACCATAGTTGACTTTTGGAAAAGATAAACATTAATCATAAATGGTTGTATGAAATGTGTAGGTTTTCAGTCAAGAGTTACCAACAGTCGATCTACACGCAATCAGGTGAGTTTTTATGAGACTTACAATAGGATGCATACCTATGTGCAAATTTATTTTCAACATTATATGATGTGTATGGTGATGTGTATGTATGCATGATGTTTCAGTTTACATACATGATACAATATATTTTACATGTATGTTATTAATGATCAGTTGCATGCTATTTGTTTATTTTGTTTTCAAATAACTCTAGCATGTTATTTCATATGAAAGTTTTATGATCGGTTTTAACAGGTGGGCATTTGACCAGTAAGTAAGTCATGGACAAGTGGCACAACCTAGTCAAGTGGGTGATCGAACAGAATAGGAAGTTCAACCCAGGGCGTGTCAGTGACAAAATGACCCATACATGACGAGACAGTTTATGAGATCTCTTTTCTTTCAGCGTTGCATGTTTTTTCAGAAAATGCATATTATTTGGTAAAAAGTTTATAAGTTGATATGTATGAGGTGAAATTATTTTATTCACGCAAACCATGAACTCACTGAGCTTTATAAGCTGACTATAGTATGCATCTCAGGGATAAGAGGTTTCAGGTTGGACAAAGGAAAAAGGGGCTCACATAGAGATTTGTCTAGTCCATCTAAGTTCGACATTTATGTTCAGACATATATGATAGATAAATTTATAACGTAATCCGGTATGGGACGGGTTAGCATTAAAGTTACATATTTATTATTTTAAAGTCTTCCGCTGTAAACGGTTTTAATTTCGCCAAAATTTTGGAGTATTTTTAGATGAATTGTTCAGATTACGTAACACTTTTCAGGCGAAAATATGGGTGTTACATTTTGTATTTTTGTTTTTCTAATAATTCTTTAATCTTTAAACATATATTAAATCAGGTTGAAAATTTCAACCCAACCCAACCCATTTACATAAATGGGTTAGACGGGTTGACCCATTTAACTTAAATGGGTTGAAAATCTCAACCCAACATGCTAATTTTGGATTGGGTTCGGGTTGGGTTGGTAGGTTGGGTCACTTTTTGCCACCCCTAGGTGCCATTTAGAGATGCAGGGGGGGGGGGGGGGTTAGTATACATTTGGTCTGTGAGTCTAAGCCCTCTAGTGACATGCCAATCAAAGAGTATGTTGTTGGTGCGCCTAACAACCGAGGTCGGGATCATTCCATAAGATATCGTTCCTGCGGTGCTAAACACTCCATAGGATCGTAAGAAACCGGTCTCCGTCAGGCCGTGGGTTTTCCTTAAGGAACTTGAATACCAAGTCGGAGGAGGAATCGATAACATCCATTAACTGTTCCATGGTGTCTTAAAGAGCCACTTCACACCAGACCGGGGTCACAGTAGGACAACCAACAAAAACGTGCCAAGTATTTTGGGTGTTACGATCACAAAGAGGGCAAAGAGGAGAAATATACATACATACATACATACATACATACATACACACATACATACACACATACATTAATACATAAAAAATCAAAATGCATATCTACATAACTATGTGCTATCACATATTTATCACATTTTGTCACAATTTTTTACTTTGTTATCACATTATTATCACATTGTATCACATTTGAATCTCTGATAAAAGATAAAGGGATAATTACCAATAATTAAAATAATCTAAAAATTATTAAAATAGATAATTTCATTACAATCCTCAATGATTTCTTTTTATTTAATATAATTTAAAATATGGGTTAGATAAGTTGGAGGTCCACTACCGTTCTCGCATTTTCACAAAACAGAGATGTTCTTGTTTGAACCTCTACCTCTACCTCTACCTATATATATATATATATATATATATATATATATAGAGAGAGAGAGAGAGAGAGAGAGAGAAATGTTCAAACGAGAACACTAACTATTTAAGAAAACAACAAAAAATAGCAGATCATGTACAAAATCATATGTGATTTTACATTAACCCGAAAAAATCGAACGCAGGCGATGGCACGTAGTCGCGTGATGATTATGTATGTACTCAGTTGTTCTCATGTTTTCTTAAATAGTTATTGTTCTCGTTTGAACCTTCTTCTTCTTCTTCTCCTCTCTCTCTCTCTCTCTCTCTCTCTCTCTATATATATATATATATATATATATATATATAGAGAGAGAGAGAGAGAGAGAGAGAGAGAGAACTAGGTTCATTTGAGAAATGCTAAAAATATGAGAAATAAAGAAATGATCTTAGCCTTTTATCTGATCAACATTTACGGCTTTGACCGTGAAACACCAGACTATTTCTTGTATGGTCTGTAGACGATAGAGGGTAGTTTCGTAAAATACACGGGACGAGTTCATATATGAATTATATGTTCATATATGAACCAGTGTAATTCACATATGAACTTTTTTAACTGATTCATATATGAACCTTTGTGATTCATATATGAACTATACGTTCATATATGAATCAATTAATTAGTTCATATGTGAATCACAAAGGTTCATATATGAATATGTTAATTAGTTCAACTGATTCACATATGAACCTACAATTAATTAGTTGATATGTGAATCAGTTAATTGATTCATATATGAATCACAAAGGTTCATATATGAATCAGTTAAAATAGTTCATATGTGAATTACACTGGTACATACAGGTTCATATATGAACTCGTTTCGTGTATTTGTAAAAATTACGAAACTGTCATTTTATTTTTGGAATAGCCGCAACTTTTGACTAGGCAAAGCCGTAATTGTTGACTAGTCAAAGACACAATATTTGACCAGTCAAAGTCGATCTTGACTGAATGAAAGGCTAGGATTATTTCTTTGTTTATCATATATTTAGCATTTCTCAAATGAACCTCTCCCTATATATATATATATATATGGCCAGGTTCACGTGAGACCAAGTTGTTTCCGTGAGATCGCGTGAGACCAAGCCTTCAAACATGAAACTTCACACCGAAACACTGTGAAGGTAAAAAACATTCGAACCTTCATAATGTAATCACACTATGAAGGTAAAAAAACCTAAAGCAAGTTAAAAAAAAATCAAAGCTTCACAAATAAAAGACTGTGAAGGTATATCTGAACCTTCACAGTGAACACGCTGTGAAGGTAAAAAAAACGAACATTCACAGCGAAAAAGACCGTGAACGTAACATTTACGGTGTTTTCCCTATGAAAAGTTCGATTTTTTTACATTCACAGTTTTTTGGTGTGAAGTTTCATACTTTAAACCTTGGTCTCACCGGTCTCACGGAAACTGTTTGGTCTCACGCGAACTTAAGTATCTCTCTCTCTCTCTCTCTCTCTATATATATATATATATATGAAGCAAGGCATATATGAAACCGTGACGAACCTGCTATGGTGCATAGGCTTGACCATCGTGTAACACCCGAAATATTGAATTAGGTAATGTAGGGAATTCGACTCTAAAATCCTCAAATTTTAATTATGGATAAAGCTTCTTGGTTATGATAATTGAGTCTCGAGTTTTGAAATCTAATCGTGTTCCATCGAGTCGGGATCGTCGGGAATTTGTCGGGTTCGGGCGCTGGGGGCGATAGTGCCAACGACTATGACAATGGTCATAGTCGGGTGTCAATGTCGCGGGCCAGGGGATGGTCTCGGTACATCCCCGACGATATTGACCAGCAAGAGTGACAAGGGCATTGTCACCCTGTCACAATTGCCTATGTTGTACCGTAAAGGGTGGAGAGACCGCGACAGTCCCGACGACTTTGCCACTTGGGCAATGTCGCCGGGCATAGTCTCCCGGTGTGTCTGAGGGTATAAAGACCCACTTAGCCAATTTCATTCCCATTATTTCTCAAAAACCAGTGTTGGGTGTGGCTTGGGTGCGACTTGGAGAAGGGTTCTAGGCGATTTCTTCCATCTACTCCATCTCCTCAGTAAATTCTAGGTCAAGGTTGGTGAACATCATTAAGTGAAGATCTTTGGGTGGTTTGGAGGCATTTATTGTGGTTCCTAGAAAGATTTCAAGTTCTAAAACCTCAAGCACTCATCTACCCCATCTCCTAGGGTTCCTAAGTTATAAAAACCTAGGTTGTGAGTTTTCTAACTATTTTACAATGAGATACATGTCTTAATATGTTTCCTATCATCATTTTATGCTTTCTTTCATTATATTGATCATGTGATAAAATAGACACAAATTGCTATATTTGGTAAATGTTGGGAGGTTGGTCACTAATCATTTATGAGGTTATTTTGTTGGTAAATGTTGGAATATATACATGTGATATACATGGTTGATGGATGTTATATGTGGACCTTAGATGATTTAGGGTTTTGACCTGAAATGAAGTTGGAACTAATTGGGATCTTATACATGTATTTTACTAAATGTGAAATGTGTATGATGATGAATTGCATATTGGATGAACCAAGAGTAGGCACTAGGAGGATGTAGTCTTGGGGTGCCACCTTATCGGTATGTGCCTAGATCTCCGCCATTTGGAGTAATGCCTTGGAGGTAGTATTCAAATGCGTCGGGTCTTCAGGATGTTGCTCACGAGAGAGAACATCAAGGTACATCGACTCTTGAGGTGAAACTCGTTGGTGTTTTGGGTCTCCCCCATTGATTCCTCTATGGACCGTTACGTGTATTAATCCCCCTTACATGATTATATCATGCGTTTGTTCAACTCACTAGGATTTTTTGGCCTAATACTTGATTGGTTTGATGTGTATCTTAGGTTCTAGTGGCCTGACCACCAAGAAGACTTAGCAAGCCTTAAAGGAGAGCTTAGGGAGCATTTTGGGATGCCATTATAGAAGAGGATTATTTTGGAAACTTAGATAACAACCAATTGTAATCTCATTTCTTGATTAGGAATTAGATTAAGAGGTTGTTATCCCTCATTGCTTCATTATTACAAACTTGTAATTATACAGGCGTGTATTGCTCCTTTTTGGGAAAACTCATGCTTTGACACTTTTATATACCACATTTCCATTTTTAAAAATTTTATTGTCCCAATTTTTGGGGTGTTACACATCGTTTCATTCCTACGTCATAGTGTAAAAAAATTAGGGCCGTGATAGGTGTCATCGTAATATTTTGTTGTGTGCAATTGTATATTCATTGAAATTACAATAAGAATGTATGTTTTTTTGGTAAAGTCGGTTTGCACGGTCTTCTTTCCCTTCTAGTTTTAACATTTTCTTAGTTTTTATCTTTTAATTCTAGGATATTATTTTTCAGAAAAAAATTGGGATAAAAGATTTGAACACAAAACCTCACATACAACAAATAATTAAAGAACTAATCAACAAACCGATTAATGATAATTTTGTCACAAAATAATCACTAGCTTCATTTTTTATAGTCAAATAGTGTCATCACTTAAAAAAAAAAAAGTAGATCAGCCTCTATCCTACTGGGTTCCCAAGGTGCATTATGAATAGAAGTGCTACCCCAAAACCTTTATGGATTTTATGAAGAGAAGTGTTTAAGAAAATCAAGCTTCTGAATGTCCCAAGTCAAATTCAGAAGCCTCAGTTAAGTATTGTTTTTTATCACTCCGAAGTGCTTTTGACTCTGAAGTGTTTCTGAGTTGCATTATATGATTCGTGTAAAGTAATTGATGTGTGGTTAGTCCACTAATTATTTCAACAATCATTTACAATTAATAGGGAGTTAATTATTCTTGTATTTAATATAGGAACTGTTACAATTCTCTATGTTTAAAATGGAATGAAAATATTAGCCTTGTTTTCAACCTTCTCTTTCATCTGGTGCATCACAATCCATCCAACTTCTACTTGATATGACAATTATAAATTCTTCAGCAACAAAGTGTTCCATTGAGTTTGTTGTAAAAATCGAACCGAACACAACCCAAAATCGATGCTCCAAATTAGAACCGTATTGATTCAAGCGGAAATGAGAATAATTTATCGAAAACTTCAACGAACAAATAACCCAAAAATAATCGTAACACCCAACACACGTACGTAAACAAATGCAGAAAAATAAAAGAGAAAGACGACACCGTATTTACGTGGAAACCCAAAATGGGAAAAACCACGGGCGGAGGAGATCACCGAGAAGTTCACTATCACGATATTGAAGTACAATGCTTGGAACGAAAATTACAATGGAGAAATCGAAACTTGCGTCTAATCTAAATTTCTATCTTTATAATTTGTTTAGAGAGAGAGACGTCGAGTGGAGAGTATGAGTTACTTCACCCAAAATTGATTTTGAAAACCATATTAGTGGGCATAGGAAACCACCGCCCCATGATCACTTAAACTCACGTGAGGCACACGTGAGAAAAAGAAGAGAATGGAAATTATTAGGTGTCGTCCAATTTCCAAACAAAACAGTGCTCAACGCAACTTGATATGTGGGTTGAATTTGTTGAAACTAGCATCCAAACTAGCGTTGGGTACTGTTTTGGATTTATCTTTTCCTTTACTTTGGAGACAAAATTCAACAAATCTCCACTTTGGCTCCATAAGTCCTTCCAAAACCAACACATACAAGCACATCTCCATCGAAAAGCGATTCTCCAACTCAAACAACCTTCAAACATCAATTAAATAATAGGAAACCAAAATAACTTCTCGGGAAAAATGAAACAATACCTCCTCCACCACGAGTCCTTCGGACTCAATTGCGCTTCGAAAGACCGACCAAGTTTAAACACAAACTAAACTTGGCCACCGGAAGACATTTGGTGAACACATCCGCGGGATTGTCATTAGTGTCAATTTTGCTCACCTTGAAATCACCTCGAGCAATGACTTCCCGCACAAAATGGTAACGCACATCAATGTGCTTCGTTCGGTCATGAAACATTTGATCTTTCGCTAGGAATATCGTGCTTTGATTGTCACAAAACACCGTCGTGACATTGCGCGTCTCATCGAGTTCACCGAACAAACCCTTCAACCAAATTGCCTCCTTAAATCCTTCCGTAACAACCATATATTCGGCTTCGGTCGTCGAAAGCGCAACCGTAGACTGTAATTGTGCATTCCAACTAATGGCACAACCACCCAAAGTGAACACATATCCATAAATCGATCTCCGGTTATCAATATCTTTGGCATAATCTGAATCAACATAACCAAAAACACCATCATCATTCTTGACAAAACACAAATTCATAGACGACGTACCTCGGAGATATCGAAAAATCCATTGGACGACCTTCCAATGTTCTTTGCCCGGATTCGACATGAATCTACTCACCACACTAACGGCATAAGCCAAATCTAGACACGTGCAGATCATAGCGTACATCAACGAACCAACGGCACTGGAATATGGAACACGTGTCATGTAAGACACATCAGCCTCTGAAGTAGGACTTTGAGCGGATGAAAGCTTAAAGTGAGCTGCAAGGGGTGTGGTGACCAATTTTTTGCATCATGCATATTGAACCGGCATAGGACTTTCTCTATATAGCTCTTTTGAGAGAGATGCAAGGTCCTCGTATTTCTATCACGCACAATTTCCATCCCCAAAATTTTCTTGGCAACCCCTAAGTCCTCCATATCGAATTCAGCGTTCAACTGGTCTTTTATCACTTGAATCTCCTTCATATCTTTCGCTGCGATTAACATGTCATCCACGTATATGAGTAAGTAGACCATCGACCCGTCGTCACACTTTTTGTAGTAAACGCAGCTGTCATAGGTACACCTTTTCAGCTCGTGACCGGTCACAAAAGAGTCAAACCTCTTATACCATTGTCTCGGAGATTGCTTGAGACCATAGAGGGATTTCTTCAACTTGTACACGTAGTCCTCCTTTCCCGGAACTACAAAACCCTCGGGTTGTTGCATAAAGATCTCCTCCTCAAGCTCACCATTTAAGAACGCTGTAGTTACATCTAGTTTCTCTAGTTCATAATCGTTAGAAGCAACTAATCCCAACAATGCACGAATAGATGTATGTTTAGCAACGGGTGAATAAGTATCAGTATAGTCGATACCTGGCATTTGACTGTAGCCCTTAGCAACCAAACGAGCTTTGTACCTTGGCTTATCACCCGGATTAACGGCCTCCTTGAGCTTATACACCCACTTGCACTTGACTGGCTTCTTCCCTTTCGGAGCCGGGACAAGATCCCAAGTGTCATTTTTGTGCAATGATTCCATCTCAATGTGCATAGCAACCATCCAACTATCTGAGTCTGCAATCGAAATAGCCTCATCATAGCATGTAGGCTCTAGCATAGACTCGATATCTTCAGCAACTGTAAGGGCATACGCAACACAATCGACATGAATATACCTCCTAGGAGGTACAATATATCTCCTCGGCCTATCTCTTGCAATAGATGGACTAGGAACAGGTGGTGAAGATGGTGAGAAGGTCTCGCCATCCACATGTTCACTAGTCGAAACAGATGTAGGCTGATCACTAGTGACCGGTGTAGAAACCGGTGAAGAAACTGGTGTAACGGTAGATGATGCCGTCAACTCCACCTCAACTTGAGATGTCTTCTTACTTGCCTCTGATGGTTTCTCAACAGTAGATGTCGATCTAGTAGCTCGATGGATCATGTAAGTCTCATCAAAAGTCACGTCTTTTGAAACAATTACCTTCCTTAGCTCAGAACTCCATAACTTGTAGCCTTTCACACCCGGTTTATATCCAAGAAACACACACTTCAAAGCTCTCAGCTCTACCTTCCCATTGTCAACTCGTGCATACGCTGGACAACCAAATGGTTTCAAAACTGCGTAATCGGCAGGCTTACCGGACCATAGCTCAAACGGGGTCTTCTTCTCAATGGCTCGAGAAGGTGACCGATTGATCACAAAACATGCAGTGGAAGCCGACTCCGCCCAAAAAGACTTTGGTAGCTTAGAATGAGAGAGCATACACCTAACCTTCTCGATAATCGTGCGGTTCATCCTCTCAGCCACACCATTTTGCTGTGGAGTGTGAACCAACGTACGGTGTCGAGTAATGCCTTCCTTTCGACAGTAGGCATTGAAATCCTCCGAGCAAAACTCAAGGCCATTATCGGTGCGCAAATACTTTATCTCCTTACCCAACTGCTTTTCAATCATCACTTTCCAATCTCTAAAAGTAGAAAACACGCCTCCTTTATGCTTTAGAAAGAAAGACCATACATTTCTCGAATAATCGTCGATGATTGTAAGCATATAAGAAGCTCCACCTACAGAAGTAACCCGAGCCGGTCCCCATAAATCGGAGTCGATGTAATCGAGTGGCCCTTTCGTCGTGTGCTTGCCACTCAAAAATCTCACCCGTTTCTGCTTGCCATAAACATATTCTTCACAAAACTCTAGCTCAACAACTTTGTCACCTCCAAGAAGCCCTCTTCGACTCAATTCGGACATGCCATGAAAACTCATATGGCCGAGTCGAAGATGCCATAAACGCACAATCTATATCCGAAGAACCCTTTGAAACAACCGCTGCATCACCGGTAACTGTCTGACCATCCAAAATGTAGAGGTTTGAGGTCTTACGATTTGCCTTCAAAATGTTTGTATCACCTCTAAACACCCGGAGTGAGCCCTTCTTGCCAACAAACTCATATCCCTTCTCTTCAAGAGAACTAAGGGATAGAAGATTTCGCCTGAGATCGGGAACATACTTGACATTCCCCAAAGTTCTGACAACTCTGTCAAACATCCGAATTCTAACCGTGCCCTGTCCTTTGATCAAACATGTAGCATCATTGCCCATCAAAACCGAGCCATGGTCAACGTCCTCATATGTATGAAACCAATCCCTATTGGGACACATGTGAAACGTACATCCGGAATCAAGAATCCATGCATCCGAAAGTGATGATCCACCTCCGAATACAATAAGGAGTTCCCCATCAGAATCAACCTCGGCCACATCAGCTTCACCAGAACCGGAAACATGCTTACCCTTCGCGGCCGCCTTTTCCTTTTCCTTCTCTTTGTTCTTCAACTTGTAACATTCTTTAATTAAATGTCCTTTCTTGTGACAATAATTGCAGAATTTACGCTTGGTCTTTGACTTAGATCTCGCTTTACCGGAGGAAGATGAGCCTCTCTCGAATGACCGACCTCTCACATTTAGACCCTCGGCTTTCGCTTCAGAACCACCATTCGTGATTTGTTTCATTTTCTCCTTCGAATCCAAAGCGGTGATAACATCATCCAACACAAGTGTGTCACGGCTATACATGATCGTGTCATGAAAATGACTATAAGAATCAGGTAGCGATGACAACAAGAATAAAGCCAAATCATCGTCTTCATACTTCACATCCATATTCTCTAAATTGCAAACCAATTCTTTGAATGTGGACAAATGACTAGACAATGAACTACCTTCCGCCATCTTGAGATAAAACAATCGTTGCTTCAAGTGTAACTTGTTCGGTAGACTCTTCGTCATCAATAATTGCTCCAATTTCAGTCATAAAGCCGCCGCCGAAGTTTCCTTCAACACATCTTGCAACACATCGTGAGATAAGTGTAAACGGATTTGAGATTGCGCCTTCAAATCCTTCTTTCTCTTCTCGTCGGCGGTCCAAGTCGTCGGCATTCTCTCAACGCCCAAAAGTGCATCATCAAGGTCTAATTGAATTAGAACATCCTTCATTTGCACTTGCCATAGTGGAAAACGAGTATTCCGATCAAGCTTTGGAATATCGAACTTCACCGAAGTCATAATGTAAACCAACGATAAAAAATCCCAAACGAATCAATACTCAAACCCGGAAGCTCTGATACCAATTGTTGTAAAAATCGAACCGAACACAACCCAAAATCGATGCTCCAAATTAGAACCGTATTGATTCAAGCGGAAATGAGAATAATTTATCGAAAACTTCGACGAACAAATAACCCAAAAATAATCGTAACACCCAACACACGTACGTAAACAAATGCAGAAAAATAAAAGAGAAAGATGACACCATATTTACATGGAAACCCAAAGCGGGAAAAACCATGGGTGAAGAAGATCACTGAGAAGTTCACTATCACGATATTGAAGTACAATACTTGGAAGGAAAATTACAATGGAGAAATCGAAACTTGCGTCTAATCTAAATTTCTATCTCTATAATTTGTTTAGAGAGAGAGACGTCGAGTGGAGAGTATGAGTTGCTTCACCCAAAATTGATTTTGAAAACCATATTAGTGGGCATAGGAAACCACCGCCCCATGATCACTTAAACTCACGTGAGGCACACGTGAGAAAAAAGAAGAGAATGGAAATTATTAGGTGTCCTCCAATTTCCAAACAAAACAGTGGTCAACGCGATTTGATATGTGAGTTGAATTTGTTGAAACTAGCATCCAAATTAGCGTTGCGTACTGTTTTGGATTAATCTTTTTCTTGACTTTGGAGACAAAATTCAACAGAGTTAAAATAACTCGAGGAACTATTTGTGATATTATGTTATAGCATATCCTGATCGTATCTCTGGTGTATGAATTGAAGTAGTCCCACATATTTATTTGATATGGTCCAAAGTATATGCACCAAATATTTGGATCCAAAAAAATAGTGGAATAAGACCATCCATGAATCACGTTATAAGTGACACTATAATAAAATTGATTTTATAAGATGTCTAAAATGTTTAAGCGTCATAACAGAGTAATAGAACTTAAGTTTATATGGCTAAATTACAAGTCGCCATATATATAAGTGTTACAATAGGTTTAATTATAAAACGTTTTTAAAAATAAAGTGTCATATTAGTTATTTTATACATTTTTCAAATAGTGTCGTATAAAATAGTTAATATGATACTTTATCTTAAAAACGTCCTAAAAAACTTGTTGAAACGCCTAAAAACGTTCTATAAACCTATTGTAACACTTTTATATATGACTTTTTTTTGTTTAGTCCTATAAACTTACGTCCTATAAAATATTTTATTAGGATGCGTAGATATTTTAAGCATCCTATAAAACCAATCTTGTTGTACAGTTGTACTTCCTAGCAATTGGAATGATCGATGTGAATTGTTGTTCACAATGCTCAATTAGAGCATCCACTGTGTGCTCGTTAAAAGGTTTTTGGGAGGTCTTTCAAAAAACAAAAACCTCCTTTTGAGGTTTTTCACATAGTTGAGAGGTTTTTCAATTGAGGTTTTTCGTGAGGTTTTCCGTCATAGGTCGTAACTGTACGATCTGCTTTTTGTAGGTTTTTCGTATTTAATCAGTTTTAACTTTATAAAATTTTATAAAATTTTTGTATTTAATCAATTTTATTTATTAACCAGTTTTATTTATTAATATATTTAAGGGGGTGCTATTTGCACCAAAAATGTGCAAATAGTCCTACCTTGTTTTCCGATCCAATTATTAAATTACAAATAATTAAATCATCATCGTTATTATTATTATTATTATTATTATTATTATTATTATTATTATATCTTTATATATATATATATATATATATATATATATGTGTGTTTTAATTTTATAAATTTATAAAATTTGTAATTTTTGATTTTATTTTATTCTATAATTTTGTAACTTTTGATTTTATTTTATTCTATAAATTTGTAACTTTTGATTTTATTTTATTCTATAAATTTGTAACAGTTACATTTTCTCAGAACTTTGTAAAATGTATTTTTCTTTTTGTAACAATTACATTTTCTCATAACATTGTAAAATGTATTTTTCTTTTAGGGACCAATTCCGTAACAAACGCCAAACGTTAGGGACAAAATCTGTAATTTACTCTGTAAGACTCGTTTTTTTTAAAACATATAATTATTCTTACCCAAATTGAAACGTAAATAAAAATGACAACTAAAGATAGTTAAGGGTTAAAACTATCATTAACCTAAACTCTTTATATATATATATATATATATATATATATATATATATATATTTTGATTTTATAAATTTGTAACTTTTGATTTTATTTTATTTTATAAATTTGTAACTTTTGATTTTATTATAACTTTGTAAAATGTATTTTTCTTTTTGTAACAATATTCATATCACTATTCATATCACTATTCACATCATTATTCATGTCACAATATATTATTATAAGTAAATGTACGAAGCTATCCAGGTACGCCTTAATATATTATTATAAGTAAATGTTACAATTAAGTTTAACAATTACTAAAAAAGTTAAATTGTTCTAATTTTCAGGTGTTCTTGCTTATCTGAATGACACATGGTTAAAACCATATAAAGAAATGTTTGTATCTGTTTGGACTGACAGATTTCTCCACTTTGGAAATCAGACAAGTAACAGAGTGGAGAGTCAACATTCCAAGTTGAAAACTTACTTGGATTCAGCGCAATCAAGTCTACCGACATTTATGAGCAAAATCAATCAACTCATTCAGTTACAAGATACAGAAATTAAAGCAAGTATCCAAGCGAGCAAAAGTGTCACGAAACATCGTCATCGCATACCACACTTCCAACAATTGTGTGGTTTTGTTTCACATTATGCATTAAACATAATATTCCAAGAGTATGAGCGAGCTCAATCTGTTGGCTTATTTTCTGAAAATTGTAGTTGTCTACTACGTACAAGTTATGGGCTGCCATGTACGCACGAACAAATGCAATACTTGAACGAAGGTCATCCTATCCCGATTAATTCAATTGATGTATTTTGGACGACACTTGATTTATCACCGTGCAAATCTTTACAAGATGGTGACGTAGGTTGTGAAGCTGAAGTCTAAATGTTTACTGAGGAATTTAACAAGCAATCGAGATCCGGTAAGTTCAGTTTACTGAGGAAGCTAAAAGAGATAGCCAGTGGATCAAAAACATCGGTTCGTGAACCTGTTGTTAACAAGACTACTCGTGGACGACCCTCGTTGAAGGATAAGCTTTTCAGAAAAACTCATGTTGATCCCTCATTTCCGACTCATGTTGACCCGTCTTTTACAAGTGAAAGACCCCTTAGACGTAGCAGTTCGAACGCGTCTAGATTTGTTGACAAGGAAAAAATGAGCTACCAAGAACCAGCGAGACACAGTTCTTTCATGTTCAAAAATAATAATGCACATCCATACATCATTCAATTTCCAGCATTGTTTCACCCTTACATCAAGCAGGTACATGATGTGACAGGTGATAGAAATTGCGGATTCCGAGCAATAGCTGTCTGGATGGGTCTTCATGAAGATGCATGGCCCACAATTCGGTATAACTTGATGGAAGAGTTAGAGCAATACAAGACAGAGTACATCAACGCTTTTGGAGGTGAACACTGGGATATTACTTACAACACTCTAAACTTCTTTCGATCAGATCAAGGTGCACCATTTGAACACTGGATGACAATGCCTGAAATAGGTGTCTTGATTGCTTCAAAATATAATGTGATATTACATGTTATAAGTATGACCGGCAGTGGGACGTACTTGCCGCTTAGGTCCACTCCTCCAGTGTGGTATGAACATGTTGTTTTTACAATCGGGTACGTTAATGGTAACCATTATGTCAAATTAGATATGAAAGAAGGATATCCGTTTCCGCAAATTGTATCACTTTTTTTCCAACACAGTTATCGGTGTGCTGCTGGATGGGCTACCCCGTATTCAGAGCGAATAAAGAAGTACATGAAGCTTTTACGTGTTAATTGTACTACGGATAATGTTATTTTAGAATAATCGAATGTAATATAGATTATTTTATGTTCTATTTATATGTTATATTGCAATATTTATGTTTTATTTTTATAATTATTAAATCGCAATATTTATGTTTTATTTTTATAATTATATAATTAAAAAAATTAGTAATATTTATATTTAAAAATATTTATTTATTTTCAAATCAAATCAAAACAAAAATATATAATAAAAATATATAATAAAAAAATATATAATAAAAAAAAAAGACAACTAAAAGACAAAAAACAAAAAAAACAAAAAAAAAACAAATGATTATTAGCAATCATTTGGTGCATTTAGTAAATTTAAAAGTGTATTTAGTCCTCCCCTATATTTAAAGTAATCCTATTTAAATATAATTATTAAATAAATAATATAAATAAATACATAATGAAAGTAATTGTATTTTTATATTTTTAAAATAATATCTCAAATTTGACATATTTATACAAATCTAACAGATTTTTTAATGACCCAATTTTTATTTTCGGTTATACATACTTTTAAGTTTAACATTTTTTAATTTTTATTTTACATATTTTTATACAACTTTTATATATTTCTTAATAACTTAATTTTTATTAATTTTAGAGTTAAATACAAATTTGGTCCCTGTGGTTTACAAATATTAACGGCTAAGGTCCCTCAAAGATTTATTTAACGGTTAACGTCCCTCAACTATACACTTCATAACATGTAGAGTCCCTGTTACTAACACCGTTAATAAATGTCTATTTAAGAGAGGGTAAATTTGTCCATTCACCTATTCTAGGTTTAGTAACATATATGGTCCTTCCTAAAATCAAGGATTAAAAAACCCTTTCATAGTTTATAACATATTTGGTCCCTCTTAGAATTTAAATAAGAATTTAAATGCAAAATTGATCCATATGGTTTACAAAAAATAACAAGTAGCATCTCTTAAAATATCATTAATCTCCAAATATCATTAGTCTCCAAAAAATAACAAGTAGCATCCCTTAAAATATCATTAATAAAGACAAACAAAATAAAAAATATCACACCATAAAACATAAATATATTTGGTCAACAAAAAAGAAGACGTTGGATGGTAACAACCAAGTGGTGATCTCATGTTTTTATCAAATTAAAAGTTGCTACAAAATGACCCCAAATCAGTAGCTACAAAACCAACATGAAAGCTGCTATAAAAATAATCCTAAAATAAGAGAGATATGGGCTAAGTTTGAGGCCTTGTTTATTTTTTGATTTTCAGCTCTTATTAACCACTTATCACTTATTCGGTCAGACATTTTCAATTTCAGACTGTTTGCTTTGTAAACTTATTCAGACCCTCTTATCACTTAAACTTATCTGAACAAAAAAGTGGTAACCTAGCCACTTATTTTCACTTATTCGCTCATCATAACGCTCCTCTCGCCTCAAGTTCTCTATCTCCGATTCTCGACCCAAATCGATTGCAAAGTCGGTCGATCTTCAAATCGATCTTAACCAAAATCGATCTCAACCCAGATCGAAGCATCAAGAAAAACAGTTGGATTTTTTTTTTTTTTTACCTTTTTCTTGTTTTATCACTTTTTTGTTCAATGGCTAGGTTACCACTTTTTTGTTCAGATAAGTTTAAGTGAAAAGAGGGTCTGAATAAGTTTAAAAAACAAACAGTCTGAAATTGAAAATGTTTGACCGAATAAGTGATAAGTGGTTAATAAGAGCTAAAAATCAAAAAACAAACAAGGCCTCAATCTTAGCCCATATCTCTCTTATTTTGGGATTATTTTTGTAGCAGCTTTCATGTTGGTTTTGTAGCTACTGATTTGGGGTCATTTTGTAGCAGCTTTTAATTTGATAAAAACATGAGATCACCATTTGGTTGTTACCATCCAACGTCTTCTTTTTTGTTGACCAATTATATTTATGTTTTATGGTGTGATATTTTTTTTTGTTTGTCTTTATTAATAATATTTTAAGGGATGCTACTTGTTATTTTTTTGGAGATTAATGATATTTTAAGAGATGCTACTTACCATATGGATCAATTTTGCATTTAAATTCTTACTTAAATTTTAAGAGGGACCAAATATGTTATAAACTATGAAAGAGTTTTTTAATCCTTTATTTTAGGAGGGATCATATATGTTACTAAACCTAGAATAGGTGAATGGACAAATTTACCCTCTCTTAAATAGACATTTATTAACGGTGTTAGTAGCAGGGACTCTACATGTTATGAAATGTATAGTTGAGGGACGTTGACCGTTAAATAAATCTTTGAGGGACCTTAGCCGTTAATATTTGTAAACCACAGGGACCAAATTTGTATTTAACTCTTAATTTTATTGTACATACTTTTATGTATTTGTATGAACTTTAATATATTTATTTTTATAAATAAAAATAAAAATGATATAAAGTTAAAATTGTGGGACCCTGAATAGTTTAAAAAAGTAATGAAAAAACTTGGGTGAGATTTTTCATATATTGGAGGTATATAAAGGTTGTTAAGTTGTTGAGGTGACAATAATGTGTAAAAAGAAAGTTATGAAAAACCTTGGTGAAAAAGTCGTACACTGTATGTTATCAATTTCAGTTTGGGTTAGATATTAATTATCGCTTTTCATAGGGGCAAAATTAATCGATAGGAATGATCAATATGAATAACCATTACTTAGGTTGCGTTATTATTGGTCGATGGTTTTGATTTAAAACCAATGAGAATTAAACGTGAGAGTAATCGTTTTTACTGATTTAATGTATATCTTAAGGTTTAATTTTGCTATTAGAGGTTATGATTTCAAGTTAGGTTTAATTAGTTTTGGTGTTTGTGTTAATGTTTAATTATACCTGAAATTTTATTTAAACAGATCAATTTAGGTGTTACTTTTAACATTTCAAAAATGGATTTAAATTGGAAAAAAAAAAGAATTAAGAGCATTTCCAACAACATTGCTAAAATAGAAAAAAATGGGTTTTTCTTTGTTATTCATCTCCAACAGCTTTGCTATGTGGTTTACTAAAATAGAGAAATATCAAAAAATCTCTAAATATAGAGAATTCTCTATAATCTCTAAATTGTAGAAAGAAAACGTTATTTTATTCAATCCAACCAATAAAAATCAATTTTTAACATTTTATTTTAAGTTTTTAAAAAAAAAGTGTATTGGGATGATAAATTATGAAATATTATTATAATAATATAAATAATGATTTATTCTCTAAAATAGAAAAACTGTTGAAGTTAGAAGAAAATGTTTTTAAAGATTTTGACTTTTCATTCTCCATTTTAGAAAAAATTTAGCAATACTGTTAAAGATACTCTAAGTTTGAGAAATAAATGTCAGATTATTTCCTAAAAGTTGAGAGCCAAGCGACAAATTCCTTAAAGTCGAGGCATTTTTTTTTGACAAAAAGACAAGAATGTTTCAAGGCCTAGCGGTCGACAACAATTTCACAATGATGATAGTGTATAGATATTTTTTATAGTGAATTTCACTAGTGGTTTGTTTAAAATTTGAATTTAGGGGTGTTTGGGATTGCTTATTTATTTGGAAAAGTCCTTATTAGCTTATGTGGTGTCAAATCAGAGTTTTTTAAAAAGTGTTTGAATTAGCTTATTGTGGTACCAAAACGTAATAAACTAATAAGTTGTTATTTAAAGGTGTTTGGGATTGCTTATACATATAAAAGAACCAAAAAAGTCATAAACACTTTTGAAATAAGTCATAAGTTACAACAAAATGACTTATCAAAAATGGTTTTTCAGCGGTTTGGCACCGCTATAAGCTGTTTTCTTTTTGTTCCATCCAAACACTCAAAATAGTTTATCTACGATGCCAAATCGCAATAAGCTAAAAAGCGTTTCAAATAAGCAATCCCAAACACCCCCTTAATCTATAAAATAAATTATTTATTGTGATGTCATTTAATTTTTCAATTTATAATATCTATGGTCTCTCTCTATCATCAGGAAGTAATTATTATAAGGGACAAATCAGTCTTTTAACAAACTAGAACCAAAAGTAATTTACTTTAAAATTAATTGTGATTCATATTTTTTTAATTTCTTTATTAAAAATATTTTATATACTCAATCACAAATCAAATTTATTAATTTTTTTTATTAAACTGAAAAAATGATTTTTGCATTAAAATTCCGAGTCTAGAAAAATAAAAGAAATCACGAGAAGCTCACATATTTTTTGGGTTCGAAATTGAAACATACAAACATAGTATTGAAAGTTAAGCATGATTAAACGTGTGATTTTAATTAAAATTTGTTTTTTTAGGACAAATACATTTTTGTTATGAGAAAAAAATAATCACGTGTTTAAAGTTAAAATATTGTTAGATATATTATTTTGAATTATCAAATAATTGTGAATAAAGCACAACAATTAAATTGACATGATAATCCAAATATTATGAAAGCATAGTATTGAAAGTTAAGCATGCATGATTAAACGTATGATTATAATTAAAATTTGTTTTTTAGGACAATTTTTTTTTTGTTATGAAAAAAATAATCACGTGTTTAAAGTTAAAATATTGTGAGGCATATTATATTGAATTATCAAATAATTGTGAATAAGGTACAACAATTAAATTGATATGATAATCCATATATTATTAAAGATGTAATAATATGTTGGATTTCATATGCTTCATGGAAAAAAAAGGGAAAAAATGGAAAGGTTAATAACTGCAACTTTTTATATTCTTTGACAACAAACGTTTTCTTTATAGTTGTTCATATAATTACTTATTATCCTTGTAGTATTTTTTTAGAACAATAAGTTTTATAGAAGAACCAAGCAAGCAAGGAGATAGGAGTACAACAAGATATTACAAGTAATCACGGGTTTCTTACACCACTCATTCCAGTCTAACATGGACCCATCTTTGAGTCCGCTCCCAATCCAGAAACAAGTCTGATATTGCACCTCGCTAGCAATAATGCATGCATCTCGACGCTTCCTTCCCTTCAAAGACCCTCTATTTCTAGCCCTTATAGCCCAGATGAACACATTAATAATAACATTATCTTTGTAAGATTTGACAATAGTTTTTCTTAAGAGTTTGAATAATTGATTTTTTAGGCAAATTTTATCCATACCCCTTTCATATCAAAACCTACACTTTTTTCATACCTTTCTATATTAAAAGACAAAAATACACTCAAAACAATGCAATTAAAATTTTAATGTTAACCTTTATTATAATTTTGGCTTTAGACCTTATACTTTTATGATTTGTTTATTTTAACCACTGTGATATTTTCTCTATTACTTCTCTTACTTTTTTATTTTCTATTCTAATTATATAATTAATTAATAAGACGAAAGAGAACTTATTTAGACGAATAGTATGTTGATGTCATTACCCCTAAAAAGCCTACATTAGCAGTGCAGGTGAAATCAAATAGAAATCAAATCCAAGAAGACTTAGGGGTTGTTTGTTTTTTTTTAAAAAACCTCTTAATGACTCTTAAGTCTGAATCGTTCAGACATTTTTACACACCACCTCTTATTAATCATAACTAAAATTAGACTTCAGACTTTAAACCTCTTAAAAAACAAACGGCACCTTAGAATGCCTTAGGGTTTAGGGTTTAGGCTCCATTTCCGCAAAGGTAGAAAGGAAGCAACTTCGGCTCCATTTCCCCAAAAGTAGACTTTTTACTGGTTAGCTAGAGAAAGTATGTATAACTAAAGTACATATTAATAATACAAATTATAATTATATTTTTAACGTCAAAAAACCCTTTATAATTATTATTTTTATTAAAGTTGTATTAATTTAAAAAAATATGTGATTAATCATTATTTTATAAAATAGAAGACGTTATTAGAGATAAAATAATATTTGAAATGTTATCAATTATTTAATTCAATATATTCATGAGTACAATTATATTCAAAATCATTTCCTAAAAAAACATTATAATCTAAATGTTCTTTGTACACGTTTAATCAATACTGATACAAGGTAGTCCATATAGTTGCATCGGATAAACTTTGATATTGTGGCGTAATTGTAGGCATTGGGTATTCTCATGTTAATATCACTCTTACGTAATAGTTACCGTTAACGTCCCGATTGCAATACCAACATGTTGAGAGAACGGTGGTGGTTGTGTTCGTAATAGTAAGTACATTGCACATGCTTTGCATATTAAGAACGTGTAATATCACGTTGTACTTTGAATATATAAAGATATAAAGTGTACGTATTAAAATTAATTCACATTTTTTGTACGTATTTATGATATAATATGATTAAAGAGTAAATTACACTTTTGGTCCATGTGGTTACCACCCACTATCAATTTTAGTCCCTCTTTTAAACTAATTACAATTTTGGTCACTGTGGTTGCCATTTTGTTTCACTTTTGGTCCCTCAGACCAACTTCTGTTAAAAATGACATTTAACTCCAGGGTATTTTGGTCTTTTCCATATTTCTTTATTTTCAATTAAAAAACGAACAATATTATTATTATTATTATTATATTAATATATATATATATATATATGTGTGTGTATATATATATATATATATATATATATATATATATATATATATATATATATATTAAACACATTTTACAAACCAAGACTCCCACCCTCCGGGCGACCACCACTGTCGGTGACTCCCCCACACTCCTCTTTTTCTGTGTTCCCTCTCCATCGAAACCAGTCTACTAGTCCAATTTCGACCCTTCGATGGTCATAGAGGCCATAGATCGGCCTGCACCTCCTGTCTTGACAACAGATCTGCATCTGATATAGCTTTGTTTGCTCGTTCTACAGCTTAGTTCGAAGATTAGGCTTCTGTCTCCTTCATCATTCTTTCAGATATTTTCCAACACTCACCACCACACTGATTCACACGCACAACTTCGTCACAGATTCTCAGACACACTACACGTCCCATTTTGCATTTTGGGGTTTCGATTTTTGGGTTTTGCTTTGGGGTTTTGATGTTCAAGGAGCTTTGTTTCGTTGTTGTAGGTTGCAACATTTCATGGGTATAAGATTTGATCAGATAAGGGGGTTTCACATTTGTGTTTGTGTGTGGGTTTTGATAGGCTAAAGGGTGAGATTTGATCGAAGAAGGAGTGTTTCTGACAACAGTGAGGTTATGTTTGAGTTCTACCAGAGTCGATTGTGTTTGAGTTATACCGGTGGGTTGCCACTCGTTCCATGATCTGAGAAGGGGAAGGTGTGGAATCGATTGAGTTTTATTTTGGTTTTGGGTTTTTTCGATTTGTTTCCAATTACAAGTTTTTTTGTTTTTGGTTTTGGTGTTTCTTTCAATCTGTTGGCCGTAAAAGATGATCAACAGTAAGGGGGCGTTTGGTTCGCAGAATGTGATGGAATCTGGTGGAATTGGAATGTTGAATTCCTTTGACCAGATTCCATTCCCTTGTTTGGTTCAAACTTTTCAATGGATGAAATCTTTGAATTCCAATAAATTCCATAGATATAGGATTTGAACATTCCATCATAAAACCCAAGGATTTCAATTGAATGGAATCTCATATTTTGATAATTCCAAAGTTACCTTTTACCCCAAACTAAACCCTACTGATATTGATTATCAGTAGACACCAACTCTCTCTCTCCTCTCTCTCTATCTCTTTCCTCCCCCTCTCTCTTTCCTCTCTCTCTCCTCCCCCTCTCTCTCTCATCTCTCTTCCCCCTCTCCCTCTCCTTTCTCTCTCTCCTCTCTCTCTCTCCCTTTCTCTCTCCCCCCCTCTCTCTCATCATTCGTGTGCTAAAATAATCAAAGCAATTTTAGTTAAAAATTAAACTATTTAATGACTATTTCATTAAAGTAATTTTTGTTTAAAAAAATTAAAATAATCAAAAAGGGTATTTTGGTCATTTACCAAAATTCCATTCCAATTCCGAAGGTACAATATGTGAACCAAACAGAAAATTTCCAATTCATCTAACATATTCCATTCCAATTCTGTCAATCAAACAGGTGGTCAAACCTGACAACATTCAATTCCAATTCCTTCAAAGTCAAATTTCTTTGACAGATTTCATTATATCCAAAAACATTATGCGAACCAACGCCCCTAAGGGTTGGTTGGAGAAGATGATGGGAAAGGGACGGTTCCTCAGAAAACATGGTGGTGATGATGGTGAAAGGTAGTGGTGCATTGATGTGTTGTATATATTGCCTTAATCATATGTAAAATGGAAAATGTTTAATTAAAAAATAGAATTAAAAAAAATTGCAACTGTTTTATTAGTTGAAAACAAATTAATATATATATATATATATATATATATATATATATATATATGATTATATATAGACATACATATTAATATAATATTAATACATTCATTTTTTTAATTAAAAATAAAGAAATACATAAAAGACGAAAATACCCCTGAAGCTAACAGACCTTTTTAACAGAAGTTTGTCTGAGGGTAGGTATGCTCACGGGTTGGGTTGATCGGGTTGAAGGCTTTTTAACAACTCAACCCAATATAGGCGGTTTGAAAATTTTACAACTCAACCCAACCCAACCCAACTCAACCCAAACCATTCGGGTTGATCGGGTTGGTCGGGTTGTGTTTAAACAAGATGAAATCAAATTTGTAAATATAAAAATAAAGGAAACATTTCTTTGAAATACAATCGAATGACGGATAATTCATGAGAGTATGTAAGTTCATCAAAAATATTACGATATTACATATAAAAATGTCTAAACCAAATGATAATATGTCAATCAACAACAATCGTTTTAGACGTCTCCAACCCCGATGATTTCGCTTTCTTGGCCTTGAGGTTGGTCGTGTCATCATCAACCATTTGGTAACTTATCCATACTTCTTAAATCTTAAATATATCACATTTAGTTAATTTTTTAGTTTGCACACACACACACACATACATACATATATATATATATATGTGTGTGTGTGTGTGTGTGTGTGTGTTTACATTTATTAAACATATATACAAAAGAGTTATATAGAGATGAATAATAGATTGAAAATATATGTAAATGAAGAGGGTACACAATAGTGTAATTGTCTAATTTATATATTAATAGAGACTTAATAATCATATTAAATCCACAAAATAAAAGGATCGGGTTCATCGGGTTGGGTTGGGTTCAAATAAAAGTAGTCCGATATCAACCCAATACCTACGGTTTGAAGATTTTACAACTCGATTAGACATCGAGATGCTTCGGTTTGAGTTATTTGGGTTGGGTTGGTCGGGTTGATCGGGTTTTTGAGCACCCCTATCTGAGGGACCAAAAGTGAAACAAAATGGCAACCACAATGACCAAAATTGTAATTAGTTTAAAAGAGGGACTAAAGTTGATAGTGGGTGGTAACCACAGGGACCAAAAGTGTAATTTACTCGTGATTAAATCTAAATGCATCCAATATTAGACTCATTTTGAAGGTATTGATTAAATGAATTTTGGTTATGTAATATGATAAAATCTAAAAAAAACGAATTTTAGTTACTATATGATTATATATTAGACTCATTCAGAGTTGGGTTGACGTGAGACCAACATGTTTTCGGAAGACCTGTGAGACCACATTTTTATACTTGAAACTTCACAGCAAAACATTGTGAAGGTAACTGTCATAGTGTTTTTTGTTGTGAAGGTTTGGATTTTTTTTTACCTTCACAGTGTTTTGCTGTAAAGTTTCAAGGGTAAAAATGTCGTCTCACGGGTCTCATGAAAATAAGTTGGTCTCACGTGAACCCAACCCAATGAATTTATGCGATTAAATGAAAAAAACGAAATAAAAAACAAAATAAATAGAAAATTTGGCAACATTCAAATTGAATGGAGATAGAGAGATACCGAGCTATAGAGAGGAGGATGAAGAGGGAAGGTGGGGGAATTTGTTGTATTATTGTTAGGGGTGTTAACGAGTTAAGTTGAGTCGAGTTGAAGGTTATTCGAGCTTAGTTTAAAAAAATAGTATAAGGACTCGAGCCCTTGTAACTTTCTCACAGTAGGGCTCGAGCTCAAATGTTTTTTCAATGTTCGAGTTCGAGCTTGATATACTCGTTAATTACGAGCTCAAAATCGAGATTGATTAGCTCGCTTATTGGCTCGACCTCAATAATTTTTAAACTTTGATTTACATGATTTATGAACATAGGACATGTTTGACTCGAAAAAATGTATGCTTGGCTTGGCTCAACTCTATTCGACTTGAAAAATTAATCGAGTTCTCGAACCAGTGAGTCAAACAATGTGTTATAGAGCTCGACTTGTTAATTTAGATGAGTTTTAGAGTCTGTTCAAGATCGACTCAAGCTCGAAAATTATTAAGGTCGAGCTCGAGACTCAACTCGTTAACACTCATAGTTGTTATTTATTTCCAATGATAAAAAGATTATTACTCCTTTTTGTAAAAAAGTTAAGTTTTATGAATTTTGAATTAAATTGAAAAATACATTATTTTACTATATGAGAAACAAATAGATTAATAGGTGGAATCAGTACTTGAAACAATGGAAACCTGAATGAAATTCAATGAACTTCTATCATGTTTTATTAATGATTACAAGTTATATAAATACTTAATCATACGTTCAAAATGGGCGCGAACGAGTTGATGAATGCGGCAAAAGGTTATGGGGAAGGTCATTCCAGTTAAAACAACATGTGTTTAATCATACATGATTAAGTATTCGTATCACATGTAATTATGTATAATCTTGGAACTTCTCACCTACTTGCAAATTGATCGTCTTCTCGTTTACCACTACTAGAAAATTGGGTATTAGCAATGGATTTAATCCCTCGCTAGCGAGGGATTGATCACCACAAATACTATCCCTCGCTAATTAATGAGGGATTAGCGAGGGATGAGGTTTGTGGTCAATTCCTCACTAATCCGTTGCTAATTAGCAAGGGATTGACACAATCTCCATCCGTCGCTAATCAATCGCTAATTAACAAGGGAATGTTTTTTTTTTCCTTGTTTCCCCTCGCTGATAATGGTCAGTCTTGTAGTGAAACATACCCTAATTTGAAGGATATTGTGCTTGTGATTTCAAGGTGGAAAAAAATCCACAAGTTCCAATTTTTTGAGCAACGTATGAAGATTTCATTTTCTTTGTCTTGTTTTAGAATTTAATATATTATAACTTTGGCTAGCGTCTTTTAAATAATATATATTATACCAAAACAAATTAAACTTGTTTATATAACATATATATTTGTATAAAAGATTAGGTTCGGATCCCTTGGTTCTTAGCATTCCTATATCTCTATATGCATGATAACTTATGCCAATAAATAACTTTCTAAATAACTTATCTCTTTCTAAATGGCTTCGATGTGCTTCTTTCCCTGTTCAATTCTTCATTACAAAAACCCTCTTGCCACAACTAAAGGCTTGGACCTTTGCAAGCCATTACGTTCATCATCACCGTCCAAATCAGTGGCCGTCACCGAGGATGAATCACTCGTTAGACGATCAGCAAACTACGCGCCACCACTATGGCCATTTGATCATGTTCAATCACTCTCTAGTGAATACACCGTAAGATTAATTGCCATTTTTTTCTTTACATGTTCTTCATTTGTGGTAATACAATTAATGAACATCAATTTCTGCTCATATATATATTTATATTAATTATATATAACTTAATTACAAATGTACGTAGGGAGACGATTACGAGGCAAGAGCAGATAGTTTGAAGAAAGCAGTGAAGACGATGATACAAAAAGTAGTAATGGGGAATCCGGTGAAGAGGCTTGAGTTGGTTGATAATTTGCAGAGACTCGGAATATCGTATCATTTCGAGGAAGAAATAAGTCAAGTTTTGGAGATGGTTTACAATGATTACTATAAAAATGAGGAGCAGTGGAATGGAATGGATATGAACCTTAAAGCCCTTGGTTTTCGACTACTCAGACAACATGGTCATCATGTTCCTCAAGGTACAAACTTGATTAGTCAAGGATCTTTTATGAGTCTCATGATTCTTATCCATTTAGAATTTAAAGATTATATGCGGCTAAAAATGTCCGAAAAAACCTAACGAACTTTTTCATGTTAAATAATTAAGTTCCTGAATTTATTTTAATAAATAAACTATTGAACTTTTTATTTTAAATGATTAAGTCATTGGACGTTTATTTGAATAAATAAATCATTGAGTTTTTAAAAATTGGTTACCTACATCTTTTTAACAAAAAAAAAAAACTACTTGTAACCGACTGTGATGGTTTTAAAGTAATAAAACAAACAAAAGTTTTAATTTTTCCAAACCATACCCCATTCAACACCCCCCCCCCCCCCCATCCAACAACATCGCTATCCCTCCTCACCCCATCGACGTCATTGGCCGTTGCAATCGATCTCCATTTTTTCGATTTTTTTTTGTCTTTTGATTATCTCTTTTTTACAACAATTTAATTAATTTAATGGTGTACGTATAGATAGATCAAAAAAGAGGGACAGTCGGAAAACAAAAAACCAATCAATGCGGTGATGGTGATACAGAGTGGACGACGATGGGGCGATAAGGGGGAGTGAGGGCATTGGGTGCAAGGGAGTTTGAATGACATAAGGTTTGGGAACGGACAAATGGTAAAACTGATTTAAGTTTTCTTTACTTAAAAACATTTCTAGCAGGTAACTTATTTGATTAAAGGTAACCAATTTCTAAAAGTTTAATAGTTTGATTATTTAATAAAAATTGTTCAAGGACATAAACATTTAAAATGAGAAAGTTCAAAGATTCATGGAAAAATTCGTTGGTTTTTCTTAAGTATATCTGAAAGAAAGGGAAGTTTCATAACTAAAAAGTCACATGAAGTTCACTTTATGTTAAAACACAAACTAATAGTTCTCTTTATTTGATTTCGATTGTTTCATATATTTAGAGATATTTCTCAACTTTAAGCACAAGACTCAAAATGTTAAACCACAATCAAACGACGATAACAATCATATCGTGGGCATGTTGAACTTGTACGAGGCTTCTTATCATTCATTCGACGATGAAAGCATCTTGGAAGATGTTAGAAATTTCACCACCAAATTTCTAAAAGAAAGTCTAGATACGATCGATGAAAGTAGTAGTTTACGGTCGTTAATAAGTCACGCATTGGAGCTCCCATTGCATTGGAGAATAGGAAGGTTAGAAGCCAAGTGGTTTATCGAAACATACAAGGAAACAGTTAATCCCACATTGATGGAGCTTGCAATATTGGATTTTAACATGGTACAAGCTATCAATCTCCAAGATCTAAAAGACTCATCAAGGTATCATTTCTTTCTTAAAAATTACAAGTTAATTAATTAGCCATTCATCCATTCATTCATTGTATACATGACTAATTAATCAAGATATGCCTATGAATTAATTGAAGAGAGGTTCAAAAGAAAACCACAAAAAAATGGAAAATTGAGGAACATTCTAGTAACCGTTCATCTCGACTATATGCACATTTACATAAAAGTAATTGAAGTTTTTTTTTATTGCACGTGTGTATATTACAAATTACTTGTTATGCAAATCTGTATATCGTCCGGATGAATGGTTACGAGGTGTTCATCGGTTTTTTATTTGTTTACATTTTTTACAGTTTTCTTTAAACTTGACCCATGAGTTGAATATATATAATATTATATATATAGGTGGTGGAGAAATACATGTTGGGATAAGAAGTTAAACTTTTCTCGTGACCGGTTGGTGGAGGGGTATATGTGGACGATTGGTGTTTGGTACCTACCAAAATTTAGTGTTGGAAGGAGAACGCTAACAAAGGTTAACGCCATAATTAATGCTTTTGATGATATCTATGATGTGTATGGTACTTTGAACGAACTTCAACAATTTACCGATGTTATCACCAGGTACGTACTTTGGACGAACTTCAACAATTTACCCAGCTAGTGGAAAAAATGAAAAACCAAATAATCCATCCAATCCAAGTCGTTACATTAAGATGATCTAATGGCTATGGTTAAAAAGTGGTTATAACCATATTTTTTTAAAAATAAAAATATTTCACCCTATTTTTTTAAGTCAAAAATTGGCAAATTATAGTAAAATTACACCAAAAACTCGATTATTTTATGATCTTGAGTTAAATACAAATTTGGTCCATGTGGTTTACAAATATTAACGACTAAGGTCCCTCAAAAAAATATTTAACGAATAACGTCCATTTACTTTCCATTTTATAACACGTAGGGTCTCTCTTAGTAACACTATTTAATAACGTGTATTTAAGTGGGGGTAAATTAGTCCATTCATCTATTCTAGGTTTGATAACATATTTGGTCTCTCGTAAAATTCAGGGATTAAAAAGCTCTTTTATAGTTTATAACATATTTGGTCCCTCTATGAATTTAAATAAGAAATTAAATGCAAAATTGATCCCTATGGTTTACAAAAAATAACAAGTAAAATCCCTTAAAAATTAAATTTCATTAATCTCCAAACCTAGCAGTAGCACTAACATTTTTTGGATAGAAACATGAAGACAAGTTTTAAACTCACAAGTCACAACCACTACTTTGTTAACTTAAAAGAAGACGATTAATAAAAATAAACTAAATAAAAAGTATCACACCATAAAATATAAATATTTGGTCAACATAAAAGAAGACGTTGGATGGCGACAACCAAGTGGTGATTTCATATGTTCTCTAAATTAAAAGCTACTACAAAAATGACCCCAAATCAGCAGCTACGAAACCAACATGAAAGTTGCTACAAAAAATAATGCCAAAATAGCAGCAATTAGCTACAAAAAAGTTAAGAAAGGATAATTACACCAAGTTTTGAACAAAAAAAAATCAAATTTCACAAGTTAAGGTTCTCGTTCTTTGCATGTGCCTAAGTTATGGCCTTGTATATGTGCATGATTTTATTTAGTTTGTCTTTATTAATCATTTTTTTAAGTTAACCAAACAGTAGTTGTGACTTGTGTCCAAAAAATGCTAATGCAGGTTTGGAGATTAATGAAATTTAATTTTTAAGGGATGTTACTTGTTAGTTTTTGTAAACCATAGGGATCAATTTTGCATTTAACTTCTTATTTAAATTCATAGAGGGACCAAATATGTTACAAACTATAAAAGAGTTTTTTAATTCTTGAATTTTAGGAGGGACCAAATATGTTACCAAACCTAGAATAGATGAATGGACAAATTTACCCCTACTTAAATACACGTTATTTAATAGTATTACTAAGAGGGACCCTACGTGTTATAAAATAAAAAGTAGAGGAACGTTATTCGTTAAATATTTCTTTGAGGGACCTTAGTCTTTAATATTTGTAAACCACAGGGACCAAATTTGTATTTAACTCTATTATTTTTAATTTGACATATTTTCATATATTTTTTCATCCGTTTTTTTTCGTGTTTCAACGGGTTTTTTTTTCAAGGTTCTCCCTTGATCTTTATGTATGTATGTGTATATATATATATATATATATATATATATATATATATATATATATGGTTTAATCACGATCTGATAAAAAGAAAACTGGAGTGGCTAGATGGGATATCAATGCAGTTGAAGAACTCCCAGATTATATGAAGATATGTTTCGTTGGATCCTACAACGTGATCAATGAGATGGCATATAACACACTCGTAAACACAGGAGTCTTCATCCTTCCCTACCTAAACAAAGGAGTAATTAATCCATCTTTATAATTAACTTTAACAATTAATATCAACCATTGGATGAGAAATAGATGCACTATTAGGATGAAATGCATGCACCGAGATGCACCTGATCAATTCATTCTAACCCGCGATTCATGGGAAGACATTTGATTAAAAGTAATCAACGGTTCAGATCCACTTATCACGCTTCTCACGTTAACCTCAACTTCTCACACGATCCTTCGCCTATATAATATATATATATATATATATATAGAGAGAGAGAGAGAGAGAGAGAGAGGGGTAGGTTATTATGCAACTTTTTACATGGTGCAACCCATGCAACCTCTCTATCTACCACTCATTTTATTTTCACATTTTTTTAATTAAAAAAGTAAAAATAAAATGAGTGGTGCATAGAGGGGTTGCATTTGATTTGAACACCCTTCTATATATATATATATATATATATATATATATATATATAGAAGGTTGGGTTCCGGTGAGAAGTTGAGGTTAAAGTGAAAAGCGTAAGGAGTGGATCTGAACCGTTAATCACTTTTAATCAAATGTCCTCTCATGAATTGCGACTTAAAAATGAATTGATCTGGTATATCTCAGTGCATGCATCTCATCCTCCTAGTAGTGCATCAATTTCTTATCCAACGGTTGATAACTACTTCTCACGTTTCTCACGTTAACCGCAACTTCTCAACGAAACCTAATCATATATATATATATATATATATATTGTAATAGTAATAATCAACATTGCAGTGGGAAGATTTATGCAAGTCATACCTGGTAGAAGCACAGTGGTACCAAAGTGGATATACACCAACACTGAAAGAATACTTGGACAATGCTTGTATATCGATATCGGTTCCTGTAGGCCTCCTGCATTGTAATTTCTTGACATATAATTATACTTCAAACCAAGAAATTCTGCAATACATGGAAAAATCTGCTAACATAATTCACTACTCGGCGCTCATCTTGCGACTTGCTGATGACTTGGGCACATCCGCGGTACGTATCTTAATTGTTAATTGTTTCTTTAATTATAATACTTACTAACAACATTACACATTTTGGCATTATTCAATAATCATATTTTGTTTGAAATTAATAATTAATACTAACTAAACATAATTAATTAGGATGAAATGGCAAGAGGGGATAATCCAAAATCAATCCAATGTTACATGCATGAAACTGGTGCTACTGAAGATGAAGCTAGAAGTTATATGAAAACGTTAATGTTCAAGACATGGAAGAAACTTAACAAAGAACGAGCAGATGCTGCGGCTACTTCTCAATTTTCACTCGAATTCGAGTGTGCAGCAAACTTAGCTAGGATGGCACCATTCATGTACAGTCAAGGAGATGGGTACGGTAGTCCAGAATTGGCTAAATCTCATATATTATCCTTGTTGTTTAATCCAATCCAAGGGCTAAATTAATTAATTAATAGCCAAGAATTAGTTAATGTGTATCTTTCATTAGAGATCTAGGGAAATGATTTCTAAAATTAAGTGATATCCTGGTTGCTTAACTAATGTTGGGTTTGACAGTTGGAATTTTTTTCCTTTTTGGTAACGGTGAATGTTTCGAATCAACTGTTTGAAGCTCGACTAATTTCAAGGGGTTAAACCTCCTGGCTTTAGAGGGACGCCAGATCGATTATACTTAAAAGTAATATTGGTGATCATTTGATGGATTAAATCTAAAACTATATATGATCTTCTATTTTTAGGAAAAGGTTGACGTGCGATTTTTGTAAGCATGCAAGTCTTACATTTTTCCATATTTAAATTGGACGATGGAATCATGTCATTCTTGGACATTTCATTCATTCTTTTATAATGCACATGTCTAAGTCTCACATGCCACAACTAAGAACTATCATCATCAACCATCAATGCCGTCCCTGGGGGAGGGCGGGCCAGGCGTATGCCCAGGGCCCAAAAAAAAATAGGGACCCAAAATTTTTAATATATACTATATATTAGTAATGAAAAAAAATGTACATAAAAAAACAAAAAAAATAGTATATAATAGGACCCAAAAAGAATTTAACATTATATTAAGGGTCTAAACATGTATTAATTAATAACATTGGACAAAAAAAATGTAAAAGCTTATTTAGTCTTTCATTTTATAATATTGTTTATTGTTTCTCTAAGTTTTTTATTTTTATTTTTTTATCTAGTACAAATATCTAAAAACTAATTTTGCCTATAATCCTTGAACTTTATTATTCCATCTACATTAATTTTACATACTCTTTTCATTATTCATCTTCTACATACTCTTTGCCTATAATCCTTAGTATACATACTCTTTTCATTATTCAATCCACATGAATTATATTATTGTGTTAGAATATAGTAAATTTTTTGTTATTAACTAAGAAAACTTCTACATTTTGAAGACAATTACCAAATATATGAGACGACCCAACATATATCTATATTTAGGATTTCAATGATACTTCTTTTTTCATAAATTATTGACTTTTTATTATCTAATATTGGGTGCATGAATCTTAATTACTCTATTATCTCTAAAACAAGAATAAGATTTCACACTATATCCAACATTGAATTTTGATTATAAGATTGATGGTTCTTAAAAAGTTTGTTTCATCCATAAAAGTTTAAAATGATGATGAAAAACATTAACATAAAGTAACATGTGAAATATCAACTGATTTATGTTGATTTACTTAAAGTGTTACTCTGAATGGTCAACATAGTGACGTCAAATGATTTCAATCTATATATTAAAAGTATATCATAAAATGCATTTGATGGTGGAACTGATTGACGATGTTATGTAAAATTGATATGGTAGATAATAGTAATTTAGAAATGACTATTGATTGATCTTGCGCTAGGAATACTGAGAAAAACAGTTTTATATGAATTATTAATATTTCTTGAATTCAATGTTATTTTTGATGATATAAACAATATATTGAAAATAATTTCATAGTTATCGAGGCCCCATTTTTACGTCTCGCCCAGGGCCCAAAAAATGTCAGGAACGGGTCTGTCAACCATACAAAGAGATCTATCACATGCAAATTTATTTATTATATTTAACATAAACATTCTAGAGTTGTAGTAACCAAATCCAATGAACTCACCACATCGCGATAATACATACTTATTGCTTTCTAACACTTGTTTATAACCTAATTTGTTCAACACACTTTCGGAGACCAGATTCTTCGGGATACTAGGTACAAATAATACATTATTTAAAGTTAACAAATTTCCAGAGCTGGATGTTAGGACCACACAACCACGACCCAAGATTGGAGCATCAGACTCGTTGCTCATATGCAAGACTGATCCATCTTCCACATGTTCGAACTTCTTGGACCAACTTTGGTCCTTGCACACGTGACTCCGTGGCACCCGAGTCTATCCACCATGCGGGATCATCATCTTGTACATAAAATGCATAGGAAATTAGTGGTACATAATTCTCACTCGAATTATTAGAAAGGTTCGAATTGTGACCTTGGTTTGGGGGTTGATCATTCGACCCTTGTCCCGCCCCACTTGTAATCTCTCTATTCTTGTTATCTTTACCGGCTCGACAATCTCTCTTGAAATGTCATGTTCGACCACAGATCTACCAAGTCATTTTTGACTTCTTGTTGGGTCCATGTTTGGGATTGTTGAACATTCGTTTTTTTACCCTTGTCGAACTTTTTCTTGGCCGTGTGTTTACACTCCTCTACCATGTTGACATTGGATGATCCAGGGACATCTTTTTCCTTGTCCTTACCACTTTCTTGCACACGTAATGATTCCTAAATACGTAAGTGGCTGCTAAGTTGCACCAAGTAGATTTCTTTCTCTTTGTGTTTAAGTGTGTGTTTAAAATCTTTCCATGATGGTGGCAAATTTTCAATAATACTCGAAACCGAGATGGATTCATCCATCTTCATATGGTGTTAAGTAAATTGACCAAGGATTCGGAAAAATTCATTATATTGCTCTATTACGGGCCTAGAATCGATCATTTTGTAATTGTTAAAAGTACTCACGAGGAAATTCTTACTCGAAGCATCCTCAACCATGTATTTTATTCCAAGGCATCCTATAATTCCTTGGCAGATTCTACATTGTGGTACATAAAGCATCGCACATACAGTTCAAAATATGCTATGACATATGTAGTCGTCGTTCTCCCACTAGTTTCTGTGTCTCACTACCTCCAAAATTGAGTCTTCAAAGATCTCGGGCATTGGGTGCTAAGAACATACATGACCTTCAAAGTGGTGAGAACGAAGTGCATCTTCTTTTGCCATCGACGAAAATCGTTTCCTTGAAACTTTTCCAGTTTGCCAAACTTTGAGGTCATGTCACGAACAGATTCCTCCCGATTTGTCATTGTTAATGATGAAAACGGAAATTATTGTATTTGAATGTTAAATACTGAGATTTTGGAGATGATGAAGGGACTGGATAATCTTAAGAATCATGTGTGGAACACTTTCAAAATACATTATTTCATATAACTTCAAGTTTCGTCTTCAGTAGCACGAATCTCATGCATGTAACATTGGATTGATTTTGGATTATCCCCTCTTTCCATTTCGTCCTTAGCATATATTATAATCATTATTTAAGTTAATTTAGTATTAATGGAAAATAGATCTTCATATTTGAAATAATTAAATGTTGGTGATTTTAGTGTCATCTATCATTTTAGTGTAATTGCAATTTAGTTGAGATCGATTAAGATGATGAGACAATGCGTGAGTTAGGAGGTGCTGAGTGCAACACAAATATTGCCACTATCACCTTAGATCGCCATAAAGTGGGGGGTCAAGAGAGTTGCGCCCCCTTGCGGGGTTGAAGGGGCAAAGCCTCTTCCCTTTGCATCTGTAAATCACCCAACAAAGTTTTTACGACTCCCTTTGCATCTATAAATCACCCATCTAAAAGATTTATCGACAATAAAATTAAATAGTTCACTCAATCTAGGATTAGCCTTGTCAAAAAGGAGTTTGTTACGAAAACACCCCTTGCGATGAACCTTAGACAGTCACGAAGCGTCAGTGCCATTCAAAGCCGATTCGACTAAGTCATAAGTATGAACTAATGCATTCAGAGATCTGGACCTGTGTGTTCAGACTTGAATTTTCCACACTTAGAAATCTAACTAGGTCCTACCTTTGTACGTGTTCATTCAAAAATATGATGCTTCTCTCCAGACTTGTTTTCCAGGAGAAAATTGGATACATTACATCAAATGCAAACTCCAACTCAAAAATATTGTGATAACCGTGTTGAAAATTGGATTAAGTATTGAATTTGGGTGTAAGATATTGAAAGTCGATAGTTGGAGGGGCTAAAGTGAAAAATTTGGTAAAAAGGGGCTTAACCCTAAAAGGGCCATTTTTCCTATCATTGTTGGCGGCTGGAGAATTTTGAGAGAAAGAGCAGGAGCAAGGTCGTGGGGAGAAGATTGAAGAAGAGAGATTTTGAAGGATTTGGCATTTTAGCTTCTTTCAAGGTAAGATTCTAAGTCCATATTTCCCTATTATGATTATGTAGATTGAGTAAGACCTCTCTTTAATGGGTGGAGTCTGATTTATTGTTAGGCTTGATTAAGAAATGAATTGGAATCCTTATTTTTGTTCTTTAAGGTCATTGTAATGATTTGAGATGTTAATGGATTGATATTTGATGTTTGGGGTCCAAATCCTTTGCAAATTGTTAATTTAAATCTGTGAGATTAGGAGTTTGGGGTTTTGTTCGAGGTTCGGGGTTTGGGGTTCACGCAGAACCCTTAATCGCCTCTAGGTGAGAATGTTACGCCCGGGCAAACTCGACCGCCCGGTGGTGGTCGTAGTCCCAGTGGGATGTATCGGGGGCGTCCCGGTCAGCGAGACCTCGGGGTGGTTGGTCCCGGGAGTTAGGGAACCCGGGGTGGGCGTCGAGTAACCCGGGTTGTGACCCCGGGAGACGGGGAGCCCGGGGAAAGTCGAGGAACCCGGGCCGTGACCCCAGGAGGCGGGGGAGCCCGGGGGATTGGGAACCCGGGCAACCGGGAGGCGGGGAGCCCGGGGTTGTGTTACCCGGGCAGGGTAACCCCGGGAGTCGGGTGAGGACCTTTTTGTCCAGTGTCTGTGTGGGTAGTTGGGTAGTCCTTTTTGGGAGTGTAGTTGTTTAATTCAAGAGAGAGTGAAAGATAGAGAGATAGCCACTTGTTAGTTATCTTTCCTACGGGGTGTCTTACCGGCATATCGATGTTATCGTTGGTTGTGAGATCGCTAGAGCGCAGATTTAAGCAAGGACCAAAGGTGAGTTTTTCTGAACTAAAACCACATATGATTTTGAAGCTATCTATGCATGCAAGTTTTCTAACTAAATGCGTTGTGGTGTTAAAGCGGTTTAAGACATGTGGAAGTTATATTAAAGCGTATCTTTATTTACTTGCGCTTTATATACGTGAGTTTTCTTTTAAACGTGGTACATGCTTTTACTGTTGGTTAATTGTATGCATACATTGTTGTGAGTCGTATGGCTAAAGTCGGGGGGTGTGGCCCGCCTGTGCTCGTACCGGGGGGGGGTCCCATTTATGCCAATTGGAAGGTGTGACCCAGATAAGGAAGTATGAGCTGTCAGACACGCCATTACTTTCGAGCAACGGTAGTGTGTGCCAGAAGCGAGTTTTTGAACGTGGTTATGTTTACAAAGCTGAATGGGTAGAGTTTTTATTATAAACTTTTCTGTATCATGTATTTTGAACTGTGTTTTGAGGGGACTCACTAGACCTTCGGTCTAACCCTCACTCTTTCAAAAACTAAAAACCTTTTCAGGTCGCCGTGAGGGTTGAGGCCGTGGCAAGGGTAAGGATAAGGTGTGATCGGATGCCAGAATAGAAGATCTCCTTTTAGTATTTTTTTTTTCCTTTTATTCTTAGTTGTAATAGGTTGTCTTTCCGCAAACCTTGAAGAATTTAGTTATTGCCTTGGGGACGTTTTTGGCGTAAATTTCTTATATTAATAGTATGCTTCGGAGATTTGTTTGGGTTGTTACAAATATGATGCGACGAGGAGATTCGCTTACTAAAAGAGGGACAAGATGAAGCAAAAAAGGAAGCCGCTGAACAAAAAAAGGAAGCTGCCGAACAAAGAAAGATGATAGAATATTTGATGCGTATGTACGGTGGTGTTAGTGATGCAAACTTCAACTCAACAACCCCGACAAACAATGCTTTAGGTTAATTTTTTATGTTATGTTTTCGAACTTGTTGCCTACTTTTTTGTACTTACTTAGGAAAAACGTTATCTTTCAATTATTGAATTTATTAGTTTTGCTTGTTAATTTGAGTTGTTTGCCGATTCACACGAGTTTGTTTGTTTATGAGGGTTTATTTAAAACATGCAAGTATAAAACTGCATCATGGTGCACAAAATGAACAGTAATATTTTTTTAATATAAAACATCTTAGGCAACTTATCTATAAGTGTTGCCTAAGAGAAATATTATATTATTTTAATCACAGTTCAAAGACAACATACGCAAATAGAGTATGTTGTCTAAGTTGATATCTTACAACACATGCATAAATCTAATGTTGTCTTAGGTGCCGTTTGTTTTTTAAGAGGTCTAAAGTCTGAAATCTTATTTTAGTTATGATTAATAAGAGGTGGTGTGTAAAAAAATCTGAACGAATCAGACTTAAGAGCCATTAAGAGGTTTTTTGAAAAAAACAAACAACCCATTAGTGTTTGTTTGGTGCAACATATGTTTTTTTTCATAGACAACATAACCTATTGTGTATTGCTTAAGGAGTCCGCTTAGGCAACATACGATGTTTGCTTATGTTGCCTAAGTTCTTATGCAACATTGAGAAGGCAATACTAGGCATGTTGCCTGAGCCTTAGGCAACACATAAACCACTCTTAGGCAACATTTTTCATTTGTTGCCTAAGTGGCATTTTGAGGTAGTGATAAGGCATAATTCTGAATCTGTGCATTCAGAATTTTGGACATGTGCACTCAAAATTCTGGACCCGTTTGTTCAAAGATCTGGACTAGGACTTCGATCTCTGAACTCTGATTAGGTTGTAACTACTCCTACTCCTCAATCTTATCCATTAACGGCTATTACCATTAAACTACCCATAGCCGTCGATCTCTCATATAAATATGTAAAAACAAGAATCTGGGTGTAAGATCTTTTTTTACAGCTTTTGAAAAGAGAGAAAAACTCAAGTTATTCAGTACGAAGTTCGTGAACCCAAGGCTATTAGGATCGAATTATTTGTTAATCATCAAGACATGGAAGAAACTTAATAAAGAAGTAGCAGGTGCTGTAGGTTTTCAATATTTACATGAGTTCGCCGACTGTGCAATAAACCTAGCTAGAATGGCACAGTTCATGTATGGTGAACGAGACGGGCATGGTCATCCAGATGTGTTTGAATCTCACATATTATCGTTGTTGTTTAATTCAATCCAAGGGCTACTTAATAGCCAAGATTGTTTATCTTTCATTAATTAGAGATCATCTAGGGAATTGATCATTGCTCATTTCCAAAATTAAGTGATATCCTTTTTTCTTTTTCTTTTTTGTAACCGTGGGTTTTCGGGGCAGCTTACGCGCATCGACTAATCCCCGGGCGACCATGAATGGCCTGGAGTCATCGATTAAGTGATATCCTTGTTGCTTAATGTTTGGGTTTGAGAGTTAAGGTGGATTATTCCTATAATATTGGTGTTTGTTGTTTGTTCTTTGTTCTTGATCTTAAACTTAGCAATTGATATACTTTATGGTTGCTTGATTATTTGAATATTTCTAAGCATTCAAACACTCAAATTAATTTATAGGGTTTGCCAAAAGTAATGGAGGAGTACGTTACCTAGGGTTATATTAAATAGTGTCACAAACATCAAACTATATAAAATTTTCCCTCTAACTTGAATTAATATGATTTTCTTTTTGAAGTTGTTAATTTTTTTCAAGATCTACTTTAGGTTCTATCAAGCAGCTATCAAGTTGTTATTGAGTTCTATATATCGAGTTTTCATTGTTTAAGCATCGTGATGCCATAACATTTTCCTCTTAGTACATCGATATGATTTCTTTAAGTTGCTTTTTTTTCTAAATTCAACATGTTGGAAAACTTTGGGTTTCTATCGAGTACTATCTATTTTTTTTTATCATTTAAGCATCATATAACGATCGTGAGATCATAACTTTTCACTCGTAATACAAGCTTGGGCATTCCAATCTTTTTGGAGATATTCACTTTACCAACCAATCCTAGTCTTCCATCTTAATTAGATCATTCTTCTTATATATTTCAGGCGACCAATAAATGGTTCAAGGGCTATTTACGTCATATTCATTATATTAAAGAATTAGTTTTTTTTGCTGGCAACCTTAGTCATATTCATCAGTATCTAATCAATGATTATCTCATTTCGGAAATATTGAGTTCGAAAATTTAGTTTTGTTTTTCAATGTATAAGGATCTTTTGGAGATTGAACGAGTATAGTCAAGTTTCAATATCGATGGATCCAATTTGAAAGGTCATTGTAGTATAATTCATTATTCTAACAAGGTTTTTGTGTTAGATGTTTTGAGTAATACAAAGTGTCGACGGGTTGAAGATTATGCTCAACCAATCTGAGGAGGGTGCTATGCATAAGAATCGTCATTCAGATCATATACAGATATGAAAAACAATCTCACCACTAAACACCTGGTGGAATTTTCTGCTAGAAAATCAGTGTCGGATTTATGGCAGATAGGAAAAAATCAACTTTTCATTGACTTCCGCCACAAATCAGTCACTGATTTCTTATTAAAAAAAATTTAAAAATTGGTTACATTTGTGGCGGATTTCTGAAGGTTATTTTTTTTTTCTATCTTTTTGAAGAAAATCCGCCACAAAACTAAAATTAGTGGCGGATTTGTGATGGATTTTAATTAAAATCCGGCACCACTAATTTTAATTTATTGAAAATATTATTTTGTTTTAAAAAATTCAAGAAATTTTTAAAAAGTAGTAGCAGCTTTGTGGTGGATTGAAAGATCCGCCAATAATCTACTGATAAAATTAAAAAGTAATTTTTAATTTTAAAATAAAATAAAAATCTGGTACATTTTCTGGCGGATTAGTGGCAGGTCCTAGCCTCCAATCTGCCATTAATTTTTTAGTAATTAAAAATTATTGTTTAAAAAAATTCAAGAAATGGTTTTTAATATTACCGGCCTCCAATCTAATCCACCGGTAATATTAAAAAGAGTTATATACAAATTTGGTCGTCGTGGTTTACATAAATTAACAACTAAGGTCCCTAAAAAGAATTATTAACGAGGGGAGTCCCTATAGCTTCATTTTTATAATGAATATGGTCCCTCCTCTAACTCCTTTAGTTAAACTTCTGTTAGGGAGGGGCAACTTTGTCTATTCACCCTCCTCTCACTCAACAACAATTTTCAATAACGGATTTGGTCCCTCAAACTACTTTTCATTTTATATAACATGTTTGGTCTCTCAAACTAATTTACATTTTATAACAGATTTAGTCCCTTAAACTATTTTTTATTTTTACAGATTTGGTCTCTCCCTCAACTTTCATTTCTAAGATTTGGTCCCTCTCGGTCCCTGTGGTTTGCTGATATTTTAGATATGGTCCCTAAAATGAGATTATTAAACTCCCGATACCTGTGGTATGCAAAAACGCACGCTCTAGGTCCCTCACACTAATAAAGCTTGTTAACCCAGTTAAGTATGAGGACATTTTTGTCTTTATACTCTCTCTTTTGTCCTTTTCACGATAAAAAATTAACAACTAATATATGATTAATATGATTATTAAATTACTTTTCGTTGTGTGTGTGTGTATATATATATATATATATATATATATCACAACTTGTCCCTTCACTTTGCTAACTTCCGGCACCACCTCCGGCCACCTCTCTCTACTTCGGTGAACCACCTCCACCCCCCGTCGTCCTCATCCATCTAAAACCCATATTGACCTTCCATATCCATCATCGTCATATCCTCTTCAACATCTTCATCCTCCCTCCAATCTGTTTTCACTGTGACCATCTCCGTAGTTCACCCAAACACCACCTCCCCTTCCTTCGGTCTTCCTCCATCAGAAATACCACACAGAAAAACCACCCAAACCATCTCATGAAGGTTAAAGGGAGATCGATTGCAGATAGGTGTTCATCGGAGAAGTTGTGGGTGGTGTTTTCATGGTGTGTGACCACCCATATCTACCTTCGTTTGTGTACATATTTATGTGGTAAGAGAGAAGGGAAGAAGGGAAATGTACTTTGAGCGCTGCCAACGGTAAGATGGGTCTTGGTGGGGGGTTAATGTGTGTGATGTAGGTGTGAATGGAAAGTCGATAGGTTGAGGTCTGGTGCAGCCGGCGAGTTTTTAGTCGGGGAAGAAGAAATAGTGATGGATGGGCGTGAATTGGGGGTGAGGTAAGTTATCGGTAAGACGGGTCTCGATGGGGGTGGGATGGGAGTTAATGTGTTTGAATATATGTATGTGATATAGGTGAGAATGAAAGGTTGGTAAGTTTAGGGTCTGGTGCAGCGCCGACGACTTTTCAGCCGAAGCAAAAGAAATAGTGATGGGGTAGATTTGGGGTGATGGTCAAAGGGTGGGTTGGATGGGGGTTCAATAAAAGACAAAAATAGTTAATAATAAAAAAAGGTATTTAATATGTTAGAAAGAATTACATTTTTGGTCCTTAAGGTAAAAGAAAAAAAAATGTTGTCCACTTCTTCAAACAAATTGAATCCTAACCACAAGGACGAAAAAACACGCAGGACCAAATCTCCGACCAAAAAAACACAGGGGTAAACAACAGGGACAAATGAAGGGGGAGGGGTAGTGTCAGAGATGTTACCTTGGGAACGAAGATGTTACCTCGTGGAAGTGACAATGGAGATGGGTCAATGTGTGAACGAAGGAACGAGGGGTGGATCTGGCTCTGGACAGGTGGAGGAGGCAGTGGTTGTGGGAGGAGGTGGTGGCAGGTGGTGCTTGTATGGGAGGGGACATATGTAACACTCGTAATATCCGTGTTACTCATAAAATAAATTTAGAGAAAACGGTCGGTGAACGACCGAGAAAACGGTCGAGGAACAACCGAGAAAACGGTCGGTAAACGGCTGGGAAAACGATCGAGGAACGGCTGGGAAAACGGTCGATGAATGGTAGAGAAACGGCTGGGCGATTGTACCCGCAATTGTGACAAATGTCACTATAACATGGCACTATCGCACAAAAAAAGAAAGTCTCGGTACATATGGGGGGATTGTGCCAAGCGATTATGCCCCTATGGCACAATCGCGGTCAGAGTCCAGAGGGTTATATGCCCAATTTTCTTAGGTTTTCTTCATTTGCTCATATCTCCTTCATTTTAGCTCCGATTTTATTGATTCTTTTTGTTATGGCTTCGTTTTTTAGATCTCTTCAAAGATAGATTACGAGTGTTAAAGTTTATTGGAAGATTCAAGAGTACTTTGTGGTGGTAAGCTTCTCATCTATCTCTATTTTAAGTTAGGGTTTGGTGTACTCTTCATTTTCTCCCTTCTTCTTTCCATTTTTGTCTTAGGTTTTCGATCTTTGGAAGTGAAGGACACATTTGGAAAGTGTTGGATCTAAAAGTTATGAAGGGTTTCTTGTGGATTCAAATTTTCACCAAAAACTCAAAAGTTTGTGGTAAAAAAACCTAGATTTAACCTAAATATAGCAATGTGAGTTCAAATTGCTTTGTGAAAACTATGTACATGCCATAATGTGTATTTTGAAGTAAAAATGTGTTTTACTTGGTAATTATCAATGTGTTGAGTATTTGACAACGTTTTCATATTTGGTAAATTTGGGTTGATAAATCTCATGAAACGCCTATATTTGGGTTTTTGGATATTTTGACGAGTAAATATCATAAATGTGTTGCTTTGGTGTTTTATTACACAAATAAAGTCTATTCAATGAGTTATGCATTTTTTCTGTATATGCTTTTATAAACCATTTGTAATGTAACACCCTAAAAGTCAGGGTAAATTTAAAGCTGCGGAAACTATACAATTAAGCACCAACCAAAGGTTTAAACCTCCCAAAAAGGGGAACTGTACTTAACCTTTACAAAAATCAGAATACAGATAAGGATCTCAACAACAAACTAATCTAAACATACACTATCTAAATTACATTAATTGTTGATCCAGAATCATCCAAAAATATGGGACTTAACAAATGCCCAACAATCCAATACTAATCATCTCAAAAACCCTCGAGGTCAATCCTCGGCACTCAAGCCCTTGGCAACCTGCCGCTAACGAGAACCTGATATACATAACATTTGAGAAAAAGTGTTAGGCTTAAAAGCCTAGTGAGAACATACAATTTAAAGATTTCAAGGGATATAACATTTGCATCCAAAAAGGAAACCTTTCCAACAAACATTTCCAAGTTAACTGATGTTAGGAATAAAATCCATTAAAATAAGGTCATAAACCTTCTTTCCAAAACCTCACAATTTAATGCACATGTAGTTCTTCGTTTGATTACCTTATAGAACCTCACAATTTAATGCACATGTAGTTCCATAAATTATTAATGGCCAGAACCTCACAATTTAATGCACATGTAGTTCTATATTTGTTAACGACCAGAGTCTCACAATTTAATGCACATGTAGCTCTATATTTGTTAACGGCCAGAGCCTCACAATTTAATGCACATGTAGCTCTATATCTGCATTACTTGGTAATCTCCAATTAATATCAGTCGACTCAAAACCTAGGGATCCGCTAGTAATGCTACAGACTCGTCACAACAACATATGTGACCAACCATAATAAACATATGGTATAAACACATTTTTATAAACAAAATGTAATTTCCAGTTCAACTTCTAGTAAGAATGAAAATCATTAAAATGAGTTCTTAAACATTATTTTCATATATCCACATAATGTACCAGTAAAACATCATTTTACTACATTAAGATAAGATCCATCATTTTAGTAAACCCAATGATCGGGAACCCTAAAATCTCCCAAAACTCAAGTTATATCAAATATGTAGAAAACTTAGATCTGAAACCATGGAGATATATAGGAGTTCCAAAAGATATCTTTTGATATGTATACAGTTTAAAAATGGTAGTAGGAACTCACCAAACAGGTTTATACGAAAACCCGAAAACCAGATATCGATCACGACAAAGAGGTGAATCTTTATACACCGAAACCCCGAGCAATGCACTAAATACTAGCAACTTACGGGAACCTTGAAGATCTAGAGAAAATCTAGAGAGAGAGAGAGATAGAGAGATTTCGAAGAGATAGAAAGATAAAACTGAAAATGAGATATTTTGGGGTGAAAACCCCTTTAAAGTCGGCCAGGCAACTACGCGGGTTATGCCGCGACTTCAACTCGCGGCATAACTCGCCCGTGTCCCAAAAACCAAGATCATCCAGTGGGTTTCGCGGGTTGTTCCGCGACCTCTAGTCGCGGTGCAACTCGCGTAGTTCCATATTTCTCATATCAAACAGAGGGTTACGCGGGTTGTGCTGCGACCTCTAGTCGCGGTGTAACTCGCGTAGTTCATTGCTCGTCCCCAAACTTCACAAAATCTAAATCAACTTCAAACCAAACACGGAGCTAACGATAAAAGCTTAACCACGAGAATACCAAAAATTACACAACGAAAATTCGGGGTGTTACATGTAAAATGCACGCTATCGTGTTATGAGGGATTTTGGAAATATAAGGGTATGAGTTCACTTGGAAAATCCTTTATTCCAATCAATGATGAGTTTTGGGATAATCATATTTTGAGGTGTGTGTTTGCATATGTAACACCCTACATTTGGGAAGAGCAACTAATTCAAAATTTTCAAATATACCTCAAAGAATGGATCAAACTTCGTGCGACAAGACCATACTTATGATGTGATTCTAGGATTTTCCATCAAAAGCACAATTAAAATCATACATAGAAACTAACTCCAGGTCGGGTGTTACTAAACCCAAATACAAGCTGCTCTTCTCAACACTAGTGCGGAAGACTTCATCAAACCACTCATCCTGGCACATCCTCTTAATACTCGACACTTCACCAAAAACGTTAGAACCATTTCCCCCATCCGGAACGTGATGCACATGCTGACAAATAAAAAGGTTAGGCTAACGCCTAGTGAGTTCAAGAGTTTACAACATAGAATAAACATATTTGTTAAAGGGAAAGAATGCAATTTAAATCATAGACAATCACAAGGTTTACTTTATATATCAAACGACAACATTTCCCAACAACACCTTTAAAACAAGGGATCCAACTTGAACCTTCTTTCATAAAACCATTTTATCCCAAACTCACCCAAAACGTGAATAGTAAGCAAACTCCCAATTTATAATAATTCGAAATAAAACTTTACTTTGCGAAACACCCCAAAACGTGGGCGGGGTATAATACACAACCCAAAGATCTTGAGTAAACAAACCCATATATGCAACACGTCACCGAAAATATGGATAGTAAAATAATACCCCTTTAATACCCAAATAACACCTTCCGGTGACGGGGGAGACCCGATTCCATCGTACGTGGCAGAACACAAAGTTAAGCCACATAACCATGTTGTCGAACTACACCTCATATCGTGACTATATTGCCTGTTCTATCGAGCTACACCTCCAGTCGTGTCTGTATTGCCTGCTTCGTCGAGCTACACCTCCAGTCGGACTTTATTTCAAGTCTCAAACACCGTATCCCCCATTGCCTGCTCTGCCGAGCTACACCTCAAGAATACACGATCCTATTACCTGTTCGGTCCCTAGCGGAGTTTCATCCTCAGGGTACTCATTCGACCCCTAGTGCCTACTCCCTAGAATTCAAGATAAAAGCCTCAGCTCTTTACTTGATAAGTTCCGATGTCTAACCTCGTGCACAAGAATTAGACATCCAACACAAGACCCATGGTCCCGAAGTACAACCCATAAAGGTTCCTCTTCGCCAAACAACCGGGACGACACCAATGCCAACACGACATATTTTCCCAAAGTGAGAATCCCAAGAGTCCTCACCATTAACACGATTGACTTACATGCCTATGGACCCAATGCATTACAGTCTAAAATACATGACTCTAATTGAATGACACACGCACTCAAAACATGTATTCTCCAAAATAAATTGCAATAGATGCAACCCACACTGTTAGGTCTGATTTTATAGTAATCATTGTATTTATAGGGCTTGGTCAAATACTGTGTCTAAGGTCTATCTGTGTTGTATTTGACCAAGGGTATTTAAGTCCCTTTGGTCTTTGTTTCTTGTAAGAACTACTCGCACATTAATCTGATTTCATACTTTGCGCTCTATTGTCTCTCTCTCTCTACTTTCTCTCTCTAAAGATTTAGAGATCTTGGTTTATCAATTGGTATCAGAGCCAACTGAATCTTGAGAGAATTGAGAGATTGCATTTTCTAATCTGAATTTGTGATTGAAATCGAAAATTTGATCGATTTTCTTGAATTTTTTAAGAAAATCTCGTTATCTTGATTTCTCATCAAATTTGGAAGTTTTAGAGTTCGAATTGTGTTGATTTTTGGTTCATTAGTCTCGTTTTTGATAATCGATCATGTTTGCTTCATATTGTTTTGCATAAAATTCAAGTTTAGAACATCGATTTTGTGAAATTGAATTTTTCTAGAAAAACGTGTTTTTCATACTGTTTCATCGAAGTTTTTGAGTTTTAGTGTTTTTTAATCGAAATTGTTGTTTGATTTGTGTTAAAAAGGTGTTTTCGATAATCAGTGTGTGTTTTTCATGCATAAATGTAACACCCCGGATTTCCGTTGTGTAATCTTGTTATTCTTGTGTTAAGCTTTTGCCGATTAGCTCCGTGTTTGGTTGGTGTTGTTTTAGAGTTTTGAGAATTTTGGGGGAGAAACAGTGAATTACGCGAGTTACACCGCGAGTTGAAGTCGCGGCACAACCCGCGTAACCCTCTGTTGGATGTTGAATTTTGAGAACTACGCGAGTTACACCGCGACTAGAGGTCGCGGCATAACCCACGTAACCCACTGGATGGTTTAGGGTTTTTGGACACGGGCGAGTTATGCCGTGGGTTGAAGTCGCGGCATAACCCGCGAAGTTTCATTGACCGTCTTAAAGAGGTTCAGTTTCCCAAATTCACTTTATCTCAAAAAAATCAAAATATCTCTTCTCTCTCTAAACTCTCTCTCTCTTTATCATTCGATCTTCGAAGTCTCGTTTGGTTGCTAGCTTTCGGTGTTTCTAGCAAGCGGTCGGTGTTTTAAGCTTCACCTCTTCGTCGTGATCGTTATCTGGTTTTCTAGGTTTTATTCCAAAAACCTATCGGTGAGTTCCTACTACATTTTACAAACTTTATACATATCAAAACTCTTATTTGCGAAATCTAAAGTATTTCTACGGTATGATTTTATGTTATCTACATTTTGTTATAAATGAAGTTTTTGGTGATTCTCTGGGTTCCCGGTCAGATTTGACCAAAATGACGGGTTCCGCCTTATTGAAGTAAAATGATGTTTTACTTGCACATTATGTGGTCATTTGAAAAGGATGATTATGAACTCATTTTAATGGTTTTCGTTCGTACCAGAAGTTGAACTGGAAATGACATTTTGGTTATAAAATGTGTTTATACCATATATTTATTTATGGTTGGTCACATATGTTGTTGTGACGAGTCCTTACCATTACTAGTGGATCCCTAGGTTTTGGAGTAGACTGTTTTGTTGGGAGGTTATATTCCCCAAATTGTAGCTATGGATCACATGTTCCTCGGGGGCAACTTGGTACGGTTATGTGAGGCCGGATACTAGCCATGGTTCATGGTGATCCTAGTGAAGGAGTATACATTGGTTTCCCTTGGGAGCGCGATCTCACCTCGTAGCACGGACTCTGGGTTCATTGCTGAGGACTCCAAGTGTTTAGCTCATAACTCGGATTTGTGGTCTACTTTGTGTTACACCACTATCCTTGGTAAAATGGTTCTTTGTCATCATATGATAAGTTTTGGACCGAAAAGGCCCGGTTGTGGCAAAATGTTATCATTACGAACTAAACTTTTATGAAAAGATTTCTTTATGATACGGATGTTTATATCTTTCGAGCTTTATAAACTGTATGTTCTCACCAGGCTTTAAAGTCTGACACTTTTTCTCAAATGATATGTATAACAGGTTTCCCTTAGCGGTGGGATGCACCGGGTTTTGAGAGACGAGTTGGGTCTCAGGGCTTTTGAGAGGATCAAAGTGTTGATAGTTGGGCATTGTTAAGTCCCATTCTTTTGATGATTAATGGATGTCAACTGATGTAATCTAGATAGTTATGTTTAGATTAGTCTGTTGATGAATTCTAAATCCGTACAGGTTTTTGTAAAGTCTTAAGGACTGACACATCTTTTCGAGAGGTTTATACCAATGTAGTTGTCTTATTTCCTTATTTATGAAGTTTTAATTTACTCTGATTTTTAGGGTGTTACAGGTTGGTATCAGAGCTCTAGTTTAAGCGAACTAGGCATGAATGTAAGATGTCTAGACTTAGACTGAGTATACTAAGAATTGATCCGCGAGATTTGGGTAGAGCTTCTAAGATGGGTTAGTCTTAGAGTCAACGGAAAGTACGTTTATCAGGCGTTGTAATAGTGGTGACAAGAACCGTTATGTGTTGTATGTTCATAATTTCACTTAGCTAATGTTATTATGAGGATATTGTACGTAAGAGTCCTTGATTTGCTGTTGATATGACAATTGGTAATGTGGTAGTACGTTTTCCTTTCGTGTTTTTCCTATCTCTCTCTTATCTCTTTCTTTGTTTTGTGAAGTTGTTCAGCATGGTGAATACGCGTGGTAGACCGCGTACTCGTGTTGATGGCATGGAAGCGACAGCCTCCACCGCTGATCGGCCGGAAGGAGTTGAGGTTGTCGTGCGTCCGCCAGTTCAGCAGGTACTAGGTGGGGGGCCAGAGGTCATTCCGCGAGTAGACCTGGCTTCGTCTCACCCAGTCATCGGGGATGCTAATCCCCAGTCAGAGTTGTTGGCCAGCGTAATGTTGGCGATGAGAGAAGAGATGGCTAAGCAGCAAGAGTTTCTGCTGAAAGCAATGGAGGACCGCGACGTAAACAACCGGAGAAGTGAGACGGTTGTGGAAAACGTCGTAGAAGGTTCTGGAGGCGATGGTATAAGGGTCACAGCGGTAGAGCACGGTATTTCTGATGCTCCGGGGAATAGGAAGAGTTGTTCCTATAAGTCCTTTCTGAGCTGCGGACAGCCTGAATTCTTCGGTTCAGATGACCCGGCGGTGTGTGTAAAGTGGATTCGAGAGGTTGAGCAAGCTTTCGGCTCTTCCGAATGTGGTGATGATCAGAGAGTGCGGTTCGGTACCCAATTGCTGAGGGACACTGCACTCATCTGGTGGAATATCATCCAATCCACTCTATCTCCTAAAGTGTTGGCCCAGTTGTCTTAGGCCGAGTTCAAAAAGAAGCTGCTAGAAGAGTTCTGCAACGAGAGGACCATGGGCCGAATTGAGAAAGAATTCCGGTCCTTGGTAAAGGGAAGTCTGACGGTGAGGGAGTACACCCGTCAGTTTATGGAGAAGCTGGGTCTGGTGGGGCACGCTGCCCCAACAGAGAAAGACAAAATGAAAGCCTATCTCAACGGCTTGCCAGCGGACATGCAATCGATGGTCCATAATTTCAAAGCTTCTAACCTCCGAGAGATGGTGGAGGAAGCTCAATTCATGGAAGAGATGTTCGCGAAGAGAAAATCTGAGAATTCTGCGGTGGTATCTGATAAAAGAAAGTGGGAGAGCAGTTCAGTACCTACCAAGCGGACCCGACCTTTTGTCGGAAATCGCAACTTCAATAGTTATCAGGAAGCAAAGTGGTGCCCAAAGTGTCGAACCAAGCATCACGGTAACTGTTACAACAATTCTCAAACTTGCTATAAGTGTGGGAAGCCTGGTCATACTGTCAAAGATTGCCCGGTCAGGGGAATCATCTGTTTTGAGTGCAAGGCACCGGGCCACGCGAGGAGAGATTGCCCGAAGCTTGTGTCGAGTAGCGTGTCAGCAAGGAAGGAGAACCCTCCTAAGGTTCAGGGTCAAGCTTTTCAGATGACGGCTGAAGAGGCCAGGGCATCCGCTGACGTGGTATCGGGTACTTTCCTTATAAACTCTGTACCTGCTCGTATTTTGTTCGATACGGGTGCTAGTTTCTCTTTCGTATCTGAATTGTCCCGTCAGAAAATTGCTATGCCCACTACTAGTCTTGAGGATGCGTTAGTAGTAGAAATAGCTGATGGTAGACGAGTTTTGATCCGTGAGGTCCTGAAGCAGTGTACTTTTAGTATCGAGGGGAGAGAATTCTCAATCGATCTATTGCCGATGTTAATCGGGGGTTTCGATGTTGTGGTTGGCATGGATTGGTTGTCAAACAATCATGCCGAGGTCGTATGTTCCAAGAAGTTGATTCGACTTCCCAACCCCTCTGGTGAAGTCGTGGTCATCTATGGTGAAAAGAGGAAGGGTGAAGTGGCAATAATCACAATGGCAAGAGCACGCAAGTGTTTAGTAAAAGGATGTTCGTCTTTCCTAGCCTATGTGATCGATGCCAAGCTAGAGAAGTCAAAGCTGGAAGATGTGAAGATCGTGCGTGAGTTTCCAGATATCTTTCCGGACGACTTGCCCGGGTTGCCACCCGATCGTCAGGTAGAGTTTCGGATTGATCTTGTGCCTGGCGCTGCACCGATCGCTAAAGCACCTTATCGTTTAGCGCCGTCGGAGATGCAAGAGATGGTAGCACAACTCCAAGAGCTATTGGAGAAGGGATTCATAAGACCGAGTTCGTCACCTTGGGGAGCTCCGGTCCTATTTGTCAAGAAGAAGGATGGCACAATGAGAATGTGCATTGACTATCGTGAGTTGAACAAAGCTACAGTGAAGAACAGATATCCGCTTCTGAGAATAGACGATTTGTTCGATCAACTTCAAGGAGCGGGTTGTTTCTCCAAAATCGACTTACGATCAGGTTATAACCAAGTGAAGGTAAGAGAAGAAGATGTTCCGAAGACGGCTTTCAGAACGCGTTACGGCCATTACGAGTTCCTTGTAATGCCTTTTGGCCTGACGAACGCACCAGCTGTGTTTATGGACTTGATGAATAGAGTGTGCCGACCTTTCCTCGACAAGTCGGTTATTGTATTCATTGACGCATACTAGTGTACTCCAAGAGTGAGTCGGAACACGAACAACATCTACGTGAGGTTCTGGAAGTGTTGAGAAGAGAAAGATTGTACGCCAAGTTTTCCAAGTGCGACTTTTGGCTTAAAGAAGTACAATTTCTGGGGCACGTAGTCACTCGAGACGGAGTGAAAGTAGATCCCTCCAAGATTGAAGCTATGATGAATTGGGAGCCTCCTAAGAGTCCGTCCGAGATCCGAAGTTTCTTGGGTCTGGCGGGATACTACAGGAGATTCATCCAAGACTTTTCCAAGATCGCTTCTTCCTTGACAGTTCTGACTCGGAAGAATGTTAAGTTTGAATGGACCGAAACCCAAGAGAAGGCGTTCCGGATCCTTCAAAAGAAGTTGTGTGAAGCTCCGATCTTGACGTTACCTGATGGGTCGAAAGATTTCGTCGTATACAGCGACGCTTCAAAGATGGGACTGGGTTGTGTGTTGATGCAACGAGGCAAGGTGATCGCTTATGCCTCGAGGCAGCTTAAGATACACGAGCAGAATTATCCAACCCATTATCTGGAGTTAGCAGCGGTGGTGTTCACTTTGAAGCTTTGGCGACATTACCTCTACGGCACGAAGTGCACTCTTTACACAGATCACAAGAGCCTGAAATATGTCTTTGGTCAGAAAGAGCTGAATATGAGGCAAAGACGGTGGCTCGAGTTGCTGAAAGATTATGACTGGGAATTGCTTTAGTGGCCGATGCACTAAGTCGGAAGGACTATAGCGGAAGCATTCGAGCTACCCATTCAAGAATCGAACTAGTGTCTAGTCTTGTGGAGAAGATCAAGACATCACAGTTGGAAGCACTGCTAGAAGAGAATCTAAAGGATGAAGTCATGACTAAGCAGCGTTCGCTCTTAACGGAAGATAGCGGTGGAGTGAAACTGTTCAGCGGTCGTGTGTGGGTGCCCAAGTTAGGGGGTAACCGTGAGCTGTTGCTAGAAGATGCACACAAGTCCAAGTATTCCATACATCCGGGAAACACAAAGATGTACAGGGACTTGAAGTTGCACTATTGGTGGCCGGTAATTAAGCTTGATGTGGCACGTTACGTTGAGCGTTGTGTGACGTGTTCGCAAGTTAAGGCCGAACATCAGAGACCATATGGGAGTCTTCAGTCTTTAGAGATCCCCGAATGGAAATGGGAGCATATCACCATGGACTTCGTGACGAAGTTGCCTAAAACTCTTCGAGGTCACGATACCATTTGGGTGATAGTTGATAGATTGATGAAGAGCGCTCACTTCTTGGCTATGCGCGAGACTCTACCGATGGATAAGTTAGCGAAGCTTTATATCAATGAGGTAGTCTCGAGGCATGGCATACCATTGTCGATCGTGTCGGATCGCGACAGTCGGTTCACTTCGAACTTCTGGGATGGATTTCAGAAAGAGTTTGGTACTCGAGTGAAGTTGAGTACGGCTTACCATCCGCAAACCGACGGGCAGAGCGAACGAACGATCCAAACTTTGGAAGACATGTTGAGGTCTTGTGTCATCAATTTCGGGGGTAGCTGGGACGCTCACCTGCCTTTGGTGGAGTTTGTCTATAACAATAGCTACCACTCGAGTATCGGAATGGCACCCTTTGAGGCTTTGTATGGGCGAAAGTGTCGGACTCCCGTATGCTGGCTTGAAGCGGGAGGAAAGCAGTTCGCTGGACCTGAGATCGTGCAAGAGACTGTCGATAAGGTCAAGTGCATTCGTGAAAGAATGAAAGCGGCTCAAGATCGTCAGAAGAGCTATGCCGATAAGAAGAGGCGACCGATGGAATTCCAAGTGGGCGACCGCGTTATGCTTAAGGTATCGCCTTGGAAGGGCATTATACGGTTCGGAAAATGTGGGAAGTTGAGTCCCCGTTTCCTCGGACCTTTCAAAGTGCTTAAACGGGTGGGTTTGCAAGCCAACCAGTTGGAACTGCCACCGGAGTTGAGTAGAATACACAACACGTTTCATGTTTGCTACCTCCGGAAATGTTTGGCGGTGGAAGACAACGTCATTCCCCTTTCAGAGTTAAGGGTAGACGAAGGCAACCGTTGTGTGGAAGAACCCGACGCCATCTTAGAGAGAAAGTCTAAGAAGTTGCGTCATAAAGAAGTCACCTTAGTCAAGGTACAGTGGAAGCATCACCGGGGAGCGAATGTGACGTGGGAGGCCGAGGAGGATATGAAGCGAAGATATCCTCATCTTTTCGAATAGTTTGGATTTCGGGGACGAAATCATTCCCAAGTTGGGGATGATTGTAACACCCCGGATTTCCGTTGTGTAATCTTGTTATTCTTGTGTTAAGCTTTTGCCGATTAGCTCCGTGTTTGGTTGGTGTTGTTTTAGAGTTTTGAGAATTTTGGGGGAGAAACAGTGAATTACGCGAGTTACACCGCGAGTTGAAGTCGCGGCACAACCCACGTAACCCTCTGTTGGATGTTGGATTTTAAGAACTACGCGAGTTACACCGCGACTAGAGGTCGCGACATAACCCGCGTAACCCACTGGATGGTTTAGGGTTTTTGGACACGGGCGAGTTATGCCGCGGGTTGAAGTCGCGGCATAACCCGCGAAGTTGCATTGACCGTCTTAAAGAGGTTCAGTTTCCCAAATTCACTTTAGAGTAAACTACGATTTTCGTCCCTGTGGTTTGATGTTTATAATGATTTTCGTCCCTGGTCTTTCAAAACTGTTTTTTTAGTCCCTATGGTTTTTATTTACTTCCATTTTCATCCCTCCATCCAATTTTATTTAAAATTAAATTTTAATTCTTTTAAAAATAGAATAAGCAATTTACATATTTGCTCCTTATGGTATATAAGGTTTTATGTTTTTATCCTAGTTTACATTTCTTTTACTTTTTCTTTATTTATTGTATTTCATCAAAATATTTATTTTTCTATTAATTATATTGTATATTTTCGTAATTATTATAACTTTAATTATAAAAATAATCAAATAATTTCGTTAAAAATAATGATAAATACATGATAGTTTTTTCAAAGCTTTAGGTTTAAATTATTTAAAATTAATATTTTATATCTATTGATTTATTAAAGCTTTTTATTTATTTTAAATTACCATTGGAAAAAATTTAATAAAATTCGAGAAAAAAATAGCCTTATTTTATAACAACCGGTTGTTTATTGTTAAATTCACTTTACTCCCATTATTCCATATTTTCATTAAACTTTATTTTTATTAATTAATCAAATTTGTTTAATATTTAAAATAAACATACACACACAAACACAGACACAGACACAGACACAGACAGACACACACACACACACACACACACACACACATATATATATATATATATATATATATATATATATATATATATATATACATCATTGTTCTAAATAACATGAGATTTTAAGCCTTGTGTTTGACGTCACGTTAATTATGTGGCATGTCATGACTTATTGCATGATTTTTGTAACATGGTGTGTGTTTGTATGTTTTATTTAAATACTAAAGAAACTTGATTAATTAATAGAAAATAAAGATTAAATGAAAATTTAGAATAGTGGGAATAAATTGCATTTAACAAAAAACAATCGGTTGTTATAAAATAATACTATTTTTTTCAAATTTTATTAAACTTTTTTCGATGGTAATTTAAAATAAATAAAAAACTTTAATAAATCAACAGATATAAAATATTAATTTGAAGTGATTTAAACCTAGTAGTTTGAAAAAAAATATCATGTATTTATCAATATTTTTAACGAAATTATTTGATTTTTTTTATAATTAAACTTGCACTATTTGGGTCCGCGTGTTGGTAGAAACGCGGACTTGCACTATTTGGGTCCGCGTGTTGCACTATTATAATTGTGTAACTTGTTAAAATTAAAACGTATTTTTTAACGTGTTTTAGTTAATATACGATTTTATGTGTTAATATGATGAAAATGAAAAAATAGAAAATAGAAAAGTAAAAGGTATAAATTAAACTAACTAAATAATTATAGGAGTATAAAATATAAATATATATTAAATATAACAATTCAATTAACAAACGCGGACCATACCCGCGTATATCCCCCAAGTCCGCGTTTTAGCCCCCAACTTTTCATTTTAGCACCAAACGCGGACCATACCCGCGTTTCTACCAACACGCGGACCCAAATAGTGCAAGTCCGCGTTTTTTTAAAAAACGCGGACATATGGGGTATTTTGGCAAAAATGACAATATTTAGGGCATATTGGGCACTGATTTTTCATGTTAGGGTATTTTAATTAAATTCCCAAAAATAAATGTCTTGATGAAATACAATAACTAAAGAAAAAGTAAAAAAATGTAAACTAGGATAAAAATGTAAAAAATTATATACCATAAGGACCAAATATGTAAATTGCTTATTCTATTTTTAAAAGAATTAACATTTAATTTTAAATAAAATTGGATGGAGGGATGAAAATGGAAGTAAATAGAAACCATAGGAACTAAAAAAGCAGTTTTGAAAGACCAGGGACGAAAATCGTTATAAACATCAAACCACAAGGACGAAAATCGTAGTTTACTCTTCACTTTATCTCAAAAAAATCAAAATATCTCTTCTCTCTCTAAACTCTCTCTCTCTCTTTATCATTCGATCTTCGAAGTCTCGTTTGGTTGCTAGCTTTCGGTGTTTCTAGCAAGGGGTCGGTGTTTTAAGCTTCACCTCTTCGTCGTGATCGTTATCTGGTTTTCTAGGTTTTATTCCAAAAACCTATCGGTGAGTTCCTACTACATTTTACAAACTTTATACATATCAAAACTCTTATTTGCGAAATCTAAAGTATTTCTACGGTATGATTTTATGTTATCTACATTTTGTTATAAATGAAGTTTTTGGTGATTCTCGGGGTTCCCGGTCAGATTTGACCAAAATGACGGGTTCCGCCTTATTGAAGTAAAATGATGTTTTACTTGCACATTATGTGGTCATTTGAAAAGGATGATTATGAACTCATTTTAATGGTTTTCGTTCGTACCAGAAGTTGAACTGGAAATGACATTTTGGTTATAAAATGTGTTTATACCATATATTTATTTATGGTTGGTCACATATGTTGTTGTGACGAGTCCTTACCATTACTAGTGGATCCCTAGGTTTTGGAGTAGACTGTTTTGTTGGGAGGTTATATTCCCCAAATTGTAGCTATGGATCACATGTTCCTCGGGGGCAACTTGGTACGATTATGTGAGGCCGGATACTAGCCATGGTTCATGGTGATCCTAGTGAAGGAGTATACATTGGTTTCCCTTGGGAGCGCGATCTCACCTCGTAGCACGGACTCTGGGTTCATTGCTGAGGGCTCCAAGTGTTTAGCTCATAACTCGGATTTGTGGTCTACTTTGTGTTACACCACTATCCTTGGTAAAATGGTTCTTTGTCATCATATGATAAGTTTTGGACCGAAAAGGCCCGGTTGTGGCAAAATGTTATCATTACGAACTAAACTTTTATGAAAAGATTTCTTTATGATACGGATGTTTATATCTTTCGAGCTTTATAAACTGTATGTTCTCACCAGGCTTTAAAGTCTGACACTTTTTCTCAAATGATATGTATAACAAGTTTCCCTTAGCGGTGGGATGCACCGGGTTTTGAGAGACGAGTTGGGTCTCAGGGCTTTTGAGAGGATCAAAGTGTTGATAGTTGGGCATTGTTAAGTCCCATTCTTTTGATGATTAATGGATGTCAACTGATGTAATCTAGATAGTTATGTTTAGATTAGTCTGTTGATGAATTCTAAATCCGTACAGGTTTTTGTAAAGTCTTAAGGACTGACACACCTTTTCGAGAGGTTTATACCAATGTAGTTGTCTTATTTTCTTATTTATGAAGTTTTAATTTACTCTGATTTTTAGGGTGTTACAATAAATTTCTTGGTTTGAATTGATCTTGCGAAAATTTGTGAGTTTTTTAAGTTTGCGCCTCATTCATAGTAGTTTGCGCTTCATTCATGCTACTTTGCGTTTCATTCTTATACTTTGCATAAGGTTCATTGTGGTCTAATTTGGATGTTAGTGAATTTTCAGGTTTTCGGATCTAGTTTGAAACGCAAAGCTTCTCTTGCGTATCAAGAAAGAAAGGATTTCAAGTTTGCGGTTCTAGCTTCATACGCAAACCTCAGATTGCGTATCACTCAGTAAACGCAAAGTCTTCTTTGCGCTTCTCTCGCCAAACGCAAAGCTTACTTTGCTCTTCTTACCTCACCCGCAAAGTCTACTCACGCAAAGCTTCATCTTGCGTTTCTCTAAGCAAACGCAAAGTTCAGTTGGCGGTTCTCTCTTGAAACGCAAAACTTCAATTTGCGCGTATCTCTTGAAACGCAAAGTTCAGTTCGCGGTTCTCTGGGAATTTTTTTTTGTCATCTATGGATTTTGCAAAATTTGGCTTCCAAGCTAAGTTCTACATGAGTGACCTCATGATGTCATTGGGTACAGAAACTCGTCCTCCGGTCCTAGTTGACAAAAACGAATTCACTCAATGGCAAGATAGGTTCCTGAACTTCATTGAGCGTCAAGCCAATGGAGAAAACATGATGAAGTCTTTATCTGAAGGACCTTTCATAAAGCCTAATAAAGAGACTCCTCCAACAACTGAAGAGGCTTCACGAATGAAAGCTGATCGAGAGCTGAAAGCTAATCTGATGTTGGCTTTACCAAACTCTGTCTACAACCGGGTTGATCACTGCAAGGATTATCCAAATATGTTGTGGGCACAATTGGAAAAGATAATGCTTGGTTCTTCGGTCGCAACTCAGCTCCGACATACTTGATTCATGAACAACTTTGAGGAGTTTAAGGCCAAAGACAACAAGCCTATAAAGAGTGTTTTCGACAGATTCTGCGCAGTGCTGAATGATCTTCGAAAGATAAATGTGATCAAGACAGAGCTTGAGACGAATTTGAAATTCCTCAATGCTCTTCAGCCTGAATGGAACAAATCATGTCATAGACTGAGGAACGACATTGTCAGGATCTTAATTCTAAACAAGAATAACCACTTAGAAACAATATCAAAGGAGTTTGCGGAATAACACTTTGATATTCAATAATTAATGGAACACAGTAAATCAGAAAAAGAACTTGCAAACTTTATTGAATGATTATAAAGTTACAAGATTCAACACACAACCTCAATATTGATGAACAGGCTCACCAATACGAATTCTACTTCTCTAGAATTACGATTACAAACCTTGGGGTTGATTCTCTCTATCAAAAACAAAAACTTAGAATGCTAAAGTTATCATTCTATCAAGTCTAGACTATTCTATATATACTGAACATAAAAGATAATTACAAATAATAAAAGATCTTCAAAATAATCTTCTATCTTTATCTTCAAGCTTTCCTTAGTCTTCAAACTTGATCTGCACGAATCTTGATTATCTCATAAGCAGCACTAAGTCTTCAGCAGTATTAATACTTTGAGCAGTATTAACATTTAGCAGTACTAACTACTAGCAGTATTAAAATTGCTTAGCAGTAGTAATCTTCCAGAGCAGTATTAACCTTGACTTAGCAGCATTAATCTTGTTCAGCAGCATTAACTTCAGAAGTAGTAACCAAGTTCTTCTAGCAGTATTAACTGTACTTGTCAAATTTTGAATTTCCCAACAATCTCCCCCTAACTTGACTTTTAGGAAGAGAAGTCAAGTTCTTCAAATAATCTTCAAGATGCTCCCAAAACTTCATGGCTCATACACCTGTATTTACATCTAACCCCAAACTCTGATTTATAGTTCTTTGGATCAGATACTTAGCCATTTCTGAATTTGAAACACATCCTAGCTTCTTCTTCAGCATTGCATGAAGCTTCAGTCTGCTGTGATTGTACACTCTATCCACTAGGAAGTACTCTATGTGATTTAAATCCATAGTTAGTGCATATACCCCACTAGTTTCATATAGAGTCCACTTGTTGACAGTTTTGAACACATTTCTGATGAGATGATCCACTTCTTCAGGCTTGAACATCATACACAGATACTCCATCACTAATTTTGTAATTGAAATCTTTGGAGCTTTCAGTTGATCTGCATACAACTTCATTCCAATCTCAAACATTTCTTCAAGATTTGACCTGGAGCATGTTCTTACAATCTTTGCCCAAGTATTGTGTACTTCATACTTTTCATCCTTCCTCTTGAGTCTGATGTACTCTTTACCATCAACCTTCAGTGTATCCCAGAAGATGACTTCAGGAGGCTTCACACCAACAGGTTCAGCTGAAATTGGTTCAAGCACTTTGTCCATCACTACCATGTATAGATTTACATCATCAGACCTTGTTGATTCTTTCTGTTCAGATGACTTAGGTGCCTCTTCTTCTTCAGCAACCTTCTCAAATTCTTCTGTAGCTATTCTAGGCTTCTTGATTGACTTTCTCTTTGCCATCATCTTGGTTCTTTTTAAAGTCCTTAGACTTTCACCAAGAGTTGCTTCTTTCTTTGGTGGTATTTCTTGTTCATCTGGAAAAGGTTTTTCTATCATGAAATCATTGCTTTCTTTCATTCTCTTCTCCATCTCCACCCTTGCAGTTTCATTCCCTTGAAGCTTGAGCATTTCTGAATCATACAACTCTTTAATCTATTCAAATGACATTGTTGAGAACATCTCCTTTCTGACTCCTACAACACCTTTGAGAAATGTAATCATCTTGTTTCTCTCTTGGATACCAAGGTAAGTCTTTGAGGGTTGTCTCTTCTTTGCAACTTTCTTGACCACCACAGATTTTTTAAGAGTTGCAACTTTCTTCTGCGCCATTTCAGTTGCTAGGCTTTGTTGGTAAGCTTCATTCAGTTCAGCTGCCAGAGCCTTAGCCATTTCCCTGTCTTTCTCAACTTGGACCCTTTCTTCTTTTTCAATATCCGCTTGCATCTTCCTGGCCAAAGCTTCATCTGACTCAACCAACTTTTTCTTTTTGATTGGTTGATCAGATTCCACTAGCTTTGCTTTGCCTTTATCTTTGCTCATCACCTTCTCAATGCTATCTTTCTTGATCACTTCACCTTGTTCTTTGATGACGACTCCTTTGGCCTTGGGAGTATCATGCTTGGCTTTGATTAAGGTTTCTGCAATCTCAAGATCTGTTAGAACTTCTTGCACAATTTCTGCTGCTTCTTTCAGTTCAGCAGTATTAACCATTTCTGCTGCTTTGCTTGAATCAGCAGCATTAATGGTTTCTGTTGCCTGCTCTTTTACTGCTGCTTGATCTGATGTTTCTGCTGCTTGTACAGAATCTGTTGCAGTTTCTTGCTCCCCCTCAAAATCAGCTTTCTTTTGCCCCCTTATCTTTGGCACCTTCCAGGTTCACATCAGTTTCTGACTCCCCCTTTTTGGGAGCATCAGTCACTGGTTCCCTTCTTCTGAGGACAAATTGTTTCTTTTTCTTTTTCTGAATCAATTTCTTCACCATATTCTTTAGCTTGACAATCTGGTCTTGTTGAGATAGAATGACCAGTTTCAGCTCTTCAATGTCTTTCCCCTGCTTGATGACATCCATGTTTATGTTTCCCATTGCTTCCATCAATTCATAGTAGTTATATCTGTCCTCACCTTCTCTAGAAGTGTTACCCTCTTTTGAAGGATCATTGGATCTTTTTGTAGTAGAGGTCTTCTGCCTAGCAGAAGCACCTGCTACCCCCATGGTTTCTTGGCACCTGGGACCTTTGGATGATTGCTCACCTAAAGTTGCCATGGGGAAGGTCTTATTTATGTTACCACTGACCTCCTCTGTGCTAGCAGGAGTAGTGGCAGCCTTAGCACCCATATGCTCGAACATCTCCTCAGTGAGCACCTCCTTGGGGTTGGGAGACACCCCTGTGGTTTCCCTATAGATATTCTCTAATGGAGAATTCTCCATTAGAGGGCTTAGAGGCTCAGTGGGTGATGGTACAAGAAGGGAATGAGCCTTCTTTACCTTTTTCCTTATGTAGGTTTGGGTGATTGGAGAATTTGGCTTTTGAACAAGAGACTGAGGGATTGATATGGAGGGTGAAGGTTGGGATTGGCTAGCAGTGGGATGGTCTAATGAGGGCCTTGACCCTGCTGCCATACCTTCTTCATTTTGGGACACCACCATCATTGTAGAGAACAATGGGGTGTCAACTCCTTCCGAGTCCAATGGAGATCTTTTCATGTTTGAAAAGACCTTACCTTTGAGGATTTTTGGTACATATACCTCATCAAAGTGAGGCATATCCGTCAATTCATGTGTTATAACTTCCTGAACAAACCTGGGGTACATGTAAAAACTCTTTTTGCTTCCCAAGTTTGATACAAGATCACTGAAAATCATTCGTGAAAAATTGTACTTTCTGGCAGTGGCCAAGCAGACCAAAGCATAAGCAATGGTACTGCTAAACTCACTCCATCCAGTAGTCTTTTTGGAAATACAGTGCATTAAGGTATGAACAAGAAAACGCCATTGGGTATAAAATTTTGCTTTTGAGAATTTGAAACCACCCAATTGGCCTCCATACCCCATTCTTGACAAATTTGAGAACAAGTCCTCATTTGGAATAGAGGTTATACCTGCAGCATCGTCTAGACGTAGACAAATGCGTATTACCTCTTCAGAAACGGACAAGGGTTTGTCACACACCCTTGTTTTGATTATTTGCACACCATTCTCTGTTATTACGGTGGCATTCGCCCAGAACTGTCTTTGATGCTCTATGTATATTGTTGGTGACACAGTGAGAGCATGGGCAATGTGGCTGGATTTGAGAAAGTCCACAATCTGGTGGAATCCAACAGCTTGTTTTGGCTTTTGTAGCATCGCAATCTCGTTGTGCTCATCGATGAATGCCATGGATGCCATTGAACTTGAGTAATATTACTGTACTGCAACACTTGGTACTTGAGAGAAAAGGGTTAGAGTGCAGATGAATAGAAAGCAAAGAGTCGTTATGAGCTTTTGGGCGGGCAAAAAGGGTATTTATACGATTCGGGACATAAGCAGTATTAACTCCTAGCAGTATTAACTAACTAGCAGTATTAACTGAGAGCAGTATTAACTTAACTAGCAGTATTAACTGAGAGCAGTATTAACTGAGAGCATTATTAACCACTAGCAGTATTAACTTAACTAGCAGTATTAACTGAGAGCAGTATTAACCACTAGCAGTATTAACTTAACTAGCAGTATTAACTGTGCACTGGCAGTATTAAAACTGCACTGGCAGCATTAACTATACTTGCAATTTTTGAAGCTTTAAGGTACTCTGAGCAAGGTAATAACTTCCTGAAAAAGATGTTAGTAGCACCAAAAAAATAAACCAATAACAGGTATGAAAACACTTTTTAAACCAAATGAGCTTATTCATAGTTGATCATGCCCACACTTGTGACCAAGAAAGTGAATCTACCCACATCAAAAGCTTTAGTGAATAGATCAGTAAACTGGTTGTCAGTATGAACTTTAACAACTTGAATTAGCTTCTTTTCATTACAATCTTTGATAAAGTGATACCTGATCTCAATGTGCTTAGTTTTGGAGTGCTTGACTGGATTGTTAACAATGCTTATAGCACTGCTATTGTCAATGAAGATTGGAGTGTGAAGAAAGGTTACCCCATAGTCCAGCATCTGATTCTGAATCCATAGAACCTGAGAACAGCAACTTGCAATAGCAATATACTCAGCTTCTGTTGTTGATAAGGACACTGTGGTTTGTTTCTTACACTGCCAAGATACTAGTTTTGCACCCAAAAGTTGACATCCACCTGAAGTAGACTTTCTGTCCATGTTAGCACCTCCCAAGTCACTATCGGAATAGGCATTCAAGTCAAAGTTGGATTCATAAGGATACCAAAGACCTAATCTAGGTTGCCCTCTTAAGTATTTGAAAATCCTTTTAACAGCTTGTAGATGTGATTGCTTTGGCTTGACTTGGAATCTGGCACACAAACATACTGGAAACATGATGTCTGGTCTTGAGGCTGTGAGATACATGAGAGATCCAATCATTGATCTGTATAGATGGACATCAACATCCTCCCCCTCAAGATCAACAGTGATCTATTTATGAGTCTCCATAGGTGTGCCTGCTGGTTTTGAGTCTGTTAGACCATACTTATCCAGGATGTCTTTCACATATTTTGATTGGCTTATGAAGATCCCATCTTTCTTTTGTTTCACTTGAATCCCAAGGAAGAAGGTAAGTTCACCCATTGAACTCATTTTAAAGCTCTTGTGCATCAACTTTTCAAAGTCTCTACACATTTGATCTTTTGTGGATCCAAAGATGATATCATCCACATAAATCTGAACCAATAGGATGTCCTTCTTACTTCTTTTAATGAAGAGGGTCTTGTCAATTATACCTCTTTCAAACCCATTCTCCAAGAGATAGGTAGACAGAGTATCATACCATGCTCTTGGGGCTTGATGAAGACCATACAGTGCTTTCTTCAGTTTGTATACTCTGTCTGGATATGATGGATTTTCAAATCCAGGGGGCTGACAGACATATACTTCTTCATCAATTGTACCATAAATAAAAGCACTATTCACATCCATTTGGTATATCTTGAACTTCATGTATGAGGCATAGGCTAGAAATAGCCTAATTGCCTCTACCCTTGCTACTGGAGCAAACACTTCTTCATAGTCAATGCCTTCTTCTTGAGTGTACCCTTGTGCCACAAGCCTTGCTTTGTTTCTTATCACAATGCCTCTCTCATCCTTTTTGTTCCTGAAAATCCACTTGGTGCCTATGGCTCTATGACCTTTTGGAAGGTCCACCAAGTCCCAAACTTCTTGCAACTTGAACTACAGTAACTCTTCTTGCATAGCTTCTATCCAACTGGAATCTTTCATTGCTTCAAAAATCTTCTTAGGCTCAATCTGAGATAGAAAGCAGGAGAGTACTGTGTGTTGCTGATCCTGCAGCTCTTGAAGTCTGCTTTGATTCCTTGTTATCATAGGAGAAGAGATGTCTCCTATGACTAGTTCTGGAGGATGATTCTTTTGAGTTCTAGTCTGATGACCAGGTTCTTCAGTGATTCCCACATCCAGATTGGAATCATTTAAGTCAGTTGAGGGAATCTCATCAGCTGCTTCTGGCTCATCATGCACATGAGTCTCCTCATCTCTTCCTTCTTCTTCACTCTGAATTGGTTCAACAACAGTCTCTTTTTCACATACATCAACAGGCTCTATTGTAGAACTGGGAAAGATCACAGACTGAGGAATAATATCCTGTACTTGTACTTGTTCATCTCCTGATCCTCTACTTCCTGAACCTGCATTGTAATCACTATTGAAACCCAAAGAGTTAGTTAGTGAATCAATGTCAAATAACCACTGAGGACCAGACCCAATAGGATTTGGTATGTTCTCATTGCACTTGACATTGTCACTTTCCTCAATTATTCTAGAAGAAGTATTAAAAACTCTGTAAGCCTTACTCTGAGATGAGTAACCAACAAGAAAACCATCTTCTGCCTTGCTATCAAACTTTCCTAAGTGAGTTTTGGTATTGAGTATGGTACAAGGACACCCAAAAGGTTTGAAAAATCCTATAAAAGGTTTTCTATTATTTAAAAGCTCATAGGGTGTCTTGTTTTTAGGCTTAACTACTAAAACTCTGTTTTGGACATAGCAAGCAGTATTAACTGCTTCAGCCCAGAAAGTAATTGGAAGTTTTGAATCTGCCAACAGAGATCTAGCAGCTTCAATCAGTGTCCTATTCCTTCTCTCAGCAACACCATTTTGTTGTGGAGTCCTAGGAGCACTGTATTGCCTCTCAATTCCTTTTTCCTCACAAAAGGTGTTTAAGTCATGATTTTTAAATTCAGTACCATTGTCTGACCTAATAACTTTTACCTTTTGATTTGTTTGGTTTTCAATTCTTAGAATAAAGGATTTGATCAGTCCACTTGTCTCATCCTTATTCCTTAGAAAATATACCCAAGTAAATCTAGAGTAATCATCAACAATAACTAGGCAGTATGATTTCTTACCAATACTCATAACATTTGTAGGACCAAACAGATCCATATGCAACAACTGAAGAGAATTAGAGATTGTGTTCAACTATTTGGTCTTATGAGAAGTTTTGTGTTGTTTGCCTTTGAGACACGCAACACAATAATCATCACATGAAAAGACTTTGGAAGGTAAACCTCTTACAAGGTTGTTTTTAACAAGTTTATTCATTGTTTTAAAATTCATGTGACACATCCTTCTGTGCCAAAGTGATGATTCATCCAAAGAAGCTTTTGAAACAAGACAGTTTAGGGATGAATCAGTTGACACACTTTCCATATCTAAGCAATAAACATTATCCTTTCTGGGAGTTCTTAGTAGTATCATCTTTTCATCAACTACCTTGAATCCAGGAGCAAGGATAATACATTCAGAATCTGTAAATAATATACTATGTTGTTTGTCACAAACCTGTGATACACTTAATAGGTTGTACCTTAACTGCTCAACATAGAATACATCTTCAAAGGTCATTTTACCTTTGGATACATCCCCCTTACCACTTATCTTACCTCCATCTGTAGTATTACCAAAGGCAACATGTCCACCATCAATTTTCTTGAAATTCTTGAGGCATGACATGTTCCCTGTCATGTGCCTAGAGCAACCACTATCAACATGCCAAATGCTCTTCCCCTTGAGCTGTTGGTTGCCCTGCACATAGGATTAAACAATTAGTATTGATTGGGGACTCAAGCCAAAGTGGTCTTGGGTCTCCCTTTCTCATCAAAGTATTTACATTCCTTTTTGATGAGGTTTTTAAGCTCAAAGCACTCTTTATTAGAGTACTTTGTCAATATGATTGGCTTAGCAACACAAACACTAGAAGCAGTACAAACCTTAGCAGTACTAACAGAGTTAGCAATACTAATAGGTTTAGCAGTACTAACCTTGTTAGCAGCACTAACATAGTTAGCAGTATTAACTTTTGAAGAAGTACTAACAATGTCAGCAGTACTAACATTGTTAGCAGTAGTATTACTTTTAGCAGCACTATCATTTTTAGTGCTTTTAGGAACCCACATATTGACACTTTCTTTAACAGACTTTTTCTTCATGTGGCTTTTAGATTTAACAGATTTCTTAGCCACATGGTTCTTTTCAATCTTCCTATAACCAAAGGGTTTTTGCATGGATCTTTGAAATTTCATCCTTTGGTTCATAGGATTGAAATAACAGTATTTGGCAAGATGATTCAATTTGCCACAGATAAAACAAGGTTTTGGTCTATTGATTTTACTCAGATCAACCCCTTGTTTTTGTGTCCACTGATTATTCCAGTTTCTTTGATTTCCCCTCTTATTATCATATTTTAGGGGCTCACTCTTCTTACATGCACACTGTTTGCAAGGACCTGGATTCACAACTGTGGTCTGTTTGTAATGGACCTTACCAGACTTTACCTCTGTCTTCTCTATGTCCTTAGATTTGATCCAAGCCCTTCCACAGTCCTCATTGGTGATAATGTTATTCTCTAGAGGAATCTCACCACTCACCTTGTTCTCCTTACTCTTGCCAACCTCTTTTTCAGTCTTATCCTCAACAACTACCTCATCTAATGGATCTACTTCGGTGGCTCCCTCAGGAAATTCCTTCCTATCTTTGGTGTCTAATAGGTCTGAAGTAGGAGGGATGTAATTGTTATATGGTGGAGGTGTGGCATTGTATTCAATTCCTCTTCTCAGCTTATCATGAATCTGAGTTTGTAGTAAAGAGTCCATTGCTTTAGAAGCATTGGAAAACTTTTCTACATCAAGCTTGACCTTGGTTAGTTCATCTCTCAATTTCTCACTCTTCTCTTTAGATTTGGTCAGTTTAAGCTCTAGATCCTTTTTCTCCCACTTCCAGTAATTGGTGTCATATGAGTGTTGGAGTTCATTGGCCTGGAAACCTTTAATCTGTTCCTCAAACCTCTCAACAATTCTCACATAATCTTTGATATCCTTTTCTAATCTCTTAAGGTCATCACTCATCTTCTGATTGTGATCTCTATACCTTTTAACAGTGTCTATGCAAGTTTTAGAACAGAGATTAGAATTTACCTTAGATGGGAGATCAGATACTTCAGCCATAAGAGCTTGATTCTGGATAGCCTCTTCTGCTTGATCACTCCAATCAAACCCCATTCCTTGTTGAGAAACAAGGGCTTGAGCAGAGTTTCTGTTGTTATTGAAGCTTCCAGATTGAGCTTGTTGGTGGTTGTTGTTGTGAGACACTCCACTTCTGCACTCCCTTGCAAAGTGTCTCTTCAGATGGCATTTGTAGCATTCCACCTTTGATTTATCAAACCCTGCTCCATCTTCTCTTCTTTGGGAGAAGTTGTTCCTCCCAGTCCTCTTTATGAACTTCTTTACCCTCATGGAAAGCATGGCCATCTGCCATTTAATATCCATCTCTTCCAGATCATCAGGATGAAGTTGTTCCAAATCATCATTGACTAAGGAAGAATTCCCATGACTGGCAAGAAAGGCTTCAAACACAGAATCAATGCCTTTTTCTTGATTTTCTCCATTAGCAGCATTCACTGATTCAGGGTTAGCAGTAGAATCAATTGATGCTGATAGGAGTGCAGCATTATGAATATATCCAGAAGGCTTCTTCTTTGCCTCTACCTCAGCTTCAAATACTCTAAGATCATTGTACAAATCATCAAGTTTTTTCTCTTCCAACTGATCATTCTGTCTGAATGAAACAGTGTACATGGTCCATTCATCTCCAAGGGACCTTAAGAACTTTTTGTTTACATCATCTTGATCAATCTGTACTCCCATAATAGCCAGTTCACCAATCAGTTTGTTAAACCTGTCAAAAGTTTGAGTCATGGTTTGATTTCTCTTGGTACTTTTGGTACCAGAGAATCTCTTCTCTAGAGCATTCCAGAGCATCTGTGCATCAGTGCAATTACAGAATTGGTGCTGATATTCATTTGGAATGGCCAACAGCAGAGTGCTCAAGGCTTTCATCTCTGTCTGCCTTGTCTTTCTGTCTACATCCGTCTTTGGAGGGGTTCTTTTGCCATCTTCAACAATCTTTCCTGCATCAGATGGGCCATTCTTAATGATGTCCCACATAGAGTAATCTATGAGGAGAATATATTGCTTGATTCTGATCTTCCACATGTCAAATTCATTGGATCTGAGCATTGGAACCTTTGAGACCAGAGTACTGTTGGATTCAGCTGTGTTTTCCATGATGAATGAGATTTCTGAGAATACTAGCTCTGATACCACTTGTCAGGATCTTAATTCTAAACAAGAATAACCACTCAGAAACAATATCAAAGGAGTTTGCGAAATAACACTTTGATATTCAATAATTAATGGAACACAGTAAATCAGAAAAAGAACTTGCAAACTTTATTGAATGATTATAAAGTTACAAGATTCAACACACAACCTCAATATTGATGAACAGGCTCACCAATATGAATTCTACTTCCCTAGAATTAGGATTACAAACCTTGAGGTTGATTCTCTCTATCAAAAACAAAAACTTAGAATGCTAAAGTTATCATTCTATCAAGTCTAGACTATTCTATATATACTGAAGATAAAAGATAATTACAAATAATAAAAGATCTTCAAAATAATCTTCTATCTTTATCTTCAAGCTTTCCTTAGTCTTCAAACTTGATCTGCACGGATCTTGATTATCTCATAAGCAACACTAAGTCTTCAGCAGTATTAATACTTTGAGCAGTATTAACATTTAGCAGTACTAACTACTAGCAGTATTAAAATTGCTTAGCAGTAGTAATCTTCCAAAGTAGTATTAACCTTGACTTAGCAGCATTAATCTTGTTCAACAGCATTAACTTCAGAAGTAGTAACTTCAGAAGTAGTAACCAAGTTCTTCTAGCAGTATTAACTGTACTTGTCAAATTCTGAATTTCCCAACAGACGTTCTGATGACTGATGAGAGCTTGGTGCTTGAAAAGAAGGCAAAACTGGACAAAAAGAACAAGAAGACAGTTGATCCGGTTGCTCTCCTCACGAAGCAACTGGTTGAACAAGCGTTGTCTGATAACGCTTACACCGGGTCAACTGAAGATGATGGCGAGGCATTACAGAAAGCGATTATCCTTCTCTCTTAGCATTTCCAGAAGAATTTCCAACCGAGATCGGGTTCCAACACTTCACGCTTCACTTCTGCTTCTACAGTCAAAGTGCCCGAGCCTAAAACTTCATCTTGTTATAACTGTGGAAAGTCGGGCCACTACTCAAAGGAGTGTCGAACAAAGAAAGTTAGGGACTCAGCTTACTATCGCAAGAAAATGGAACTGGCTGAAAAGAGAGAGAACGGAATTGCTTTGTTGGCCGAGGAAGAATTCTGGCTGGATTATTCCGATGATGAAGCATCAAATGTCGAGATAGCTCAGATGTGCTTGATCGGAGATGATCAGTCAGACGAGTCTGATACGGATGAGGATGAGGTATACTCTGAATTTGATTTTAATTTCATTTCTTCTCAGATGAATATTATAATTACTGCTTTATCTGATCTACGTTCAAAACTCTTATCTGAAAAGAATTTAAATTCCGAAAAGTCAGATTTGATTGACAAATTGAAAATTTCTTTAAAAGATGAAAAATCTATTTTAGAAAATACTAAAGACATCTTTCAAAATAAATTGGATGATTTGAAAATTTTAAATAAGACTTACCTTGAATCTTTGACGGCTATGACTAATTTAAAAGATGAATTTTCAGATAAAATAAATAATGTAGAAGAAAAGCTTTATCGAAGAAACCAATCTGAATAAACAATTTTTATGAACAAACCTAGGAGTGGAGAAGCTTTAAAACAAAGGTGAGAACTTGGTTTTGACAATCCACATTGTTTAAACAAAGTGATAAACGAAGTTTCTACTTTATATAAATACGATTATCTGACACTTGCTCATTATGCTCCTCAGTTCAAATTTCATTGGACTAGTGAAAAGGAAGTGTTAGATCTCGAAAATGAGAAAAAGATAAATAACAAGAAAAATGAAATTCTTTTTGTTTATACGTCTGAAAATGCAAAATATTTTCCTGAAAAATCAAGAAGAGGAAGAAGAGTTTTAAATGATATATCTTCTATCAAATCTTCAATGTCTGATGATTTTATTGCTCCTTATGCACCTGATTCTGATAACGGAAATATTTCTCCAATCATTTATAATTCGAAGAAATATACTCCTCCATTAGTATTAGAAAGAAAAATCATAGATCTTGAAGATCAGATAGAATATCAGAATATTTTGAAGAAAATTGAATCTGATATTATTCTTTCTTTCATGACGTCTAGTCTTGAAGAAAAATTATTTTCTCAAAAATCAGATTCTATTTCTAGCCTTTCTTCTGATTCTAAGGAAAACAAAAAGGAAATTTCTAATTTTAAAATCTTTTCTCAAAATAATTCAGACTCCGAGGCTCATTCAGAATTATTAGTTGATCAGTTTGGTTGCTTAGATAAATTTATTTCTTCTGATTTAAATATTAAGTCTAAAATTCTTGATGATTCTTTTACGCTCAATGATCAATATTATAAACCTAAGCGTAAAAGAAGACGGTCAAAGAAGTCAAAGAAACGAGATATAGTTATTTCTGACAGTTCTAATTCTTCCGATTCAATTCTTACAGATAGGGCTTTGAGCGCTCGATCAAAGAAGCAGATCTGGAGAGCAAAGCTGAAATTTACTGATTCTATGTTTGATGGAGATTTATATGAAGACAAATATTATAAAAGTGATTCATTTGCTGTTTGTAATAAAGTTTCAAAATACTCTATAAAACAAATGTTTCAAATTTCCAACAATGTCTCATATTCGTCTTCTGATTCTAGTTCAGATGATTATGCTTTCTCTTCTGATAATTGTGCTTATTATTCTGATGAAATTTCTCATGCTTCTCGTTTCAAATATGGTCATTATTTCCCCATAAAAACTGCAACTAATAAACACGGGCCCAAATACAAGTGGGTACCCAAATCTTTATCTGATTCAAAGTTGCAGGCATCACATGTTAAGGGGGAGTAATAGAATGTTGGCTTCTGAGTACTTCAACTCAGGACCCGTACTTCATAGACATCGACTTCTAAACACAACAGTTTAGAACTCGTTCTTCAATGATTAAGCTTCTGACTTAATGAGATACTGTGAGTACATCAATTTTAATTCCGCTGCATTTATCTCTGACTATGATGGTATTCCAGTTTTTCTCATTATTTTTCAAGAATCTGAGCTTGTTTTTCTATCTCATGAATTTGTATAACCCAAATTTTTTTAATATGAGTCACAAATTTATTTTATAAAATGTAAAAGATGAAATTGTTGAATTTTATTTTGTTCTGACTAAATATCTTTTAAAAGTTTAAATCTTTACAAATTTTAGTCTATAAAGTAAAGTTTTACATTTTTTCTTTCTTTTGAATAAAATATGTGTCTACGATAAATTTTCAAGTTCTTTTGTGTATATTAAAGTTTTTATATGGTCAAATTTCAAGTCTTACAAAGTCGAAAAGTCAGCAACATGTTTGAAACTTTTATTACTGCTTTAAAGTTGTGTGATTCGGAATTTTTATAGTTTACTTTGCTTAGACTACCTAAATGAGCAGAATTATAGATCGGAATGAAAATATGGGCTAAGCATTTAGACGTTGATCTGAGTGATTGAGATGAATAATAAATTCTTAAAATACAGAAATCACTAAGTTTAAAATTTTGTACCTGTGACCTTTCTGGTTTGGGAAAGTAAGTTCTGTGGGATGCTTGTCATCTGGTCCCCTAAGGTCAATTGATCTGGGAGTGATCGAACCCAAATCCTTCAATAGAATCAGATTGAAAGTCATGTTCTACTAGTAAGAATGGGTTTAGGATATGTCGATGTAGCCTTTCTGATCTGGGAAAGTAAGTTCCAAGGGGTGCTTGACACCTAGTCCCCTAAGGCCAACTGGTCTAGGAGCGCCTGACCCAAATCCTGCAATAGGGTCAGATAGAAAGTTACGTTTACGGCATGTTCTTTACTTAATAAACTTCTTGATTAAAAAGATGCCAAAGTGCACGAGCTTAAAAGATGCCAAAGAGCACACTCATGTTAATATGCCAATGTGCACAATGCTAAAAGATGCCAATGAGCACACATCTCATGATACTTGGTGATATGTTTGAGTTGCGATAAATCTGTAAATTTATGAATATCATAATTCTTGATGGCTTAGTGTGAGTACATGCAAAGTTCTCTATAATATTTTTAGAATTGCATTTTCTTGAAGCTAATCGAAGATTCACATGTAAGCATACTGAATAGATTGCTGGAAGTTTTTGAAACTGAACATGTCTTAACTTGATATGCAATGAAACTTGTTCTTGTATCCTACAACATATGTTTGATTTCAAATGATTGATAAATTTGTAATATTTTACTCTGTAGAATTTAATTTGTTTAGTGTTTAAAATTTTATATGTTTAGTCATTTCAAAATTTACATTTAGTATATTTTCTTTTAACATTGATATTTGATCATTGTGTTCTCATCAATATATTTTAATGGGTTAATGCATTATTCAAGGGGGAGTGAACAAAGAGAATTTTTTTTTCAAAGATTATATTTGGTTTTGAGGGGGAGTATCTGATTTTCTTTATATGAATGCTAACTTGAATTGTCACATCTAGTGCATTTGTGTAGGGGGAGTCAAATAGCTTAAAAAGGTAACATTTTTCTGAGTTTAAGTCAGCTTTGCGCATTCCGTTGGTCACGCAAACCTTGTTTTGCGTATCCTTCGTGAAACACAAACCTCGTTTTGCGTATCCTTCATGAAACGCAAACCTTTGTTTGCGCAACCAACGTGATACACAAACCTCCTCTGTTTTCTCGATTTCGTTGATTTTGCAGATTTTTCGCTGTCTCGTCTCCAACATTCACATGACCAAGTTGATCAAGATCATCAAGGTCATGAGGGGGAGAAGTCAAGGAGAAGTTAAAGAGACAAAGAGCTCAAAAGTTTATCTGCTGATCAAGATTCGCTCAAAGATTCTATTCTCTCAAAAGTTTATCTGCTGATCAAGGTTCGCTCAAAGATTCTATTCTCTCAGCTACAATAAATTCGTTTGCTGTTTCTGCTCCGAACACCACAGTTCATTCAAGATCATTCAAAAGAGGTGTATCGTCTAGAGCTCAAGACATTAAAGACAACTTTATCTGAAAGATGCTGAGATGAAATTTTTTCTTAAAAGTCAGAAAGCTTTACAAAGTCGCTTTTATGGTCCGTGCTGATTTAGAAGATATTTTTTGAAGACCAAAGCGCCAATGATTACTAAGGGGGAGATTGTTAGGTCTGATTTTATAGTAATCATTGTATTTATAGGGCTTGGTCAAATATTGTGTCTAAGGTCTATCTGTGTTGTATCTGACCAAGGGTATTTAAGTCACTTTGGTCTTTGTTCCTTGTAAGAACTACTCGCACATTAATCTGATTTCATACTTTGCGCTCTATTGTCTCTCTCTCTCTACTTTCTCTCTCTAAAGATTTAGAGATCTTGGTTTATCACACACCCAAAGCTCCACTTTAAGTTATTGAAACCGGACAAAAGTCCCCATTACCCGACAAAGTCGAAAACTGAGCCTTAAGCTCAACCAATCAAACAACTAAATGCTAAAATCCACAAAATGCAATTAAATGCAACGAACACATTTATGCAAACACATGCTTCAACTACATGAATAAACTCCAACATAAATCATTTTCCAAACAAGTTTATAATCTCATTTAGTCTTTCCAAAACGTCTCATGACACACATTTAAATGACAATTACTCAAAAGATTTACACCCATAAGATAAATCATTTAAATACCAATATCACTGGTTTACTCAATAAAATACTTGAGTTACATCTTTTTCCAAAACCAAAGGTTCATAAGTTCATAAACGTTTGCAAGGTTGGGAATGACCAAGCACCTATGACTCACACGGTGGTATTTTTAAACATTTCACGATACAAAATGCACGTAATACCAATAATCATAAAAATGCATTCTTACCCAATACTCTCCATTTAGGTAAATAAGTCATCAAATCATTTTCATTTCGATGCATTTAACAACATACTAAAAATCCCCAAGATGGGTGTTTTATAAGTTTACAAAGTTAAACATTTCCAAATAACCAAACTTATCAGCAGTTAACATTTTAATGTAAAACACAAACACTTTAAAATAAATATTTTGGCATGCACACCGTTTTCACAAATCAACTTGAACTCACCTCGCTAGATTTAGGTTAAATCTATGTTGTGTCTGAAATATGTCAAGGATGGTTACTACTTCTAGTTCAACATGGTTACTACTTTTGTGGTTAATGTTGCCAGTTGTAGTTAATGCTGCTGGAACAAAGTTAATGCTGCTATAAGAAAACAGTTAATACTTCTAGTTAATGCTGCTAGAAGAAAACAGTTGATACTTCTAGTTAATGCTGCTAGAAGAAAACAGTTAATACTTCTAGTTAGTACTTCTGTTGTTAATGCTGTTAGTTGATGATTAATGTTGCTCAACAAGATTAGTACTGCTAGTTCAAAGTTAGTACTGCTTGAAGATATTAATGCTGCTGAGCATGGTTAGTACTGCTAGAGTTAATACTGCTCAAAGTATTAATGCTGCTTATGATTAATACTGCTTATAAGATGGAGATCTGTATGGAAAGGATGACAACTGGATAAACTGAAGATTATGGAAAGTTTGGAGATAATGATGGAAGATATTCTGAAGATATTTTATTAATTGTAATTAGCTTTTATCTTCAGTATATATATAGTATTGTTTAGAATAGTTAGAGATAACTTTTTGAGAATAATTTTTGATAGAGAGAAAAATCAACCTCAAGGCATAGATCCTAATTCTAGAGAAGTAGAATTCGTATTGGTGAGTCTGTTCATCAATATTGAGGTTGAGTGTGTAATCTTGAAACTTCAAAACATTCAATACAAGTTTACAGTTTGTTCTTCATATTTTCTGTATTGATTTACTGTTTCATTGAATATCAAAGTGTTATTCCGCAAACTTCTTTGATATTGTTTCTGAGAATTAATTCTTGTTAAGAATTCGATCCTGACAAGTGGTATCAGAGCTAGTATTCTCAGAAACCTGCAATCATCATTCTTCTTTGAAATCAGAAATCATCAATGGCTAAAGTTTCAGATTCTACAAGCACAGAAATCCCCACAGAGGTAATGTCTAATCTTTGCTCTAAAACTTGTATGGAAACTGTTAAAAGGTATAGGGATCACAACCAGACAATGAGTGATGACCTTAAAAGATTAGAGAGAGATATAAAAGACTATGTAAGAATTGTTGAGAGTTTTGAGGAACAGATTAAAGTTTTCCAAGCCAATGAACTTCAACATTCTTATGATACAAATTACTGGAAGTGGGAGAAGAATGACCTAGAACTTCAACTGAAAAAGTCTAAAGAGGAGAATGAGAAGATAAAGAGTGAGTTTGAGAAAGCCAAGCTGGATATTGAGAAATTTTCCAATGCTTCTAAAGCAATGGACTCTTTGCTCCAAACTCAAATCCATGACAAACTTAGAAGAGGAATAGGCTATAACACCACACCACCACCATACAACAACAATTACATTCCTCCTATATCAAACTTACTAGAGACCAAGGATAGGAAAGAATTGCCTGTTGGAGCCACTAAGGTAGATCCTTTAGACAAAGTGGTGGTTGAAACAGACTCTGAAGAAGAGAACTCTAGTGAAAAGAGTAAGGAGAACACTGGGAGTTGTGAGATTCCTTTAGAAAATCACATTATCACCAATGAGGGATGTGGAAAGACTTAGGTCAAATCTAAGGACATAGAGAAGACTGAGGGAAAGTCTGAGAAGGTCCATTATAAGCAAACCACAATTGTGAATCCTGTCTCTTGCAAACAGTGTTCTTGCAATAAATCTGAGCCCCAAAAACATGATAAACCAAGGGGAAATCAGAGAAACTGGAATAATCAGTGGGCACAAAAACAAGGGGTTGATTTGAATAAAATCAATAGACCAAAACCTTGTTTTATCTGTGGCAAATTGAATCATCTTGCCAAACACTGTTATTTCAACCCTATCAACCAAAGAGCCACTTTTCAAAGAAAACCACAAAACTCTTTTGGTTATAGGAATAAAAGAAAGAATCAATTGGCTGAGAAAAGAGCACCTTTAAAGTCTCATGCTCAGAACAAGTTTGCTAATACAAAGAAAAATGCTCCAAATAAGCCAAGGAGTAATTTAAAGACAAAGAAAGCAAACAACTTTGTTCAAGTTTGGGTTCCAATTGTAAAGAAACAGGTTAGTACTGCTATCCCAGATAGTACTGCTAACAGAAATAGTGCTGCTGCAACCAATACTACTGCTAACAAGGATAGTGCTTCTACTAGTATTAATGTTGCAAAGCCTATAATCTTGACAAAGTATTCCAGCCATGAGATTCCTAAACAACTCATTCAGACCAAACTGACAGATTATATAAATGAGAAAGGACAACCCAAGACCACTTTGGCCTAGGTTCCATCAAAGACTAACTGATTTATCAAGTGTGCAGGGCAATCAAAAGCTCAAGAGGAAGAGCATTTGGAATGAAGATAATGATTGCTCTTGGCACATAACAAGGAACATAGATTGCCTTCAAATTCTTTAAAAGATTTGATGGAGGACATGTTACTTCTGATCCAGCAGAAGGTAAGAAAAGTGAAAAAGGTATAGGTTCAAAAGATAAAGTAACTTTTGAAAATTTTATGGTATATGGTACTACTAACCTTGTGTCTGTAAGTGTTTCAGGTTGCTAATACTGAAAGGTAGTTAGTACTTCTAGTTCAGTGAATACTGTCAGACTGTGTTAATGCTGCTGGTATGTGTTACTACTGCCAGTCTGTGTTAATGCTGCTGATAAGTGTTACTACTGCTAATGTAAGTTTTCTATACCTAAAAATGATCTTCAATGATTTAATGTCAAATCTGGATATCAATCAAAAAGCTTTTATCTGTATCCAAGGTTTGTACAAGAAGTACTTAATAATGAATTGACGGACATACCTCACTTTGATGAGGTATATGTACCTAAACCCCCTAAGGGCAAGGTCTTTTCAATCATGAAGAGATCTGCTAAGGACTCGGAAGGAGTTGACACACCATTGTTCTCTACAATGATGGTGATGTCCCACAATCAAGAAGGTAAGGCATCAGGGTCAAAACCCTCATTAGACCAACCCACTGATGACCTATCCACACCTTCCACTACCAAGCATAAATCTTCAGATTCCTTTTGTCAAACCAACATTCCCCATTACTATATTATATAAGGAAAAGATACTGAAGGTTCCTTCCCTTCTTGTATCTTAAACCTCAAAACCTACAAGCCCTCTGATGGAGCATTTTTCATCAGAGAATATCCAAAGGGAAACCATAGGGGTGTCTCCCAACCTCAAGAAGGTGCTCAATAAGGAGATGCAAGAGCATATGGGTTGTAAGGCTCACACTACTGACTTTGCACAAAGTGCAGGACAGGACAGTGTGAACATATCTAAGACCTTCCCCATGGCAACTTTAGATGAGTAATTATCTAAAGGTCCCAGGTGCCAAGAAACCAAGGAAGTAGAAGGTGCTTCTGCTAGGCAGAAGATCTCTACTAAAAGATCCAAGGATCCTTCAAGGGTGGTAAACACACCTAAAGAAGGTGAGGACAGATTTAACTACAAAGAATTGATGGATACACTTGGTACAATTTGTCTGAAAGTTCACAATCAAATTATGGAGATAAAAGAGATGAAAAGGAGCACATATCATGATTATTTCAAAAAGGGGGAGACTTAAACAACTGAACTTGAGAAGACATGAGAAGGAAAATCAAGTTGATATGAAATCTTATTTTGAGGGGGAGATAAGTGAAGAAGCTGGAATAAAGCAGTAACTACATCAGAAACAGAAAAGAAGATAACAGCAGAAACTGAATCAAGAAGAACTAGTAATTGCAGAAAGTTTTGAAATTATCATAAAGACCCTATGTTGAAGAACTTAACTTCTCAGTTTTGAAAAGTTAAGTTAGGGGGAGATTGTTGTGTCTGAAATATGTCAAGGATGGTTACTACTTCTAGTTCAACATGGTTACTACTTCTATGGTTAATGTTGCCAGTTGTAGTTAATGCTGCTGGAACAAAGTTAATGCTGCTAGAAGAAAACAGTTAATACTTCTAGTTAATGCTGCTAGAAGAAAACAGTTGATACTTCTAGTTAATGCTGCTAGAAGAAAACAGTTAATACTTCTAGTTAGTACTTCTGTTGTTAATGCTGTTAGTTGATGATTAATGTTGCTCAACAAGATTAGTACTGCTAGTTCAAAGTTAGTACTGCTTGAAGATATTAATGCTGCTGAGCATGGTTAGTACTGCTAGAGTTAATACTGCTCAAAGTATTAATGCTGCTTATGATTAATACTGCTTATAAGATGGAGATCTGTATGGAAAGGATGACAACTGGATAAACTGAAGATTATGGAAAGCTTGGAGATAATGATGGAAGATATTCTGAAGATATTTTATTAATTGTAATTAGCTTTTATCTTCAGTATATATATAGTATTGTTTAGAATAGTTAGAGATAACTTTTTGAGAATAATTTTTGATAGAGAGAAAAATCAACCTCAAGGCATAGATCCTAATTCTAGAGAAGTAGAATTCGTATTGGTGAGTTTGTTCATCAATATTGAGGTTGAGTGTGTAATCTTGAAACTTCAAAACATTCAATACAAGTTTACAGTTTGTTCTTCATATTTTCTGTATTGATTTACTGTTTCATTGAATATCAAAGTGTTATTCCGCAAACTTCTTTGATATTGTTTCTGAGAATTAATTCTTGTTAAGAATTCGATCCTGACAATCTAGATTACCCCACTTTGAGCTCCTTTGAGGAAACTCGAATCTTCAAGGTCAAAACCTCCATAAAACTAGATACACAAATTCCATCCATAAATAATCACATTCAACCATTTAGAATCGATCCCAAAACACATTACATTAAAATCTCCATTTTGGTAAAAACCCTAATTTTTGACCTAAATCCTCCAAAATCTTCCAAACCGAAATTGGAGGAATAAAACACTAGGATATCATCAATGAAGCATTTAAATCTTATAATGAGGTTTAGAAATAAAGAGGATAAACTTACTACTTAGGTTTTGGTGAAAACCTAGAAAACTCTAAAATGAAGCTTGAGGTTGAAGATGAAAATGGTGAACTCTTGGTCATAGCTTCCAATCTACCACTTGATGATGGTTTACACCCACAATACCAAAGGATTTGAGCCAAAGATGATCAAAAATCACCATATATGAAAGTAGGTGTTCTTGGGAGAGTTTAGAGAGGGTTGGGAGAGAAAAGGAGAAGTGAGAAATGAAGAATGAGCAAAATCCCGTATTTGACAACCCTCTTGTCCCTTGGTGCGGCATTGTCGCTGGGCATTGTCGTTGGGCATTGTCACCAGACTCCCCCCCCCCCATTCTGTTTCTTGCTGCTACTTTGCAAGGTGCGACTATGACACTGTCATAGTCGCTGGGCATTGTAGTCGTGCTCGTACCAAGCTTCGAAACTCGACTTTTTCAATGCCAATATCCCCGATACTCTAAGGGACTTAAAATAATGATTTCCAACAAAATTCTCGCCATTTCTACATTACAAAAACGTCCAGGTGGACTTTACTTACCGAAAATTACGGGTCTTACAGCATAAACATCAGTTGTAGTCTGGGATACTCCTTTACCAAAAAACATCAGTTAAATGCGTTTTATTATTTGAGGACATTTATTTAATGGTCAATTAAGTTGGGAGCATTTTGGCTTGATTTTGACTTAAAATAGTCTTAAGGACACTTGTCCGATTTTAATAACTCGATGTAGAGATCCGTTTATGATTTGCATTTATTGCATCTTATTTGAGATTCACATGTTGAGTGCATTAGTCATTCATTTGGAATAAGGTGATTTAAACCGTGTTGCATTGGATGCAAAGGCATGTAAGTCAGTCTTCGTTGTTGGTTAATTGGGTATTATGGGCATAGTCTATGGGATCCATGTTTTATGATCTTAACTTTTCAAGTAGACACTAGCTAGGATGGTTGAGTCTGGGGTGGTGCTACCGTGTGGGTAGGCACTAGGACCTCCACCATTCGGGGTAATGCCATAGTTGTAGTCCTCGAATGTTGTCGAGCCTTTTGGTGAAAATCCATGTGGATAGATACTAAGGTCAACAGACGCTTTGGGTGAAACTTGATGAGGAGTCGTAGGGACATTTGGACTTCATGTCGGGACATGTCATGCGATTAACGTTGTATGAGTATCATATTTATGTGTTTCCTCCACTCTCAGTGGATACTGATCTCCCCCGTTGTTGCCAAACATTATTTTTTTTGGATATTGTAATATCCATGCTTTAACATCCTTTAGGTCTTTCACGAGTAATTGCAATTGATGACTTTAATATTAGACCCCCTCCACATATATTAAGGTTTGCATGAAGTAAGTATTGTCATGCTTTGATATTTCGATTTTATCCTATTTATGTTTTCGCGTGAGTAAAGGGTTTAGTTCCATATTTTTGGGGTATTTCTATTTAAGTGCTTTAACATGTAAAAATGGTATTTTTGGGAAAGACATCAATATTTATTCTAAACGTTTTGCATAATGGAAATCATGATTTAAATTGTATTCTTTCCGTTTTATTGATTATATAGTGATGAAAACTCTTGAACTCATTATACGTTAGCCTAACTTTTTTATTTGTCGGTATGTGCATCAGGTCTTTGTTGGGGGGGTGTGGTACCAGTGACACAATAAGAGTCGAAAGCTAATTAGATGCACAAGAAGGTTCTATCTATTTGACGACGTCTTTCGTTTTTGGAGATAATGATTGTTATTGGGTTTTAGTAACACACGTCTCTATTATAGACCTTGCATAAGGTTTGATTTGTGTTTATTGAAATTAAACCTTAAATAGTTATTTTAGGTGATTCAATTATTGATGTATTTAGAAAATTTTAAATTAGTTGTTATTTCCAGATTTTAGGGTGTTACAACATATAAGGGATGGGTTTCTCTGTTTCGGAAGAAGACGGTCAAAGGGGTGGGGCGGTAAGGGTAAGTTGTGGAAGATGAAGTAACCAAGGAGGTGGGTTGGGACAATGGATATATATATATATATATATATATATATATATATATATATATATATATATATATATATATATATAGAGAGAGAGAGAGAGAGAGAGGTTCAGATGAAAACAAAAAAAAAACGGAAAACTGAATAACACTTTGGTAGCCCTTCATCTGGATGGTATTATGCACTTGTGCATACAGGTAAATTATGTTGTTGTCATTTGTTTTTATGCACAAGTGCATTATGCACTTGTGCATATGCATGTGTGCATGTTACAAATTATTTGTATGTACAAGTGCATACAATCCTGATGAAGGGCTACCAAGATGTTCTTTAGTTTTCCCTTTTTTTAGAGTTAATTACATAACAAAATTTGATGGTTTTTGTAAAAATAAGAAAATTAACAAAACATGTAAAATGACTAAAATGCCTCTCTCATTAAATTAGACTTAACGGAAAAAGTTAACGGACGTTAAAATGAGGGACGAAAATTGTTATGTGGTGTCAAACATGAGGGACAAATCTGTTAAAACAAAGTTGAGAGACAAAAACCGTTAAAATTGACAAACGTTAAAGACCAAAAGTGAACTTTAAATATGAAGTACAAATCACTAATGTATTAATAAAAAGAACATGAACTTTTCGTATAGGTGAAACAATAAAAAAGATGATAAACTTCACACCTATAAGGTGTCCAAAACTATGTTTTAGTTAAATATCTTACATTTCAAAAAGTACAATATCTAAGAAAATTAAATATAACTTAATAAAACATTAAGAGTTTTGAACGGAAGGTGCATGAGTTTTGTAAACCCCATATCACCATTGATCATTAAAAAAAAATATAAGCATATGAATTTAGTCATTCATGTATAGATCATGTGTATGATTACGTATATTAATAATTTAATTATATTTTTTTAAACTTAAATTTTAGATTTTCTATTGTAATTAAGAATTAGAATAATTGTTCATTATCTTGCAATAAAGTTTTACATCCATTGCATCATACGATTACATGGCTAGTTACTTCCTAACGTATCTCTTTAATGATGGCTTCCATGTGCTTCCTTTTGTGGTTCAATTCTTAGTTTAAGAAAGATTTACGACTTCATGATAGTTACATGACATTTTAAATGATAAAAACTTGATAGCAACTTGATGGCTACTCAAAATAAACCCAATTATTTCCAACATCCACGTATTTGAATAATAAACTATATATATATATATATATATATATATATATATATATATTTTAATTAGGGTTACCAGAGGAAAATTGTGACATCACGATAGTTACACGGTGATGACAAGATACACTACAAGAAAATTGCTAATCAGTGATGAAAAAATTTTGGTCACTAACTACACAAAATTGGTCACTGAGATACTTTAGTGACTAAAATTTGAGTGGTCACTTTTCGTCACTAAAGCTCCGTCACTAATTTGCGTTAGTGAACAAAAACGAAAATGGTCACTAATTAGTGACAAAAATAGAGTGGTCACTGTGTTTGTGACAACTAATTTGGTCACTAAATATCGTCATTAAACCGTGAAAGTCGTCACTAACTTGACTAAATTAGTGACCAAGTTAGGTGTTGTTCGGTTCGTTTTCTGTTAAGACCTGTATGGATATAACTATCTGTATGGATATAGTTGTCTGTGTGTTAACATCTAAGTTGTTCAGCTGTTGTGCTGAATAAACAATCTGAATGTCTGAAATGACCATTTTACCCTTTTGTTTTACATTAAACATTTGTTGATAAAATTTTACAAAACAATAACAAAATGTAGATTAAATAGATAGTAATCAAATTTTGTATTTACAATTCAAACCAAAAAACTGACTTCTACAAGATCAGCCAAAAAACTGACATTTGTTTCTCCATCGAAGCTGACTTTTACAAGATTAGCCCAAAAAAAAATAACATAAATCAAACAAATTGATAAGCTTCCTGTCATGAACAGTAAAGCTTCTGATAAGCTTTTGATAAATCAAACAAATTCTGATAAGCTTCTGATGAACAGTAAAGCTTATGATAAATCAAACAAATCGATAAGCTTCCTATCATGAACCAAATATGTTCATTCAAGTTCTACAAGAAATGAAAAAACAAAGGGAAGGAAGGAAACCCAACAAAGACCTGTTCATTCAAAGTTTTTTATCTGTTCATTCAAGTTTCGATGGGGAGGAGCTTCGATGGGGAGGAAGGCGTTGTAGGAGGGTTTTGCTTCGATGAGGAGGAGCTTCATTCCAGCAACTTCGATGGGGAGGGTTTTGCTTCGATGGGGAGGAGCTTCGTGGTGGCTCCGGCGACGACGGCGCTGGTGGTGGTTCTGGCCGGCGAGTGGGATGATGATGGTGAGGGAGAGGATGGGAAATAGGGGCTGTGGGTTTTGATTTTCCAGAGAGGGTGAGAAATGGGTTGAGGGTATGATTTGTCTTTTGGATGGCTGAATGTAGAGGAGAAATACATTGTAGCTGACCGATTCAACCATGGGCTGACCGAATAAGCCAATACCGAACACCTGGATATGGCTGTGCGAATCAGCCATATCCACTATACAGTTCATTAAGCCACAAACGAACAGCCACTTAGTGACCACCACGAAGTACGTCACTAGTGGGTTCAAGATAACGATTCCGTTAACGTCCGTTAATACCATTAGTGACCAAATATGTGGTCACTGGCATTAATTGATATTAGTGACCAAAAAAAGTGGTCACTAATTATAAAATGTGAACAAAAAAAATGTCACTGATTTCTATTACAATTGTATTGCAATAAAATTAAAACCTACTAATTTGTAATAATAAAAATATAAATTTTATTCGCCTGACATAAAATTCAAAGAAATGGTAACAGATTATATACAACAGATCTTACTGAGAGTTCTTGATCTCGTGAAGGAATTCAGAAAGTGTTGAATCAGCTTTCTGCCGGATTTCAAGGCTGGAATCACTTAGCATATTAAATAAACCTGAGAGCTAGTCATGTCAATGGCATTAACAACCTATAAATCTGATATAATATCCTTTACCATCAAGAAAATCAGGAAGAAAACCCAACATATCGATGTCTGAAACACTGGCTAGCACTGTGATCAATGCATAAACAATAAGCTCAGATGAGGGGGAAAGTCTCCTGTACTAGAGTGTGTTGTCTGAAAGATCAACCAATCTTGTTTCTGTAATCCCAGATAGACTGTATGTCTATATATCTTCTCTTGAAACATATATATGAATGATAGCAATGTCAATTAAGAATGACCAGGGAAGAAAGTAACTATAAATTAATTGCAGATGAAAATTTAACTTTCACTGATAAAAATGGTTGTATATGGCACCAACCGTGAGAGCTGACAAAAGCATGAGAATGAGTTCCACAGAGTGGTATTCCGAATAATTTTCCAGCTGCACAATTTGCTATCATCACACAACAACAAAAATAATGAGTTGCACTGTTAAAAAAACATGTGGAGTAATAGATCATTAGATATCGTAATTACTCGATTTTCAAATTTTCTCAAAGGCCATGAGAGAATCAAGGAATAACACTAACCTCTAAAAGCATTCATGACTACCATCCTCTTCTCTCCAAAATCTCCTGCAACCTCCCAAATTCCTTCAAAAGCATGTGTACTAAAGCATAGAGTTTTACAAAACGATTTTCAAGAAGTTGCACGCATTCTAGGGATCATAGCCGATTTACAAGAAACAAAAGTGTACTTACTAGCATCATCTGGATGAAGTTAATATAATCAAAGCTAAATTGTTCAAACCCTTCAACACCGCAGTTGCCATTTCCTCAAAATTACTCGGAAGAACATACGAACCCTGGCAATTACAACTCATTTGTCAAAACATGCCAAAATGCTAACATTTCCCATGAAAAACACAAGCGCATATATGTGATAGAATGAAAACGGATGGCTTGTGAATGGAATCCATGAAAGAACAATGAAATATCACTATTATACTTTGAGTTCCAAAACTAAAACAAAAATTAGCAATTTGAAACATAGAGTACATTATGTCATTTAAGGCAGTATCTCCTCTGTTCAAATACCTTGAACTGTAGTCATATATTCCATGACTCATAAATAGAACTGAATTCAACTTTGTCTATAACAATTCATAATATCTGTAATGAAACACGAAAAGTAAGCTTGTAAAAACCATAATATATTTTAAAAAAATTGGAAATTTTTTCTTTTAAACAGGGGGGGGGGGACTAATGGCATCCTATTCTTTGCTAATGGCACCCCTTACGCCTATAGCGGTGGATTAAGGATGCATATTCTATATGATATCGTGATAGAAGTCATTGGCTAACATCACAATGTCCAGAAAGACTGTAAGTGCATATATGGTCAAACAACCGTTTCATCAAGGCTTTGGCAACTAATATGTTCTAAAGGCTCTGGTAGGCTTGTTTGTTATTGTTTATCTGATGTGGTGTGAAGACCTTGTTTAAGCATATTCTCTAATATACAAGCCAACATTATTATCCTTTTTCCCTAACAGGGGTGTCAATCAGAGGTTTCAAATGGACGAGATAGTATATCGTCCTGTGCACTAATATCAATGGCCAAAAGAAGGTGATGCTACCTTGACAACCAAAAGGAGGACATCCATGCGATCAATTCTTTTAAATAGATGAAATCATATACATCTTGAGATCAATTCAAATGAAGAATTAAACTCACTTCAATTCTGGACATCCCATCTCCCAAGAAAGCACAAGCATTCTTGACATGAGCAATGTAGTAAGTATCACACAACCCACACTTACTGCAAAAAGAACAACAATCTTGTAATCTCAATTCTTATTTACTAGCAAAAAGATCATAAAACTACTAAAAACCAAGAACATTACACAAGTACTAAAGTAAAGTCAACATTTTTTTAAATTAAAATGTTATAAAGTTTAGAAAGGACCTGCACTGGTCTTTGGCTAGATAGGTGCCGTCAGGAGGTATTCTGAAAAAGTTTCCGCAAATCAACATTCGATCTCTAAGAAAATTAACGAATTAAACACAAGAACAATGAACAATCGAATCAAACCTGGTCCATTTTTTAGCAACAATACCATACGAATGAACAGAATTCGTCACCCCTGCTAATCCTGAAATCATAAAATTTAACAAAACATTTATCATTTTTGTAGACATTATAAGAAATTAATCAATTATATACAACAAGTTAATGGTATAGTGGCAAGAGGAACAAGCTAAGAAGATGTAACGTTGGTCCAAGTTTGAATATTGACAAACCACCATGTTGAGGGTTACTCCTTGTTTTTTTTTTGAGCAACAATTACGCAATACCATGCATTATTACCGGTGCGAATGTCCAGGTAGTGCAACAGGGCCTTCATCAGATTCATCTTCAGCTGTTACCTGTATTGTTTTGGTACAAGATATGATTACAAAAGAAAATATTTTAAAGATAATTTATCTGAAAAAGAAACCTTCCACGTTTTTTGCAAGGAGAAGTTCACAATTTTAGTGAATGAAGGACATACCTAAATGATTCTAGCAACTCTCTTATCTGTACATCAATCCTCAGCTAATGTAGTTGGGAATAGGTTGAAAACAACAAAGGCAATAACCATGAGCTTTCAGTTTTTAATTCTCAAAATATTTGGCCACTGAAGGCTACTTAGAAGCAGCTCAAACACCTTAAAAGAAATTCAAAAAAGATTAAAAAAAAAAAGAATAAATACCCCACACCCATCACACATAACATTTGGCATATGTAATAAAGATACTATAGCTAGAGAAATTCATAACCTTAAACTGTAAAATAAAAGCAAATGGAGATGTGTAAGAAATAACTAACAACAAAAAGAAACATAATTTAAGGGTTTAAGGCCGCACAACCATTTTAATATCAATGAAATCGGCGAAGGTGAAGTTGCCAATTTGTTTGAGACCAATTGAACACATGAAAACCCCACATACCATAACAAATGCCACTAAACATATTCTCAACACCAAGTAGTTTTTTACTGGAGGTCTAATGATAAGCATATCCTGAAATTCAAACATTTGCGAAAATCAGACAAGGAAAATCATCATTCCAAATTAATAATATGTTAAACGCTACATTTATGTTGGGACAAAAGGAGTAATCCATTTAATAGACTCATTACAGAATACAAGAGCTAGAAATGTATTCTAATAAACTCGGATACAACGTAACAGAAAGCCAATCAATTAACATTTAGGTATTTAATATTTGCTTTGTTCGCGCAACAAAGAATAAAACCTGAACTCATAGAACAGGTTCCATGTTCAATGAAATCAAAGCAGGGAAAAGAGAGTTCTGTAATGAGAGAAACTAAATCAAGCATACCTTAATGAAAAAGCATAAATCATCAGCCATTATTTGTTGAAGGAGTTCAAAATGGAAGAGAAAGGGAAATCATCTGGTATCTCAGATAGTAATTTCCCTTTTACCAATTCTTTCTAGCCCTATTCATGTTTTCCCCATGTTGAATCTTTTGGTTCACGCCAGTACGCCTAGAGAGAGAAAGAAAACGAAAAGAACAATGTATTTTCACGAGAATAACAATGTTACTAACTGTTCCACACTCTTTTCCCTTTTATCCTCTATAGATTTTTGGTCAGATTTTATCCTCTCTGTTCTGTTTCTTCTTGAACTCTGTCCTAGTTTTGAATCCAAATAGGAGATCGACACACAACTAGTTCAAAAAATGTTGCAAATCAACAAATCAAAACCTTATTAGGGCTCAAATCAACCTTCAAAAACCTAAAATCGAACAACTTAGAGGCTCATTCTTCGCAAGTTCAAACTCTGACAATTTTGCGTTAAAGTCCTGCAAGTTTAGTTTTTACATCAGAACAACTAGGAAAAGTAGCATATATTATCAAACCATTGATGCACAAATTTATGCAGCAAACACCGATACAGATGTCTTAAAGCACCATTCGGGTGAGTTGTTGCCAAATTTTTTGTTCAGTGAATGCTAATAGTTTTGAAACCAAACCAAACAAAACCCAGTATATCTCACTCGAAAGCAAGTTCTGAGGACTAGTAATAGTTTCCAAACCAAACCCAGTATATCTCACTTGAAAGGGGTCTGGGGACTGCTAATAGTTTCCAACCTCCTATTATCATGAAGCACTTTTGTTCTAAATCCATTTCCCTTATTTTTTTTAATTCAAGTATTAAATATAGGTCATGTTTTGTGTTAGAACTAGATACATAAATAAACAGTAGAAATACTGAAGGGAAGACAAATAATACCTGCCGCCCTATCTCCTTTACAAGTTTGGACGCCTTTTTAATAGAGAAGTGAATGGCATCCAGATCGTTAACAATGCGACCCATTTGCTAAGTCTGCGTCATCATAATACAAGTGAGAATACCATAAACAAAGGACCAAAAAGATTTATCACCATTTACTTACTTGGCCTTTTAAAGTAACGGCAGTTTGTGTTCCCACTTCAACTGTTTGTTGAACCACCTGTACTTGCATCATCCAAATCAGAAAAACCAAGAAAACCACAAGTTAGATCAGATCAACAAGACGTCACCTGTTTGGAGCTCTCAATGGCCTGATCAGTCTCATCCATCGACTTCAGGCCAGCCTGAACATTGTCATCTGCTGTGGGTTCAATAGAACCTGCTCCCATTTCAAAAAGTCCAACCTTCTTATTTCCCAGAGTGCTCTGATATCTGGAATCCACATATGCATATATGAAGCAAGTCAAAACTTTCTTATTTCCCAAGGAAAGATGATGAAAACAAATAGCTGTGACAAAGCAAGTCAGGTTTGTGTACATCTCACCCCTCTCAAATCCTGCTTTTAAGCGGGATATACTGGGTTGGGTTGGGGAGGGTGGGATGTACACATACCCGAGGGATAAAGCGGTTGTTTTCGTGAAGAACCTACGCTCGTGCAAACATATAGTTTGGTTCGACTGTTCTGTTACATCGTGATCATGTTTTTCAACTGACTGTAGTTTTATTAGAAGTCCATTCCATCTCTTTTTGGTCTATCTCCTTGTAGTTGTATCATTAAAAGATTATGTTACTAGTGATGCAAAGTACAGGTTTGCAAAGCTAAAGATAGGATATTGAGTGGAAGACCTGATGACTTGAAATCTGATGCAAAATTGTTTATTGATACAATGGAACTGAGATCCAGCTCCATGGCATCCACTTTGGCAGTTGGGTTTTGCTTTAAGATTGCTTCTTTGACCTCTTTCCCAGCTGACATATTTCTGACCGCCATAACTACATGAACCCCACGAAGTGCAAGAACCCGTGCGATTTCAATCCCAATGCCACTAGATGCTCCTGACAACACCAAACTTCAGTTAGTACTTTCATCAAACAGTTGGAAGGCAAGCAAAATAAGAACAACTATCAGCCTTTTTTGCTTACTTGTAACAATCGAAGAAATCGATTTTACCTTAGTGAAATCGTCAGGAAGACGAGAGCAAGGATCTGTGGAATCGACAGAAGCAATTATCTGCGGAATCGATCTATAGAATGGACCAGAAGGTGTGAAATCGATCTGTGGAATCGACCAGAAGCAATAATCAACAAATTGCTACGAAATGAATAAAATACTTACACAGGTGGGAGAGGCAATCGTGAGTATCCATATTTCGAGCAAAAAGTTGATCAGAACACTGTAACACCCCGAGTTTTGAAAGGTATTATTTCGAGTTATTACAGAAACCGATATATCAAGGAAAAAATAAGATATTTGATTTTGTACTTGAATCCTAGATTTTATAGTCTTAATGGATGAAGGATTCAATTATGAGTCCAACGGTTCTTTCCGGAGCAAAATCGGAGCTATAACGAAGAAGTTATGGCTAAAACAGTATCGAGAAGAAAACCAGGGGAAGCGGGCGACTTATGCCGCGACCTAAGGTCACAAGACAAGTCGTGAAACCCACTAGACGAGCTCAAAACCGATTTTCAACCACCAAACTTCATTTTCTCATAACTTTTGATCCACAACTCCGATTTGGGTGATTCAAGTTGCTACGGTTTCGTTTTTGAGAGATCTTAAAGGATATAGCAAGAGATTTGGAAGTCTATTGGAGTATACAAGAGTATGTTGTGGTGGTAAGCTCCTCATCTCTCCCTCTTCATCTTCTTCCCCAAAGTTTTCTAGGGTTTCGTCCACCCTTTGTGCTTTCTTTCAAAGATTGGAGGTTTGTAACCATTTTGGTGAACTAGAAGTGTTTTGGTTGGCGGTTTCAAGCTTGGGTTAAGGTAATCTTCTAGTCTCTTCAGTTATGGAAGTTATGGTTTCGGTATTAGTTGAGGTATTCATGTATATGGTTTGGGAAACGATTCTTTGTGGTTGATTGTGTTATTTATGGTTGAATATGTATGGATTTAGGTTTTTGGAAGTTTTGAATTAAGAATCCAAGTGTTCTTCAAAGGAGCTCTAGTTGGGGGAAAATCTAGATTTAGCCTAAATCTAGCAAGGTGAGTTCAAGTTGATTTGTGAAAACGGTGTACATGCCAAAATGGTTATTTTAAAGTGTTTTACATGAAATGGTTAACTGCTGATAAGTTTTGAGTATTTTGAAGTAAAAATGTATTTCACTTGGTATTTGTCAAAGTGTGAGTATTTTAATGAGTTTTCATATTTGATAAACTTGGCTTGTTTTAGTTTCATAAAATGCTCACATTTGGGATTTGGACATCTTGATAAGTAATAGCATGATTTATGCATTTTGGGGATTTCGTACAAATAGAGTCCATTTCATGACCTATGCATCTTGGTGATTTTGGTACAAATGAAGTCTATTTCATTGTTATATGCATTTTGGTGTATTTGCATTCATAAACCCTTTGGAAAACCTTTGGTCCCATTATATGTTGAGTTTTGGGTTAATCTCATCTTTGAGGTATGTGTCTTCGTAAACGTTGTTTAAATACATTTCATTATTTGGAGGACCATTGAGTATTGGTCAAATGGATTTTTAGCATTTTAGCTCGGTGTTGGCTTAAAAGAGTCTTGTGGACATTTGTCCGGGTTTAATGGCTCGATGTAGAGTCCCATTTCATGGCTTACATCTTAATGCATTTTACTGCATATTTATAATTACAGGCTCGAGTGCTGTTGTCATTCAGGTATAGTCGTGTAATTTTAGACTGTGTTGCATTGGATCCATAGGCACGTAAGTCAGTCTTATTTGATGGTCATTTGGGTGGTACGGGGTTGGACTCCGGGACTCATGGGTTATGACCTTGTCCTTTCAAGGGGTACACTAGGAGGGTTGAGTCCGGGTTGTGCTATCATGGCGTTGGAGTAGTCATTTGATGGGCGTTTTGGGACCTCCGCCAGGTAGGGCAATGCCATGGTTGTATCCCTCTTGGGCCGGGCTTTTGAGCGGTATTCTCGTTAATATTTCGCTAAGGTCAGCTGACTCTTTGGTGTAGCTTGAAAGGAGTCGTAGGGACACTTAGGCTTGTGTGTCGTGATGTGTCATACGATTAACGTTGTATGAGTGGCATACTTTTGTGTTCCTCCGCTCTCAACGGATACAGGTAGCCCCCGTCGTCGGCCCTTCGTATTTTGGATATTTAATTGTCCACGTTTTAATATTTGGATTTCATTCCATTTTATGGTCGCATGAGTATTGAGATTCAGTTCCATGTTTTAATGGCGTATCATACTTATATGGATTGTTTTCCGTTATTTAAGGGTCGAGTACTATGTCCTACCCGTGTTTTGGGGTGCTTTGGGATATGAAGTACTATTTACATTTTAGCACATTTGAGTATCGAGCTATGACCCCGTTTTGGGTGAGTTACGGGTTGTATCGTTTTATAAGAAATGCATGTTTGGGAAGTATTGTCTTTAAAAGTGTATATTATGGGAAAATGTGTTGTTTCCATTTTGAAGTATAATATTTCGAAGGATCTTGCTTTACAGCTGATTTTTGTTCATTCATGTTAAAACTCTTGAGCTCACTAGGCGTTAAGCCTAACCTTTTATTTGTCGGCATGTGCATCAGGTTCCAGTTGGGGTTTCGGTTCTAGCAAGTGCAATGAGGATTGAGACTTAGCTTTATGCAATAGTGAGTAGTCGGGGAAGTCTTCCGCAGGTTGAAGTTAGTGTTATTGGGCTCAGTAATACCCGTCCTTTTCATAGAGTGTATGTATAGGATGAACGTGAGCGTTGAAGTTAATTCTCAATTTATGTTTGTAGTTTTAAGTGTTTATTGATGTGTTTAGAAAATTTTCAATAAGTTGCTATCTTCAGATTTAAGGTTGTGACAAACACCAAAATCAGTTGATAGGTGTGGAGAGAGAGAGAGAGGGAGAGAGAGTTAAGGCTAGGGTTTTGACGATCGATGAAGTAAACCAGATAAATTGACCCGTGTTATGATTGATACGATCGGGTGATAACAACCGGGTTAAGGCTAGGGTTTTAAATCGGGTTATCACGATCGGGGCATGGGTTATGTCGGACCAAGAAAGTACCCGCGTGTTTTAAAGAAGTTTGCAAAATTGGCAGTTTTAACCCCTAAAATTCTATTTATTATATTGATGCCTCGATTTAGTGACCACAATTTTTTGTCACTAACCTTTCTAGCTTAGTGATTACAATTTCTTAGTCACTAACCTTTCTAACTTAGTGACCTCCATTTTTTTTGTCACTAACCCTTTTAACTCACCACATTTATCTAAGTATTGAATATCATTTAGTGACTACTACTTTTTGGTTACTAACACTTTCAAAGTAGTTGTTAGGATCGAATTCTCAACAAGAATTATGAATACTCAGAAACAATATCAAAGAAGTTTGCGGAAGAACACTTTGATATTCAATGAAACAGTAAAACAAACAGTAAATATGATGGATAATTTGTAAACTTGTATTGAATGCTTTAAATCACAAGATTACACACTCAACCTCAATCTTGAAGAACAAACTCTTTCAAGACGAATTCTACTTCTCTAGAATTAGGAACTATGCCTTGAGGTTGATTCTCTCTTAGAACAAAAACTTAGAATTAATTATCTTGAATTCTAAACTATTTTATATATTCTATACATAAACTGAATAAAAGATAATTACAATAAATAAAATATCTTCAGTATATCTTCCATGAATATCTTCAGCTTTCCATGTTTATCTCTGAACACGATCTCTTCAGCATTATCTTCACATTATCTCAAAAGCAGCTTTAACTGAGTCTTGGTAGCATTAACTACTAAGCAACACTAACCTCTAGCAGTACTAACTAGCTAAGCAGTACTAACTTTGTTTAAGCAGCACTAACTTTGACTAGCAGTATTAATTCTACTAGAAGTAGTAATACCTAGCAGTATTAACTTTTGAAGTCCTCTGGCAGTAGTAATTCTGAACTAGCAGCATTAAAGACTTGTTCACATCTTCAGTTCCCAACAATCTCCCCCTAACTTGACTTTTAGAAAGAGAAGTCAAGTTCTTCAAATGCTTCCAAAATCTTCATTGATCTACTCCAATGTTAGGATCCAGTCCCATGCTCTGATTGACAGTTCTCTGAATTAGGTACTTAGCCATTTCTGAATTTGATGCACAACCCAGCTTCTTCTTTAACATGGCATGGAGCTTCAGACGTGTGTGATTGTAGACCCTATCCACTAAGTAATACTCCATGTGAAAAGTATCCAAAGATAATTCATAAACTCCACTCCTTTCATACAGAGTCCATCCTCTAACAGTTTTGAACACATCTCTGATTAAATGCTTCACTGCTTCTGGATTGAACAACATGCACAAGTATTCCATGACCAACTTCACTATTGGTAACCCTGGGGCTTTCAACTGATCTGCATGTACTTTCATACCCACTTCAAACATTTCTTCCAAATCAGATCTTGAACACTCTCTGACGATTTTGTTCCAAGTGTTGTAGACTTCATACTTGTCATCCTTTCTTTTCAATCTGATATACTCTTTGCCATCCACCTCCATGGTATCCCAGTGGATAACTTACGGAGGTTTGAATCCAACAGGTTCAGCTGAGATAGGCTTTGGAATTTTATCCATTACCACCATGTACATATTTACATCTGAACTCTGTGGTACTTCCTGAGATTCAGCTTCATTCTTAGGTGCCTCTTCTTCTTCAGCAGCCCTTTTCTCTTTTTCTACTCTAGGCTTCTTTACAATCTTCTTTCTTTTGGCCATCATCTTAGTTCTCTTCAGAGTCTTTTGAACTTGCCCTATAGTAGCTTTCTTCTTCTTTTCTTCCTTTATCTCTGCCTTTTCTTTTGTAGGAGTTCCCTCTTCACTTTCAGGGAAAGGTTGATTGATATTCACATCATGTCTCTCCTTGGCCTTCTTTTCAAACTCCACTCTATCCTTTTCATTACTCTTCAGCTTCCCCATTTCTTTCTCATAGAGATCCTTGATTTGATCAAAAGTCATCTTCACAAACATTTCTTTCTTTACACCAATTGCACTCCTCAAGAAAGTTATCATTTTGTTTCTTTCCTGAGTTGCAAGGTAAGTTTGTGAAGGTCTTTTCTTCTTAGCACTTGTTCTGGCCATCATAGCCTTTCTCAAGCTCATTGCTCTTTGCTTTGTCTTCTCTGTTTCCAACCCTTTCTGGAATGCTTCATTTAACTCATTTGCAAGTGCTCTGGCCATTTCTCTGTCTTTTTCCACCTGCTCCTTTTCTGCTTGATCTAACTCTTCTTGCACTTTCTTTGCTAATGCTTCATCTGACTCAATCATCCTTTGCTTTTTGGATGGTTGATCAGATTCTATCATCTTTGCTTTTCCATTTTTCCTTGCATCTACAGCCATTTCTTTCTTCTCTATTTTCTTTGCTCCCCCTTCATTTATGACCACTCCCTTTGCTTTGGGAATGTCATTCTTTGCTTTGACAAGCATTTCTGCTACTTCAATCTTGTCAGGATCGAATTCTCAACAAGAATTATGAATACTCAGAAACAATATCAAAGAAATTTACGGAAGAACACTTTGATATTCAATGAAACAGTAAAACAAACAGTAAATATGATGGATAATTTGTAAACTTGTATTGAATGCTTTAAATCACAAGATTACACACTCAACCTCAATCTTGAAGAACAAGCTCTTTCAAGACGAATTCTACTTCTCTAGAATTAGGAACTATGCCTTGAGGTTAATTCTCTCTTAGAACAAAAACTTAGAATTTATTATCTTGAATTCTAAACTATTCTATATATTTTATACATAAACTGAATAAAAGATAATTACAATAAATAAAATATCTTCAGTATATCTTCCATGAATATCTTCAGCTTTCCATGTTTATCTCTGAACACGATCTCTTCAGCATTATCTTCACATTATCTCAAAAGCAGCTTTAACTGAGTCTTGGCAGCATTAACTACTAAGCAGCACTAACCTCTAGCAGTACTAACTAGCTAAGCAGTACTAACTTTGTTTAAGCAGCACTAACTTTGACTAGCAGTATTAATTCTACTAGAAGTAGTAATACCTAGCAGTATTAACTTTTGAAGTCCTCTGGCAGTAGTAATTCTGAACTAGCAACATTAAAGACTTGTTCACATCTTCAATTCCCAACAATCTCCCCCTAACTTGAGTTTTAGAAGCTATCATCTTTGCTTTTCCCTTTTCCTTGCATCTGCAGCCATTTCTTTCTTCTCTATTTTCTTTGCTCCCCCTTCATTTATGACCACTCCCTTTGCTTTGGGAGTGTCATTCTTTGCTTTGACAAGCATTTCTGCTACTTCAATCTCTGCTGGTGTTAACTCTGTTACTGCTGCTTATGAAGTTTCAGCAGCACTAACAGTTTCTGCTGCTTGTTTTGGCTCAGCAGTAGTAACCATTTCTGCTTCTGGGGTTGTAACTGCTGCTGGTGTTGTTTCTGCAGATTTCTTTTCTTCAACAAACTCCCCCTCAACCTGTTGATCTGACTTTTCTGAGCTTGAATTCTCCCCCTTTTTGGAAGCATTCTCATTTTCCTTGTTGGTTGCCCCCTTTCTCTTTCTTAGAACAAACTGACCTTTTCTTCTCTTAGCCATGAGCTTTCCCACCAATTGCTTGAGTTTGGAAATCTGCTGTTGTTGGGAGATGACTACTTGCTGCAAGGCTTTGATTTCTTTTCCTTGATTGACCACATCAACATTGATGTTGGCTATGGTTTCCATCAATTCTAAATAAGTATAGCTATCCTCACCTTCGTTAGGTGTTTTTCCCACCCTTAAAGGATCATTGGAATCTTTTTCCATCAATTCATTAGTTTCAGATCTGTCCTCACCCTTTTTGGATGTTTTTCCCATCCTTGAGGGATCCTTGGATCTTGTAGTAGTAGCCTTCTGCCTAGCAGAAGCACCAACTACCCCCTTGGTTTCTTGGCACCGGGGTCCTTTGGTTGATTTCTTAGCCAAAGTTGCCATGGGGAAGGTCTTAGAGATGTTACCACTGTCCTTCTCTGTGCTAGCAGAAGTAGTGGCAGCCTTCTTTCCCATATACTCATCCATCTTCTTAGAGAGCACCTCCTCAGGGTTGGGAGACACCCTATTGGTTTCCCTTTGGATATTCTTTATTGGAGAATGCTCCAATAGAGAGCTTTGAAGTTCTTGGTTAATAAGAGGTACATCAAGGGAGGGAGCCTTGTTTACCTGTTTCCTTGTATAGGTTTGGGTAATGGGAGAAGTGGGCTTATGAAGTAGGGACTGGGGGATAGATATAGAGTGGGAAGGTTGGGATTGGCTAGCAGTGGGATTGTCTAATGAGTGCCTTGACCCTGCTTCCATACCTTCTTGTGGTTGGGACACCACCATCATTGTGGAGAACAATGGGGTGTCGACTCCTTCCGAGTCCCTAGCAGATCTTCTCATATTTGAGAAGACCTTGCCTTTAGGGGGTTTAGGTACATATACCCCATCAAAGTGAGGTATATCCGTCAATTCATTGGTAATAACTGTCTGTACAAACCTGGGATACATGAAGAAACTCTTCTTGTTGTCCAGGTTTGAGACAAGATCATTGAAAAACATTTGAGAAAAGTTGTATTTTCTAGCAGTGGATAAACATACCAATGCATAGGCAATTGGACTGCTAAATTGGCTCCAGCCAGTTGTTTTCTTAGAAATACAATGAATCAAGGTATGAACAAAGAACCTCCATTGGGGTGAAAACTTAGCTTTGAAAAACTTGAAAATCCCCAATGGGCCTTCATACCCCATTCTTGTAAGAGTTGAGAATAATTCCTCATTAGGAATAGAGGTTATACCTGCAGCATCATCTAGACGTAGACAGATGCGTATCACCTCTTCAGTAACTGTTAGGGGTTTTTCACACACCCTTGTCTTGATCATTCGCACACCATTCTCAGTAACAATGGTGGCATTAGCCCAGAACTGCCTCTGATGCTCTATGAAGATGGTAGGAGACACAGTGAGCGCATGAGCTATGTGACTTGTCTTCAGAAAGTCGACTATTTGGTGAAACCCTTCAGCTTGTGTTGGCTTTTGGAGCATAGCTATCTCATTGTGCTCGTCGATGAATGCCATGGATGCCATTGAGCTTGAAAGTTCTTGCCTGAAAATTCAGTACTTGAGAAAAAAAGGGGTTAGAGCGCAAGTGAACAGTATGCAAAGGGTCGTTATGAACTTTTAGGCGGGCAAGGGGTATTTATAGTATTCGGAACATAAGCAGTATTAACCTAGAGCAGTATTAACTAACTAGCAGTATTAACTGAGAGCATTATTAACTAACTAGCAGTATTAACTGAGAGCAGTATTAACCACTGGCAGTATTAACTAACTAGCAGTATTAACTGAGAGCAGTATTAACTAACTAGCAGTATTAACTGAGAGCAATATTAAAACTGTACTGGCAGCACTAAAACTGTACTGGCAGTATTAACCATACTTACACTTTTAAGGTTGTGATGAACTGAGTACTGCTATACATTTCCTGAAGAAGAAGATTAGTAACACCAAACAAAAACAATATACAGGTATTTAACCACTTTTTGAGAAGGGACTTATTCAGAGTTGATCATTCCCACACTTGTTACCAAGAAAGTGAATCTACCCACATCAAAGGCTTTGGTGAATAGATCAGCAAACTGGTTATCAGTATGAACTTTTACAATTTGAATAAGTTTCTTTTCATTGCAGTCTCTTATAAAGTGATACCTGATCTCAATGTGTTTTGTCTTTGAGTGCTTGACAGGATTATTAACAATGCTAATATCACTGTTATTATCAATAAAGATTGGAGTGTGTAGAAAGGTTACCCCATAGTCCATCATTTGATTCTGAATCCATAAGACTTGAGAACAGCAACTTGCAGCTGCTATGTACTCTGCTTCTGTTGTAGATGTGGACACTGTGGTTTCTTTCTTGCACTGCCATGACACTAGTCTTGCAACCAAAAACTGACATCCTCCAGAAGTAGATTTCATGTCCAAGTTTGCTCCACCTAGATCACTATCTGAGTATGCAAGTAGGTCAAATGATGAGTCATGAGGATACCAAAGTCCCAATCTGGGTTGCCCTTTGAGATATCTGAATATCCTCTTAACAGCTTGATAGTGAGATTGCTTTGGCCTAACTTGGAATCTTGCACATTCACAGACTGGAAACATTATATCTGGCCTAGAGGCTGTAAGATACATGAGAGAGCCAATCATGGATCTATAATGATGAACATCCATATCCTCCCCCTTAAGATCTGCTGTTATCTGCTTGTGTGTCTCCATAGGTGTGCTGGCAGGTTTTGAATCTGAGAAACCAAACTTGGTTAGAATATCCTGCACATACTTAGACTGACTGATAAAAATACCATCTGACTTCTGTTGAACTTGGAGTCCAAGGAAGAAGGTAAGTTCCCCCATGGAACTCATTTTGAATCTTTGATGCATTAGTTCCTCAAACTCCTTGCACATATTGTCTCTTGTGGATCCAAAGATAATATCATCAACATAGATTTGGACCAGCAAGATATCCTTCTTCTTTCTCTTGATGAATAGAGTCTTATCAATGACTCCTCTTTCAAAGCCATTTTCCAAGAGATAGGATGACAGAGTGTCATACCATGCTCTTGGAGCTTGATGCAGTCCATAAAGTGCTTTCTTCAATTTGTATACCCTGTCTGGATAGCTTGGGTTTTCAAACCCTGGTGGTTGACAGACATATACTTCTTATTCAATTGAGCCATATAGAAATGCACTTTTGACATCCATTTGATAGACTTTGAATTTCATATAAGAAGCATAAGCCAGGAATAATCTAATTGCTTCTATCCTGGCTACAGGTGCAAAGACTTCTTCATAATCTATTCCCTCTTCTTGTGTATACCCTTGAGCCACCAACCTTGCTTTATTCCTTATTACTATGCCTCTTTCATCTCTCTTATTCCTGAAGACCCATTTTGTTCCTATTGCTCTTTGGCCTTTAGGAAGGTCTACCAGATCCCAAACATCTTGCAGCTTGAATTGCAGTAGCTCTTCTTGCATGGCTTCTATCCATCTGGACTCTTTCATAGCATCATGTGCCTTCTTAGGCTCAAGTTGGGATAAAAAGCAAGAGAGCACTGTATGCTTTTGGTCTTGCATTTCTTGCAGCCTGCTTTGATTTCTAGTCATCATAGGGGAAGATATATCTCCTATTACCAGCTGTGGAGGATGATTCTTTTGAGTTCTGGTGTGATGACTAGGTTCTTCATTAAGTCCCACCTCTAGATTAGAGTCATTCAATTCAACTGAGGTGTTTTCAGCAGCTACTTCTGGGTCTTTATCTTCTTGACTCTCCTCATCTCTACTTTCTTCTTCACTCTGATTTGGTCCAGTAGATGATTCCTTTTCACAGTCTTCAGTAGAAACTACTGTAGGTATGGGAAAGATCACAGATTGAGATAAACTATCTTGAACTTGTGTAGTCCCTGATCCTCCACACCCTGAACCTGCATAATCATCACTACTGAAACCAAAAAAGTTAGTTAGTGAATCAATGTCAAACAGCCACTGAGGACCAGACCCAATAGGATTTGGTGTGTTCTCATTGCATTTGACATTGTCACTTTCTTCAATTATTCTAGAAGAAGAGTTAAAAACTCTGTAAGCCTTACTCTGAGATGAATACCCAACAAGAAATCCATCATCTGCCTTGCTATCAAACTTACCTAAGTGAGATTTGGTATTGAGAATTGTACAAGGACACCCAAAAGGTTTGAAAAATCCAATAAAGGGTTTTCTTTTATTTAAAAGCTCATATGGGGTCTTGTTCTTTGGCTTGACCACTAGAACTCTGTTTTGGACATAACAGGCAGTATTAACTGCTTCAGCCCAGAAGGTAATTGGCAGTTTTGAATCAGCCAACAGAGATCTAGCAGCCTCTATTAGTGTCCTATTTCTCCTCTCAGCAACTCCATTCTGTTGAGGAGTCCTAGGGGCACTATATTGTCTCTCAATGCCTTTCTCTTCACAAAAGGTGTTTAGATCAAGATTTTTAAATTCAGTCCCATTGTCTGATCTAATGACTTTTACTCTTTGATTAGTTTGGTTTTCAATTCTTAGGATAAAGGATTTGATCAGTCCACTTGTCTCATCCTTAGTCCTTAGAAAATATACCCAGGTAAATCTAGAGTAATCATCAACAATAACCAAGCAGTAAGATTTCTTGCCTATACTCATAACATTTGTAGGACCAAACAGATCCATATGCAATAGCTGGAGACAAGAAGAAATTGTATTTAACTCTTTGGTCTTATGAGAAGTTTTGTGCTGTTTGCCTTTAAGACAAGCAACACAATGATCATCACATGAAAAGACTTTTGATGGTAAATCTCTTACAAGGTTGTTTTTAACAAGTTTGTTCATTGTTTTGAAGTTCATTTGACACATCCTTCTGTGCCAAAGAGAGGATTCATCCACAGAAGCTTTAGAAACAAGACAGTTCAGGGATGAATCACTAGAAACATTGTCTATATCTAGACAATAAACATTGTCCTTTCTTGGAGTTCTAAGTAGTATCATGCTTTCATCAACTACTTTGAACCCTGGAGCAAGGATCATACACTCTGTATTAGTAAATAATATGCTATGTTGTTTGTCACAAACCTGTGATACACTTAACAGGTTGTACTTCAACTGATCAACATAGTAGACATCCTCAAATGTCATCTTACCTTTTGTAACATTACCTTTTCCACTTATTTTACCACCAGTAAGATTATCTCCAAATGCAACATGTCCTCCATTGATATGCTTGAAATTCTGAAGGCATGACATGTTGCCTGTCATGTGCCTAGAGCAACCACTATCAACATGCCATATGCTTTTCCCCTTGAGCTGTTGGTTGCCCTGCACATAAGATAAATCAGTTAGTATGATTTAAGAACCCAAGCCACAGTGGTCTTGGGTACCCCTTTCTCATCAAAATATTTGCATTCCTTCTTGACAAGATTTTTAAACTTTGACTCCTCATTACTGGAGTACTTAGTCATAATAATAGGTTTGGATGCACGCTTGCTAGAAGCAGTACTGGTATTAGAAGCACTAACTGCATTGGCAGCACTTGCATGCTTAGCAGTACTAACCTTGTTAGAAGTAGTAACTGTGTCAGCAGCAGTAACTGTATTAGCAGTAGTAACCATTGAAGAAGTACTAACAGTGTTAGAAGCATTAATCTTTTCAGCAGTACTAACACTGGTAGCAGCAGTATTGCTATTAGCAGCACTATCCCTGTTAGCAGTACTAACAGTTTTAGTGCTTCTAGGCACCCACATTAAAACACTTTCTTTTAAAACCTTTTTCTTCATTTGGCCTTTGGTTTCAACAGATTTCTTAGCCATATGTTTCTTTCCAGTCTTCCTATAACCAACAGGTTTTTGCAAAAATCTTTGAAAGTTCATCCTTTGGTTAATAGGATTGAAGAAACAGTACTTAGCCAAATGATTCAACTTGCCACATATGAAACAGGGTTTTGGTCTGATTATTTTATTCAGATCAACTCCTTGTTTCTGAGCCCATTGATTATTCCAGTTTTTTTGGTTACCTCTTTTTATACCAGAATTTAGGCTCTTAGATTTATTGCAAGCACACTGTTTACAAGGTCCAGGATTCACAACAGTGGTTTGTTTGTAATGGACCTTGTTATCCTTTCCTTTGGTCTTCTCTATCTCCTTAGACTTGACCCAGATTTTTCCACATCCCTCATTGGTGATAATGTTGTTTTCTAATGGTATCTCTTTACTCACAACATTATTCCTATTCTCACTTGCTTCTTTCTCAGTCAAATCCTTAACTACTACCTCATCCAAAGGATCTATCTTAAAAGCTTTCTCAGTCAAGTCCTTTTTCTCCTTGGTCTCTAACAAGTCTGAAGTAGGAGAGATATAGTTGTTGTAAGGAGGAGGTGTATTGTTGTATCCAATACCAGACTTCATCTTATCATGAATCTGAGCCTTTAGAAGAGAATCCATTGCTTTTGAAGCATATGAAAACTTTTCTATGTCAAGCTTAACCTTAGACAGTTCTTCTTTCAGCCTGTCATTCTCTTCTATGGACTTAGACAGTTTTGTCTCTAACTCATTATTTTCTCACTTCCAGTAGTTTGTGTCATAAGAGTGTTGAAGTTCATTAGCTTGAAAGCCTTTGATTTGTTCTTCAAATCTCTCTACTATCAACACATAGTCTCTTCTGTCCTTTTCTAATCTTTTGAGGTCATCACACATGCTTTGGTTGTGATCCCTGTACCTTTTGACAATGTCTATGCAAGATTGAGTGCAAAGATTAGAAATTACCTCAGAGGGGAGATCAGACACTTCTGCCATAAGAGCTTGATTCTGAATGGCTTCCTCAACTTGGTCACTCCAGTCAAACCCCATTCCTTGTTGAGAAACAAGGGCTTGAGCAGGGTTCTTATTTTGATTGTAGCCTCCATTCTGAGCTTGTTGGTGGTTGTTATTTTGTACACCACTTCTGCACTCTCTAGCAAAATGTCCCTTCATGTGGCACTTATAGCATTCCACCTTTGTCTTGTCAAAACCAGCACCATCTTCTCTTTTCTAAGAGAAGTTATTCCTCCCAGTTCTTTTAATAAACTTCTTTACCCTCATAGATAACATGGCCATCTGCCATTTAATGTCCATCTCCTCCAGATCATCAGGGTGAAGTTGTTCCAGATCATCATTAATCAAAGAGTTGTTGCTGTGACTGGACAAAAAGGCTTCAAAGATAGTTTCAGTGCCTTTTTCTGAATTCACTCCACTGGCAGCACTAACTGCTTCAGGGTTGGCAGTAGTATCAGTAGATGCTGATAGAAGTGCAGCATTGTGAATATATCCAGTGGGCTTCTTCTTGATTTCTACCTCATTTTCAAAAACTCTTAGATCATTATATAAATCATCAAGTTCCTTCTCTTCCAGATTGTCACTCTGTCTATATGAGACAGTGTACATAGTCCATTCATCCCCAAGAGATCTGAGGAACTTTCTGTTGATATCATCTTGCTCCATCTTCACTCCTACAGTAGCCAGTTCACCAATGAGCTTGTTGAACCTATCAAAAGTTTGAGTCATAGACTCATTCTTTGAAGAAGTGAAGTTCTCATACTGCTTCTTTAGAACATCTCTTTGATTTCTTTTGATGCTTTTAGTTCCAGCAAATCTTTTCTCTAGAGCATTCTAGAGAATCTGAGCATCAGTGCAGTTGCAAAATTGATGCTGATATTCATTGGGGATGGTCAAGAGCAGAGTGCTCAAGGCCTTCATCTCTGTCTGTCTGATCTTCCTCTCACCATCTGTCTTTGGTGGAGGTCTTTTCCCATCTGGTCCAATCTTTCCTGCTTCAGAAGGACCATTCTCAATGATATCCCACATTGAGTAATCAGTGAGAAGAATGTATTGCCTAATTCTGATCTTCCACATGTCAAACTCACTGGGTTTGAGCATTGGAACCTTAGAGACCAGAGTACTGTTTAATTCTGCAAAGTTTTCCATGATGAATAGATGTTTCTGAGAGAACAAGCTCTGATACCACTTGTTAGGATCGAATTCTCAACAAGAATTATGAATACTCAGAAACAATATCAAAGAAGTTTGCGGAAGAACACTTTGATATTCAATGAAACAGTAAAACAAACAGTAAATATGATGGATAATTTGTAAACTTGTATTGAATGCTTTAAATCACAAGATTACACTCAACCTCAATCTTGAAGAACAAACTCTTTCAAGACGAATTCTACTTCTCTAGAATTAGGAACTATGCCTTGAGGTTGATTCTCTCTTAGAACAAACACTTAGAATTAATTATCTTGAATTCTAAACTATTCTATATATTCTATACATAAACAGAATAAAAGATAATTACAATAAATAAAATATCTTCAGTATATATTCCATGAATATCTTCAGCTTTCCATGTTTATCTCTGAACACGATCTCTTCAGCATTATCTTCACATTATCTCAAAAGCAGCTTTAACTGAGTCTTGGCAGCATTAACTACTAAGAAGCACTAACCTCTAGCAGTACTAACTAGCTAAGCAGTACTAACTTTGTTTAAGCAGCACTAACTTTGACTAGCAGTACTAATTCTACTAGAAGTAGTAATACCTAGCAGTATTAACTTTTGAAGTCCTCTGGCAGTAGTAATTCTGAACTAGCAGCATTAAAGACTTGTTCACATCTTCAGTTCCCAACAGTAGTGACCACTATTTTTTGGTCACTAACACTTTAATTTAGTGACAACCATTTTTTGTCACTAACCCTTCCAAACATATGATTCATGAATATCATTTAGTGACTACTTTTTGTTGGTCATTAACACTTTCAATTTAGTGACCACGTTTTTTAGTCACTAACTTATCTAAGTCAATTACAACAAATGAATCCCATTTAGTGACCATTATTTTTTGGTCACTAACACATTTAATTTAATGACTATTATTTTTGGTCACTAATCCTTTCAACTCTATGATTAATGAATATCATTTAGTGACTATTATTTTCTGGTCACTAACATTTTCAACTCAGTGACCATTTTTTACGTCACAAAACATATGGATTTATAATATTAGTGACGAAAAATATAGTCGTCACAAATATAGTCATTAAATTATATTGATATTAATAATCTTATTTTAGCCATGAGAATTAGTGACCACTCTATTGACCAAAATTTAGTTTTGTCACTATATTAATATTAGCGACCAAATTTTAGTGACGACCTTTTGTTATTGTCACTAAAGTTGCAATTAGTGACCAAAAAATAGGTTGTCACTAAAATTTTGGTCACTAACTAACGTTTTTCTTGTAGTGATAACTCGGATCATCGTGTAACAATCGTAAAAAACATAATTTATAACCACTTGGGTTGTGGTGCACTGGTAAGGCTCAAGGGATGTATTGAAAGTCTCAACTTCCCCGGGTTCGAATCCAGGTGTTGCCAAAGCTCTTGTGGCCATGGAGGCTCACGTGCGATGACTCCACGTCATTCGTGGTCACCCGGGGGAATAGTCTGTGCATGTGAAATGCCCGAAAACCCATGGTGTTGGGTCTAAAATATGCTAAGTCCAGTTAGTGCTGCTAAGTGCTGAAAGAATTAATACTGCTGAAGATTTTAATACTGCTACTCAAAGGTATTACTACTGCTTGTAGGATTACTACTGCTAGAGGTATTAATACTGCTTGAAAGTTAATACTGCTAGTAGTTAGTACTGTTTGAATAATTACTACTGCAAGCATGGTTGATTGAAGAATTACTACTGCAAGCATGGTTAGTACTGCTAAGGATGAAGATTAATGCTGCTCATGAAGATAAAGATGGATTGATTGCTTGATGCGAAAGAATAGGAGCTGGAGATAATGTTGAAGATAATTATGGACTGGATGCTGGAGATCAATATTATTTTCATATTTATCTTGTAATTTGTTTTGTATATATAGATACATAGTTTTTGATAGAAAATACACAGATATACGTTTTTGTTCTAGAGAGAATTAGCCTCAAGGTTCTTTGTAGTCCTTTCAATAGAGAAGTATTGAACGTCTGTTGAGCATGTTCAACAGATTGAGGCTGTGGTTGTAATCATTAAGTTAATTCAATATAACTTGTGATTTGATCCATACACTGTTCTATTGATTTACTGTTAAAGTGTTATTCCGCAAACTTCTTTAACAAAGTTTATGAGTGTTAATTAAATTCATGTTTAGAATTTCGATCTTGACAAGTGGTATCAGAGCAAAGGAACTTAGAAAGCTATAATCATCATGGACGGATCACATGACAGTGTTCTTGTTTCAAAGGTTCCTATGCTCAAACCCAATGAGTTTGACATGTGGAAAATCAGGATCAAGCAATATATCCTTCTTACAGATTACTCAATGTGGGATATCATTGAGAATGGTCCCTCCAATGAAGGAGAGATGGGAGCAGATGGCAAGAGACCTCCACCAAAGACTGATGGAGAAAGAAAGATGAGGCAGACTAAGATGAAATCCTTGAGTACTCTGCTCTTGGCAATTCCTAACGAATACCAACATCAGTTTTGCAACTGTGCTGATGCCAGAATCCTGTGGAATGCTTTGGAAAATATATTTTCAGGCACTAAAAGCACAAAGAGAAATCAAAAAGAAATTCTCAAGCAACAATATGAGAATTTCATGTCTACAAAGAATGAGTCTATGACTCAAACCTTTGATAGATTCAACAAGTTGATTGGAGAATTGGCCACTGTTGGTGTCAAGATGGACCAGGATGATGTCAACAGAAAGTTTTTAAGATCTCTTGCTGAAGAATGGGTAATGTATACAGTATCATTCAGACAGAATGATAATCTGGAGGATAAAGAACTTGATGATCTATACAATGATCTCAGGGTGTTTGAAGCAGAAGTTAAATCTAAGAAAAGGCCATCTGGATACTCTCATAATGTTGCTCTCTTATCATCTACTACTGATTCTTCTGCTAATACAGAATCAGTTAGTACTGCTTATGGCTCAAAACAGGATTGACTCAATGATTCTGTTTTGGAAGCCTTCCTTGCTAGTCATGCAAAATCTTCTCTTATTAATGATGATCTGGAGCAAATTAATGTTGATGATCTTGAAGAGATGGACATTAAGTGGCAAATGGAAATGCTCACCATGAGAATCAAAAGATTCATTAAAAGAACTGGAAGAAACAACTTTGCCATGAGAAGAGAAGATGGTGCTGGATTTGACAAATCTAAAGTGGAATGCTACAAGTGTCATAAATTAGGGCACTTTGCAAGAGAATGCAGAGGGGGAATCTCTCAACAGCATGTGAGCAACAGTCAACAATCAAAGTCCACCAACAACTGGAACCCATCTCAAGCACATGTCTCACAAGATGGAATGGGATTTCATTGGAGTGATCAAGCTGATGATACAGTTCAGAATCAAGCACTGATGGCTGAAGTTTCAAAGTCTTCAAGCACTGCAATTCCCACAGAGGTAAAATCTAAACTCTGCTCTAAAGTCTGTCTTGAAACTGTTAAGAAGTACAGGGATCACAATCAGAGCATGTGTGATGACCTTAAAAGTCTGGAGAAACATAGGAGAGAATCTAATTTGATCATTGTGAATTTTGAAGAACAAATTAAGGCATATCAGGCCAATGAACTTCAACATTCATATGATCAAAATTATTGGAAGTGGGAGAAAAAGGAGTTGGAGATTAAGCTAGAAAAGGCTAGAGAAGAATGTGAGAAAGTCAGAAGTGAATTTGAGAAGGCCAAACTAGACATTGAGAATTTTTCCAATGCCTCTAAAGCAATGGACACTTTACTCAAATCTCAAGTTCATGACAAACTGAAGAGAGGTATAGGATATAAGAACACTCATCCACCTTACAACAATAACTATATTCCACCCACTTCAGACCTCTTAGAAAGGCAGGATAAGAAAGACTTACCTGAAGGAGCCACATAAGTAGATCCTTTAGACACTATAGTGATTGAGGCAGAATCTGAAGAAGAGAACAAGGTAGACCAGAAAGAAGTTCCCCTAGAAAACCACATTCTTACAAATGAGAGGGGAGGTAAACCATTTGTCAAGAGTGAGAAAGTAGAGAAGTTTAAGACTGGGGAAGAGACTGACAAGAGTGAGAAAGCTAAGACCTCTAGGAAAGGGAAGGAAAAGGTACAGGGAGATCACTATATGCAAACTACTGTTGTAAATCCTTGTACTTGTCAACAGAAAAAGCCCCATCAACATGATAAAATAAGGGGAAATCAGAGAAACAAAAATAACTAGTGGGCTCAAAAACAGGGAATTGATCTAAGCAAAGTCAATAGACCAAAGCCTTGTTTTATTTGTGGCAAGTTGAATCATCTAGCCAAACACTGTTATTTCAATCCTATTAACCAAAGATTTACTTTTCAAAGACAACATCAAAATTTTGTTGGTTATAGGAAGCAATCAATAAGATCAAGGAACCACATGGCTGAGAATGTGAGAACAGCACACTAGTACTACAAAATCTCATATTCAGAATAAGTTTGTTAAAGCCAAAGAAATACTCCAAGCAAATCAAGGAGTAACACAAAGAATAAGAAAGCAAACAAATGTGTCTTAATTTGGGTCCCAAAAGAAACTAAACCTGTTAGTACTGCTACCTCAAATAGCACTGCTAACAGAAATAGTGTTGCTAATAGCAATACTACTGCTGACCAAGTTAGTACTGTGAATAAAGTTAGTACTGCTACCAGAGTTAGTACTGCTGACCAAATTAGTACTGCTAATGAGGTTAGTACTGCTAACAAAGTTAGTGTTGCTGACCAAGTTAATACTGCTAACAAGGATAGTATTGCTACCAGTGTTAATACTGCCAAGCCTATAATTAAGACAAAGTATCCCAGCCATGAGATTCCTGACTCTGATCATCTCATCAAGACTAAGCCTAATGAATATGAGTATGTTGATGAGAAAGGACAACCCAAGACCACTTTGGCTTGGGTTCCCTCAAGAAACTAACTGTTTTATCTTATGTGCAGGGTAACCAACAGCTCAAGGGGAAGAGCATTTGGCATGTAGACAGTGGTTGCTCTAGGCACATGACAGGTAACATGTCTTGCCTTCAAAATTTCAAAAGGTTTGATGGAGGACGTGTTGATTTTGGTGACAATACAGCAGGAGGTAAGATAAGTGGAAAAGGTATGGTTTCAAAAGGTAAGATGACTTTTGAAAATGTGTACTATGTTAAGCAATTGAGATACAACCTGTTAAGTGTATCACAGGTCTGTGACAAGAAACATAGTATATTATTTAATGATACTGAATGTATTATCCTTGCTCCAGGATTCAAGGTAGTTGATGAAAATATGATACTACTTAGAACTCCTAGAAAAGACAATGTTTATTGTTTGGACCTAGAGAGTGTTTCATCTGATTCATCACTAAACTGTTTGTTTTCAAAAGCTTCTTTAGATGAATCATCTCTTTGGCACAGAAGGATGTGTCACATGAATTTTAAAACTATGAACAATCTTGTGAAAAACAACCTTGTAAGAGGTTTGCCTCAAAAAGTGTTTTCATGTGATGATCATTGTGTTGCATGTCTTAAAGGCAAGCAGCACAAAACTTCTCATAAGTCCAAAGAAATAAATACAATCTCTTCACCTCTTCATTTATTATATATGGATCTCTTTGGTCCTACAAATGTGATGAGTATTGGTAAGAAATCCTACTGCTTAGTCATTGTTGATGACTTCTCTAGATTCACTTGGGTATATTTTCTGAGGACTAAGGATGAGACAAGTGGACTGATCAAACCCTTTGTTCTTAAGGTTGAAAACCAAACAAATAAAGAGTTAAAGTCTTCATATCTGATAATGGAACTGGATTTAAAAACAGTGACATAAATAGCTTTTGTGAGACTAAAGGTATTGAGAAACAATTCAGTGCTCTTAGAACTCCTCAACGGAATGGTGTTGCTGACAGGAGAAATATGACATTGATTGAGGCTGCTAGATCTCTGTTGGCAGATTCAAAATTACCAATTACTTTTTGGGCAGAAGCAGTTAATACTGCTTGTTATGTTTAAAACAGAGTTCTAATAGTCAATTCCCAAGGAAAACACCTTATGAACTTTTCAAAAAGAAGAAACCATTTATTGGATTTTTCAAACCTTTTGGGTGTCCTTGTACAATCCTCAATACCAAATCTCATTTAGGCAAGTTTGAAAGCAAAGCTGAGGATGGATTCCTTGTTGGATACTCCTCTGATCAGAGTAAGGCATATAGAGTTTTCAATAGTTCTTCAAGGATTATAGAGGAAAGTGACAATGTCAAATGCAATGAGAACACACCAAATCCAATTGGTACAGGTCTTGATTGGCTGTTTGACATTGATTCACTAACTAACTCTTTGGTTTTTAGTGATGTACAAACTGCAGGAACAAGTTCAGAAGAGAAACAAGCACATAAACCAGAGTTTGTGTTGTTTCCTATACCTACAGTTGATCCTGTTGAATTTTGTCAACAAGAACAGAAGAATGATTCAGAAAAAGAGAAGTCTGAACCAGAACAGAATGAAGATGACAAAGGTGATGAAGAGAATAAGGGTGATAAAGGGGATGCTCATCCTTCAGGAAACACAGGTCCTAAGATGCCCATACTGTCAGAAGATGATACTGATGAAGCAAATTCTTCAGTATTTGGTGAAAGCACTCCTAAGAAGAATGACTATAATCTGGATGCAAATATCAATGAGGAGGCTGCACATCAAACAAGAACTCAGAAGAATCATCCTCCTCAGTTGGTGATTGGTGACATAAATTCTCCTAGGATCACAAGGCATCAAAGTAAGTTAGGAGGATTGAAAGACTTGCAGTCAGGGTTGTTATCTTGTTTTCTATCTCAGATTGAACCCAAGAAGGACTATGATGCAATGAAAGAACCAAGCTGGATAGAAGTAAGGCAAGAGGAGCTGCTGCAGTTTAAGCTGCAAGATGTGTGGGATCAAGTTGACCCTCCACCAGGACAAAGGGCAATTGGTACTAAATAGGTTTTCAGGAACAAGAAAGATAAGAGAGGAATTGTAATAAAGAATAAGGCCAGACTTGTGGCACAAGGGTATACACAAGAAAAGGGGATAGATTATGAAGAAGTATTTGCACCAGTAGCCAGAATTGAGGCAATTAGGTTGTTTCTAGCCTATGCTTCTTTCATGCAGTTCAGAGTATTTCAGATGGATGTCAAGAGTGCATTTCTATATGGGACAATTGATGAAGAAGTGTATGTTTGTCAGCCTCCAGGGTTTGAGAATCCTACCTTTCCTGACAAAGTATACAAACTAAAGAAGGTACTCTATGGGCTACATCAAGCACTAAGAGCATGGTATGACACTCTGTCTACCTATCTCTTGGAAAATGGTTTTGAAAGGGGAATCATTGACAAGACTCAGTTCATTAAAAGGAAGAAGAAGGACATCCTACTTGTTCAAATCTATGTGGATGATATCATCTTTGGATCCACAAAAGATTATATGTGCAAGGAGTTTGAGGAGTTGATGCATAAAAGATTCAAGATGAGCTCTATGGGTGAACTTACATTCTTCCTTAGGCTACAGGTTAAACAGAAGAAAGATGGTATCTTCATCAGTCAATCCAAGTATGTGCAGGATATCCTTACAAAGGTTGGATTTTCATATTCAAATCCTGCAAGCACACCTATGGAAACACTCAAACAGATCACTGCAGATCTTGAGGGGGAGGATGTGGATGTTCATCATTATAGATCTATGATAGGCTCCCTCATGTATCTAACAGCTTCAAGGCCAGAAATTATGTTTGCTGTCTGTGTGTGTGTCAGATTTCAAGTAAGACCTAAGCAATATCATTTTCAAGCAGTCAAGAGGATCTTCAGATATCTCAAAGGACAACCAAGGTTGGGTCTTTGGTATCCTCATGACTCACCATTTGATCTACTTGCATATTCTGATAGTGATTTGGGTGGTGCAAACTTGGATAGAAAGTCTACATCAGGAGGATGCCAGTTTTTGGGTGCAAGACTAGTTTCATGGCACTGTAAAAAGCAAACCACGGTGTCCACCTCTACAACAGAAGCAGAGTATATAGCTGATGCAAGTTGCTGCTCTCAAGTGCTATGGATTCAGAATCAGATGTTGGACTATGGTGTTACTTTTCTTCACACTTCAATCTTCATTGACAATAACAGTGCTATAAGCATTGTTAATAATCCAATCAAGCACTCTAAAACCAAGCATATAGAAACCAGGTACCATTTCATTAGAGATTGCAATGAAAAGAAGCTAATTCAGGTTTTGAAGGTACACACAAGTAACCAATTTGTTGATCTATTCACCAAAGATTTTGATGTGGGTAGATTCACATTCTTGATCACAAGTGTAGGCATGATAAACACTGAATAATCCTATTTTGATTTTCTTTATGTACCATTTATGTATAGATTCCTTCATGCTTACTTTCTCATAATGTATTGTGCATGGTGCTGCTAACTATGTGTGTTTAAGTGTTTCAGATTACCTTGCTGATTAGAAACTTGGTACTTCTAGTTAAGTTAATACTGCTCTCCCTATTAATCCTGCTGTCAGTTCAAATATGATTAAGTATGGTTACTACTGCTAGGTGGTTTATACTGCTAGTGCAAAGTTACTACTGCTTACCATATTTCTACTGCCAAACAGTGTTACTACTGCTGGTATGTGTTAATACTACTAGTCTGTGTTAATGCTGCTGGTATGTGTTACTACTGCCAGTCTGTGTTAATACTGCTAGTCTGGGTTAATGTTGCTGGTATGTATTACTACTGCTTATATGGGTTAGTACTGCGGGCTTGTTAATGCTGCTAGGGTACTTAGTACTGCTTCTAACTGAAACCCTCCACCTATAAATACCCTCTCTGACCGCCAAAATCCAAACGGCTCTTTGAATTTCCTACAAGTGTTCATCCTCTCTCTCTCTCTCTCACGAATTCTTGCTTCCCGGTGCATAAACCCTAGAGTTGTTTCGAACCCAAAAACGATGGCAGGACTGGAATTTGTGGACGATCACAATGAACTCGCAATGCTACAGAAACCCAAACAAGCTGAGGGTTTTGAAGAAATTGTGGATTTCCTGAAAGCATCCCACATTGCCTATGCACTCACAGTCAATCCCACCATCTATGTGGAGCACATGTGTCAGTTCTGGGCCAATGCCTCTATACCGACTATTGATGGCAATCAGGTCATCCAATCAAGGGTCTGTGATAAACCTATCACAGTCTTAGAAGGTTGCATTCGCAATCATCTACGTCTAGATGATGCATCAGATATATCTTCTCTTCCTAAGGATGATCTCTTCCAAGAAATTGGTAGAATGGGGTATGAAGGTCCCACTGAGGTTTACAAGTTCTTCAAGAGCAAATTTTCACCTCAGTGGAGATTCTTTGTTCATACCCTTCAGCATTGTATTTCTCGCAAAACAACTGGATGGAGTGAGTTCAGCAGTACCATAACTTATGCTCTGGTCTGCTTAGCAACCTCCAGAAAGTTTAATTTTTCACAAATGATTTTGATGATCTGCTGTCAAACCTGGATACCAAAACCAAAACTAAACGATTTTACATGTATCCAAGGTTTGTACAAGAAGTACTCAACAATGAATTGACGGATTTACCCTCTTTTCAAGAGGTGTATGTACCTAAACCTCCCAAAGGGAAGGTGTTCTCTAACATGAAAAGGCCTAGTAAGGACTTTTCTGGACAAGACACTCCATTGTTCTCTACAATGATGGGTGTGTATCATTCCCATGGTGAGGCATCAGGGTCAAAGCCCACATCTAACCAACCCACTGATGACCTACTCACACCATTCATTTCAATTAATCCTCCTCAGAACCCTATTGTGAAGCCAATTTCCCCCATCACCAAAACATATATAAGGAAAAAGGTATAGAAGGTTCCTTCCCTTCCTGTATCTTTACCCCAACAGCCTGCAAGCCCTCTAATGGAGCATTCTCCATTAGAGAATACCCATAGGAAAACCACAGGGGTGTCTCCCAACCCCAAGAAGGTGCTCTCTAAGGAGAAGGAAGAGCATGTGGGAAGTAAGGCTCACACTACTGATTTTGCACAAGGTGTAGGTCAGGACAGTGTGAACATCTCTAAGACCTTCCCCACGGCAACTTTAGATGAGCAATCATCTAAGGGTCCCAGGTGCCAAGAAACCACGGGGGTAGCAGGTGCTTCTGCTAGGCAGAAGACCTCTACTAAAAGATCCAAGGATCCTTCAAGGGTGGTAAAAACACCTAAAGGAGGTGAAGACAGATATAACTATGATGAATTGATGGAAACAATTGGAAATGTCAATCTGGATGTCATCAGTCAGGGTAAGGAGATAAAGGAGATGAAACATGTGATAATCTCTCAACAAGAGCAGATAGCCAAACTCAAGAAGCTAGTGTTGAAATAAGTGCACAAGAAGAAGAGAACCTAGTTTATCTTGAAGAAAAGGGGTACTGCACATGATGCTTCCAAAAAGGGGGAGAGTTCAGAGGCTATGGAATCTAAGTTTGAGGGGAGTTTAATGGTGAATCTGAACAGAAGGGTGAGAAGGAAACTGATAAGGCAGCAGAAACTGAGAAAGAAGCAGAAACTGTTAAAACAGCAGTAACTCAGTCAGCAGCAGAAACAGTGAAAGCAGCCGTAACAAATGAACAAGAAGTAGTAACTGAACCAGCAGTAGAAACAAAAGAACAAGAAGCAGAAACTGAAATGTCCAGAGAAGAGATAGAGATAGCTGAAACTCTGGTTAAGGCAAAGCATGACACTCCTAAAGCCACTCAAAAGGCTAAGGGAGTGGTGATCAAAGAAGGAGAAACAGAGAAGACAAAGAAAGAGATAAGCATGTCAGATGCAAAGAAGAAAGGAAAAGAGAAGGTGGTTGAATCTGAGAAACCAGTGAAAAAGCAAAAGCAAATAGATATGGATGCAGAGTTGGCAAAGAAGCTGCAGGAAGAGTTTGAAAAAAAAGAATGAGATCTAAACTGCCAAGGACAGAAAGCTTGCCTTAGATTTGGCAAAAAGGCTGAATAAAGAGTATCAAAAAAGCTTGAAAACTGCTGTGAAGAGGGTTACTATGAAAGCTCCACAGAAAAGACAGCCCTCAAAAACCTTCTTAGCCAATCAAGAAAGAAGAAAGATGATTAACTTCTTGAAAGGATCCATTGAAGTTCCTGAAGGAATGTTTACAAATATGTCCTTCAACAGAATTGAAGAATTGTACAAGAAGGAGATGGCCAAGCTTCAAGGGGATTTCAGTCAGAGGGTTGAGTTTGAAAGAAAAATGAAAGAAAGACATGATCTGAACATTCAACAACCCTTCCCTGACAGTGAAAAAGGCACTACTACAAAAGAAAGGGAAGAAGTCAAGAAAGAAGAAACACTAGCCCAGAAGATCAGAGTTGTTAAAAGAATGAAGTCTATTGCTTCAAAGAAACAGGCAAAAAGGCCAAGGATTGAGGAAGTGGAGAAAGAAAAGGAAAGTAAAAGAATGAATGCAGAACCATCAGAACCTACTGTTGCACCTCCTACAGAGCATGTTGAAACTGAGCATAGTCAAGAACAGTCAAGTCAATCTGATGTACAGTTTGATTTGTACATGACATAACAGATGAAGAACCAGTGAAAGCTGATCCTAACTCAGTGAATGCTCCTGAAATCATTCATTGGGATACACTCTTGGACAAAAGAACAGAATATATCAGAATCAAGAGAATGGGTGATCAGTATGAAGTTTATTCAACCTGGGGAAAGATCATCAGAAGTTGTTCCAGAACAGATTTGGAGGAGATGTATAAGGTTGGTCTGAATCTATATGGTGAAGTGTTGAAAGGAGCTGGGATGAATCTAATAAAGATGGTCATGGAGTTTTTATGCATGATGTTTGATCCAGATAGAGTGAAGTATCTTATCAAAGACCTGCATCATGAAAATAGTTTTAAAAGAATTGATCATTGGATGATGTTTGAAAGATGTGGAGTCTATGTCTTAACCATTGATAAAAGCTATCATGAGTATTACTTGGTGGATAAGGTATATGACCACAGCAAAGCAAAGTTGCAAGGGATGTTGAGAGCTAAGCTGGTATGTGCTAAAGGTTCAGAAATGGCCAGAATTGTGATCAAAAGAACAATCAATCAAAGCCTAGGTTTGAATCCTGATCTAGGAATTTGAGCAGATATTTTGAAAGCATCATGAAGACCACATCCTGAAGAACTTAACTTCTTGAATTGAAAAGTTAAGTTAGGGGGAGATTGTTGGGTCTAAAATATGCTAAGTCCAGTTAGTGTTGCTAAGTGCTGAAAGAATTAATACTATTGAAGATTTTAATACTGCTACTCAAAGGTATTACTACTGCTTGTAGGATTACTACTGCTTGAAAGTTAATACTGCTAGTAGTTAGTATTGCTTGAAGAATTACTACTGCAAGCATGGTTGCTTGAAGAATTACTACTGCAAGCATGGTTAGTACTGCTGAGGATGAAGATTAATGTTGCTCATGAAGATAAAGATGGATTGATTGCTTGATGCGAAAGACTAGGAGCTGGAGATAATGTTGAAGATAATTATGGACTGGATGCTGGAGATCAATATTATTTTCATATTTATCTTGTAATTTGTTTTGTATATATAGATACATAGTTTTTGATAGAAAATACACAGATATACGTTTTTGTTCTAGAGAGAATTAGCCTCAAGGTTCTTTGTAGTCCTTTCAATAGAGAAGTATTGAACGTCTGTTGAGCCTGTTCAACAGATTGAGGCTGTGGTTGTAATCATTAAGTTAATTCAATATAACTTGTGATTTGATCCATACAGTGTTCTATTGATTTACTGTTAAAGTGTTATTCCGCAAACTTCTTTAACAAAGTTTCTAAGTGTTAATTAAATTCTTGTTTAGAATTTCGATCTTGACACATGGTTACAATAATAAACTATAAAAACATAGTTTATTACCCATAACTTAGATTGAAATAAAATTAAATAAAAATTCAAGTTTTACATGCCAGAAAAATGGGCCATCAAGTTGCTATCGAGTTTTCATATATTTTGATATGTGGTTACTATGTATCCCGCGATTGAAGGTTCATGTAGGGTTTTGAATGTTGATTTTGCTTTAGATCAAGTACAAATCACAAATCACTAATGTATCAAGAAAAAAAAAACATGAGCGTTTCGTATAAGTGAAACAATAAAAGGATGATAAACTTCACACCTATAAGGTGTCCAAAATTATGTTTTAGTTAAATATTTTACATTTCAAAAGGTATAATATCTAAGAAAAATTAAATATAACTTAAAAACATTAAGGGGTTGCTTGTTTTTAGAATAGAAAAAAAAACTCTTAATGACTCTTAAGTCTGAATCAATCAGACCTTTTTACATTCACACTGTTTGTTTTTGTTTTCAATTTTCAAAACCTCTTAACTCTTAAATACATCTGAAATAAGAAGTGGTGACCTAAGTTCTTAAAACCTCACCGCCTCATTTCATATGCTCTCCTTTCTCTCAATATGAATTTTCCTCTTTTCTTGTCCGAAATCAATGAGTTAATTATACTACCCTTCTTTGGTATACCCAATTCTAGTGAATCAGAATGTTTTTTTAGAGGTATTACCTATTTTATTTATTATTATATTATCTTATAATAATTACGTATACTATAAATATAATTTAAAAGTGGTGGACAAACAAAAGAAGGAGGGGAAAATTTGTTGAGTAAATAGAACTTCTTCAATGAACTTATAAAAAAATCTTCTAATTATTAAGAACTCAAACCTTCTCCCTCAAATTAGACAAACAAAGAAGGGAATCCGTTGATTTCTTACGGGCACGTGGAATCCCGTGTGAATCAGGAAGGACCACCTTGCAAGGCTAAATACTCCTGGGTGACCGATAGCAAAGTAGTACCGTGAGGGAAGGGTGAAAAGAACCCCCATTAGGTAGTGAAATAGAACTTGAAACCGTAAGATCCCAAGCAGTGGGAGGAGCCCATTTATTTATTTTATCCTTTTTTCCTTAGTGGTTCAAAATTCCTTATCTTTTCTTTCTCATTCACTACTCTTTACTACTACTTCTGGTTATGAGGTTTTCACGCTTGAAAAAAAGTACCTGGGGCGTATCGCCCAAATCATTGGTCCAGTACTAGATGTAGTTTTTCAGCCAGGAGGACCCAAGTAGTGAAGTCACCCTCGGGGGAAGAATCATTCCATTCACTTGTGAAACTGCTAAGAATTGGGCATATTAGCAGGCCTATTCCATCTTAGTGTCCGCCCGCCCCAACGTCTATACAAAGGATTGTGTCCCATGTGTTTCGCATTAAATCTTGTTTAAGCCCCAAACGGATCATTTCGTTACAAAAACAAACAGTTTTATTAATTTAGATTTCAGACTTTAGCAACACCTATTAATCAGAAGTAAAATAAGACTTCAGACTTCAGACCTCTCAAAAAACAAACTGTCACCTAAGAGTCATGAACGGAAGGTGCATGAGTTTTGTAAACCCCGTATCACCATTGATCTTTAAAAAAATTAGGCATATTAATTTAGTTATTCATGTATAGATCATGTGTATGATTACAAATATTAATAATGTAATTATATTTTTTCAAACATAAATTTTAGATTTTCTATTTTAATGAAGAATTACAATTATTGTTCATTATCTTATAATAAATTTTTACATTTGTTGTATCACACAAGTACATGACTAGTTACTTTCAAATATATCTCTTTGACGATGACTTCCATGTGCTTTCTTTTCTTTTCTTTTCTTTTCTTTTCAGGTTCAATTCTTAGTTTATGAAATATTTACGACTTCACGACAGTTACATGACGTTTTAAATGATAAAAACTTGATAACAACTTGATGGCTACTCAATCTAAATTCAAATATTTACAACATCCAGTGTAACACCCGCAATTTCGGTAAGTAGAGGCCACCCGGACGTTTTTGTATCTGGTGGTGGGATTTACGTTGGTAAAACATTATTTAAAGTCCCTAAGAGTATCGAGGGTTTCGGTGTTGAAAGAGTTAAGTTTCAGGGCTCCGGAAAGGTCCCGCTACAATGCTCGTCATAGTCGCACTGTCACAGTCGCAGAGTAGGATCAGAAGGGGTGGGCATTACTGGCGACAATGACCAGTGACATTGCCATGGGCAATGTCGCATGGAGGGAGGGAGCAGACTGTCAAAATCGGGTTTTTGGCTCATTTCTTCATTTCTCACTTCTCACTTCCTCCCCAACTCTCCCAAAACCCTCCCAAGACCCATCTTCTTCATCCATAGTGTTTTGGGGTTCTAAATCCTCAAATCCCCAAGTTTTGTTGTAGCATTAATCTACCAAGTGCAAGGATGGAAACTAGATAACAAGGATCTTCATCTTCACCTTCATCTTCAACCTCAAGCTCCATTATAGGGTTTCCTAAGTTTTCACCAAAACCTAAGTGGTAAGTTTATCCTCTCCACTTCTAAACCTTATTTTAAGATATAAATGCTTCATTTGGGATATCTTAGTGTTTTATTACTCCAATTTCGGTTTGGAAGATTTTGAGAAAAGTTAGGTCAAATTAGGGTTTTTGGCCAAAATGTGGATTTTGATATAAGATGTTTGGGGAATGGTTCCAAACACTTGAATATGATTATTTATGGTTGGAAATGTGTGGATCTAGGTTTTGGAAGAATTGTGCTTATTGATTCAAGTTTCTTCAAGGAAGCTCAAGTTGGGGTAAAATCTAGATTTAGCCTAAATCTAGCAAGGTGAGTTCAAGTTGATTTGTGAAAACGTTGTACATGCCAAAATATTCATTTTAAAGTGTTTTGTGTTTTACATGAAATTGTTAACTGCTGATCACTTGATAAGTTTTGGTTATTTGGAAGTGTTTTAACTTTATAAACTTATAAAACAACCACATTTAGGACTTTTGGGCATTTTGATAAATAAGTCATAAACTAAAGTGTGTTATTAACTTATTTCATGCATGAAAATTATTTGGTAAAATGCATTTCTGTGTTGGTTGGAAATAGGCATAATTTAGGTTATGAGAGGTTTGAAAACAACAACGGATGAGTCCTTGGGTTTTGGTCATTTCCGACCTTGTGAACATTTTGGAAACTTCAAATCTTTGTTTTGGGGAAAAAATGCATTTTAAGTGTTTCAAATAGTAAATTCCGAGCAATTGAACACGTGTCTATGGTATAACCTTGTTTGGGAAATGATCTATCTTATTCTAAGTTGTGTTGGAGTTGGTCGTGTAGTTTGGAGCACGTGTTTTCATAAATGTTGGTCGATGGCGTTTTATTGCATTTTATTTCCTTTGACAATGAGTCATTTGGTTGTTTGAGCATGTGGCTCGGTATTTTATTATGGTTGGGTTTTAGGACATTTGTCCAGTTTTGATAGCTCGACTTCGAGCTTTGGTTGCGATATTGGATGAGGGACTCAACGTAAGGACCTTTTATGGTTGAAGTTGATATCCCGTTGGTGTACGTTTAAAGCTACTGAGCCTGACATCCCTTGCGCTTGGAATCATTACGTCCAATGATGGAACGCTAGTTTTCCACATTGAGGCACGTTTAGGCATCAGATTGGGTTGTAAGTCCTACGTGCTAGTACACGATATTGGATGAGGAACTCAACGTAAGAACCTTTTGTGGTTGAAGTTGACATTCCGTGGGTGTAAGTTTAAAGCCACCGAGCCTGACATCCCTTGCGTGTGCTTGTTTATATGACTAGTATTAACAACATGAAATGTGGCTTACTTTGTGTACCGTCACATTTTATGGAATCGGGCCTCCCCCGTCACTGAAAAGTGTTGTTTTGGGTATTGTGTTTAGTATCCATGTTTTCGGTGACGTTTTACATTTACGGATTATATATATATGATTTATGGGTTGAGTATTACGTCTCACCCGTGTTTTGGGTGTTTCGGGATATAAAGTTTTATCCGTTTTTCATCTCTTGGGAGTTTGATTTCTATTCTCATTTGGAGTGAGTTTTGAGTTGAATTTAATTTACGAAAGAATGTTTTATATTTGAATCTTCGCCCTTAAAATAGTTTGGATTGGAAAACGTTTATATTGGTGGTTCCTTTTGCAACGTCCTAAATTTCAGAGTAAATTGAAACTTCTCAAAATGGGCAAAATGACATTTGTATTGATATAAATCTCCAAAAGGTATCAGTCACTAAGACTTTACAACAAAACCTGTACTGATATAGGGTTCATCAACAACTAATCTAAATATAACTACTTAGATTACATCAGTTGACAATTCAAAATTCATCAAAAGAATGGGACTTAACATATGCCCAACTATCAATACTTAGTCATCTTAAAATGTCTCGAGACTAAGCCTGTCTCTCAAAACCCTTGGCAACCCACTGCTAACGGAAACCTGTTATACATATCATTTGAGAAAAAGTGTTAGGCTTAAAGCCTAGTGAGAACATACAGTTTATTAATATCAAAAGACGTAAATATGTTCATCCAAACGGAAATCTTTTCAAATGAGCGTTTCCAAACTAACGGTTGATAAGAATAAAATTCATTTAAAACAAGGTCATAAACCTTCTTTCCCGAACCTCACAATTTAATGCACATGTAGTTCTTCGTTTTGGTTACTATATAGAACCTCACAATTTAATGCACATGTAGTTCCATATTTTGTTAACGGCCAGAACCTCACAATTTAATGCACATGTAGTTCTATAATTGTTAACGGCCAGAACCTCACAATTTAATGCACATGTAGTTCTATATTTACATTACTTGGTAACCTCAAATAATGAAATATAAGTCGACTCAAAACCTAGGGATCCGCTAGTAATGGTACAAACTTGTCACAACAACTGATGTGACCAACCATAGATAGTCATATGGTATAAACACATTTTATAAGCAAAATGTCATTTCCAGTTCAACTTCTGGTAAGAATGAAAATCATCCAAATGAGTTCATAAACATTCTTTCACATGTCCACATAATGTGTAAGTAAAACATCATTTTACTTCAAATAATATAGAATCCATCATAAAATGATCGGAACCCTAAAATCTCCCAAAAGTTAACTTATATCCAAAATGTATAAATCTTAAATCTAAAATCATGGAGATACATAGGAGTTCAAAAATGTAACCCTTTGACATGTATAAAGTTTTAGGAAGGTAGTAGGAACTCACCCAATAGGTTTATACGAAAAACCCGAAGAACCAGATATCGACCCTGTAGATAAGACGAAGCTTTCTACACCGGAACCTCGGATCAAACACTTGATATCTAACACCAAACTCTAGAGAGAGAGGATGATTTTTAGAGAGAGAGAAGAGAGAGAATGAAAGATTTCAGAATGAAATCAAAATGAGATATTTTGGGTTTTAAAACCCTTAAGTCGGTCCAGGCATTGTCGCGGTTTATGCCGCGACTTCAAATCGCGGTGCAACTCGCGAAATGCCCAATAACACAACCCAACAGTGAACGTTGCGGGTTATGCCGCGACTATTACTCCCCATGCAACTCGCGACATACCAAAACCCATAACACAACAGTGAACATCGCGACTTATGCCGCGACTCTAAGTCGCGAGCAAGTCGTGGAACTTACTGGAACTTCACAACTCACCGAAACCATAAACCCGTACGTTATACTGAATATGATGATAACGATTATGAGTTAAACACGAGATTAACAAAGATATAAATGTATTGAAAATCCAGGGTGTTACAATCCTCCCCAACTTGGGAATGATTTCGTCCCCGAAATCCACATTTATACAAAAAGGTGAGGATATCTTCGCTTCATATCCTCTTCGGATTCCCACGTCACATTTGCTCCCCGGTGATGCTTCCACTGCACCTTGACCAACGTGACCTCTTTGTGACGCAATTTCTTAGATTTTCTCTCCAAGATAGCGTCGGGTTCTTCCACACAACGGTTACCCTCGTCAACTGTCAATTCGGAGAGAGGAATAACGCTTTCCTCTTCCGCCAAACATTTTCGAAGGTAACAAATATGAAACGTGTTGTGGATTCTGCTTAACTCTGGCGGTAGTTCCAATTGGTAAGCTTGCAAACCTACCCGTTTGAGCACTTTGAAAGGTCCGAGGAAACGGGGACTTAGCTTCCCACACTTTTCGAACCGTATAACACCCTTCCACGGCAATACCTTAAGTAACACACGATCGCCCACTTGGAATTCCATCGGCCGCTTCTTCTTATCGGCATAACTCTTCTGCCGATCCTGCGCCGCTTTCAATCTTTCACGTATACATTTGATCTTATCGGCCGTCTCTTGCACGATTTCAGGTCCAGCGAACTGCTTTTCTCCCGCTTCAAGCCAACACACGGGAGTTCGGCACTTTCGCCCATACAAAGCCTCAAAGGGTGCCATTCCGATACTCGAGTGGTAGCTATTGTTATAGGCAAACTCCACCAAAGGCAGGTGAGTATCCCAGCTACCCCCAAAATCGATGACACAAGACCTCAACATGTCTTCCAAAGTTTGGATCGTTCGTTCGCTCTGCCCGTCGGTTTGCGGATGGTAAGCCGTACTCAACTTCACTCGAGTACCTAGCTCTTTCTGAAATCCATCCCAGAAGTTCGAAGTGAACCGACTGTCGCGATCCGACACGATCGACAATGGTATGCCGTGTCTCGAGACCACCTCATCGATATAAAGCTTTGCTAACTTATCCATCGGTAGAGTCTCGTGCATGGCCAAGAAATGAGCGCTCTTCGTTAATCTGTCAACTATCACCCAAATGGTATCGTGACCTCGAAGAGTTTTAGGCAACTTCGTCACAAAGTCCATGGTGATATGCTCCCATTTCCATTCGGGAATCTCTAAAGACTGCAGACTCCCATACGGTCGTTGATGTTCGGCCTTAACTTGCGAGCACGTAACACAACGCTCCACATAACGCGCCACGTCGAGTTTCATTACCGGCCACCAATAATGCAACTTCAAGTCCCTGTACATCTTTGTGCTTCCCGGATGAATGGAATATTTGGACTTGTGAGCATCTTCAAGCAAAAGATCACGGTTACCACCAACATTGGGAACCCATACACAACCGTTGAACAGTTTTACCCCACGACTGTCTTCCGTTAGGAGTAGACGTTGCTTCGTCATGACTTCCTCTTTGAGATTCTCTTCCAACAACGCTTCAACTTGCGACGCCTTGATCTTTTCAATAAGACTAGACACTAGCTCGATTCTCGAATAGGTAGCCCGAATACAACCGCTATAGTCCTTCCGACTTAACGCATCGGCTACCACGTTTGCCTTACCAGGGTGGTAAAGTAACTCGCAATCGTAATCTTTAAGTAACTCGAGCCACCGTCGTTGTCTCATATTCAACTCCTTTTGATCAAAAACATACTTTAGACTCTTGTGATCAGTATAGAGTGTACATTTGGTGCCATATAGGTAATGTCGCCAAAGTTTCAGGGCGAACACCACCGCTGCTAACTCCAAATCGTGGGTAGGATAGTTCTTTTCGTGTATCTTAAGCTGCCTCGAGGCGTAAGCGATTACTTTGCCTCGTTGCATCAACACACAACCTAAACCCATCTTCGAAGCGTCGCTATAGACCACAAAGTCTTCTGACCCTTCAGGTAATGATAAGATCGGAGCTTCACATAACTTCTTTTGAAGGACACGGAAAGCCTTCTCTTGCTTTTCAGTCCACACAAACTTCACGTTCTTTCGAGTCAAAACTTTCAATGATGATGCGATCTTTGAAAAGTCTTAAATGAATCTCCGGTAATAACCCGCCAGACCCAAGAAACTTCGGATCTCGGACGGACTCTTGGGAGGTTCCCAGTTCATCATCGCTTCAATCTTGGAAGGATCCACTTTCACTCCGTCCCGAGTGACAACGTGACCCAGAAACTGTACTTCTTCAAGCCAGAATTCACATTTGGAAAACTTGGCGTACAATCTTTCTTTTCTCAACACCTCGAGAACTTCGCGAAGGTGTTGTTCGTGCTCCAACTTGCTTTTAGAGTACACGAGTATGTCATCAATGAATACAATGACCGACTTGTCGAGGAACGGTCGGCATACCCTATTCATCAAGTCCATAAATATCGCCGGTGCGTTCATTAGACCAAAAGGCATTACGAGAAACTCGTAATGGCCGTAACGCGTTCTGAAAGCTGTCTTCGAAACATCTTCTTCCCTTACTTTCACTTGATGATAACCTGAACGTAAGTCAACTTTGGAAAAACATCCCGCTCCTTGAAGTTGATCGAACAAGTCGTCTATTCTCGGAAGTGGATATTTGTTCTTCACGGTTGCTTTGTTCAACTCACGATAATCGATGCACATTCTCATCGTGCCATCTTTCTTTTTGACGAATAGGACCGGAGCTCCCCAAGGTGACGAGCTTGGTCTGATGAAACCCTTCTCCAAAAGTTCTTGGAGTTGTGCCATCATCTCTTGCATCTCTGACGGCGCTAGTCGATAAGGAGTTCTAGCGATAGGAGCTGCTCCTGGCACAAGATCAATTCGAAATTCTACTCGACGATCAGGTGGTAATCCAGGCAAGTTGTCAGGAAAAACGTCTGGATACTCGCGCACAATCTTCACGTCGACCAACTTTGACTTTTCTAATTTGGTGTCGATCACGTAGGCTAGGAAAGATGAACATCCTTTTACTAAGAACTTGCGTGCCTTAGCCATTGTGATTATTGCCACATCACCTTTTCTTTTCTCTCCATAGATCATGACGACTTCGCCACAGGGATTGGGAAGTCGAATTAACTTTTTAGAACACATGATCTCGGCATGATTGTTCGCTAACCAATCCATACCGACTACCACATCGAAACCTCCGATTAACATTGGCAGTAAATCAATCGAGAATTCTCTCCCTTCGATTCCGAGAGTACACTTCTTCAGAACATTACGGATCAGAGCTTGACTACCATCAGCTATCTCTACTACTAATGCATCCTCAAGACTAGTAGTGGGCATAGCAATCTTTTGACGGAATAACTCAGATATGAAAGAGAAACTGGCACCCGTATCGAATAAAACACGAGCAGGTACAGAGTTTATAAGAAATGTACCCGATACCACATCAGCGGATGCCTTGGCCTCTTCAGCCGTCATCTGCAATGCTCGACCCGGAACCCTAGGAGGGTTCTCCCTTTTTGCCATCGTGCCACTCGACACAAGCTTTGGGCAATCTCTTTTTACGTGCCCCGGTGTCTTGCACTCATAGCAGACAATTCCTCTTATTGGACAGTCACGGGTGATGTGATCAGACTTTCCACATTTATAACAAGACTGAGGAGGGGTATTACAGTTACCGTGGTGCTTGGTTCAGCATTTTTGACACCATCTAGTTTCCTGTTGACTGCTGAAGTTTCGATTTCCGACAAAAGGTCGGAATCTTCTGGGATGAGCAGAATTGCTCTCCTACTTTCTCTTTTCAGTAACTACCACCGCCTTTTCTGGTTTACTCTTCGCGTAAACCTCTTCCATAAACTGCGCTTCCTCAATGGTTTCCCGAAGGTTAGAGGCCTTCGAGTTTCGGACCATAGTCATCATGTCCGACGGTAAACCTTTCAGATAGGCCTTAATTTTCTCTTTCTCAGTGGAGGCCACATGCCCCACTAACCCCAGCTCGTCCATGAATTGACGGGTATACTCTCTCACCGTCAAATTCCCTTTTACAAGAGTTCGAAATTCTGCCTCGATCCGATCCATAGCCATCTCATTACAATACTCCTCCAGCAGTTTTACCTTGAACTCGCCCCAAGTTAGTTGGGCCAGAACGGTAGGAGAGAGAGTAGATTGGATTACATTCCACCATGTCAGTGCGGTATCCTTGAGTAGTTGTGTACCGAATCTCACCCGCTGGTCATCACCACACTCAGATGAACCAAAGGTCTGTTCGACCGCTCGGATCCACTTGATACATGCAATCGGGTCTTCGGAACCCGAAAACTCTGGTGGTCTACAACCCAGAAAGGATTTGTAGGAACAACTCTTCCCATCCTTCGATGTACCAATGACCCTATGCTCTTCAGATCTGACTCTGTTCTCGACACCTCCAGAGCCAACTACCACATTTTCTGCCACAGCCTCAGGCCTCTTGGAGCTCGGATCTCGATCCTCTAACATCTTCAGGAAAGTCTCTTGTTGTTTCTCCATGGCCGACGTCAACATTTGCATGACACTGACCATCATATCTGCTTGAGGATTTGCCACTGAAACAACGGGATTTATGGACGCCAACTCCACTCTTGGCTCTGGCTCCACTCCCCCGGTGAATATTGGTGGCATGCCCGGAGGAACGACTGCGGACGTTCTTACCACGGGATTTGGCTCACGTGAACTAACATCGCGTAGATCTCCGTCACCCAACGGACGACCACGAGTGTTCACCATACTAACGGATGATTGCTACACAAGCATGAGGAAGAGTAAGAGGTTGATTCTCAGGATAACACAAAACGTACCATCACGTTATCAATTGTCACAGTAATGGAATTTCAAGCACAGTTACGTATAAATATCCTCATAATAACATTAGCTAAGTGGAATTATGAATATACAATACATAAAAGTTCTTGTAACCATTGCCACAACGTTCGACAACTACAATTTCCGTTGACTCCCAGACTAACTCATCTTAGAAATTCTACCCAACTCACAAATCAATACTTAACACACTCAGTCTAAGTCTAGACATCTTACATTCATGCCTAGATCACTTAAACTAGAGCTCTGATACCAACTTACAACGTCCTAAATTTCAGAGTAAATTGAAACTTCTCAAAATAGGCAAAATGACATTTGTATTGATATAAATCTCCAAAAGGTATCAGTCACTAAGACTTTACAACAAAACCTGCACTGATATAGGGTTCATCAACAACTAATCTAAATATAACTACTTAGATTACATCAGTTGACAATTCAAAATTCATCAAAAGAATGGGACTTAACATATGCCCAGCTATCAATACTTAGTCATCTTAAAATGTCTCGAGACTAAGCCCGTCTCTCAAAACCCTTGGCAACCCACTGCTAACGGAAACCTGTTATACATATCATTTGAGAAAAAGTGTTAGGCTTAAAGCCTAGTGAGAACATACAGTTTATTAATATCAAAAGACGTAAATATGTTCATCCAAACGGAAATCTTTTCAAATGAGCGTTTCCAAACTAACGGTTGATAAGAATAAAATTCATTTAAAACAAGGTCATAAACCTTCTTTCCCGAACCTCACAATTTAATGCACATGTAGTTCTTCGTTTTGGTTACTATATAGAACCTCACAATTTAATGCACATGTAGTTCCATATTTTGTTAACGGCCAGAACCTCACAATTTAATGCACATGTAGTTCTATAATTGTTAACGGCCAGAACCTCACAATTTAATGCACATGTAGTTCTATATTTACATTACTTGGTAACCTCAAATAATGAAATATAAGTCGACTCAAAACCTAGGGATCCGCTAGTAATGGTACAAACTTGTCACAACAACTGATGTGACCAACCATAGATAGTCATATGGTATAAACACATTTTATAAGCAAAATGTCATTTCCAGTTCAACTTCTGGTAAGAATGAAAATCATCCAAATGAGTTCATAAACATTCTTTCACATGTCCACATAATGTGTAAGTAAAACATCATTTTACTTCAAATAATATAGAATCCATCATAAAATGATCGGAACCCTAAAATCTCCCAAAAGTTAACTTATATCCAAAATGTATAAATCTTAAATCTGAAATCATGGAGATACATAGGAGTTCAAAAATGTAACCCTTTGACATGTATAAAGTTTTAGGAAGGTAGTAGGAACTCACCCAATAGGTTTATACGAAAAACCCGAAGAACCAGATATCGACCCTTTAGATAAGACGAAGTTTTCTACACCGGAACCTCGGATCAAACACTTGATATCTAACACCAAACTCTAGAGAGAGAGGATGATTTTTAGAGAGAGAGAAGAGAGAGAATGAAAGATTTCAGAATGAAATCAAAATGAGATATTTTGGGTTTTAAAACCCTTAAGTCGGTCCAGGCATTGTCGCGGTTTATGCCGCGACTTCAAATCGCGGTGCAACTCGCGAAATGCCCAATAACACAACCCAACAGTGAACGTTGCGGGTTATGCCGCGACTATTACTCCCCATGCAACTCGCGACATACCAAAACCCATAACACAACAGTGAACATCGCGACTTATGTCGCGACTCTAAGTCGCGAGCAAGTCGTGGAACTTACTGGAACTTCACAACTCACCGAAACCATAAACCCGTACGTTATACTGAATATGATGATAACGATTATGAGTTAAACACGAGATTAACAAAGATATAAATGTATTGAAAATCCAGGGTGTTACACCTTTGCCTAAAATGCATAATATTGGTCAAGGAGTCGTTTTCATAATTGGAGCATATTGTTTTGAAAGGGTACGATTTTTACTGCATCCCTTCCTTTCAACGATATATTTATTCATGCTGAAAACTCTAGAGCTCACTAGACGTTAGTCTAACCTTTTTATTTGTCCGCATGTGCAACTGGTTCGGTTGGGAATAGTCCTAGTGTCATTGTGAAGAAGGGAGAGCTAGTTGTGTACTCGAGGTGTGCTTAGCTTGTTGAAGTCTTCCGCATCCGTCTGAGAAGAGTAACTTATGTTTGAGGTTAAGTAACACTGACTTAGGTTCCAGTCCTTGTATGAGACTGGAGTTTTGATTGATGAGGTTAAATGTAGAATTTATTTTGGAAGTGTATCAAGTTTTGATTTATAGGAAGAAGAATTATCTTTTGTTTGACGTAATATCGAAATTTTAATTAGTTGCTCTTTCCAAATTGAGAGTGTTACATCCAGATATGTGAATAATAAACAATTATATATATATATATATATATATATATATATATATATATATATATATATATATAGGGGTGGGTTCAAACGAGAACATAATGTGTTTAAAAGAATAAAGGGACAATTCTCAGCCAATCATTTTTTAACTTAATTCCAAAAATAATAGTTTCTAAAATTAAGAGTAAAAGGGCAATAAAGTCATATTACGTTTTGGATAATTTAAGACATTATTAACTTCAAAAAAAAAGGGATTATAATATTTAATTCAAATAAAAAAAGAAATTTCTTCATAATTTATCTCAACACGTCTCAATCTCTCCCATTTTTTCTGAAAATAAATTCAAAATTCGTTTATCATGGTAAGCACAAGTGATTCGCTACTATAATGAATTCAAATTTGGTTTATCATGTTAATCACAATTGATCTGCTGCTATAAAATTCAAACTTCGTTTATCATGGTAATCATAAGTGATTCGCTACTATGATGAAATCAAAATTGGTTTATCATGTTAATCACAAGTGATTTCGTACTAAATAATTTGGATATAATATTTGACACCAAAATCACATGTATGATTATACCATAAATAATATTATACAACCCAAAATCACATATGATTATACAATAAATAATATACAACCCAAAATAACATATGATTATACCCAAAATCATGTGTGATTAGACTATAAATGAATTAACAAAATGCTTATCTATAATTCTTAAAACCAAAATCATATGTGATTTTGTTCTAACTAATTTGGGCAGAATGTTTTTACCAACTTTGCAACTTTAAATCATATGTGTTCATCCATTTAAGATCATAAATGATCCAAACGAAAACAAAAATCACCATGATTAATCACTGGATTTCACATCCATGGAATGCATCTTTTGAATCTCCTTCCTCGACTCATAAATCTCCGGTGACTACCTCCGATGAATCCATCTCTGCCTACCCCATCATCTTTTGAATCTCCGATTACGAAACCCTAATCGCAAAAATCACAACCCATCTGGCTCACCCCGCTCGAAAACGCCTACCTTTGGGTCACCGATTGGAAGTCGTCTGCGGTGTTTCGTTTCGTCGATTCATTGCGACGACCTGGGGCGGGGGCTGGCGGATTTGATGGAGGAGCAGGTGAATATCTTCACGGTGGCTGGCGGATTTGATTGAAGGGTTGAGAGTGAAATATGGATTGGGATGAAATTGAGAAGCGATGGTAGTGGTGGTGTGGCTCACGGTGGCTGCAGATCGAGAGGCTGATGAGGGTGGTGATCGATGGTGGTAGTGGTCGCCGGTTGAGAAAGAGAGTGGAGTGGTGGCGATGGGGATGGGGATGGTGACTGAAAGAAAAGGGAGAGACGAGGGAGAGGAAAATAGGATTAGGGTTCTTTTTGTTTGTTTCTTTCCTTTTCTTTTAAACTTAATCAATATTACTAATTTCTTAAAATAAACAATTACTAATGAAAAATGACATTTATACCCTTTTTATTAAAATAAACAATTATTAATTTCTTAATTATGATTGGTCCAGAATTGTCCCTTTATTCCTTTAAATCGTTATCATTCTCGTATGAACCTATATATATATATATATATATATATATATATATATATATATATATATCAATTAGGGTAACCAGAGGAAAGTTATGAGATCATGATAATTACATGATGATGACAAGATAACTTGGATCACCTTGTAATAATCGTAAAAACCATAATTTATAACCACTTGGGTTGTGGTGTACCGGTAAGGCTCAGGGAATGTAGTAAAAATCTCATCTTCCTCGGGTTCGAATCCAGGTGTTGTCAGAGTTCTTGTGGCTATGGAGGTTCTCCTACGATGACTCCACGCCATTCGTGGTCGCCTGAAAGATTAGTGTGTGCGAGTGAAATGCCCGAAAACCCATGGTTACCAAAAAAATCATAATTTATTACCCACAACTTAGATCGGAATAAAAGAAAATAAAATTTCAAAGTGTTACATGCCGGAAAAAATGGGCCATAATTTCAATTTCATTTAAACATTGGGTAACGATATTGAGGTCATAACTTTTTACTCGTAACTGTGATCAATATTTTTTTCTAAGTTGCTTAATTTTTTTAGGATATATATGTTTGAAAAATTGGGTTTCATTGTTTAAACACCGTCAACCATTGTGAGACCATCGTAATTCGGATTTAGTTTAGATAACTTTTTTTACCCGTAATTACGATCAACCATCGTAATTCAGATTCAGATAACTTTTTTTCAAATCGTCGATTTTTCAAGATCTACATGCTCGTAAAATTTGAAGGTCATATTCAATCAAGCAAGCCATGAGTTGTTATCAAGTACTAATGAATATGCTAGAGACCAAAATAGAAAACATTATATGAGGGACATACATTGCATCTTCAAATTAAAAAGATAAAAGTATGCATTTTGAGTTTGAAACTTTATACGAACTTGATTGAAGTTTGTACATGAACTTGATAATAGACAAGACCAAAAGCAAAAGCAAAGGCAATTACGGAAAATAGTACTAAATACATTAAATTTGATGTCTTAAACATCAAAATTTATTTTAACACTATTTAATTTACACTATTTTTTCATTACTTTTCATAATTAGAATTTTGGTCCCTCAATTTGTGTTTTTTTATGTATTTATATTTTAAAAGTGTTAAAATTTTAGTAAGTTTATATATATAGGGAGAGGTTCATTTGAGAAATAGTAAATATATGAGAAATAGAGAAGTAATCTTAGTCATTCATCTGGTCAACATTTGCGGCTTTAACCGCGAAACACCGGATAATTCCTTGTGTGGTCTATAGAAGGTAGATGGGTAATTTCGTAAAATACACGGGATGAGTTCATATATGAATCTGTATGAATCACAAAGATTCATATATGAATCTGTTAACTAGTTCAACTGATTCATATATGAATCTTTGTGATTCATACAGATTCATATATGAATCACAAAGGTTCATATATGAATCTGTTAGTTAGTTCAACTGATTCATATCTGAATCACAAAGGTTCATATATGAATCAGTTAAAAGAGTTCAGTTGTGAATTGCACTGGTTCATATATGAACACAGCCTGTGTGTTTTGTAAAATTTACGAAATTGTCCTTCTATTTTTGGGATAGCCGCAACTTTTGACCGGTCAAAGCCGCAATATTTGACTAGTCAAATCCGATCTTGACCATATGAATGACTAGGATTACTTCTCTATTTCTCATATATTTATCATTTCTCAAATGAACCAAACACTATATATATATAGGGGGTCATTCAAGTGAGAACTCATTTGTTTTTAGTAACTGTGAGATCCATTCTCAACCACAAATTAAAGAATAATTTAGGAAATTTATAAATTTGGTAATTTTGATTTAAAATTTTAATTGAAGGGCATGCTAGGTATTTTGAATTTTTCCTCTATCCTCTCTCTTATCTCCTCTGAACATAATTCCGGCAAAATACAACGTGATACACCATTGTGATATCCAATAATTTTTAACCATAAGACATAAATCATCAATGAATCACACTGTGATACCAAAAGATTTTCTAACTGTAAGGCACAAACAACAAACAATGAATCACACTGTGATACCAAAAGATTTTGTAACCATAAGGTGCAACCAACAAAGAATTACACTGTGATACCAAAATATTTTCTAACCGTAAGGCACAAACAAACAAACAATGAATCACACTGTGATACCAAAAGATTTTGTAACCATAAGGTGCAACCAACAAAGAATCACACTGTGATACCAAAAGATTTTCTAACCGTAAGGCACAAACAAACAATGAATCACACTGTGATACCAAAAGATTTTGTAACCGTAAGACGCAACCAACAATGAATCACACTGTGATACCAAAATATTTTCTAACTGTAAAACACAAACCAACAATGAATCACACTGTGATACTACAAGATTTTCCAACTATAAGGTATTTCAAAATTATAAATTATGATATATTAAATTAATTATATTAGGTAACCGTATAGTATAATTGGAAGGAGTAAAATAAGGAATTTATTTATTAAAAAATCCAAATTGTCAATTTACCAAATTATCCTTTTCTTTTATTTTAAATACAATATTAATTATATTAAATGAGTGGTTCACGTTGGATCTCACAGTTATCACAAAGTATCTAGTTCTCATTTGATTACGCCCCTATATATATATATATATATTATATTTATTATTTTAATTATAATTAATGAAAAAACTATTAAGCTATTGTTAAAATAAAAAGCATGTGTATTGTAAATTTAATAAATAAATAAATAAGTGTATTATTGAAAATTTAATAATTTAAAGATAAAAGAATACATCTAAATTTTAAATAAGATTTATTGTTTAGACAAAATTTTAAATTTAATATTATCCATTAAGATGTCTAAGGTCTTAAAAACGATTAAAACCGAATAAGTATATATTTGGATGACCATAAACTAGTTTATAAGCTAACTTATTGAAAAACTACTCATATATATTAACGTTTTGAAAAGCTAATTTATCAGCTAGTTTGCCAAACATAGCTTAAGTGTTTTAAAAAGAAGACACTCTGTCAGTTATAAACGACGACTTTATTTTCAGGAGTGTTGTTTTTAAAATTTATGTTTTAAAATTAGATTTAAGTTAACATTAATTTATTTTTCAAATTGGAGATAATATGATATATATATATATATATATATATATATATATATATATATATATATATGATTTCCGGCGATTAATTAAATGAAAGACGAAAAAAAAACAGAATAAATGGAAATTTTGGGAAGAACATCCAATGAGGAAGGAACAACACAACATGTTCTTCATAAATCATAATCACATGTTTTTAAATTAGGTCCCCGTCTTTATTTATCTATGGACCGATCTAATGTAGAGCATATAACATGTGCTACTGTTTCGTTTCTTTTTCATAGTGTAAAAAATTAAAGGGTCGTGAAAATTGTTAACGTATCAATTTGTTGTGTTTCATCACATATATTTTTAAACTATAATAAAGATACAAGCTTTCTTTGTAAAGTTGGTTTCTAAGGCTTTTTTTTCACCCCTGACCCCAAGTTCGAATCTTGTTAGCGTCATTTTCTTAGTTTTTAGCATTCAATTTAAGATTTTTTATGTTTTACAAAAAAAAACTTGTAATAAAAGATTTGAACACGGGATCTGACTTATGAAAAATAATACCCAATAGACCAACGATGCTTTTGTAAAATGACGTATTACTTTATAGTTATCTCTTTCTAAATGGCTTCGATGTGCCTCTTTCCCTGTTCAATTCTTTATTACAAAAATCTTGTTCCCACAACTAGAGGTTTCAATGTTTGTAAGCCATTATGTTCATCAAAGCCTACATCAATGGCCGTCACTGTGGCTGAATCCATTGTTAGACGATCAGCAAACTACGAGCCATCACTATGGTCATTTGATCATCTTCAATCACTATCGAGTAAATACATTGTACGATTACCTTGCATTTCAATCCTTTACATGTTTCATTCATATATTTCTTAATTGTTGATGAATTCTTCTGCTCATATTCAATATATATACCATAAAAAAATTAGTTAACAAATAAAATCTTATTTAATTAAAAAATAACTCTCTCCTCTCTTATCTCTTCTCTTTCCGTAACATACACGTACACACACTTAAATACGCATACAAGGTAAACACACCGTGAACATACTCTAAATATACGATATCTGGTGTAGCTTCTGAACATACTATGAACACCAGCTAAAACAACAAAATTAAATCTAAATTACCACTTGTGAACACCATAGAACGAAATTTTCTTAAGATTGTTTTCATTATGTTCACAATATCTTCATCTTATGTACATATTTAATTGTGAATTTGTGTACGTGTATTTTATAGGAGAAATGAGAGGAGAGGAGAGAGAGAAATATCTATATATATACATATATATAGGGAGAGGTTCATTTGAGAAATGGTAAATGTATGAGAAATAGAGAAGTAATCTTAGTCATTCCTCTGGTCAACATTTGCGACTTTGACCGCGAAACACCGGATAATTCCTTGCATGGTCTATAGAAGGTAGAGGGGTAGTTTCGTAAAATACGCGGGATGGGTTCATATATGAACCCATATGATTCGCATATGAACTATATGTTCATATGTGAATCAATTAATTAGTTCATATGAGAATCAGTTAATTAGTTCATATATGAATTTGTTAATTAGTTCAACTGATTCATATATGAACTTACAGCTAATTAGCTCATATGTGAATCAGTTAATTAGTTCATATATGAATCACAAAGGTTCATATATTAATCAGTTAAAAGAGTTCAGATGTGAATTACACTGATTCACATATGAACATATAGTTCATATGTGAATTATACATGTTCATATATGAACACAACCCATGTATTTTGTAAAAATTACGAAAGTGTCTTTCTATTTTTGGAATAGCCGCAACTTTTGACCAGTTAAAGCCGAAATATTTGACCAGTCAAATCCGATATTGACCGTATGAATGTCTAGGATTATTTCTCTATTTCTCATATATTTACCATTTCTCAAATGAACCTAAGGCTATATATATATATATATATATATATATATATATATACATATGAGTGAATTACATTAGTGGTCCTTGTGGTTTGTTTAAATTTTGGATTTGGTCCCTAAAACAAACTATCTACATTGATGGTCCCTAGTTTTTCAATTTCATATAACACTCAAGGTCCCTAGAGTTAACACCATCAGTTAGCATTTGTTATGAGAGACTAATCAATCTTTTGGCAAACTATAGAGACCAAAAGTATAATCCGCTCTAAAATTTATTGTGATTTACGTGTTTTTATTCTTTTTATTAAAAAAAATATTTTATATATCCCGTCATAAATCAAATTTCTTAAATTAAAGTAGATATTAAATAAAAAACTTTATGTTTATTTCAAAAAACTATTAAATTGACAAAATGAATTTCGCGTTAGAAATTTCACGTATTTTTTGAGTTGGATATTGAAATATGGAAACAAAGTATTCAAAGTTAAGTATGGTTAATGTGAGATAATTACATATTCCAATTTGTTCGTTAAGATAAATAACTTTTTGTTTACAAAAAAATAATCACGTTTTAAAAGTTAAAATGTTAAGAAATTATTGAATTGAATTATCAAAATATAATTGTGAATAAACTACAAGAATTAAATTGATATAATAATCAAAATACTATTAAAAACATAATAATTTGAAATATTCCATATGGTTCTTGAGAAAAAAAAAGAAAAAAAATGTTAATATATCGTAACTTTCTATATTCTTGTACGATTTGGCAATAGTTTTTCTTAATTGTTTGAATAATCAATGTTTTTTTAATCTTAATATGTGTTTTGTATTTTTATTTTTTTGTTATTTTAATTTTTTGTGGTTTGACTATATATTAATAATTTGACGTTAACCGTTCTTAATTTTCAATATTTTGCTTGCATCTTTCAATGCCCAACCAAAAAGATATGTGAATTTATCTTGATTTTCTTTGTTTTTCTGAACTTGAGATTTTTATAATGTAAAAATCATTTTGTCAATTTAATAGTTTTTAAATAAATATATTTTTATTTAATATGTGTACTTTAATTTAAAAAATTTCATTTGTGATTGGATAGATAAAGTAATTGTATATAAAAAAGATACATGAATCACATTAAATTTTAGAGCAAATTATGCTTTTGGTCCCTATAATTTGCCCAAAGACTATTATAATGATTTTTAACAAACGAAGTTAACTCCAGGAACCTTGAGTGTTATGAAATTGAAAAGTTATGGACCATCAATGTAAATAATTTGTTTTATAGACCAAATCCTAAATTTGAGCAAACGACAAGGACCACCAATGTAATTAACTCTATATTTATTGAATTTGAAGGAAAAAATCCTCACTTATCTCGTCAATTATAATGGATTAGAATGGATCTCACGGATCTCACAAATTATGGAGTTCTTAAATGACTAAGGGGCCCTTTATCAAACATTTACTTCGGTAGGCATTTATCAAGTCACATTACCTTACCGGATGTAAATAACACTTATCAAGAATCTTACCAGCTAAGAGCGGAGGCAATGACCTAGAGTCTTACCTGGTAAGTGAGGGTCATCGTCGCTTACCACAGTTAGAGCTTACCGGGTAAATTGTTAAATGGGATACTGTTATTGTAGACTAAAATATTACCCGATAAGTACGTGATAGTATTGAATTTTACCGGTAAGCACTTACTCAGGTAAGCATTTGGTAAATGGTCCGTAAGTCTCTCTCTCTCTCTCTCTCTCTTTATATATATATAGAGAGAGAGGGGGGGGGATCAAACGAGAACAATAACTATTTAAAAGAACACGAGAACTAACAAAATCATTAGTGATTTTACATTAACGCGCAAAAAAGTCACGTGGATCTGAAGTCGCGGCCAAAGTCCCTTTTTCGTGTGTTAATGCAAAATCACTAATGATTTTGTTAGTTCTCGTGTTTTTTTAAATAATTACTGTTCTCGTTTGAAACCGACTCTCTCTCTCTCTATATATATATATATATATATAACTTAATTACATATGTAGGGAGAAGATTACGAAGCAAGAGCAGATAGTTTGAAGGAAGCAGTGAAGACAATGATCATACAGAAAGTAATGGGAAATCCATTGAAGAGGCTTGAGTTGGTTGACAATTTGCAGAGACTCGGAATATCATATCATTTTGAGGAAGAAATAAATCAAGTCTTGGAGATGATTTACGATGATTACTTCAAAACCCAGGACCAGTGGAATAGAATGGATATGAACCTTAAAGCCCTTGGCTTTCGTCTCCTCAGACAACATGGTTATCATGTTCCTCAAGGTACATACAATTAAAGTTGATCATTAAGATGTAGGGTTTGGTTCGGTGAAAATGAAAGTTATAGTGAGAAATGTGAGAAGGGTGAGAAGAGATCTCCACCCTTAGATGCACATACAGATGAAATGCACCGAGTAGGGGTGTAAATGATGCGAGTCGAGCGCGAGTATCATTATACTCGACTCGACTCGTTAGTATATCGAGTCGAGCTCGAGTTCGAGTTCGAGTCGAGCTCGAGTTCGAGTCGAGCCTATTCGAGTCGAGTGTTGACCGAGTCGATCTCAAGTGAGTCGATCTCGAGTAGCTCGCGAGTTGTCTCGTCTCATTTACACCCTACATAGGCTCAAGCCATTTAACAAAGGCAAAAGGTGTAAAACAAGGGAGAAGAAAGATCTATATATAGTGGAGTTCAAAGCATTGGGTTCTATATCCCGTCAATGTAGGATGGATTAGACACGCCATCAAGAGTTTACTCATGTCTTTTACACCATCATTTTCCAAAAAAAAAATCAAAAAGCTTGAGTTTATTATTATTATTATCAATTAAATTAAAATAATATTACTAATTATTATTATTATTTTGCTTATCAAGTATCTCACGAGCTTATCGAGTCGAGTATCAGATCGCTCGACTCGACTCGTTAGTATATCGAGTCAAGCTCGAGTTCGAGTCGAGTATTGACCAAGTTTTGACCGAGTCGCTCGACTCGACTCGTTAGTATATCGAGTCAAGCTCGAGTTCGAGTCGAGTATTGACCAAGTTTTGACCGAGTCGCTCTCGAGTAGCTCGCAAGTTGTCTCGTCTCATTTACACCCCTAGCACCGAGATGCAAGAATATTAAATACTTGTAAGCCATCATTCTGTTTTAAGTCACAGTTTTAAAAGTATTAAGAGAGAACAGTAAAATATTAAATAAATATTTTCCTTATTTTAGGAATATCAAAGGCATGGGGTTAAATGGGAAAAATAAACTACAAATCACAAAACGAATAAACATAGTCGATGATTGTAAACGTGATCATCACTAATTTTTGATTTATCACAACATTATCATAGCAAACTATTATAAGAAGTTTTCGATTTATCAAAGTATTATCACAGTTAAATCACATCATTATTGACAATGGAGACATCGGAATAAGAAGTTTTAGATGATACTAGCAACATTTAAGGGATGATGACAAATAATTAAGATAACATAAATCGAAATTTTATTTTCATTGATAAACACATAATTAAATTGGTACCCTTGATCATTTATTTTCATTAAATTCAAAATTTTATGATGGGTTAAACAATTTGAAGGTCCAGAAGTGTTCTCGTATTTTCATAAAAAAAGAGTGTTCTCGTTAAACCCCTACCTATATAAATACACACACGTAGAGAGAGAGAGAGAGAGAGAGAGAGAGAGAGAGAGAGAGAGAGAGAGATGATCTAATGAGGAGGCGATCAATTTAAGAGAAAGCGAGAAGTTCCAATATTACACATGTGTTGTGTTGACCGGCCATAGAGAGAGAGAGCTTTCCCACGACCTTTGGTCGCGTTGACCAAGTCACCCGCGTCCTTTTGGACATGTTGTATCACATGTGATTTTACTTTGTAATCACATGTGATCTTGAAACTTCTCGTTTGATCTTGCCCCCCCCCCCCCCTTCTCTATTTTAGAATTGATTACGAACTCGGAAACTACCAACAGTGCGACACGTGATTTATTCATCTGGAATATGGACATGTTATTTATCATGAATGTGTGATTTATGATGAATAACACGTCCATATTCATCATGAATTTGTTATTATGATGGATATTCATCATAAAGAGGGACATGTGGCGCACTATGAACTCTTCCCGGCTTCCTAATCAATTTTGTGTTCCTATTTATCTATCTATATATGGGTGGGTTCAAACGAGAACGCTAACTATTTAAGAAAACAAGAGATTGGCCGTTAACATACAAAATCATATATGATTCTTGCGATTTTGCCCCGCTACTTAAGTCGAGACCAAAGTCGCCCGTGTCCATTTTTTGCCGTTAATGTAAATCACATGTGATTTTGTACATGAATTGCCGTTTTTTTAAATAATGAGCGTTCTCGTTTGCTGTTCAAACGAGAAGTTAAATATTTTGCGAGAAAGCGAGAACTGTGATATCATATATGATACACAAGCTTAATCATATATGGTTAAACATACATTACATTGACATAATATAGACACTTAATCATACATAATTAAACACGCCTTTTATATGATATTGAGACTTCTCGCCTTCTCACAAAATGTTTAACTTCTCGTATAATTCTTCATATATATATATATATATATATATATATATATATATATATATATTTTAAATTTAAAACAGATTAATTAATACTTGTGTTTATTTAATTAATATATAGAGATATTTGACGACTTTAAGCACAAGACTGAAAATGTTAAAGGGGATGACATTGATATTGATGTGGTGGGCATGCTGAACTTGTACGAGGCTTCTTATCATTCATTTGAAGATGAAAGCATCTTGGATGATATTAGAGACTTGACAACCAAATTTCTGAAAGAAAGTGTAGATTATAATAAGATTGATAAAAATAGTAGTTTATGGTCATTAGTAAGTCATGCTTTGGAGCTTCCGCTGCATTAGAGAGTGCCAAGGGTAGAGGCGAAGTGGTTCATCGAAATGTGCAAGAAAACAAGTATGATTAATCCCACATTGATGGAGCTTGCAATATTGGATTTTAACATGGTCCAGGCTATCCACCTTCAAGATCTAAAATACTCATCAAGGTACGTATCATTTCTTTCTTAATTAATTACACGAGTTTTTAATTACCCATTCATTCATTTTATGCATAAATAATTAATCAAAATATATATATATATATAGAGAGAGAGAGAGAGAGAGAGAGAGAAAAGAGAGGATGGATCAAACGCAAACCATCATATTCATACAAACTTTACAAATTATTATCCATCGATCAAAATAAGTTTTTCCTTTTTGTCATTTTTTTTAAAATTAAAGGAATGTATTGTCTTTCTCCCGATTTGATTTATTTATGGTGATTATCTTGTAATTATTCCACCGTTTTTATGGAATATTGATTATGTTTTTTGGTAACCATTTAATATATGATTTAGTTTTTTTTTAATCTTAATTTTGTCAAATTTTAATCCTTTTTAGTATTTTTTTTTAATCTCAATTTCGTCAATTTTTTTATCCTTATCTCAATTATGGAAATCTTTTTTGCTTTTTCTCAAAATTTTAGTCCTTTGAAATCATTTGTTTTTTAGTTTTTTTTTCAAAAAATCGTCAATATTAAACGAAACCACTGAAACCATGAAATTATGGGTTTTTTATTCCTGAAACCATGAAATCATACTTTTTTGTCATTCGCGATACCATAAAACCATGAAATCTTCCACCATGAATCATGACTTTTTTTATTAACAAAAACCATGAAACCATGAAATCATGAGTTTTTTTATTCACGAAACCATAAAATCATGAAACACGAGAATATAAAACATTTATGAAACATGAAACCGAAAAAAATGAAACACAAACACATACGAAACATGTAACATGACCCCGATTTTTTTTTTGGAAAAATATGAATAAAAAGTAAATATTTAAATTGTTACCAAAACTATCACATATATACCATAATTATTACCGAAAATGAAAATTAGTATTCAAAAATATTTTTTTGACTATTTTACCCTTTTCAATTCTTTTTTAAGCAGGATATATATTAATTGTTTTATTTTCTTAACATACATAACTCATACTCGTTTTCAACCATTGATAAATGCAATTAAGGGTTGAGATGGGTTTGCAAAGTTTGTAGTAGTGATATGATTTGCAAATAAAACCACATATCTCTATCTTTATATATATATATATATATATATATATATATATATATATGTATGTATATGTGTGTATATATATATATATATATATATGTATATGTGTGTATATATAACAATCATTTGTTAACCAAGTAAATTAAATAGTATTAACTTTGTTAACTAATATTATTCAATCAGATTTTTGCATCCATTCATGTTACGCGGTTAATTAATTAAGTGATTAGGGAAATTATTGTATTTTTTTTTCCCGTTTTGGCAGTTACATTATTCATAATCTAATTCCTATTTTCATACATTTTAAATATAGATTATTTTACGTGGTTATAAATTATTCATAATCTAATCCTTATTTTCATGCATTTTAAATATGGACATATTTTAGTTATGCACATATGTCATTTGTGAACACGGTCAATATCCATATGAATATATTTTATATTTCATTTATGAACATATTTTATTTGTGAAGACATATTGATATTCATACCTCAATGTTCATCGGTGAATATCTAGTTCGAAAATAATTGTTTCGATCACGATTTCATCTAATGAACAAATATTGGCAAGAATTTCGAATAAAATATGTTTTCATCGTGTTTTCTAAATAGGTGGAGAGATTACTGGGATGCATAGAGATTAAAAGGAAAATGGACAATTTCTTAAATCGATGTGACGCAGTGTAGGTTTGCGAAAGGATCGATAAGCGTCTAAATCCTTTTCGATAACGATATTACAAAACGTAAAACTCGAAAACTAAGAGAAAACTCTCAAAAGAAGAGCTTTTATTAATTGATAACTTCCTAAAACAATAAAAACGATAATCCCTATTTATAACCTAAAGTAGAGAAAAGATAAATACTGAAATTAAATTAAAACTAAAGATAATTAAAAAAAAGAATTAAAAAATAAAGCTAATCATGAAAGATAAAACAAAAGACTTCTAAATGGATAATGAATGCATGGTCACGTGAGGATATTTGAGGAATCAGATGTTTGGAAGGAAACTGTGAACCGCTTTTGTGAAATCAACAGTGTCGAACGTGAGTTTAATGTGGGTTTGTCCACATGCAACTCACTTGCAAGTCACTTTGGTTTCTGTGGTGAGTTTGATGTGGGTTAGACCACATGTAACTAGCATCAAACTTGCTTCCGCCACTGTTTGCAATTCTTAATTTGTTACTTTTTCGATGCTAATTTCCAAGCCTCTTTCGAGCTCGTTTTTCTCTTCGATCCGATTTTCCTCTTTTCCAGTTACTTTTGAAAATCCTTATTAACTGTCGAATTCTCTCTGTATCAGTCACCCTCACTTGAAAAGAACTTGTCCTCGAGTTCACTTGAAAAATATCTTCATCCGACTCGTAGATCATTCGTTTATTTCGAACGCTTTGATTCACAACTTGGCTTCCAAAATTCGAAAAATATGACCATTCTTCAAATCCCAACGGAGGTTGTCGCGATTTCTTTCATACGAGCAATATTTTATCAAACTCGAAAGGGTAAGAGATTGGAGTAACTTTACCGGGTATTGGTTCGATTTGATCTAGAGCTTTGGGTGTGGTAATAATGGAAGTGTCACCTTCGGAATCACCGTTCTTGACTTCTTGTGACAACGGTTTCGTTGGCTCAAGAATTATCTTGCTTTCGGTTTCTTTGACGGTTAACCCAAAATCTGTTGCCGACTTTTTAGGATCGGTACAGGTCTTGTGCTGTGATTCTATTTCGACGGTAACGACTTCATCTTCAACCTTGTCTGGCAAGGCTTCGTCTTGTTCCGATGGCTTCTCTGGAATGAGCGGTTGTTTGACCAGGGACGTAACCGAACCCATAGTACTGTTATTGTTGTTGCTTTTATTGTCGGTGCTTTTATCGAAGCTATTAACCGGTGTCATGGTGATCTTTCGGTCGCCCCAACGGAATAGTACGAGGTTGTCTCGGCGCACGTAAATGACGTTATTATCGAATTGCCAAGGTCGGTCCAATAGGATATGGCATGCATCCATATCGAGAAAATCACATATAACTTCCTCTTTATAATACTTTCCAATTGATATGGGTACCCGACAAGTTTGCGTGACTCTAACTTGAAAACCGTTCTTGATCCACCCAAGAGAATAAGGAAATTCATGGGGTTGAGTGGGTAGATTAAAGTAATCGACCAATTTTTGAGATACTAGATTTTTGCAACTCCCATTATCAATGATGAGGTTACATACCTTTTTGTGAACGGAGCAATGCGAACAAAAATAATTTCGTGTTGACTTTCTTCCTTTGACGAAAGGAGTATTCTTTGGAGTACGATATTGATATTTTCTTGGCGGTCTTCTTCCTCCTCCTCTTCGGATTCAGAACTCGAGAGATCGACCCTGTTACGATTGCCATTGCATGGCACCATAGTCGGTCCTTCAAACCTATCTCTTCTCCGGCGGTTGTTGTTGACGATGTTGGGTTGAAGCCTAGTAACAACCGCTGTTAGATTAGCGAGTGTTGTGGATAAGGCCACATCTGACTCAGCCAAGTCTGCTTTGGTAGCGGCCTGTTGATCTGCCATGGTTAGTGAAAAGACAGGCGAATCCTTCTCTGATACCAACTGACGCAACGTAGGTTTGCGGAAGGATCGACAAGCGTCTAAACCATTTTCGATAACGAGATTACAAAACGTAAAACTCGAAAACTAAGAGAAAACTCTTAAAAGAAGAACTTTTATTAATTGATAACTTCCTAAAACAATAAAAACGATAAACCCTATTTATAACCTAAACTAGAGAAAAGATAAATACCGAAATTAAATTAAAACTAAAGATAATTTAAAAATAGAATTTAAAAATAAAGCTAATCATGAAAGATAAAACAAAAGACTTCTAAATGGATAATGAATGCATGGTCACGTGAGGATATTTGAGGAATCAGATGTTTGGAAGGAAACTGTGAATCGATCATCAATGTAGGGTTGTTATCAGACTAGCTAGATATAAAAAGGTCAACCCTTATCTCATTTCCCTCCAAAAGGAGCTTTTGTGAGACCAACAGTGTCGAACGTGAGTTTGATGTGGGTTAGTCCACATGCAACTCACTTACAAGTCACTTTGGTTTCTGTGGTGCGTTTGATGTGGGTTAGACCACATGTAACTAACATCAAACTTGCTTCCGCCACTGTTTGCAATTCTCAATTTGTTACTTTTTCGATGCCAAATTCTGAGCCTCTTTCGAGATCGTTTTTCTCTTCGATCCGATTTTCCTCTTTTCCAGTTACTTTCAAAAATCCTTATTAACTGTCGAATTCTCCCTGTATCACGATGGTAAGTATAACATTACAATTTTGCCTTTGGTTCACTTATGAAATTGAAAAATGAAGTGCGTCCTAGTGTGCCAATATTATAAAATTTCCATTAAAACAATTCAATCTGTTGATTACAAAATTGAATGGATAAGATTGGTTACCAAAGTTTGTACTATTTTCTTTATTAACAAATGAAGGTAACCTATATATATGTATATATATATATATATAGAGAGAGAGAGAGGTAGGTTATTTTGTTAACCAATAAAATGTTATTAACTATGCTAACCATCATTGACCAATAAGAAAACTTCAAAATCTTTGGTTGATTAAACTCATTAATTAAATGCTTAAGGGTAGAGTTGGTATTTCATATAGAGGGAGGCTCAAACGAGAACAATAACAATATATATATATATATATATATATATATAATATATAGAGGAAGACTCAAACGAGAACAATAACAAAATAAGAGAATAAGAAAATAGACAAATCACATGCGAAATTACATGTTATTCTAAACTAACGACACAAGGGTGTGCGGGTGATGTAGCCTGCAGCCTTAGGTCGCGGCCAAAGTTGCAAGAATTAAATGTGATTTTACACTAAAATCTCGTGTGTGTGTGTGTGTGTGTGTGTGTATATATATATAGGCGAAGGATCGTATGAGAAGTTGAGTTAACGTGAGAATCGTGAGAGGTGGATTTGAACTCTTGATCAATTATAATCTTAAACCCACTCATGAATTGCGCTTCATAAGGGAATTGATCTGGTACATCTCATCCTAATGTGCATCCAAAAGTTGATAAACACTTCTCACGTTAACTCAACTTCTCACCGAACCCAACCCTATATATGGTGAATGATCGTGTGAGAAGTTGAGGTTAATATGAGAAGTGTGAGAAGTGGATTTGAATCGTTAATCACTTTTAATCTCATGCTCGCCTTAGAAGAGAATTGATCCGGTGCATCTTATCTCAGTGTGTATCTCATCCTAATATGCATCAATTTCACATCCAACGATTGATAACCACTTCTCACGTTAACTTCAACTTCTCACCGGAACCCACCCCCTATATAGGCGAATGATTGTGTGAGAAATGTATCTGAACCGTTGATAACTTTTAATCCCATGCCTCCCATGAATTGCATTTTACAAGGGAATTGATCGGGTGTATCTCATCCTAATGTGCATCAATTTCTCATACAACGGTTGATAACTACTTCTCACATTAATCAACTTCTCACTGAAACCCACTCATATATATATATATATATATATATATATAAGGTCGGGTTCATTTGTTAACCCGATTTTTTGTACTAACTTTGTGAACCAAATCTTGACCATTGATATTAAGATGAAGGGCTAAGATTAAAATCCATTTACATTAACTCTTATTTATTAGCCTTATAATAATTAATTATATGGAACATATATGATAGGGGTTTTTGAGGAAATTCATAACCCTTTTTCACATTTAGTATTGTAACCCCCACATTAAATAAATGTTACAATTAACAAAAAAAAATCAATAATGACATCATATTTTTATTGTACATATATATTAAACCAAGGCTAACAATGACTTACTAATGGTTGAATTATGTTAACAAAATTAGTATGAATGGGATGAGAAAAAAGCAAAAGAATTTGTAAGGGAACATATATGAACATGTATATGTTAACAACCACTCCATTAGTGTTCATTTGAGAAAGTGAACGTATATGAAAATAAATGGACATATATATCACGACCGAACATCTATGATCATTCATTAAAGTTCATTTGACATATTTGTTGAACGTATATGAACATATATGTGCATGTATATAACGAATGAACATCTATGATCATTCATTACAGTTCATTGCATGTCCTTGTTTGGTTCATGACAGGTATGTTCATCTCGTATATCGGACAAATTTCTCGAAAAGACCAACTATACGATATACGGATTTAACGAAAAATGAACAAATCTACTATAAAAATATTCAAAATATTCAAAAAAAAATATGAAAAAGGATACAATTCTGAAATCGTAACCTACACCTAAATTTGGAATCTTGATATTTGTAACTCCTATACAATTAATGACATAAGATTACATATCAAAATGACAATACTACTCTTTTCTATTAAATAAATAAAAAATAAAACATAAACAAACCTTGCAATCTTATTGGTTGATGGCGGTTCACATAGTTAGCAAGAAACACACGGTTAACAAATGATCCTCCCTCTCTCTCTCTCTCTCTATATATATATAGAGAGAGAGAGAGAGGGGTCAAGGGAAAACCTCAAAAAAAATGAAAAATTGAGGAACACCTTGGAAGCCCTTGATTTGGACAGTATGCACTTGTGCATACAAGTAAATTAAGTTGTTTTTTGATTTTTATGCATGTGTGCATTATAACATATTACTTGTATGTACAAGTGCATACTGTCCAAATTAAGGGCTACCATAATGTTTTTCAGTTTTTCGTTTTTTTAGGTTTTTCTTTGAACCTGACCACACACACACACACACACACACATATATATATATATATATATATATAGAGAGAGAGAGAGAGGGAGAGAGGCAGGTTCAAACGATAAGGTAGTCAATTTGTGAGAAGGCGACAAGGAATAAGAGTCACAAAATTTGTTAATTAAAAAATAGCATAAATAAATTATTTTTTAAAAAATTATGATTAGGCCGTTTTCATATTCTCTTATTTTATTATTGTTCTTGTATAAAACTAACATAGTCTCTCTCTCTGTCTATTTATTCGATGATATATAACTATTAATTGAATATATATATAGATGGTGGAGAAATACATGTTGGGATAAGAAGTTAAGTTTTTGTCGAGACCGGTTAGTGGAGAACTTTCTTTGGACAGTTGGTGTTCGTTACCTACCTAAGTTTAGTGTTGGAAGGAAAACGCTAACAAAGGTTAACGCCATAATTACTACTACTGATGATGTCTATGATGTGTACGGTACCTTGGACGAACTTCAACAATTTACCGATGTTACCATCAGGTAATAATTAATTGTTGTTACTTCCATTTGAATCAAATGATCAACTAGTTTTTAATTTGCATATATAATTTCATGAGATTAAAACGAATATTCGAAAGCGCATATGGGATATCAATTCGATCGAAGAACTCCCCGATTATATGAAGATATGTTTCCTTGGATTCTACAACGCCATAAATGAGATCGCATATGACAATTTGACAAACACAGGATTACTCATCTTTCCATACCTAAAGAAAGCAGTAATTATATAACCCATCTTTATTAATTAACTAATATTATATGTTTATATAATTCCTTAATTAATTTGCATGTGATGTAGATTTTCTTAATAATTTTGGAATGGTAATTAATTAATTAATTAACAGTGGGCAGATTTATGCAAGTCATACTTGGTAGAAGCAAAGTGGTACCAAAGTGGACATACACCAACACTGGAAGAATACTTGGACAATGCTTATATATCGATATCGGCTCCAACAATACTCATGCATTGTAACTTTTTAACATCTATGACTTCAACCCAACAGATCTTGAAATGCATGGAAAGAACTCACAACATCGTTCGCTACTCAGCGCTAATCTTGCGACTTGCCGATGACTTGGGGACATCCTCGGTAACTATAGATATATATATTATATATAATACTAAATATATATATATATATATATATATATATATATATATAGGCGAATGATTGTGTGAGAAGTTGAGTTAACAGTGAGAAACGTGAAAAGTGGATCTGAACCGTTGATCTCTTTTAATCTCAAATCCTCCCATGAATTACAGCTTAGAAGGGAATTGATTTGGTGCATCTCATTCTAATGTGCATTCATTTATCATCCAACGTTCGATAACCACTTCTCACGTTTCTCACCATTAATTCAACTTCTCACCGGAACTCAACCCTATATATATACTATATATAGGGATGGGTTATAGTGCAAAACAAGACATTTGTACAAACCATACAAACCATTATATTATAAAATAATTGAGATACTTATGGATAATAATCATGATTTATTAAATACGATTAAGATATATATGGAAGGATAAAGTTTATTTATTATGATCATGACATTGGTTAAGGAAACAAAATAAAATTAGATATTCATTAGACTAGATGGATGACTGAGATTAGTTTATAAGTTTGTGCAAGGTGGTTTGCATTTGATCGTTCCTCACACTCTCTCTCTCTCTCTCTCTATATATATATATATATATATATTAACTTAAATTATTATGTTAAAGGACGAAATGGCAAGAGGGGATAATCCAAAATCAATTCAGTGTTACATGCATGAGAGTGGGGCTACTGAAGATGAAGCTAGAAGTTATATGAAATCGTTAATCGTCAAGATATGGAAGAAACTTAACAAAGAAGTAGCGGATGCAGCTAGTTCTCAGTATTTACAGGAGTTCGTTGAGTGTGCAACAAACCTAGCTAGAATGGCACAGTTTATGTATGGTAACGGAGACGGGCATGGTCGTTCAGATATGTCTAAATCTCATATATTATCCTTGTTGTTTAATCCAATCCAAGGGCTACATTAATTAATGGTCAAGACTGGTTATCTTTCATTAATTAGAGATTGATTATATCTAGGGCGTTTCCAAAGTTATGTGATATCCTTGTTGTTAATGTTGGGTTTGGCAGTTAAGTCGGATTATTATTGAAAGTAATATTGGTTGTTTGTTCTTGATCTTGTACTTAGTATTTGATATAATGTATGGTTGCTTGATTGTTTATTATATATTGCTAAGCATTCAAACACATATTAATTTATAGGTTTTTACCTGGAGGAGTTACACACAGGGTTATATTAAATACTGTCACACACACAAAAAAAAAATAGTCACAAACATCAAACTATAAAAGGTTCACTCTAACTTGAATTCATATGTTTTTTTTTTCTTTGAAGTGGTTAATTTTTTCAAAGTTTGCTTTGAGAATTACTACCAATTAGTTATCAAGTTGTTATTGAGTTCTATCAAGTTCTCGTTGTTTAAGCATCGTGACGCCATTACATTTTCCACTTAGTTCACAACGATTTGATTTTTTTAAGTTGCTAGCACTACTAGAAAAAGGGCGATGGACGTTTCCGACGGATTTCCAGCGGATTCCACAAAAGTCAACATCGTCTTAAATCCGTCGAAAATCCGCCACAAATCCGCCACTGAAATTTTATGGAAAAAAAAACTTATATTCTCTTTAGTATTATTACGGATTTGTGATGGATATTTGTTTAAATTAAATTAAATTACTTAATTAAATAAATTAGTAACTAACAAGACAAAGTAAAAAGTAATTAAATTAATTTCAATGATTTCCGACGGAGATTAATTTAATTTAAAATTAAATTATTTTTCGTCGGAAATCCGTCGGAAAATAATTCCTTTTTTTCAAAAATAAAATCTTATTTGAAAACATTTTCTATAAATAAAAGTTATTTAAAAAAAAATAAAAAACGAATTAATTTCCGACGGATTTCCGACGGAAAATAATTTAATTTTAAGAAAAGATCTTTGAACAACCATAAATTAGCTTGAAAAGCTCTGGCAAAGACTTCGTCTTCTAAAACCAACACTTTTGATGTTATTTGACATACAATAATTTCTATATGCCTATTATGTACTTCCGTGCTTACAATCTGGTCATGCACTTCTTTAAGATGTGGACCCAAGAAAGGAACGACGGACGGTTTTTTATGTATCAAATCATAGGTATTTCATTGGTTAACGAATTAGAAGACCTAGTATACTGCGGTGTGTGATTTGATCGATGCGGAGGAACCCTTAGGTTTTCGGGGCATTGGATTCTCACCAATGTTGTTTTCTCATGATAAAGCATAGGTGCCAGCCTTCTCTCCAAAACTCCAATTTGGCTTGATTACTGGAACTCAAAAGCTCTAGCTTCTCTCAAGATTCTTATTCATCTACTTGCTCCCATTTCGAGTCAAGAGATAGATAAATAGTTTGATTATCCTTGTCTTTGTTTATGTCTTGGGCTTGCGAACAGGATTAGATACCCTGGTAGTCCATGCCGTAAACGATGAGTGTTCGCCCTTGGTCTGGAAGACATGGAAATAAGGGTAACATTTCAAAAATAAGAGCTCGGATCGAATCGGTATTGCTATACGAGATAGATCTTCCAAAGAACAAGGCCTTTTTCGAACAAGCCAATTCATTGAAATGCTATGCCAACACCTTTTCTCCTTAGCCAACCAAAGTCGGTCTACTATAGAAGATATAGGCAAAGCAACTAGAGAACAAGAAAAGCTCGTACCAACGAAGAATTAAATTAAATTATTTTCAGTCGGAAATTAATTCGTTTTTTTTTTCAAAAAAGAATTCTTATTTGAAAACCTTTTATATAAATAAGTGTTATTTTCAAAAAAAAAACGAATTAATTACCGACGGAAAATAATTTAATTTTAAATTAAATTATTTTCCGTCGGAAATTAATTTGTTTTTTCAAAAAAGAATTCGTATTTTAAAACATTTTCTATAAATAAGAGTTATTTTTAAAAACTCAGGTGGATATTCGAGTGGTGCATCTTCTTCTGATGCTCGGGTGTGTACCTTTTTTCCTTTGATGTTTATTTATTTTGTATATATTTCTTATTAAAAACTCTAATGTTGGTTGTTGTTTTTTTTTTTTGTAGATTCAAGCATTCCGACTGCTCGAATCAGAAGAGGCCCGCAAGAAGGAGATGGAGGAGATATGCCGAAGAGACAAGGTCCGCAGGAAGGAGCATAAGGAAATGATAGAGTTGGTGATCAGGTTAAGCGTTAGATCTCAGATTTATTGGATTCAAGATCATCCAATCTGAAGTTTTGAATCTGAAGCTAAAGTTGAAAAGTCACTCTCGATATAAGTCTAATGTTAAGTTTGTAATAATTGTCAAAGTTAATTATTGTGTTAATTATAGTATTTAATATTATTCCTAAATATCTAATAATAGATATTTAGGATATTATGTTAGTTTAGATATTATTTAGTTTTAGATATTTTGTTATGTTAGTTTGTTAGGTAGAGATGAGATATTATCTCATAACAATATCTCATCTGATCTCACAACTCCAATCCGGTCGAACGACCCCGGTCAAGCAACTCTCCGGTTGAACGCATCACTACGGTCAGGACACCGGTCGAACATTTCTCCGGTCGTAACATCTCTCCGGTCGCAACATCATATCGGTCGAGCAACACACCGATTTGCGCCATCAACGTCTCGCGCAAAACTCAAATTCGTGCGACCAACTACTCGCGCAAACTTCAAAACGTGCGACCTTCTTCTCACGCAAAGGTCTGTTTTGCGCCACCATTACTCACGCAAACATCAGTTCACGCGACCCGCCTCTCACGCAAATCTCCCTATTAGCGCAAAGTTTGTTTTGCGCCAGCCTCCTTTAGCGCAAAGTTTGCTTTTGCGCCAATACCTGACTTAGTCTTTCTGAATAGTATTATTCAGTATTTATCAGATTTTATCTGGACTAACGATCAAGTACAAGTTCTTATTGCACATTAATCAAACAAGGATGACATCAAGAGAAGCTCTAGCTATCGGAACTGACACAAAGCCACTGGTACTCTTCATGGGAGAGTATGAGCAGTGGAAAGATGAAAATGAAGAAAAGGACGAGACACCACATCTATGCTTCATGGGCAAGCTGGAAATAGATGCTGAAGTTGATTCCGATGAAGAGGATAACGAAGAGGTATGTGATTTAAATAAATCAGATTTCTTAAATCAAATGCATGTCATGATGACAAAACTTCAAGAATTAGAGTCGAAACTTAAGCTTGAAAAGGGTGTTATTAATGACAAAAACCAATTAATACAGAAACGTAGCGATGATATTGCTGAGAAGAAAGTATTGGTTGAGACTTTTCATAGAAACATTGACACCAGTGCAAAAGAAAAGACCATAATTCTTAAAGATATTGTTGAAACAAGTTCTAAATTGAGAAAAAGAGAGTTTGATTTTAAAGAGCTTACGAGATTGTATTCTTCGACTTCCAAAGAAAACATATCTTTACTTGCAAAATTAAAAGCTTTGGAAGATAAGTTATACACAATGGGTCAATCTGAACGAACCATTCATCTAAACAAACCCAAAGAGGACATAGAGAGTTGGGGACTCGGATACGATAATCCTCACTACCTTAAAAATGGTATATCTTAAGTGTCTGCACTTTATGATTTTACATTTTTGAAACTAGCTCGAAGATTCCCTAAGCTTAAAGTTTTTTGGACTGGACTGTCTAAAGAGGATGAAGCCAAGGAAACCGAAAAACGAAAGAACACATCTAAAGTTCAACTTCCATTTCGTTATGCGAAGTTGAATAATAGTTATAATGATGTTCAATCAAAATATCTTTCAAATGAATTCTTTGAAAGTTGTTCTGTAAAAGAAATTGAGGCTAAGCCTATTGAAGGTAAACTTTACGTCCCTCCTCTCGTGTTGGAAAGTAAAATTTTTGAACTTGAGAAATCTTTAGCAGATGAAAGACTTTTGATTGATATTGAACAAAAAGTGTTTTCAACTGTTTTTAAAAATACTGTTCTTTCTAAGGCTTCAAAATCTAATGATATGTTTAGTCTAACTGATGGAGGGTTTGATTTTCTAAACTCTGATGGTGTTTTAGATGATTGGTTTGATCAATTTGATTTTAGTGCCAAACTTCCTAATCATTCATCTTTTGTTGTGAATTCCTTTGGATTATCCAGTATGTTTGAAAAAGGTAAATCATCAACGAAAGTTGATGAAACAGGTTATGTGAAAACTAAGAATGCTAAAGGTAAGAAGAAATCTCAGCATTCACAGAAACCGATCACTACTGGTAACCCAAAGAAGAAGCATTCGTTTGATTCTCAAAAATCTAACTCAAAAGTTTCAAATGTTTCAGATCTGAGCAAGAAAAGGCTAGGAGTTAAATTTGAATGGCAACCAAAACAGAAGAAAGATGAGAATTTTATATCATGTTCTAGTGCTGATTGTAATACGAATACTACTAGTACTGATGATTTGATTGTGAATGTTGCTACTTCTAAAACAAAACTTGTATCTTCTTGCAAGAAATATTCCAGACAACAATTATTCCAGTTATCTATGTCTACTAGAGAGTTTTCCAATTATGATAGAAATGATTATGATTCTCGAAAATATTCTGATGATTGGTTTGGAACATATCATGTTCTCTCTTATCATTCAAATTCTTCATTTGATTCTCAAAAGCAAAGAGGACCCAAATTTCAATTGGTACCAAAATCGGGTACTAACACAGTTGGATCCAAATACAAATGGATACCAAAGAAAAAGCTTGATTCTGTGTTGCAGGCACCTACTGTCAAGGGGAGTAGGAGAACTGAGGCTTTTGAACAAAACAGCTCAAAACCCGGACTTAAATGTCAAGACAAAGGCTTCTAAGTACATCAGCTTAGAACCCGCACTTCAACGAAGCTAGGCTTTTGAACAAATAGTTCAAGACCCGCACTTCAACGAAGCTAGGCTTTTGAACAAAACAGTTCAAAACCCGGACTTAAATGTCAAGACAAAGGCTTCTAAGTACATCAGCTTAGAACCCGTACTTCAACGAAGTTTGACTTCTAAACACAACAGTTTAGGACTCGTACTTCAGTGATCAAATGTAACACCCTAAAAATTGGGGTAATTTAAAAATTGAAATTTCGACAATATAACGTCTATAAATAGGACAAACCACCCAAATAATGGGCAAGGCGTGAACATTCACAAAACCTGTCAATAAGTGCGGAAAATGACAACAAACCAATCCAAGCCAAAACCAAACCAAGTCTATCTAGATTACATAGGTTGTTAACCTAATACCATAATAAATAAATTGGTTTAAACACCAAGTTCTCAAATTAACTAACATCCAGAAATTTCCTCAAGAAACCAAACTCTTCACTCAACCCCTTGACGACCAGCAGCTAAGTGAACCTGTTATACACATCATTTTCGAAAAAGTGTTTGGCTTAAAGCCTAGTGAGAACATACAGTTTATAATTTGAAATAATATATGCAATTGTAAAGAAGGGAATTCTTTTCAAGAAAATATGTTTACAATTGAACTGTTTGCCACAAAAGGGACTTTCATATAAAATTCATCTTGCGATGACGGGGGATACCCGATTTACCAAGGATTGTAGCGGAACACAAAAGTAGACCACAATCCGAGTTGTGAGCTAAATACTTGAAACCATGGCCACGAACAACGAAGGTCCGTACGATGACGTGAGGGAGGGCACTCGAGGAACCAAGTCATACTCGTTCACTAGGACTACATTATGAATCCATGGCTAGTAACCGGTCTCACATCACCGTACCAAAGGCACTCGAGATCAAATGCATCCATAGCTACAATGGGAAAAACATTCCAATTTATATATAAGCCGACTCAATACCTAGGGATCCACTAGTAATAGTCAAGACTTGTCACAATTATATTTGTGACCAACCAAAGCTAAACATATAGCTTCCATAATATTTATTTCCAAAGATGTAAATTTCCAAGTTAACTGCTGATAAGAATGAGAAATCATAAAAATGAGATTTTATACATTCTTCCAAGTAATTCACCAAATAGGTGCAAGAAATACTTCATTTTATTTAATAACAAAGGAAACCCTTCAATTTCACAAGATGTAGCAAGAACCCTAAAATCTCCAAAAACTCAAGTTAGGTCAAAATGTAATTTTCGTAGATTCAAAACCAAGGAGATGTATTAGGAGTTCAAAATATATGTTTTGATGTGTATAAAGTTTAGAAAATGATAGTAGGAACTCACCTTACTAGATTTAGACTAAATCCAGATTTTACCCACTTAGAGCTTTCCTTGAAGAACTTGATTCTTCAAACCAAATCTTCCAAAACCTAGATCCACAAGGTTCCAATCATAAATATACATATTTCACCATAAATAATCATAATCAACCACAAGGAATCGTTTCCCAACCTTATACATGAATACCTCAACTGATACCGAAACCTTAACTTCCATAAATGAAGAGAATAGAAGATTACCTTAACCCAAACTTGAATCCACCAAACAAAACACCTCTAGTTCACCAAAATAGTTACAAACCTCCAATCTATGAAAGGGAGAACAAAGGGTGGATGAAAACCAAGAAAACTTTGGTGAAGAAGATGAAGTGGGAGAGATGAGGAGCTTACCACCACAAAATACTCTTGTATAATCCAATAGACTTCTAATCTATTGCTAGATCCTTTAATATCTCTCAAAAACGAAACCGTAGCAACTTGAATCATCAAAATCGGAGTTGTGGAGCAAAAGTTATGAAGGAATGAAGTTTTGGGTGAAAATGAGGCTGAATCAGGTTTTTAACCCGATCTGGGCCTTCTGCCCGGCGCACGACCCGTGCGTATTTGTGAAGGGGAAGCTCACGGCCCGTGCGCCCCCTTCAGTCCGCCAATGATTGGCCCGAAAAACCATTTTGGTCATAACTTCTTCGTTATAGCTCTATTTTTGCTCCGGAAAGAACCGTTGGACTCGTAATTGAATCATTTATCCATCAAGACTATAAAATCTAGGATTCAAGTCCAAAATTAAATATCTTATTTTTCCTTAATATATCGGTTTCTGTATTAACTTGGATTGATACCTTTTGAAAATCGGGATGTTACAATACTCTCCAACTTGGAAATGATTTCGTCCTCGAAATCTTAATTACACAAACAAGCGAGGGTATCTTCGCTTCATGTCCTCCTCGGCTTCCCACCAAATGTATCCAATAAACATTACCACCAACTCCCACCATGAACTCAAGCATCTAATTCCGAATCAGCGAAAGTTATGACTATTATCAAAATACCAAAGGTTGATTCTTAATTATCAACATCTAGTTTCCTTAAGTTTACCGTTTGTCCTGTAGACACACCGGATCTAACGGAAGTAGACTAAAGCACACCAATAGACATTGTCCTCAAAATCACACGCCAACATCTAACCTCGAGATGGCCATTCTACAAACGTGGGTATACTACAAAATATTTCATTCCAGATTAGCAATGTCGATTCAAAGTTGACACCTACTCTTGGAAGTAGTCGTCCAAATCAAATATCCTTAATTACCAGTCAACCATAACATCATCATTAATCTAATTACCCAACAATATAGTACACCACCGTAACATAGCATGTCGTCGTACCAAATTCCCACAATTCCAAAATCAACCATATCCGAACAACCGAACATGATTTTAATCTGTAGGTTTAACGAAGCATAAGGATCGTTACTTAACTAACTGAGAAAAAGCATATGTCTAACGCCTCAAACTCCGAGGACTCTTTTAATCCTTAATATCGGCTTCTAACACGAGGGGGCTTACACCTATAGCCCAATGAGTTCAAGGTTTTTCACACTACTATGCCAATTTGAAATTTATAAAACTCTCAAATACATAAGTTTTATAACAATTAAACGTGCGATAAAAATACACTATCGTGCATTCGATAGGTTTCAAAATTGATCACTAATGCCACACATATAAAATCATTTTCAAAACTCTTTTGATCAATACTCACGCTAATAAAACGATAACGAAAGATGCATAACAAAATTTTCAAACGGACTACCAGGGTCTTAGTATGCATCAATTTATGCTATTCGTATGAAAATAACTTTCCGTCCCATAATATGTGCAATAAAAGTTTGTACAACTCCCAAAAGAGGATTTCACAACTTCAACTTTAAAATCTTTTACTTTAACACAAAGATAAAATTTCCAACAAGACCTATATACGTCCGATCATTTCCCAAATGTAGCAACACAATTAGGGATGGGAATGAGACCCGCCCCATTGGGGAACCCGGTGTACCCGCCCCGACGGGGACGGGGATTCCCCGCAAAACCGGGGATCGAGGATGGGGACGGGGATCCCCGAAAGTTAAAAACCGGGGATGGGGACGGGGACGGGGACGGGTAACGTGATCCCCGCCCCGCCCCGTCCCCGCATATTAAATATATTATATAATTATCACTAAATATTATGTATATTTATTACTAAATATATTGTATGTCTATTTCTAAATATATTATTTATAAAGATTTAGATATAACTTTCATATTTAGAATGGTATTTTGATATTTTTTGTTACATTTTTTTTTACTTGTTATACTTTTTTAGATAAAAAAAATGGAGAGTCGAAAGCGTTTGATTAAATAATTACGTATGACGTTGTGACTTTGTTCACATCAATATTTGGTAGTACGTAGAAACATATTTTGAAAATATGTGAGATTTAGACATCAACTATTATCGATCGAGTATATATAGTGCTCAATACATTTCATTTAAAATATATCAAATAAGGGGGAAAAATCCCCGATTACCCGTTGGGGATCCCCGTTCCTCGGTGGGGACGGGGATGGGGATGTGTTCATATTCCCCGGCGGGGACGGGGATGGGGATAGAAATTAGGATCGGGGACGGGGACGGGGATTGGGGTCCCCGCCCCATCCCCGCCCCATTACCATCCCTAAACACAATAAGAACGTAAATAAATAAATATATATATATATATTATTCGCGATTCAAATTTGGGTCGCACCTATAAAACGTACTTACCCAAAATTGTAATTACAACGACATGCAAACCGGAAATTCATTTCATGCATTGCGGAAAACTCCTATCAGTAAAATCAATAACTGAAATATGTTCTGGGCAAAAGTTCTAACCGAAATACCATACATCTTTTATACGATTACTCACACCAACAGTATAATTTATGTAATGAATGAGAAATAGTTTTACGTACTAAAACAGTGTAATACAAGACGTTCGTACAAAACTACAGAAGGGAAATTCACAAAATTGAACCCCAAAATTTCTGCAATTAACCATGAAATGTCATGAAATAAATCTTCCCGTCGTGACTCGTATACATCGGTTTATTCCCCAAAATATAGTAAAGATATATGCATGCGATTTGAGCAATTGTAAGAATAATTTAGTTTAATTCCAAACTGTATAAATAAAATATTTGCAAAACCTAAGACCACATGCTCATAATATCAAACTCTTAAAGTTTTCTCTCTTTTATTCACAATGCGACGCGTAATAAGGTTTCACAACAAAACTTGCATGCGACCGTTTATTTCACAAAGCTAGTAGATTGATAAACGTATGCACCCGGTTAAAACATGAAATAATTTATGTCGTTTTCGAGTTCACAGCCAAATATAAACATGCTCTCATCGTTCTAAAACATTGGCTGAAAATACCATGACGGAAATTTCCAATAAAATATATGCGTATAATATGTGCAACTGAATTGCTCCCACAAAACTCAAAGGGGAAACAATTCCACTGGACGCCAATAAAATTTCCACCATTGTTTTTAAACCGGACAATTTCTTCAAGACTCCATTTAGTTAAAACCGAGCCAACGACCCTACGGTTTACGTAAATTCCCAATAAAAGTCGATATAAATATTGAAACACAATTGACCAACTATTATGCAAACATGACCAAAAGTATAATTAACTAAAATCTCATCGTTGGTTGAGACAAACCATTCTTCAAATGAACTCATACTCTTATGTTTTCAAAATGCCTCATAACACAATAACATGTGTTTTCTGGAAAAAGATTTATAAGATCAAATACACAAAATGACACTTACGTCAATTGAACTCCAATTATATGTGTAACATCATCGAAGAAATATCTCAACATGATTTATTTACCAAAATACCCAAAGAACCCAAAATGGATGTCCCAACATGTTCATAAAACTAAACATTTCAAAATAACCAAAACTTCTCATTGGTTGCAACAAAATGTTTTCCAAATGAACTCTTTCTCTTCATGTTTCCAAAACGACTCCTAGTTCAATGACATGCATTTTCCAAAGGTTTATAAAATCATATGCACCAAATGGACAATTAAATATCCAAAATATAGTGGCCGACAATTAACATTCCCCAAATAATGAAATGTCTTTAAACAACGTTTATGAAGACACATACCTCAAAGACGTGATTAACCCAAAACTCAACATGTATAGGGGCCAAAGAGTTTCAAAAGGGTTTATGAATGCAAATACGCCTAAAATGCATATAACGTAAAATAGACTTCATTTGTACAAAATCATCAAAGATGCATAAATCATAAAAATAGAGTTTACTTGTACAAAACCACCAAGAACACGTAAATCATGCTATTTAGTTGTTGAACTATTCAAAACTCAATCTGAGCATTTTAGGAGGTTAAAACAACCCAAATTTACTAAATATGAAAACTTATCAAAATACTCGCATATTGACAAATACCAAGTAAAACATACTTTTACTTCCAAAATACACATTTTGGCATGTACACCGTTTTAACAAATCAACTTGAGCTCACGCTCCTCGATTTCTATAGTTACACTATCGTCATCCAGATGCTCAACATCTTTAGGCAAAGATCACGGACTTCATAGGTTCACCTCACAATTTCTCCTCGAATACATCGATTCAAAAAAAAATTCTATGGTTCTAATCCAACCAATTAATCCGACTCGAAACTGACCACTTAATGCAATCACCATACTTACCATCACTCCAAGTAATGAATAATAAAATCATCAACTTTTTCTAATAGTTACTCATTCAGAAACTTTCTTACTACCCCAACGGTCGCCATACCAAGGCAGTTCATACAAGCACGAGGATGAATCAGAAAAAGATTAACATAATTGTACACGAAGGAAACGTACTACTACGTCTACAAAATATCATAACATTAGTAAACCAAGCACAAGAGAACGTACTTCTACCTTAGCAATTGTCACAGTAACGGCACTTCAAGCACCATCACGTATAAATATCCTCATAATAACATTAGCTAGGTGAGATTATGAACATATAACACATAAAGGTTCTCGTTACCATTGCCACAACGCTTGATAACCATAGTTTCCGTCGACTCTAAGACTAACCCATCTTAGAAATTCTACCCAACTCACAATTAATAATTAACATACTCAGTCTAAGTCTAGACATCTTACATTCATGCCTAGTTCACTTAAACTAGAGCTCTGATACCAACTTGTAACATGTAACATCCGTAAATTTATAAGGTAAGTATTTGTTTCCTTAAATACGTTAATTGCACCTATTTGAAAATATGAGCCTTTATATGCATTTAATGATGGTTACTATGTTGTAATGTTGAGTAAACTGATTTACCATTCTTGAATCGTTCAAACCTCGCGCTCGTTATCGAAATTGGTCAAGTTTCGGGATGTTGGGGGTTTGGTGCGACAGTGACTCGCGATTGTGACACTGTCACTCTCGCGGTGTCACTCTCGCGGTAGATGTATCGCGGGTGTTTGGGTTGGTGCGACTATGACACGCGATTGTGACATGGTCACTATCGCGGTGTCAAGGTCGCAGGAGATGTACCGTGGGTGGGGGTCTCCGCGCGATTGTGACACGCGACAGTGACTATGTCACTGTCGCCGGGCAATGTCGCAAGCGGGTGCAGGGGGATTAAATGAACCCTTGGCCGAAAATACCCCATTTTATCACATTTCACTTTGAGAAAACGGGAGAACTCTCATTTTGGGCGATTTTTGAGCATTCCAAACACACACACATTTATTGCTAGGGTTTGGGGTGGTTGGGGTGATTCTTGGTTCTTCAAGTCTCATCCAAGTGTATTTATTGAAGATCCTCATCAAAGTCATTCCTCTCCACTTCAAGTCTCATCTTCTCCAACTTCTAGGGTTTGACACTTTTCTAGGTTTTGGTCCAAAAACCTAGATTGTGAGTTTACTAACCTTTGTTAAAACTAGATACACATCATATTCTTCTAGTTGTTGTTATTTATCTCTATATGTTCAAGTATGTGGGATTTGATTATGAAGAAAAGTTGGGAATGTGATTTTGTGTGAAATTCCATGTCTTACTTTATTGATCGGGTATTTGGTATTGACTCCATGAATGTACATATTGGATATCTTGGCATGATTTGGAGATGTATGTATTATAGTAGATGATAAATTCTACTTGGAATGCCTTTTTGGTGATTTAATGTCTAAACATTGATTATGTTGGTATTTGGGTCTCATAATGGACTTATGTGTTAGGATGGTAACATTGTACCCTTGGTTGGTATCAAAATGTGTTGGTTGAAATATACCTCAAGACCTCCTATAAATTATGTTGGACGAACCAAGTCAGTAGACACTAGGAGGATGTAGTCTTGGGCGCCACTGTGATGGTATGTGCCTAGACCTCCGCCATTCGAGGAATTTTCTTTGGTATAGTCCTCGGGTGTGTCGGGCCTTTCGGATGTCTCGTGGTAGATGGCATCAAGGTATATCGACTCTTTGAGTAGAACTTGATTGGTGCTATGGGTCTCCCCTATTGACTCCACATATGTTGAACTCTGATTAACTGCTGATAAGAATTGTAAATGATCATGCATGCTTATTATTGTTCAACTCACTAGGCTTTTTGGCCTAACACTTGTTTGGTGTCGATGTGTATCTCAGGTTCTAGCGACGTCGTTCCTAAGAAGGTTTAGATGCTTTGGGTGAGAGCTTGGGGATTTTGCACTTGGACGCTACTTCTTTTGGGATTGAACCGTTGGGCTTATAGATGACAACCCTTTTGTAATCTCTTTTCTAGACGTAGAAATTAGATTAGTTCGTTGTTATTTTATTGTCCGTTTTAATTACAAATTGTGATTAAACAGGTTATTTATATATTCCCCATTTTTGGGAGGCTCTTGCTATGGCAATTCTAGTATACATCATGTCCGTTTTTCGGATTTTTGTTATCCCTATTTTTAGGGTGTTACAAGTGCCCTAAAAATTGGGGTCATTTAAAAATTGAAATTTCGTTAATATAACGTCTATAAATAGGACAAACCACCCAAATAATGGGCAAGGCGTGAACATTCACAAAACCTGCCAATAAGTGCGGAAAATAACAACAAACCAATCCAAGCCAAAACCAAACCAAGTCTATCTAGATTACATAGGTTGTCAACCCAATACCATAATAAATAAATTGGTTTAAACACCAAGTTCTCAAATTAACTAACATCCAGAAATTTCCTCAAGAAACCAAACTCTTCACTCAACCCCTTGACGACCAGCAGCTAAGTGAACCTGTTATACACATCATTTTCGAAAAAGTGTTTGGCTTAAAGCCTAGTGAGAACATACAGTTTATAATTTGAAATAATATATGCAATTGTAAAGAAGGAATTCTTTACAAGAAAATATGTTTACAATTGAACTGTTTGCCACAAAAGGGACTTTCGTATAAAATTCATCTTGCGATGACGGGGGATACCCAATTTACCAAAGATTGTAGCGGAACACAAAAGTAGACCACAATCCGAGTTGTGAGCTAAATACTTGGAACCATGGCCACGAACAACGAAGGTCCGTACGATGATGTGAGGGAGGGCACTCGAGGAACCAAGTCATACTCGTTCACTAGGACTACATTATGAATCCATAGCTAGTAACCGGTCTCACATAACCGTATCAAAGGCACTCGAGGATCAAATGCATCCATAGCTACAATGGGAAAAACATCCCAATTTATATATAAGTTGACTCAATACCTAGGGATTCACTAGTAATAGTCAAGACTTGTCACAATTATATTTGTGACCAACCAAAGCTAAACATATAGCTTCCATAATATTTATTTCCAAAGATGTAAATTTCCAAGTTAACTGCTGATAAGAATGAGAAATCATAAAAATGAGATTTTATACATTCTTCCAAGTAATTCACCAAATAGGTGCAAGAAATACTTCATTTTATTTAATAACAAAGGAAACCCTTCAGTTTCACAAGATGTAGCAAGAACCCTAAAATCTCCAAAAACTCAAGTTAGGTCAAAATGTAATTTTCGTAGATTCAAAACCAAGGAGATGTATTAGGAGTTCAAAATATATGTTTTGATGTGTATAAAGTTTAGAAAATGATAGTAGAAACTCACCTTGCTAGATTTAGACTAAATCTAGATTTTACCCACTTAGAGTTTTCCTTGAAGAACTTGATTTTTCAAACCAAATCTTCCAAAACCTAGATCCACAAGGTTCCAATCATAAATATACATATTTCACCATAAATAATCATAATCAACCACAAGGAATCGTTTCCCAACCTTATACATGAATACCTCAACTAATACTGAAACCTTAACTTCCATAAATGAAGGGAATAGAAGATTACCTTAACCCAAACTTGAATCCACCAAAAAAAAAACACCTCTAGTTCACCAAAATGGTTACAAACCTCCTATCTATGAAAGGGAGAACAAAGGGTGGATGAAAACCAAGAAAACTTTGGTGAAGAAGATGAAGTGGGAGAGATGAGGAGCTTACCACCACAAAATACTCTTGTATACTCCAATAGACATCTAATATCTTGCTAGATCCTTGAAGATCTCTCAAAAACAAAACCGTAGCAACTTGAATCATCAAAATCGGAGTTGTGGAGCAAAAGTTATGAAGGAATGAAGTTTTGGGTGAAAATGAGGTTGAATCAGGTTTTTAACCCGATCTGGGCCTTCTGCCTAGCGCACGACCCATGTGTATTTGTGAAGTGGAAGCGCACGACCCGTGCGCCCCCTCCAGTCCACCAATGATTGGCCCAAAAAAACGTTTTGGTCATAACTTCTTCGTTATAACTCCGTTTTTGTTCCGGAAAGAACCGTTGGAATCGTAATTGAATTTTTTATCCATCAAGACTATAAAATCTAGGATTCAAGTCCAAAATCAAATATCTTAATTTTCCTTAATATATCGGTTTCTGTGTTAACTTGGATTGATACCTTTCGAAAATCGGGGTGTTACATCAAAAGACCATACTCCTGTGCTGATAAGATATTGTACTTAAATATTCCAATGAGGAAATCAACCATCAAGGGGGAGTACATACATATTTGTCTGAAATTTTATGCATATATTTTACTTGATAATTTTTCTGATGCATAATTTCAGGGGGAGTAAAGGGAAATGACTTCTGATTACTTCAGATCAGAACTCATACTTTAATTATTTTACTGCTTTTTGTCATTTTATTTTCTGTGAATAAATTAGCTTTGACTATGACTTAAGACTTTTGCAGTTTTTGAGAGATGCTTACAAGATCATATCTTTATGACTTTAAGATTAACTTCATGAGATGTAAGATTGCACTCAAAAGGTATAATTCCTTATCTTAATCTCATATATGGTTGAAAGAAGGACAACTTTCAATCATAGAAAACATTGTTCTTAAATGATCAAACCACTTTTCGATTCTCAAACCGAATTCATGAACTGGAAGTGTGATTTTAAATGTTTTCAAGATCTATTTTGTTTTAACTGATAAAGTTAAACCATTTTGAGCATCATATGCTTCATAGGAAAACAAGGGATTTCATTGTGCTAGGACTTAATTGAATTTCTATGGAATCACGTTAACCAGTGATTTCTACCCAAGAAATTAATCCATAGTGATTGAGTGTCAGAAGTCAAAAGAAATGAGTGTGGAATGAGTGATGAGGTATAAAGAAAAAGAGAGTTTGGTTAGAGTGAGCTTAATGTTTAAAAGAAAGAGGGTGTGAGAACAGAGTTAAAAGAATATCAAACTCTGCACCAACTCTTTCTGAGTCGGGCAGCCACATTTCTAATGTTTCACAATTCTTTGGTGAACGTTATTGAAACAGGCAACTAGCACATGCCAACTCTTGACAACACCCCACCAGCTACTCATTTTTCTTCTTGACAGGAAAATGTTTCATTTTTCAAAGGGGAAGCAGCACATTTACTATCTGATTTTCATTTGGAAAATATGGATATTGAAAAAGAAGGAAGTATGCCCCACCTTCGCACTTCAATCATGCACATTGAGTCTGTGTTTATACTACTATTGTCTCAGTGGTTTACACAATTTTGAGTCTATAAGCAATCATCAAGTGCTTAATTCTTTCTAACACATGCACGAACACACAAGGAATTTGTTTCTTTGTCATAACGTTCATAGAAATTGTCTTTGTGGTGTTTCGATGATTGAATGGAAGCCCTGGGGGAGTGAACATTAAAAAACTTCTTTTCGATGTGTATAATTCGTTACACACAGTGACTTAGTGTTACTGATAGACATTTTAACTGATTCATTTGTTGATTCAGGTGTTACACGATTATTTTGTCTGGATTTGCAAAGATCTGGATGAATATCTTTTGAATTGACGGATCAGAAGCTCCTAATGAAATACATTTCTTGTGACAAAGTTTTGATGATATCGATGCTCAATTCATCAAAAAGGGGGAGAGCTAATCAAGAAATAGGGGAGAACACAAGATTAAAGAAATGTCCAAGATTGAAGATTTCAGTTAGTTGTGAAAGAATGCAAATCTGAAAGTTCAAAGACAAAGTATTCTGAAGACATGCTGATTTGAAAGAAATTTTCTTTGAAGATACTTTGCTAAAGCATTCTGAGCTAAAACTGGAGATTATTACATTTTGAAGACAAAGAAGGAGATTGCAACTTCTGAGCTGAAAGAGAAGACTGAATTGCTAAATCTTTTTAGTAATGATCTTGATCCAAAGGGGGAGATTGTTAGATCTCAGATTTATTGGATTCAAGATCATCCAATCTGAAGTTTGGAATCTGAAACTAAAGCTGAAAAGCCACTCTCGATATAAATCTAATGTTAAGTTTGTAATAATTGTCAAAGTTAATTATTGTGTTAATTATAATATTTAATATTATTCCTAAATATCTAATAATAGATATTTAGGATATTATGTTAGTTTAGATATTATTTAGTTTTAGATATTTTGTTATGTTAGTTTGTTAGGTAGAGATGAGATATTATCTCATAACAATATTCTCACAACTCTAACCGGATCAACATCATCGACCCATCTATCATCCAGAGAGAAAAGTGAGAGAGAGCTTCAACGAAGAAATCAATCTATAATCTTTTGTTATTAATCAAACAGGTTGGTAAATCTTATATGTTTGTATTTGTTTGATTGTCTGGTAAGATCGTGTCAAAACATAGGGACCGACATTAAGCTAGAGTCAGTTTTCATCGGGACAGTTTCCTCAATCGCAGTTTCCGCCTCCCCCACCCCTAGAGACTTGATGGTTTCGTGTTATGACCTATTTGTATTTGAATTCATGTACTTGAACTTCCTTTAATGAACAATTGGGACAATTTGTATTTTTAGCACTCTTTATAATCGATGACGACTTTAATTTATTCTAATATTTTATTTACAGTTTTTTTGCATTTACAGGATTTTAAAATTTTAAAATCGTTCTTTTTTTAATTTAAATATACAGTTAATTGTCGGTGAAATAAAAGAAATAAATTTAAAATTCAAAATAAAAAAAAATTCTGACGGATTTCCGACGGACTTTTTCGGCAGATTTCCGGCGGATGATTTAAATCTTTATATATATAAAAGCAAAAACCAAGAGAAATGACATGGCACAATGTGGATTGAGAATTCTAAATTATTGGATTATGGTTAACTTTGACCATCCCACATTGATAGAATAATGAAATGTTGGAACATGAAGTTGATTATAAAAAGAGAATAATGCCAACTTTTTTGACATGACATATGATTTGTTTTAATCCATTTTGGATTAAAGAGTTTATTTTTATTTACAAATTTGTTGATGTTGAATATATATTATATATTGTATTACAACTATCTTTATATTTATACATCTTTATATATATATAAGCAAAAACCAAGAGAAATGACATGGTACAATGTGGATTGAGAATTATAAAATATTGGATTGTGGTTAACTTTGTTCATCTCACATTGATAGAATAATGAAATGTTGGAACATGAAGTTGATTATAAAAAGAAAAGAATGTCAACTTTTTTGACATGACCTATGATTTGTTTTAATCCATTTTGGATTAAAGAGTTTATTTTTAGTTACAAATTTATTGATGTTGAATATATATTATATATTGTATTATAACTATCTTTATTTTATACATCTTTATATATATATATATATAAGCAAAAACCAAGATAAATGACATGACACAATGTGGATTGAGAATTCTAAATTATTGGATTGTGGTTAACTTTGACCATCACACATTGATAGAATAATGAAATGTTGGAACATGAAGTTGATTATAAAAAGAGAATAATGCCAATTTTTTTGACATGACATATGATTTGTTTTAATCCATTTTGGATTAAAGAGTTTATTTTTATTTACAAATTTGTTGATGTTGAATATATATTATATATTATATTACAACTATCTTTATATTTATACATCTTTATATATATATATGTAAGCAAAAACCAAGAGAAATGACATGGTACAATGTGGATTGAGAATTATAAAATATTGGATTGTGGTTAACTTTGGTCATCCCACATTGATAGAATAATAAAATGTTGGAACATGAAGTTGATTATAAAAAGAGAAGAATGCCAACTTTTTTGACATGACATATGATTTGTTTTAATCCATTTTGGATTAAAGAACTTATTTTTAGTTACAAATTTGTTGATGTTGAATATATATTATATATTGTATTACAACTATCTTTATCTTTATATATATAAAAGCAAAAATCAAGATAAATGACACAATACAATGTGGATTGAGAATTCTAAAATATTGGATTGTAGTTAACTTTGTCTATCTTACATTGATAGAAAGATGAAATGTTGGAACATGAAGATGATTATAAAAGAAAAAGAATGCCAACTTTTTTTATATGATTTATGATTTGTTTTAATCCATTTTAGATTAAAGAGTTGATTTTTAGTTACAAATTTGTTGGTGTTGATATATATTGTATTACAACTAATAAGATACACATATTTCATTTAATTTGTTTATTTTTATATCATTTTGTCTTTGTATACATAAAATGAAAAACAAGACACAATGACATGCCATGATGTGGATTAAGAAATCTAATATATATATATATATACATATATATACATATATATATATATATATATTTGTATTTAAATAAAAGAAAGAACCATAGAGAATGATATGACATTGTGAGATTTGAGTAATGTAGGTACCTATAAGAAAGGAGGACATTTGGATTTGATATGAGATACGAGTATTCTCAAAGATTACTATATTCTGGTGGTGTTTTACACATCTCACATTGATGAGTGAATATAAGATTGGAGAATTAAGATATACCTGTAGAAACATGGAGATTTAGATTTTGATAAATTAAATGATTACTTGGCTAAATATTCTTTTTGGTCGACCCCTATTTTTGTTTAAAAAAACCCATTTATATAAGGAAATAAATCGATAGATAAATGTATACAAATCATCATATTTCATCAATTTATACAATATTATCAATGTTGAACCTTGATGTCTTTTTATTATCTCACAAGTCACAAGAAGATTTAAGTATTCTCAAATCTTGAATTGTGATGTTATTTGGTTATCCCATATTGATAGAAAGAAAATAAATTTGGAAGAATAGATGAGTATGTAAAAGTTGAATGAGATGTCTTATTTAATTTGTCCCACATCGACATAAAGACAATAGATTTGGAAGAAGATGTTAGTATATAAAAGCTGGATGAAATGTCTTATTTTTTTATCCCACATCGGTAAAAAAAGATAGATTTGAAAGAAGAGATTAGTATATAAAAGGTGCATGAGCTGTCTTATTTGGTTAATCCACATCAACGTAAAGATAATAAATTTGGAAGATGAGGTAAACAAAAGAAAAGGCGGATAAGATGACTTAGAAGTTTAAAAGTTTGTGGCAACCTATGTGGTTGTCTCATTTTAGTCGACCTCTTTCGCTAAAAATCAAATTTTATAAAATATTAATCTTTATATGACTTTATTTATATAAAAAGAACAACCATAAATAATGAGATGACATTGTGAGATTTCAGTATTCTAAAATATTGCATTGTGTTGTAGTTCAGTTTTCCCACCTTGATGTGAGGTGCAAGATTGGAGAATGAAGATGACTGTAAGAAACAAGGGTTGATTTTGATAATCAAAATTTTAGTTGGATAAATATGTTTTAGCTCACGATTGGAATCCCATAATAAATTAGCAAGAAAGTAGGATTTGGAAGAGAGGGTTGATATTGGTTGTCAACTCTCATTTTCTAAAAAAAAGTTATATAGATATATATACAAATTAACTACTCATTGACACACATTAATTATTTTATATTGTATTCAATTAACTGTTAACTGAGAAATTATGTTTTATATATCTTATCTCGATACATATATTTCCTGAAATAATGATCGCCACAACTGATGATGTGGCCTAACCAAGTTTGAGTATTATTAAACGTTAAATTTTGGTTTAGTTAAATTATCCTGCATTACTATGAAGATGATAAAATTTAAAAATAGATGGTTATATATGAATAGAAGTTGACTTGAAATTTTTTAAAATAGGTTTGACTAAATATATTGGCCAACAATAACTTTTAAAAAATCTATACATCTACTTTAGGCTTTAAGTTTAAAACTTAATGTCAACATGTTTGTTAGAGTGTTTTTATTATATGTCACCTTATATATAATCTCAAGAGCATTAAACGAACTTTTGGAACGAATCAAGTTGGATATCATATTAGCTCATTACAAGTTTGAGTCATTAAAATTAATAAGCAACAATTTTTAAGTTCGAACTTCAAAATTATCAAACTCAAATTTGAGCCAGACGACGATTCCTCAAAACTTTCGTAACAACAATAATGATATGGGTGTATGACATGTTGTTTCATTCTAAATAACATAACAAAAAAGTTAATGTCAATACGTGTCAAACTCTTCGTAACAATAAAAGGTTATCAATACGTGAAAATAAACCACTTATGTAAATACATTCTTCATTTTAAATTGTATCTCATTAATTATTAAGTAAGAAATTATGTTCTATTTTAACTCGGTCAAGTACTTCTTTAAAAAATTTATCGCTACCGTGCAAAGCACGGGTTCGCCACTAGTAAATATTTTAAATGATATGTAACAAGCCAAAACTATCAATAAATAAACATAGCCAATCCATAGAAAAATCCAAGCCAAACGACCCCAAGTCTACAGTAAATACCACGGTTGGCATTAAAGCAACCTATTACATAATTGAGAATAAATGAAATAACTATAAGGAGTCTTCTAGGATCGGGTACCCGCTCACGCCTTCTCTAATCCCTTACCATATCCTCCTATGTCGCGCCTACCTGAAAAGGGTTTTTAGATTTAAAAGAGCGAGGGTTAGACCGAGGTCTAGTGAGTTCCCTCTTACTACCGATCAACTGGCAGAGAAAAGAAAGATTTATAATTTAAATAAACCCCTCAGTTTTATAAAAACACCACATCCGCAAACACACATTTGGCTCACACTACCATCACTCTACGGTGACAGCGTGTCTGGCTCACACTGCCTTATGTGGACACACCCCCACTGGCATATACGGGACACATCCCCCAGTATGAGCACAGGCGGGACACCCCCCCCCCCTCCGACTTGAGTGCATCTCACGACCACCAATGTATGCATACATATAAACATAACAACATCAAAGAAGAACTCACCAAATAAATCTCACAATTATAAAGCAACGTAAGTAAATAAATGTTTTAATAAACTTTCATGCAACTTTAACCATTTAACAATATAAGCATTGAGTTTAGGAAACTCACCTGGTGCCCACCGATAACGTTCTCTCACTTACTCTTAAGACCGGTCACAAGACCTACTGCACAACACGATAACGACGGGTAAGTCTTAACCCATATTCTTAGTCGTATGAAGACCCTTACGGTTGAAAGGTTCGTTTCCCCTAAAGAGAAAACAGTCTAAGGACCCAAAAAGGAAAGCTAATAACTCAGCCCTATAGAGATATGGGCTTGGGTCACGGGTTGGATCACAACAGTGGGCTGAGGCCCGAACATCAAACTCCCGGGGTTGGTTCCGCTCGGGGTCCTTCCCCCCACGCCGTCGCCCGGCCTCTAGCGGCCCGGGGTCACTCGGTCTAGCGCTCAGGGTCTCCCGGCACATGACAGCCTGGGGGCGCCCAGCACATGGCCGCCCGGGTTCTCCCGACTCAAGGTCGCCCGAGTTCGCCCGGCTCAAGGCCGCCCAGGGTCTCCCCACTCCATCTTCGAACAGAAAACAAGGTCAACCGAGTCGCATATGTGTTTCTCGGCCGCCGCACTACTCCACACTCGGATTAATTTTTGCCAATAGCAAACTCAATCAACAAACCATTTCCTTCACCCTTCTCTATGGCCGAAAGCCAAACCCAAAGGTTTGAACTCCAAAACCCTTCTCCAGAATCGATCAGTGAGCCAAAACCCCAAAACTCCAACATTTCTTGTGAACAAAGATTCAAGGGTTCTTGGTGCCTAACTTTCTCATTAATCTACTATATATACTCAACTAATCCAAAAAACAACTAACAAGAGAAGTAGTTGTAAACTTACCTTGAAGAAGATCGATGTAGACTTGAAATCCAAAGCAAAATGCTCCCTATCTTGCTCTTCCCCAAAACTGCTCTCTCTCTCTCTCTCTCTCTCTCTCTCTCTCTCTCTCTCTCTCTCTCTCTCTCATCGACCGTCAACACCAAAAAGTTAACATTCCCTAGGGTTAGGCCCTTTTATTAAAAAGTTACATCTAGCCCCTCCCACTTTGATCTTTAATCAAAAATACCCATACTCTACTAGTTTATACTTGAACCCGATTATTACATGATAATTCTAAGAAACAATTTTTAAAAAAGAAAAACAAATTTTCGGCGGATTTTCGGCGAAAATTTGTTTTTCTTTTTTAAAAGTGTTCTTTATAATTTTTTTAATAAATAAAAGGTTAAAAATAAATTAAATAATAAATTTTTTATCCGTTGGAAACTTGAAACTAATTAATCAGATTAAGAAAATGTTGATTAATCTAACTTTCTAAAAAAATGAGAAATAGTTTCTGACGGATTTCCGACGATTTTGCCGTCGGAAATGACCTTTTCTAGTAGTGGTAGCTTTTTCTTCTAAATTCTACATGTTGGAAAACTTTGGGTTTCTATAGAGTCCTATCTATTTTTTATCATTTAAATCATATAACCATCGTGATCAGACCATAAATTAATTTTCACTCGTAATACAAGCATGGGCAATATTCTCATCTTTTTGGAGACCATGTTTATTCACATGTACCAAGAATATAGATCTACGGGTTTGGCGGAACACAAACAAGCTCATTTGCTTTCCTTTTGAACTTTTTTACTAGGATTCTTATTTATCAGAATTAGAAATAGGAGTACTCTCATTCTCTGTTGTCTCTTTAGGATCTTAAAAGTTTTTGTTTTAATATTACACCATCATAAAACCGTGGAACTCATAAGTGAAAAACACGGGTATGACAATATGTGATTTTAGAATTGGATTCTATTATCCAAAAAAAATGAGAACATAGAACTCTTTCACCAAATTTAGCTACACAATTGTTTTCATCAATATTAGGCCAATAAAACAAAAGGGTAAGGTTCAAGTCAAAAAAACTGACGAATATCCTGATACTCTTTCATCGGGACAGTATACACTTGTATATACAAATAATTTTGTAACATGTACATGTGCATATGCACAAATGCATAATGCACACGTGCATAAAAAACAAAAAACAACTTAATTTACTTGTATGCATAAGTGCATACCGTCCAAATGAAGTGCTACCGGAGTGTTCCTTGGTTTTCCATTCTTTTTTTTAAGGCTTTCCCTTGAACCTCCCTCTAAAACAAAATTACATCAAGTGACAAAACAAAATTTATATTTTGTTTATTTATTTATTATATTACTAAATTATTTTGTTACTTTATTTCATTATATGAATTTGTTAAATATTATTTTACTATATTATTTTATTAATTTATAGAGTAAAAGCATTCCTGTGGTTTGTTGTTTATAACTATTTTCGGTCTTGGTCTCTAAAAATTTCCTTTTTTCGTCCTCATGGTTTCTCTTTTCGTTCCTGGAGATAACTATGTTAAAAAAAATCAGTTAAATAAAGGCATTTTTGTCTTTTTACCAGTTCATCTAATTTTTTGTAAAAACTTTGGAGCTCGTCTGATAATAACAAAATCCATGTTTCATATTATTAAAATTTTAAAATGAACCCTACCCCTACCACAACCCTTGGATGTTCTTGTTGAATAAAATTTGAGATTAGTGTATCCTTTTCACTTCAATCTTGAGGGCATAAGTGAAATCCAAGAAAACAAACCAACCCATAAATTAAGAACATTCAACCAAAAGATTAAGCATTTAAGATGAGCAAGTATATTTCACTTCAATCTTGAAATTATAAATCAAAGTCAAGAAAACAAACAAACCACATATTAAGATTCACTCAAAGAAATTAACGAATATTGGATTCAGAGAAATTTGGGCATTTTAATTTCTATATATAAAGAACAACTAAAGAGTATTTTAAGAAGAAAAAAAAACTTAAAATCTATACTAAGTTAGGGGTCTTGATGCCCACAGTTGACTTGGTTTGTTCTCAATAGTCTTTTCTTAGGGCATCTCCAAACCTAACTATTAAAAAAATAACACTAAAAACATAAAAAATGGTGGGTTCTTTGAATACTAAAAAAACAACTCCAACCACACACTAAAAAAACACTAAAAACATATTTAATTAATACTATAATAATAATAAAATAATAGTATTTAATGTATTAAACTATTAATCTATATATATAATTATAAAAGTTGAATAGAATTTTATTATTAGATTTTAGAGGCCTACTTTATTGTTTATTCACCTCCATTTTTTTAGTGTTTTAGTGTTGTATTGGAGAAAAAACTACTTCATTTTTGTGTTTTTTGTGTTTAGTGTTGAGTTGAAGATGGTCTTAATTTGTTAATTTTAAACCCAAGTTTTCTAGAAGATCTCATTGTTCACCTTCCCTCAATTCCTTCTCTTGACCCTGTTGCACCACTTTAATCATCATAAGCCTTCTCCTACCATCACCTGTTCCAAAAATTTGCATAAGGAACACCATCACCACATTGTACCACCTTCCTTGCAAAATTAAAAACCCTAAAACTTTCATGTTGCGATTTTCACTCTGCAAAAAAACTTGAGGCGTAAAACTAACCAAAGTGATAGCAGTTTGTTAGTTTATCAGGGGTGCGATGAGAGAGAGTAGCAGGAGGGTTGAACATCGATAACAAAAAGAAACACAAAATGTTACTTTATATATACCTTTCAATTTTTAATAGAAATTGTCCAAAACATAAATAGACAAAATTGCCCCCAAATTAACGGAACTTCTCTAACGTCATTAGGCTTAGGAATGAAAGGGAAAAAAATAGAAAGCACGAGGATGAAAAAATATATATATTTTTTAAAGATCAGAGGCAAAAGTCGTCATAAACTAGAAACAATAAGGATGAAAATCGTAGTTTACTCTAATTTATAAGTATTAAGTTAGACACCACTAACCATGGACGGATCTAATGTGGTGGTAACGGTGGCACGTGCTACCGTATTATTTCTCCGACGAATGGTAAAAAAAATTAGGTTCGTGAAAGGTGCAACCGTATTGTTCTGGAAGGTGCTACCGTATTATTTTGAAACCTTCAAGAAGGTGCAACCGTACCTCGTAATTAACCAAAAAACCAAAAAGAACTCTTGAAATTAACCAAAAAACCGAAGAAAACTCTTGAAGTCAACCAAAAAAAAAATCCTCGAAATCAATAAAAAAAAACTTAAAAATTCCTCAAAATCAAGCAAAATGCTTTAAAAATCCCTCGAAATGGTGGAATTATGCTAAAAACACATGAGACAATATTGAACGTCGGAAAAAAATGAAGACACGTCAATAAAACCGTGCTTTTTGTAATTACCTTTTGTCTATATCATATGGTATCACCGTATGAAAAAATTTATGGGTCCATCCCTGCCACTAACCTCTAGTTTGGAAATCAAAATTATTGAAAATAGGTTGATATAGATGGAGTGGCCAAGCACTTGTCAAGATATGGGTCGAGAAATAAATAAAATATAATATACAAGTTTATAACGTATGTTATATTAAAAAATCTCACATAAAACAACAAAATTATTTTGAATAGAATCATTTTTTTAGCGTTTTTTGAAAACGAAAATTGAGAATCGTCAAATCAACTAAAAAAGTAAAATCTTAAAATCTTATAATTGGGTTAAGGATTAAAACATATATAATTGAGTAAAGGTTAAAATATATATAATTGGAACGCAAAAAATTTGGATGTCCTGTCACATATGTCAAATTGAAACATCATCTGGCACAGTCTTGAATTTAAGGCAATACTTGTTTTTTTTGAAGTTGCTTATTTTTGTAGGACCTAGACGCTGGATTTTTTTGGAATTCTATCGAGCAACCATTAAGTTGTTATTGAATTCCATTAAGTTTTCTATCATGTGAGCACTCCATATCTGTCTTGAGGTTATAACTCATTTACTCGCAACTCCGATCATGATTATTTTTTTTTTTTTTCATATTGTTCATGTTAGATTATTTGGAAGATCCATTGAGCCACCATCAAGTTGTTATCAAATTCTTTAGGTTTTTATGATCTTGAAAAAGATTAAGGCTATGTTTGGCAAAAAAAAAAAAAAAAAAAAAAAAAAAGTTAACTTATCAGCTAGTTTTTTTTTCCTGATACATATTTGGATAACCATAAACTAGCTTATTGAAAAACTACTCATAGTAACATTTTAAAAAACTAGGTTATCAGCTAGCTTATAAGCTAGTTTGCCAAACAATGCCTAAAAGGTCTTGTTCTTCTATATCAAAAACATACGGGTTCTAATTTTCACGAGGGTTTCAAGATCTTGATGAGATATTCGGAAAGAAAAAAAAAAAAAACTTCTATGGTTTGATATTTGAAGACGAAAACAACAATTTTATTTTTAATACTCCCTTTGTTCTAAAAGTAAGTGTCCACAATAGAAATAACACACCGTTTTAGACATTAATAATTATTATACTTATTTTAGAATAAGCATAAATAGAAATCTGGACACTTATGCGAATCACACGCATACTCTTCTTATAAATAAACCAAACACATTTTAGGTATTTGATAATTAGTAAAAGTTCTTGCTAAAAACATCGTGCATTACGGATTTGGTGTCATGCTACTCGAACAAGTTTAGCTTTAGATTTGCTATGACATATGAGATTCGCAGGTCAAGAGGAATCACATGAGCTTCAAGATAACTGGAGTTACTGGAGAACATGCATCGAGATCTGGTTATTATAGCAAAAGCCTCTGTTTTTCGTTATCATTGCACTCATGGCTGCAGTTGGAGTGAGGAAATTTACGAGTGCCATCCGGATGGATCCAGAAGCTCCCTGCCTGCAACAGTAATAGCCCAAAGATTTCATTATATATAAAAGCATGGACCAATTGGAATGGTGTTGGAATGGAGGAGGGTGAGACCAAGGCTATTCAGCGTTGACCTGAAAAACAGACGAATACTGGATGAATCGTACTCGCAGCCAGCCAGGAAGCGCTCAATGTCTTCTATGGTTGCATTTTGGGGAATTCTTTGCAGTAAAACCTGCAACAATCAACTCATGTTTTACATTCTGTGTAGTGTGTAGTGTGAATTTGAAATATAGGAGCCGGTTCAAATAAGAAGGCTAAACATGAGAAGGTAAGGGATGGTTAAGAAAGTTTCATGTCAATCGTTGAAAAACTCCATTTATAAGCTACATATGTGAACTCATATAAATAATTGTAACGCCAGTTCATGTATGCATCTTCAAATATATTTTTTCCAGATTTTTTCAATAATTCATATATGAACCTTTCTTTAATCTTCCACCTTCTCACAATATTTAGCATTTTTATTTGGACCTCCCACTATATATTAATATATATATATATATATATATATATATTAGAAGTATACTCGCGCAATACAGCGAGATACATCACGATTTTTATTTTTTATTTTTTCTTTTATTTTTATCTTATAAATTTTAAATTCTTTATATTTAAATTAAGATGTTTATCCTGTTTTGATTATGTTTACCGGTTAGTTATGAATTCAAACATATAGCTTTAGAAATTTGTACTCATGCATCATAACTTGTAATCTTGAATTTTAAGTAATGTGTTTTAATAAACAGTACTTAATGCATAAAAGTTTGTTTTTAAGAGTTTATTCGCTAGTTTAATAATAATGTAATTTATTTTAGGTTTAATAAAATAAAAGTTTGTTTTTAAGAGTTTATTTTAGATTTTCTTAATTATATTTTAGATTTTTTATATTTAAAATTTGATTTTTATCCTGTATTTAATTATACAGGGAGTGATTTTAGGGAAGTTGAAGTGATAGTGATTTTAGGGGAGTTAAAGTTGTTAGAGATAAGGAATAAATAGGAAGAGATTTTAAGTTTTCATTCTTTATTTAAGTTTTAAGTAATTAGCATTAAATAGCGGTACATTAAGCTTTAGCAATTGTTTTTAAGAGTTTTTTTATAGATGTTTTATAATATAGTATAGATATAGATATAGATATAGAGAGAGGGGGGGGGGGGGAGGTTCAAACGAGAACAGTAACCAAATAAGAGAACAAGAAAAAGGCCGAATCAAGGGTCAACGCAAGGGTGTGCAGAACCACATGTGATTTTACACTAATGGTCGATGCAAGGTGTGCGGGCGACGTGGCCCACAACCCCAAGTTACGGCCAAAGTCGCGTGAATCATATGTGATTTTACACACTTTTAGTGTAAAATCACATATGATTCGACATTTTTCTTATTCTCTTATTTGGTTACTGTTCTCGTATGAACCTAGCTCTGTGTGTGTATATATGCATAAACACTTAGCCATAATATAGGTTTTGAAACACAATGGAAAAAGCTGCAACAATCAGATATTAATTCAGTTTAATAGCCCTATCAAAAAATAAACGACATTGAAGTCTTAAAACATATCAACTTCAAAACGCTTTCAACATTGAACGAAACCTAACACTTTGCCTGTCTAATTTATTTCATAACTTAATAACATTTTATATTGTGTACAAGGTTCTAAATGGCATGAGGTACGGCAAGGTTAAACCTTAAGCCTTAGGAGCCACAACGAAGTAATGGTGTTTTTCATGGCATGACTTATGGCGGCAAATTTGTATATCATATATATAATTATATAGATACTATATGTTTTCTACTATTATTTAATGAGTCAATGATATAAGACGATTTAAATTAGGTTATATACTTAAAGCTATAAAGTAAACACTAAAACGGTAATAAAAAACTTGAGGTCAATCTTAAGTTGTTGGAAGCTACTGCTAAGGTACTCCCCTCATCTATAAAGGAAAAAAAACAAATATCACATTACAAAAATCGTGCATTGGACCATGATGTGCCACAGGCTTTACGTGGCATCAAACACGATCCTTGAGCCACGGCATGCCACAGCGGCTGTTGTGCCGAGCCTTTAGAACACTGATTGTGTATACCAAGAGGACTTTGGTCAAGTGAGGCTATACAACCTGTAAGTTATGAGTTCAAGTCTCTTTAGAGACATGAGTGTGTGAGTGTATTTGTTGTTGAAAAAATAACAATCCCATAGTGTGTATGTTTCATATCTATCTGATTCAAGAAAAAGACAACCCTGTGTGTGTGCATACACTAATCAGCTACAAACCAACCACAAGTTATGTATTAATATAATCAGCTAAAAAGATCACAGAATTCCTAAAAGGGTTGAATTTATTAACTACGAAAAAAACATACCATGTGTACATTTATATATATATATATATATATATATATATATATATATGCGTGTGTGTGTGTGTGTGTTCAAGAAATAAAAATGTCGGTTCCTGTGTATATAGAAGAATAATACACAAGAAGAATCATCAAAAGAAAAAAGATCAAAGAAGAATTCGAGGAGAAGTCATGCCTGTTGGTAAGTTCTTGTTTCTATTTCTTATGACTAATTTCCATAAAATTAACTAGTAAACTTATATTCATGTAACATGCGAAAATCCCTCACCTTCACTTGCCTGTTGCGTCTTTGAAACAATTGTGCCTCAGCCAAGGAAAGTCCCTAAGCTTGTGCCTTACACTGTGCCTAGGTGCGCTTTTGATAACAATGTTATGAGCCCAGTCGATGATAGTACTTTCATGATGGAAACAGTCAACATTTGTATTTCCATGATTAAGCAACTATTTAAATAGGTATTAGGAGAAGTCAAGTATAATGCTTGACTTGATTTTATAAAGATTTCTAGGTTAAATTAGGCCTTTGTTGGGAAAGAAGGCCGACTTCGCTGAAAGTCAACCAGCAAACATGATTGGTTCCTATCAAATTAGTATCAAAGCATCTCGCTCTGGGACAATGGCAGACAGTCAATAAATTGGAAGAAAAACAAGGTGATAGGCAGAACCCTCCTGAAGATCCGATTGATGTACCAGATCCATACCCGCTCCAAGATCCGAGTCAAGTGGGACACGGATGGGTCAGCGTGATTCGGTCCGACCCCACTACTTAATCGCAGGCCTTCACCTCCATGTGTGCTACATACCAGTCAATTTTAATTCCCAGTCAATTTTTTTATTTTCTTTTTTCTTGTCATTTCCTTTTTGACTTTTTCAAAAAAGAAACAGTATCTGTATCGAAAACTTCCAAGTTGGATTTGCCCAGTGAAACCTTTGGGTGGTGAATTTTGTATCTCAGAGGGAATGCTGCCGTTATTTTTCTTTTGTTCGGGTTGTCTCGGATCCAATCCCTAAGCCGCCGGCCATCACAAGGGGAAGAAATCAGAAAGTTGTGGACCAAATAGTTGGCCCGGTTCACCGCAATGGACAAGCGATTCGCTTCGATGAAGGGGTCGTTATGAATAATTGTCAGGACCCAAAATCAACAAGCTCGAGGAGTAGCGAAAGGGGACTGACAAATGGGGAAGATGTTCCATCGGGATCCATTGGACAAGAGACAACCATGAAGACTGTTGGCAACCGATATGACAAGGGAAAAGGTCGAGATAACAAACCGTCTTTGGTGGAATTTGGGAAATTCCTACAAAAAAGATCTCTAGGAACCCTCCCTGAAAAGAAGTTCAAACTCATGTTCATGCCTAGAAATTTGAGCCTCTCCTCACAGTTAAAAAAGGCTCTACCTATTAGCACCTGCCATACAAAGATGCATTTAATATCTAAGTAAAAGCATCTACATGAATCATGGTAGCTAGAGGCTTCACAAGAGTTCAAAAGTTAAACCTAAAGAGAAGAAGATAAAGGATAAACCCTGGCATATCTTCAATTAGAGGCTACTCAGAATCAACTTCATCTTGAAAGCAAGGCACACACATATATGTTATACCCTAAAAATAACTATAATAGAAATAACTTAAGACTACGGTGCAAATTACCTATGAACTGAAAAGGCAAGGAATAAACTCACAGAGGGTCATCACTCAAAAACAGTAAAACTGTAGAAACAAAGATCAAAGGAGAAGGCAAGAAAGGAACTGAAATTGTAAAAAGGAATAAGAAAGTCAACCCTTACAGAAGGATGAAAAACGAAATCAGCTAGAAAATCTTAACATTGAGAAAGGGATGAGGAAAGCTTGCAGAAGATATACTTTTGTTTGCTCAAAACTAGAAATCATGGAAAGTGTTTTCTCTACACCCTCGTTCCGTATATATACAACCTTGGGCCACATTGCCAAAATGGAGGTCAGTGGCATCAATGATTAAGACCGAAAAATGCAAAGCAACAAGACCTTTGAAGAAAGCTCATGTGTTTCAAGACACTGATGGTGCCATCTCTGTTTCACAAAAACCAAGCAAGCAAGGGAGCAATTCAATAGTACAATGATCAATAGATGGGATCCAAAGAGACCAATCACATCCCTTCAGCTGACATCATGCATGTAAGACATCGAGTCACATGCCTTTTAGGAGATACATGGACAAGCCTTCAGACATATAACAAAGTGCATAGAATTCCCGCCAAAACCAGGGACAGTTATGCGAACAACCTATGGGTCCAATTGACATCAAGTGCACTCACAGTAAGCAGTTAGTGGCTATAGAAGTATGGATAGGATACTGTATGTGCATAGAGGAACTCATGATAAGGTGGTCCAAAGTAAACCAACAAGCAAGGACCTAAAAAGTATGATTACATTCTTATATGCAAGACCCACAAAGAAGAATGGGAGCCTAAAAACAGGTTGCAAGTTGCAATGAAGCCATAGCGGCCTAGAGAGGAACATTGGAACCAGCCGCACAACATTTGATGTGCATGCAATTCCCCCAGCAACACAACTATCTATGAGGGCATACAACCATGATGGCATAACAGACCCAAAGAAATAAAAAGGACGCCTTTAACAAATTTAAGGTCCAAGCCTATATCAGCTTATAAATAATAGGCTAATGCTAAGGGGGACTTTAACTTTTTCTTTATACTGTTACACATATAGATAATAGAGATAATAGTGTGGACGGTCAATTAGTCAATTGTGGGGCTGGTCAATTAGTCAATAAGTGAGATTAGTCGGTTGTTAGGAGAAGTATAAGTAGGAGGGAGTGTGGAACCGATTAGGCATGAGTTTTGTATTCAATTGGGTGTAACCCTAAGGAGAGTTCTTGGCCTCTCGAAAGCCAGAGTGTCTCATAATCATTCGGTTATGAGTTTATAATCAAATCTTGCCTTAGTTTTGTTGATAATTGGTAGCAGTTTGTAACATATACTTGTACATGCCAAGTGTTCTCTCTCTATTAGGTTCGACACTCGGTACTTTCATACTTGATCTCACGCCTATGGCAGATCCAATGATCAAGTCTAAGTGTATCTATTGTGCAAGCTATCACAACTTCACAAAGTAAAAACAGACCAGCGTCATCATGTGTCAAACAATAAATGCAGTGATGAGACAAAGGTAGTACTATTTTAACTTCCATTTAACAATGGAGATCAAGTCTAGCCTGGGACAAGTGCTTACGGTTTGGCCACCAAAGACTATCACAGATTACCAAACCAAGGATGACTTCCCTATTTCATTAATTCATTGTTAGTTTCAAGATGAAAACTTGTGATATAATACAACAAACATATCTTGGAAAGAATCCTCTAAACATGAATGTCATAACTCATCCCAAGTTTTATCTATCCACTTACATGTTTTACATGTTACAGAAAAAGAGAAGGTTTTGAAGGGAAGAAACAAAAATGCCTAAAACTAGGAAAAAAATCAAGGATAACTTCCTACATCAAATAGACTATGTTGGCTTTAATTATAAACATGAAAGATAGATAAAGCAAAGTTCTGAAGAATATTATCAGTATTCACATGAAGCTATGTTTTTAGCTTAAAAGAAGAAGAATGTGTGCTTACAAATTTTCCACCATATGGCTGGACATAATCCCAGTTTGCACGGTTAGCCTAGAATCAAAATTTAAAGGCATTCAGCATGAGAAAGCTTCTTAGTTTACAATGAAATAAAGCATATTGATTGCAATTTGTAATAGTATTTGCGAAAGAATTACCCTGTCCAGTCTATACAAGCGGCCTTTCCTAGTGACCACCCTAACAGCAGCATCATAGGCACTCCGGGAAGGGAATTGAACAATCCTGCTCACCAACCCCAAAATGACAATATAATCAATCAGAATTCAGAAGACAGTTTCAAACTATCTGTATGAGCAACAGAATGACCACTTACAGAATTACACACACACATACAATTACATACACCCTCCAAGATGCATTGTGTTGTTTAATCTACAAACTACATGACACAAACTACAAAATGGAGAACATTACATTCCAGTTGGTGAATAAAACGGATTGTAATCAACTTTGAGATCATCAGCAGTTAAATTGCATTCTTCAAGCAAACTGAGAATATCACTCTTCAATGTATTCTTCGTAATGCCTACCAATTTCCCATAGACCAAACCTGACATAAGCCCACAAACAGATGAGAAAAACATAAGTCATACATACTATATGGATTATAAGTAACAAGAATTCACGAATGATAACAGAAAGCAAAGCATCAAATAGATAATAACTTTACTATCTCAACAATGACTCGGCTGGCCGTTAGCATAGTCTTTAACTTAAAGATAGGGAGTAATCCAATTATGATGCAAATTGCCACCAAGTGAATTTTCAGTACACTGCCATTTAGAAAATACAAACAAATGAGTTCATGACTGAGACTCCTGGTCACATATGGGGAGGTCTGCACATATGGAACTTCTTTTACTGAGATGCCACCTGCTGAACTACTTTCTAAAAATTTCTTCCAATAAGATCAAAATAAATTTATAGCATCTGGTACACAACAAAGTCTTAACAAACCTACACATCAAACCCTAGTTATTTTACACCAGTGTCTTAACAATAAACTACACATTTCACAAATTTAGCATGAATTCATGAGTAAGAAAAACATGTGCGATATGAATCACAAAACTCCTAACTTGAGTATAAACACTATAAAAATTGGGAAATGATGAAACAATATTGGAAGGATTTATAAACAACGCGGATTTCTTTCAAGAAATCCGTGAATGTATACGTATTACATACAATACCTGATGATGGTGTTTCAAACAATGGTTTAGTGGAGGAGGACTGGTTAGTCGGTGATGCAGATTCCGTCGACAATTGACGGAGAGACGGAAAGCTTGACAGAACTGATCTGAGCCCTTGATGCCGATGAAGTTTGCGCATCAGATGACTCGACGACAATCTGACTGCATTTTGGAGGAGACTCATCTTCAACGTCTAGATAGAGGTAGGGGGAAGAGAACAGTTGCTCGGCCTTCAAGGTTTTAGGCAACGGAGGTTTTGCGTCAGATGATGATGACGACGACGACAGGAACGACGTCGTATTCGGTTCGAAATTTGGGCATCATCGTGAGTTGGGCTAAACTGCGCTAGGCCGGCCCAGGATTTGTTACCGGATAATTCATTCTCTTTAGAAATAATACGTAGCCACCGAGCCCAAAAAACATCACAAAAGTTGCTTTTGCGATGCATAAGATATGATAGAATAGTTGTTCAATATTTTATAAGACATAATTGAACATGATAGAATAGATAAAATGATTGATTTATCTTTATTGAGTTGTATAAATCTTTTATATATTTTGATTAATTTATATAATTTATTAAATTATAATAAAGTAAATATTTTATTATAATAAAATATATCATTGAAAAGTTTTCGTCAAGACACAAGATAATTAAAATGCCATCAAAATAAAAAATAAAAAGTTTATATTTTTACTTTATACATTTTCTATATTATATTTTATTATTAGTATTTAATAAATTACATAAATTAACTAAAATATAAAAGCCATATAAAAATAATATCTTGAGAACAAGAAGTGAAAGTTTAAAGAACATAAAATAAAATAAATAAAATTTAAAGAATGAATAAAATGTAAAAAGAAAAACGTATTTGATGTTTTATAAAAGAATTATGTTTTATTTTAAGGTTATATTAGTAAAATATATGTCAGTTCTACCTTGTTCCACTATGTTTCATGAGGTGGGGGCTGAACACGTGCTATTCCACCTTGTTTCAATACGTTCATGTATGTTCCACATAAAAGTTCTACCAAAGTTGAGACAATGATATTTGTTTTGTTCTGTTTTGTCTTGTCCAGTATACCTAACGTACCCAAAATGATTAAAAAGGAACTTTTTTTAATTATACAAAATTCTTTAATATAAGTTTTTTAATATTTCCCTTTAATTAATCAAACAAAGATGTAGTTTTTTTTAATTCAGAAAAAACGTTATTAAATACAAATAAACATGATACTCATTATTTTTTTAAGGCAAAACAATATATTAAACAAAAACAAAGGAGCAAAAGAAGAGTTAGTTACAGATTTTGTAAGATATAGAAAAAAAAAACCCACCACCCTCCAACAGAAATAAACTTACAACAAGAAAACCACAACGACAAGGAGCTAACCAACAAGATCTTGCGCCCCACACCAATCAACCCACGAGATGTTGAAAATTTTGGCACATTTTGAGACCCAATAGAAATAGAGAAGTTTTACCGTATTAAACCAATTCATATGAAGCCTAGACTCTCCCTTGAAAGTTTGATTGTTACGATTGCCCCAAAATCAAGTAAAAAGATGTCCGAATACTGCCTTCTAGAAGAGCCCTTTTGACTTTGCTATACCCTCCTAGTCCGCAAACTCAATCAACTTTACAATCAATATTGGTGCTGAGAGACGCCTCCCCCCCCCCTCTTCACATTTCAAAACTAGTTTCAACGTCTTTGTCGCAACTCGTTATGTTTTGAATCATCATATGATGGTGTTATAATATTTTTTTATACAAATCATGTCATATGTGTATAAAATGTGATGAAGTGTATACAAACAATAATCACTTCATCATGACTTTAGTTATAAGTTGTAGAATTTTTTTAAGATGGAATTATTATTATAATTCTCATCGAATATATATATATATATATATATATAATTTATACGTTTAATAGACATTTACCAATTAATTACAAGTTTAATTAGTTAAAAGAAGATTCAAACGAAAATATTAACTCTTTAAAAAAAATAAGAAAACAACAAATCATTTACATATATAATTTACTATAAATATGGATAAATGTTTCATAACGTGAATTATTATATTTTTCATAACTTTTTATCTTTAAATTAATTAAAACAAAATAATTATCATTCTATTTCTATTTTAAAGAAATTAAAATAGTTGTTTTAGTCTTATACATTTATCTCTTAGCTATTTATTTTTTAAAATTTCCAAAAAGTCATTGTTTCCGCAAGTAGCAACTCCTTAACTTGTGGAGGGGTCAAAATGTAAAAAAAAAAAATTTGAACATGGTCAACAAGTACATAAACCAAATTTGTAAATTAGTCCAGATGCTTCCACGACCTGCGGAAGTGCTACTTATGGACCAAGACTATAATTTGCAGATTTAGTCCCTGTATTTGCCGACCATGTTAATAAAATTACTTTTTGACCGCTCCACAAGTTGAGGAGTTGCTACTTACGGAGGTATAGCGGCTTTTTTGAAAACTTGTGAGAAAAATAACTAAGAGGTAAATTTGTCGGACTAATATGGCTATTTTTGTTAATTTCTTTATATTTCATTGTTGTTAGTCTTAGCTCTCAACTGAAAATATTATATGTGAATACAGGATGATGGACTTGTTCCCGGTGAATACGAGTACCTAGATGCCTACATCTAGAGACTAAAAAAATCTTGTCCTTTAAAAATAATTGACTAGTTCAAAATTACAAGTTTTAAAACATAACCAATAAAGAATATGTATGTATAATAAAAAATGACAGATTAATTGAGCATGTAACAATTAACAGTCGTTTCAGTGGACCATTTTGATTATAACAATTTCGATTGGTGTTGGAGCATTTTCTTCTACTATCAAAACCTAACTAACATGAATACATCGACTCGCGTAGTCATTCAATCAATATAAACCGAATACCCGAACGAGTTAAAACCAAATAAACCCGAACCCCTAATTATTCGATGGAAAAGACCTTTGTTTCTAGTTGGTAAGCTTTTGTGAAGAAATTAGGCCAACAAAAGTAGGTAGACATAATGCTACTCATAGTTGAAGCCCCAATGAGCATGTTCATCACAACTATTTGGAGTTGAATGGCTTCCACAGGAGAAGCTCCCCCCATTATAAGTCCGGTCATTGCTCCGGGAAGCGATATGAGCCCCACGGTTTTCGTATTGTCGATAACCGGTGAGAGCGCGATGACTAACGACCTTTTCACCTGTTGAAGTGTCGCTTGTCGTGGTGTGGCACCCAGGGCTAGGGCCGTCTCCACCTTCGCAATACAAAAGATAATTAATTAACACAGATACCAAAAGCCATATTGAGTGGATTAATGACACTACAACAAAATTGGGTTTATAAGACGCAAAAATTTATAAGTGTCATAATAGACCGTTTTATAAGACTTAATTTATAGGACATAAAAAGTGTTTTGTCGTCTAAATGAGTTGTAATAAGTTTATAGGACGTTTTTGGACATCATAACAAGTTTTTTAGAACATTTTTATAAAAGAGCGTCGTATTAGCAATTTCATAGTACACTATTTGGAGAGAAAAAAATGTCTTATAAAAACAAGTTTCTTATAAAAAGATGGGTTTATAGGACACTTTCTTAAAAGTGCCCTATAAAATAGCTAATGCGATGTTTTGTATTAAAAGTGTCGTAAAAAACTAAGACGTTCAAACGCATCGTATAAACTTATTACAATGTCTTTAGATAAGACGCTTTTGGTTCTATAGTAAATCTTATAAAATAGTAGATTAATAGGATGTTTATAAATTAGTGACGTCCTATAAACCCCATTTTTGCTACAGTGTGAACTCCCATATTATCGATTTCATCAATTAATTTTGGTCAACTGACACGTAACTTTAGACTATCTCCAACCACAACATCGATAAAAACATTAAATTAGTGGGTCCATTAACACCAAAACGACATATATATATATATATATATATATATATATATATATATATATATTTATATTGTTTGAGCACGGTATATAAGCCGTTTCTCACTCGTATCCAGTATTTTATCGTTAAAATAGTGCTTTTATAGTACTGTTAGAAATGCCCTTAAGTACCGGAAGAACAAAATATTAATTAAAAATCTTAAAAAAAGAAGTTTCATTTATTGAGACTTACCAAACTCATTTGTGTTCGAATATCGTCACGAAGTCTTTTCATCGTAACTCCGGTGACGGTCATGGCATTGCCAACCATCATTCCGGCGACCGGAATTATATATTGTGGAGTGAAGGGGAAAACGTTTAGCAAAACCAGTAGAAACATCGTTATGGCTGTGCCGGCCAAAATGGATGCTCCGGCGATATACTTCCCATGGGGCACGTGTTTGGCTCGCTGGCCGGCGGTGTACCCGGCCACTGACACCTGCAAGAAAAAAAAATTGGCCCTTTTCAATTCATTTCCAAATTAATTAATTTTACGTAAAATCAAAAGTGAAAACCAATATTTCCACCGGAAACATATATATATATATATATATATATATATATATATATATATAGTGGTAGGTTCAATTGTTCAAATAAGAAGATAAATATTTTACAAGAAGTCGATAAGTGTGATATCAAATATGATATATCACACGCTTAACCATATATGATTAAAAACATGTTATATTGACAAATATATAGACGTTTAAAAGACACACATGGGACATGAAATCATATATGATATCATATTTTTCTGTCTTCTCGTAAAATGTTTAACTGATACTTTATGCATGTATGTATATACCATGAAGAGATAAGCAAGAATGATCCACCAGCCATTGCTTCGATTGAAAATGAATTGAAGCACAAACCCAATAATGGAGAGCTGAATGAAAGCTCTAACAATGGCGTAAATCATCTCGCCCTCTAATTTCAGCTTCTGAAAATATGAGAGCGCCGCCGCCAGCAAGACGATCGCGGTGGCGGCCGCCGGCTTCACCATCCCCTTCAAGAATTCCAACAGCCACTCCCACTCCATGGTTACTCTATCTTAATTATGATCGAGGAGTGATTAATTATATATAAAAAAAAATTAAGAAATAAATAAAAGAAGATGAGATGGCGATATATAAAGAGTGAGGGCAAGGGCAAGGGCAAGGGCAAGGCAGAACCAGGGGAGGGTTTAAAGAAAAAGGTGGCGATCTGATTGTGAGGTGCGTGGGTGATATCTAGGCCACGTCTCATGTGGAGTATCTTTTTATCCAAAGTTATTATATTGATTCATTTTTATAAATAAATAAATAAATAATTCCATTAATAACAACTTATGTGGGATCTGAGTCGTGGCAATGGAATCATGTGATTAGGGTTTGGTTTACTTTTTGTTTGATAAAACTTATGATAAATGACGTTTTTAGATTATTTTGTAATACATAAATACGTTTATGTTCGAATTTATTAATTTACTTGTAATTAATATGATTTTTTTTTTGAAATAAAATACGACAATATACAATCAGAGGAGAATAAGGTGTCGTTTGTTTTTTAAGAGGTCTAAAGTTTGAAGTCTTATTTTAGTTATGATTAATAAAAGGTGGTGTGTAAAAAGGTCTGAATGATTCAGACTTAAGAGTCGTTAAGATGTTTTTTTTTTAAAACAAACAACCCCTAAATGTGGGGACCCATGACCTCTTAGTAGTATTTTTGGTCAACTATCCAAACAATGGAGTGCAATATAATTAAAACTAGGTGTATCTTATTTATACCGCTTTTTATAGAGGGTATTTAAGTGAAGAAGTGGTAAGAAACGAGGTGGTGTATCCGAATGAATAGGGAATATGAATAATAACTCTTATGACAAAAGTTATATTAAATTTCTTTAAATTACAACATATGAAATTATTAATTATTAAAAAAACTAGTCTTTGCTGTAATAAAATTAATGATTTATTAAAGATAATTAATACTTGTAATAGTGGGTTTAGAGCCAATTTATGTACACAGATTAATTTCTTAAATGACCATAAATAGTCCCGAGTTATCATAAATAAACCTTTATGATTATAAAGACTTATGGATTTTAACTCAGGAAACACAATTATATATTGGGGAGGCCATATTCAAAAATCAAGGCAATGAATGCCACACTCAACTCTCGAGGTTTCAATGTTTAAACTCTTACTCAAAGCCTAAAAAAGACTTCATCCGTTTTAAAATAAGGGTTTACAATTGAAATAACACACAATTTTAGACATGCATAGTTATTACATTTATTTATTAACTAAATGATGTCTTTACCATTATTTAATATCTCTATCTTCACAACTCCTAAATATTTTTGCATTAGTTAAAGGTAAATTTGATAATTTAGTTTTCTACTTTTGAAAGTAGACACTTCTTTTAAGACAAATATAAATAGAAATATGGTCATTTATTTTAGGACGGAGGGAATATAATAACTATTTATTGTATAATAAAACAATTTGTCTATAAAAGAAGGAATATGTACATAATCAGATTTATGTCAAAATCATAAAATTTCAACCCAAAAAATAGTAAGATATTAATAACATGATTATTATCATTACATATTTTTCACATGTATGCATATAATATGAAAGTTCAATATGATTGTGCATTATGTCAAAAGTAACACATATACATATATTTTTATATTAATATTTTATACATTTTATTTAACGTGTAATTTGACTAATTTCATTAGGTAGTTAAAAGTGAGTTCAATGTTATATGAGTAAAATAACATACACAAATTCTAATCTCAATTTCACTTGTATGTTTGTATGACCATTTTACAAAAAAACTAATGATGGTATGTAGAGATACAAAACGTATAACGTTTGAAAGTAGGGTTTATTTCTTAATATTAAAATATAAGTTATGATCCCTTGTTTAACGTCTAGGCTCAAACGATGGTCTTTTGATATCAATTTCCTTATCAAAATTTCGGGTCATGAGTTATATAGAGCGATAATAAAATGGGATCTTAGGCTTTTGAAATTCATTTCAACAATTGTATTACACTATATTAAGCATTCAACTCATAGTATTACCTTGTTAAGTTAACTCAGTACCGACTCAAAATCATCCATGTCAAGTTTTCACATTACAGGAACACAAAATTGTCGTCCAATACCCAAAGTCGATGACATAGGCTAGAGTTATGAACAAACAACCGATCATTGTTTATGTATCTAGATAGAGATAGTTCGAAATATTAATGTGAATGGAGAGAGAATAAAAGAGGGGAAGAAAGTCATAGGAGTAAACCCTTACAAGATAACATTAAATTTTTGTTTTATTTGTTAGCAAACGAATTTTAAGATATGATCATATGAACATCAATCGTGAATACCACCAAAATAAAGGGTCAATGAAAAGATCTAAGTGTTTGAGGCACTTGTGGAGTGGTAGTGGATGTGGCTTTCTTGGGAATCTTAAGCTTTTCTATTACCTTTTTTGAAAAAACAAGCTTTACACGTAAAACATGATCGATCAAAGGCTTTAAAAGATTCTAATGAGGTCAAAAACACCGATTGCTTAGTTGAGTATGGGATAGTATCTTTTTAATTGATCAGATTGCTTTATTATATCAATAATAACATGATGTAAACGTCAAGGTGAATGGTGCTTTTATACGGGGGAAAATTTCCAAAAGACAACCATAGTTTCCAAATAGCATACGTCAACTAGCTCATACATTTATCTCTCTATATCCTTACAGTTTAAATGTTCATTTACCGAATGCAGTCTTTTGAATTGAGTTAGGAGTAGCACCTATCACCTATAAAATGAGAGAGGGAATATTGTGGTGGTTTGGGCACATTCGTAGGAGACAGTTGTCAACATTGGTGAGGAGGGTGGAGGGCGTTTAGAGTTGAGGGTATGAGGAGGAGGGATGTGGAACAAACAACTTAGACTAGTCACAACAGTTTTAGATATTTCAGAAGACATGACCTCATATTAGAGTTTGTGGAGATGTAGGACTATGGCAACACATTGTGTGTAAGAATTTATGGTTAATGGGTGTTAGAATTTGTCTCCTTAGTTGGTTTAGTGGTTTTGTACCTTTTCGTATTCCTTTGTTGTCCAATCATGCTTTAGTTTTTTTTTGTTCTTGTTGCCTTTTCTTCAACTTTTCTTACAAGTTTTTCTACCATCTACCTTTTGGGGTTTTTTTTCTCTATTTCGAACTTTTGCGTAACTTTTAGAACCAAAGTTTTCTAGAGAAATCATATTTTTATCCTAAAACTTTTACAAGCAGGGTCTTTACTAAAACATGTTCCTTATTTGAGTCGAAGTAAGGTCTACATAAATCATACCTTTCACAAACACTACTCTATGTGGGACTCGATGGGTTTGTTTGGTTTTACTCGTTGTATTCTAAAAGTGTAATAATTATCCACAATAATATATAGAAACGGCAGATACTTCCCGAATTGCACTATAAATCTGCAATTCAAGTTATATCTTGCATCATCAACATCTTGAGCATCACTAAAATGTTGTCATTGGTAATCAATTCATAAAAGAGAAACAAAAAAAGAAGAGCAACACCACAAGACAATAATGTTTAAGCCTTGAAAATGGTATATATTTGTCAATCAAAGCATTTCGAGTTGATTGATTTGTTTCAATTAAATCTTTGACCTCCTAATCTATTAAGAAAAAATGCTCTATATTCATGAAAAAAAAGTCATGAATTTAATTAAAATCTCATTTAGGGTTATATACATCAATATTACACTGATATCGTAGTGGTCACTAACTTCCGGTGGAAATGCTGATAAATAGAGTTACAAATCAATTGTGGGATACGTTTAGATTAAAATGTATACCATATTCAATAGATTTCGAAAGTGACAACGTTTTGAACCAAAATCATAAGATAATCAACTAAAATCGTTGAGAATCATACCATAAACCCATCCAAAAGGATGATATTACTGTATTTATAGGGCTCGATTAGGGGCCGTCTACCAAACGTTTACCCGAGTAAGTGTTTACCGGTAAAATTCATAACTATCACATACTTACCGGGTAAGATTTTAGTCCACCAAAACGGTATCGTATGCAACAATTTTTCGGTAAACGCTAACCATGGTAAAAGTCTTCACCATCACTTATCAGGCAAGACTTTTGGTCCTTGTCTTAGCTCTTACCTGGTAAGATTCTTGATTCTTATCATATTTATCCAGAAAAATAATGTGACTTGATATACGTTTACCCAAGTAACCCTTTGGTAAACGGACCCTTAGTATAACACCCTGCAGGGCTGTAAATATAGGCTAAGAATAATTGAATTGAAACCAGGCTTTAACTTTTGTTAATGTCGTTTTTACTTTTATTTTTTTTCCTTTTGAGCCATAAAAAGTCTTGGGCCAACCAGTGGTGGGTATTGGGCTTTTTTGATATTCTAGGCCCACAACGTGGATTCAAAATTTCAGATGCAAGCTTTATTTAGGGGGTGTTTGCCGGTTGCTGAATGGTTTAGTAAAAAATGATTAAGTGATCAGAATGATTAAGAAGCTTTTATGATATAGTGTAAAATGAAATATGGGTGTTTGCTAATTGTTCATAATGAAATCAGGACGCTTAATGATTAAGAGAGGGTCAGGATACAAAATGATTCAGAGGCTTTTGTAACCATTAAGAGACAGACAAATTTTTTGCCAAACAAAATTTATCTTTTAGTGATTCAGAGGTTGCCTCTTAATAAAACCACTAAGAGGTAAACAAACAACCCCTTATATCTATAGGTAGAAGTGTATCAAAAACCCTCAACCTGTTAACAACTCAATTAAATCTAATCAAAGCCATTCTCTCAACACCAAGTCGATTGATCAAAAACCTTTTAAGTCCATAACCCTAATTCCAAAGTTGATTGTAGATATTAATGATTTAAATATATATTTGCATGATTGTAATAATTTTGTTGCATAAATTTTTAGTAATATTTATTGTATTTCATTGGTCAAATTTATGTATACTAATACCTTCCCCCCCCCCCCCTTTGGGTTATATTTTTTTAATAACTTGGGCTGGGTTGAAAATTTTTCAAACCGTCATAATTAAGTTGAGTTGTATAAATATCACAAACTACCCAACCCACATACACATCTATCCGTAAGTATCAAATGAGTAAAAAAAAACGTCTGGTTGATTTCCATTATATTAATTTTGATTAAATCTGAATTGTCTTGGTAGTTGTTATTTAATTATAAAATTTGAAGATTTGGTTGCGGTTGCAAAATTATAAATGCTTGAAAAGCAAAGTTTTGGATTCATTTTTTTTTTTTTGGGAAAAGTCTAAAAAAACTCAATGGACTTTAGTGTTTGGAGTGATTAAGTTATTGGACAATTTTTTGGAACAAATAAGTTCTTAGACAATTCAAAACACACTAAATAAATCATTTGAATTTTGGAAACCTGTTAAATACATTCTTATTACTTAAAAATGTAACTTACAACTACAAATTGAAAAAAAAAACATGTCACTACTCTATCCCCCTACAAATAAAAAATAGAAAAATTAATTAAAATAGTCAATCTCATCAATCAAATTCATTTTTAAGCAATTTTCAAAGTGTTTTTTTAAAATAGTCAAAGTTTTGGCATAAATATTTTTCCCTTAAGAATTTTTCCTGGCAAAAAAAAATTTAGAAAACATCTTTATAATTTGTTATTTAATTTACTTTATATCTTCTATCTTTTTTTTCTTCATTTTAACCCTTTATTATATTAACACACATAATCATATATAAACTTAAATACATAAAAAATACATTTTTTTTACAAATTACATCATTATAAGTTTCTCATCAATACGTTTAAAATGAGTCTAATATTGAATTTTTTTTATTTAATCTCATATTATTAAATATCATTAATACGTACGAATTATATTTAATACTTACACTTTATATCCTTTAGAGTTATTTATTTAATAGTATAAGATTAATCTGTAACCTTAAAGGTATAAATTGTAAGTATTAAAAATAATTCATATATATTTATGATATTGAATAATATAAGATTAAATTCAAAAACAATCTTGAGTTCATTTTGAACGTATTGACGAAACGATTATAATAGTGTAATTTGTAATTTTTTTTTGATATATGTTAGTTAATATATGATTATGCGTGTTAATATAATAAAATGAAAAAAGTAATGGATATAAAATAAATTAAATAACTAATTGTAACTTTATAAGGATGCAAAGTATAAATTTTTTCTAAAACTATAAGCAGGAAGTGAATTTTAACACATAATTTTTTTACCTAAAAATGTTTTTTTTAATCTTTTTGGAAAAAAAAAACAATTACGCATGAAAAAAATATATTTTACGCAAACTTTGGCTATTTTAGGAAAAAACTTTGAAAAGTGGTTAAAATTAAATTGGGTGATGAGATTGACTATTATAGTTAATTTCCCCATTTTTAGTTTGCAGAAGGATAAAGTAGGTGACCTTTTTTTTAATTTGTAGTTTTACCTTCTATGTAGGTTGCAAGTTATATTTTTAAGTAATAAGGATGTATTCAACAAGTTACCTAAAGTCTAGAAATTTATTTAACAGGTTTCGAAATGCCCAAAAACTTATTTGTTCGAAAAAATTGTCCAGTGACTTAATCACTCCAAACACTAAATAACTTTTCCTTTTTTTTTTTTCATAGAAGCTAACACCACTTCTATTGCTCTCATATTTACTAACCCAACGTGACAGATATCGTAAAAATGTGCCAACTATAGATTAGAGTAAATTACAATGTTGGTATATATGGTTAGCTCAGAATATCGATATAATCCCTATTTTGAAATAATTACACTAGGGTGGGGTTTGTTTTTTAAGAGGTCTGAAGTCTGAAATCTTATTTCACTTCTGATTAATAAGAGATGGTGCTTAAGTCTGAAATCTGAATCAATAAAACTGTTTGTTTTTTGTAATATCTGAAATCTGAATCACCCACCACCGTTTATTAAAGAAAAAAAATCATGATTTATTGGTCTTTAAACACCTATTTATGACATTTACCAAAAGCAACTTCCCCCATCAATCTGTATCTCAAACCCTTATCAAACAGAATCAGGAAGAAAGAAAAAAAACTCACCTAAGTCATTGTGATTTTGCAGGATTTTAAGCCGGATTTAGGCGTCATTTGTTTTTTAAGAGGTCTAAAGTCTGAAGTCTTAATTTAGTTATGATTAATAAGAGATGGTGTGTAAAAAAATCTAAATGATTCAGACTTAAGAGTCATTAAAAGGTTTTTAAAAAAAAACAAACAACCCCTTAGTCTCCAAAATCATAAAAAGGGTAGAATCAATCAAATATTTAATAACACCAACCAAGTACCCACCCTTCTCCCTAATCATAAAGTTGAATCCACATTTTGCTGAATAACATAACTTTTTTTTTAGTTATTTTTTAACTAACATATCTTTTTTTAGTTATTTCTTAACTTGATCTTCACCTGCATCCATTTCTCTGCAAAATCCATCTTCCCACATCAACATCTTGCAAATTTAACCCTAGATTACATGCATCCACTGTTTGATTTTGTGAAAAGACCATGGGGGAAAAGAAGAGGAACTTACAAGCTACCACTGTTGTCTCCAATTTTTGCAGCCATTACCAACTCAAAGTCGCATGCAAAAACAAAGGGGAAATTGTAGTAAGGTGGAGAAATTAGGTTTTGATTTGAGATTGAAGATGGAATTTAGAAGAGTATGTGCGAGGATGAATGGTCTAGAAGACGGAATATTGTTGTTTTTTTCAAGGAATTATTTGGGTTTTTGTAAGTAGGTTTGGATCTTCAATGGTATCTCTGTAAATTGTTTTCGATGTTCTTCTTTCTTCTCTCTCTTTCAATTTATTATTCCAAAAGTAACAAAAGCGGAGGCGATGAAATCTGGAGGCGAGACTGGGAGAAAGAGAGTTTATGCGAATTAAGGGGTTATGTTACCACTTATGATTTTAGAGCACGCTCAGAGCTTTTCAGCTCTTATTTAAAAAAAATCAAACAATCTGAAATAACAAACATCTGACCGTTTTAGATTTAAGTGGCATTAAGTGATTTTTTGTAAAAAACAAACAAGCCCAAGGAGTTCATGTGGTTTGCATTCCGTTTCAAGCTAGTTCCCTCTTTCAAAAATAAGTACACTGGAGGTCCCTGTGACACTAACACCGTTAAATCATTTCCGTTAATTTAGGGGAATTTTTGTCAATGTATCTTTTTTTTTAAAATTATTAAAAAAATACTAGTATTTTTAATATACCTTGCCAAACAGTCTCCTCCCATCCCAATAACTCACCACCGGCCTCCTCGTTGTTCTTCTCCCCACCGCTCATCATAACCCATCACGGTTGCTGCCCTGCATCACAATTAGTCATTCGTCACGTGTCCCTCCATTTATCTCATCCCTCACGCACAACCATCTCGTTACCCTCCCTCCCTTCATCTTTGGCTTTCTTCTCCGACAGAAAAAGCCGACAACCTCCCTATAAATATTAAGACCTAGAAACACACACACACACATACTTGCAACCCAAAAACACACACACACACACAGCAGCAACAACAACATACACACAACACACAACGACAACAACATATAGCCCCCCCCCTACAGTCCAAAACACAGATGCACACAATAGCAACATACATACAACATACACACCCTTGCAAACCAAGAAAAGCACACACATACAATCTTGTAGACCTAGCAAAAATGCCCTTGAGTTAACAGAATGGATTTAACGGCGTTAGTGTCACAGGGACCTCCAATGTACTTATTTTTGAAAGAGGGGCCCGACTTGAAACGAAATGCAAACCACAAGGACCCTTGGTGTACTTGTTTCAAAAATAGGGACCATATCCAGATTTTGAGCTAACCACAGGGACCAGCGATGTAATTTACTCTATAAATCATTATTTTTGTTTCATTTTGAAATCATTTTTATAAGCTAAACTTTTTTATTTTCAAACGTTGAACGTTTATCAGCAAAAAAAAAAGACTATTGAAAACTAAAAGTGTGTGCGTAGTTGCATCAAGTTTCGGTTGCCACGAATGTGTGTATATATATATATATATATATATATATATATATATATATATATATATATATATATATATATAGGGAGAGGTTCATTTGAGAAATGATAAATATATGAGAAATAGAGAAGTAATCTTAGTCATTCATCTAGTCAACATTTGTGGCTTTGACCGCGAAGCACCGGATAATTCCTTGTGTGGTCTATAGAAGGTAGAGGGGTAATTTCGTAAAATACACGGGATGAGTTCATATATGAATATGTATGAATCACAAAGATTCATATATGAATCTGTTAATTAGTTCAACTGATTCATATATGAATCTTTGTGATTCATACAGATTCATATATGAATCACAAAGGTTCATTTATGAATCTGTTAGTTAGTTCAACTGATTCATATATGAATCACAAATGTTCATATATGAATTAGTTAAAAGAGTTCAGTTGTGAATTGCACTGGTTCATATATGAACATATAGTTCATATGTGAATTATAAATGTTCATATATGAATACAGCTCGTGTGTTTTATAAAATTTACGAAATTATCCTTCTATTTTTTGGATAGCCGCAACTTTTGACCAGTCAAAGCCGCAACTTTTGACCGGTCAAAGCCGTAATATTTGACTAGTCAAATCCTATCTTGACCATATGAATGGTTAAGATTACTTCTCTATTTCTCATATATTTACCATTTCTCAAATGAACCAAACACTATATATATATATATATATATATATATATATATATATATATATATATATATATATAAGTATCAAATGTTATAACGTGCGTTAATTGCTTCAATTTCGAATGTTGTCATCTACCAATCAAGTCTCATATTTTAATCCAAAAATAGTATTGCATGTAGCATATCATAACATATTAATCAGCAGTTTGCCAGTTTTTATTGGATATATCTTCGATTATTTTATGTAACCATGCTAGCTTTATACGAGTAGCTACAAAAGTTTCTTTCTATCGTTTCTAGTTAATTCCTTGGTCTTTAGCTTGTCGTTCTATTTATAGAATTAGAAAATTGATTTGTTAATCAAACTCTAACGTGTTTTATACACAATTAATATTGTTTATTTATTTTGTTTGTTAGACAATTGATCATCAAAATGGTAGTCTTCATTAATTATATATAGAAGTTGGGCTGTGGTAGATATATTTGCTAGGACAATCATACCTAAAATTTCCACCAAAAATATCCTACAACCATACTTAATTATCAATTAAAATTGAGTAAACTTCATTTTTTTTCTTTATGTTTAGTATATGTAAGTGGGATTTAAACTTTGATAAGTCTATATATAAATCATTTTTATAATTTTTATTTTACTTTGAATGTGATCCGTGGTCACTAACTTTGTTTACCATCTTCGTTAATGTAAGAGACATTTCAGTCTTTTCATCAAAATATTTAATTTAATGTTTAAAAAATAATATTAAATTTTATTTTATATATTTATTAAAAATAACAAATTTGGAGTGAGAAATTTTCTAATAAAATAAAATACAAAATACAAAATACAAAAAAAATTATTTTATTCTTAAAATTAAATTTTTTGATAGAAGATTGAAATGTTCCTTGGGAAAAAAAAATTAACAATCAGGGCCCACTTTTTCATAGTAAAACGAGAACCACAAGGATGATTTATACACTTAAGCTATGTTTGACAAAGTAGCTAATAAGCTAGCTGATTGCTGATATAAGCCAGCTGGTAGCTAATAAGCTACCTGATTAATAAGTCATGTTTGACAAAAACTAGTTAATAAGCATGCAAAATGACCAAAAAAGACGTCTTAAAAAAATTATCAATTACAATATTTAATAATATAATTAAAACAAATTTATAGTAATATAATATGTTAGCTAATACAAACAAAGTAATAATAAAGTTAAATAATATAATATGTTAACTAAAATAATTTAAAATTCATTTATTGTTATATATATCATAATTTTGAATTTATTAAAACAAATTTTAGAAAAAATCTACTTTAACTTATGATTTTAAATAACCATTGCATATAGCATATAATATGAAAAAAATAATTGATATAATAATAAAAAATTAAAAGTAATTGATAACTAAAATATATTGACTAATATTAAAAAATAGAGAATTTAATTAAAATACCATTTTTTGAAAAAACAGTGCCCAATATGCCCCAAATCTTGTCATTTTTGCCAAAATACTTTCTATGTTCGCGTTTTTGGCCGCGTTTTTTCAAAAAACGCAGGGTGACACTGTTTGGGTCCGCGTATGGATAGAAACGAGAGTTGGGGCCGCGTTTCCACTGTTGAACGCGGACATGGGGCTAAAACGCGGACATGTGGTGATAAAAGGCGTACATGCTCGAATTTGTTAATTGAATTGTGATATGTAATACATATTTACATTTTATACCTTTATAGTTATTTAGTTAGTTTAATTTATACCTTTCACTTTTCTATTTTTCATTTTTCATTTTCATCATATTAACACATAAAATCGTATATTAACTAAAATACGTTAAAATAATACGTTTTAATTTTAATAAGTTACACTATTATAATCGTCTTTTCGAAACCTTCGAAATGAGCCAAATATTGAATATTTTTGGATTTAATTATTTAATTATATATCATATGTACTACATAAAACGTATGAAACATATGCATATTCTATTTTTCTTTTTACCATAAAACATAAAACGTATTATATATCATATATACTACATATTTTTGGACAAGTTATTCATAATTTATGTTATTCTTCTTTTTTTTTAGGGAAAAAATGGTAGAATATCGTTATTTTTAGTTCAATTGTATAATATCGTTATTTTTACTAAAATATCGTTATTAGTAAAATGGTAGAATATCGTTATTTTTAGTCCAATGGTATAATATCGTTATTTTTACTAAAATGGTAGAATAGCGATATTTTTAGTAGAATAACGATATTTTTAGTCCAGAATATCGTTATTAGTAAAATGGTAGAATATCGTTATTTTTACTAAAATGGTAGAATAGCGATATTTTTAGTAGAATAACGATATTTTTAGTCCAATGGTAGAATATCGTTATTTTTAGTAAAATATCGTTATTAGTAAAATGATAGAATATCGTTATTTTTACTAAAATATCGTTATTTTTAGTCCAATGGTATAATATCGTTATTTTTACTAAAATGGTAGAATAGCGATATTTTTAGTAGAATAACGATATTTTTAGTCCAATGATAGAATATCGTTATTTTTAGTAAATTATCGTTATTAGTAAAATGGTAGAATATCGTTATTTTTACTAAAATATCATTATTTTTAGTCCAATGGTATAATATCGTTATTTTTACTAAAATGGTAATATAGCGATATTTTTAGTAGAATAACGATATTTTTAGTTCAATGGTAGAATATCGTTATTTTTAGTAAAATATCGTTATTAGTAAAATGGTAGAATATCGTTATTTTTACTAAAATATCGTTATTTTTAGTTCAATGGTATAATATCGTTATTTTTACTAAAATGGTAGAATAGCGATATTTTTAGTAGAATAACGATATTTTTAGTCCAATGGTATAATATCGTTATTTTTAGTAAAATATCGTTATTAGTAAAATGGTAGAATATCGTTATTTTTACTAAAATATCGTTATTTTTAGTTCAATGGTATAATATCGTTATTTTTACTAAAATGGTAGAATAGCGATATTTTTAGTAGAATAACGATATTTTTAGTCCAATGGTAGAATATCGTTATTTTTAGTAAAATATCGTTATTAGTAAAATGGTAGAATATCGTTATTAGTAAAATGATAAAAAGAAGAATAACATAAATTATGAATAACTTGTCCAAAAATATGTAGTATATATGATATATAATACGTTTTATGTTTTGTGGTAAAAAAAAATAGCATATGCATACGTTTCATACGTTTTATGTAGTACATATGATATATAATTAAATCCAAAAATATTCAATATTGGGCTCATTTCGAAGAGACGATTATAATAGTGTAACTTGTTAAAATTAAAACGTATTATTTTAACGTATTTTAGTTAATATACGATTTTATGTGTTAATATGATGAAAATAAAAAATGAAAAATAGAAAAGTGAAAGGTATAAAGTAAACTAACTAAATAACTATAGGGGTATAAAATGTAAATATATATATATATATATATATATATATATATATTACATATCACAATTCAATTAACAAATTCGAGGCGTTTTAGCCCCATGTCCACGTTCAACAGTGGAAACGCGGCCCCAACCCCCGTTTTTACCCATAGGCGGACCCAAACAGTGCCACCCTAAAAAACGCAGACATAAAAGGTATTTTGGCAAAAATGACAAGATTTGGGGCATATTGGGCACTGATTTTTCAAAAAAATATATTTTAATTAAATTCCCTAAAAATATATATAAAGAATTGATATGATTAAAAATAATTTTAAATACTTAAAAATTAATATTAATATATGATTAAAATTTAATTAATATTAATTAATATTAGTAATAATTGTTAAATAATTAATACTTATTAATGATTAATAATTAATAGTTAATAAATAATAATTAATATTATTGAGGGCATAATCGAAAAAAATCACAAAAAGTTCCTCATAATAATAATTAATTTAAAAAGTTCTTTTGGGATTTAAAAGATTTAATTGGGTCTTAATGGATGTATCGGCCTTTAAAGGGTTCTACTGGGATTTAATAGTTTCATTGGGTCTTAATGGATCTATCGAGCTTTAAAGGGTTTTATTGGGCTTTAAAGAGTTTTATCTATCGGGCATTAAAGGGTTTCGTTGAGCTTTAAAGTGTTTCATTAGGCGTTAATGGATCTATCAAAATTTAAAGGGTTCTATTGGGTTTTATAGGGTTTCATTGGGCCTTAATGGATCTATCGGAAGCCCACAAACCCATCCCTCACTTTATAAGAAAATTGATCTAGTATATCTCATTAGTGGTGGTTTTCTTCAATTAGACAGCTCAACTCGATACATTAAGAACCACCAAAACGCATGAATGTCCAATACAGTTCATGAATAACTAGTGAGTCTAATACAACCATCAAGACAAAATAAGTTGTAAACTTTAATTTTAAAAAGATTTAAAAATATAAGATAATTGTTTTAGATTTAATTAATTATGTCCAATAATTATGAAAAACTAATCTAAATATTTAATATTTATTCACTAATCATGTTAGACAAAAGAAAATGTCAAGTTTAAAAAAAGACTAATAAAAACTTTCATATTTCTTAAAGACAATTAAAAAAAGTTATTATTAAAATTTTTAGTATTACCTAAAACATTGTTGCTTCTGGCATCGATCTCCCTCTTTTTGATCTATTTTTTATTTATCAAAAGAGGAAGAATCAAAAGATAATCGGTTCCATGTAGTTTTTTTTAGGTTAAAATGATGTAAGTAACAAATTTTTAAAAGTTCGATGATTTAATTTATTGAAAAAAAATATGCAGGGACTTAATCATTCAAAATTGGAAAATTTAATGGTTTTTTCATTCAAAATGAATAAGTTTAATGGTTTTTTCATTCAAAAAAACAGTTCAGGGACTTACTCATTAAAATGAGAAAGTTTAATGGGTTTTTCATTCAAAAAATTAGTTTAGGGACTTAACCATCTAAAATGGAATAATTTGTTGGATTTTTATGAACTTTCCCAAATTTTAAATATTATATCCCTATTTTGTATTTCACCTAATTTATTAGAGCATCTCCAACAGCTATGCTAAAATAGAAAAAAAGTTGGATTTTAGCATTTTTATTGCTCCAACAGCTATGCTATCCCTTATGCTATCCCTTGTAGTTGATGTAAAAAGTTTTAGAAATTTTGATTTTTTTTACTCTATTTTTAGAAAAAATTTAGCATAGCTGTTTTTAAACCTGACCCAAATAAACCCTAACCTGGTTAAACAAACAGCCAACTTCTCATCTTCAATGTCTCGTTCGACTTCTCCATCTTCACGAGACCAACTCAGGTTCGACTTCTCCATTTGCTTGGATTTCTGCTCAATGGGCTCGATTTCTCTATCTCTGTTCGATTCTGCTCAATGGGCTCGATTTCTCTATCTCAGGTTCGATTTCTTTCCCATTTCTCGTTCGATTTCTGTCTCGAATGTCTTGTTTTAGACTTGTTCGATTTCAATGTCTTGTTTTAGACTTGATTTCAGTCTCGAATGGTTCACGATTTCAGACTTGTTTCTTGTTTGCATCTGCTGTTTTGGTTCTCAATTTGGAACTGACTTGTTTCTTGTCTTCGTTTCTCGAAGTATGGGGCCTGGTTTGCTGTGGAACAAGTCTTTTCCTTCACAGTTTTTTCTTTGATTTATTGTTAAAAGTTGAGACTTGAAAGATTTTTGTTTTTTATAAACATCATAAACTTCTGGTTGGTATTTGAGTCAATTTCAATGCATGTCTACCATTTGTGTTTGAAGATATTAAGATATTGCTCTATAGCTGCCTAGCCTTAGGCTCAGTGAGGTTAAGACTAAGATGAACCTTTTGATGTCTTATAAAAACATGTAAAAAATGCAGTACTACACTAGACTATCACACCCGTCAAGATGAAATATTTTAAAGGGAGGAGTAAAATTGTTTAGCGCTTCATCTTGTAATGTATGTCCTTTGCATTTAACATCCTTATGCAATGTTTTGTCTACTCAGAAAAACCATTTATGAATTTTAACTAATCAAAAGTGACTGGTTTTTTTGACAATGGAAGAATGAAAAAGTATATATATATATATATATATATTTTCATAGATGTTATTTTCTTTACGAAAACGGTATTTGGAAATATGTTCATCTTAATGTATTCTCCAACTAAAGATTTACATTTCCATGCCTTCTATAAAAATTGACAAAAATATTGTATGAATATCCTGTGACTTGACCTCATCTTAAGTTCTTTATAGTTTAGTAGTTTACTTTTAAATTTGCCAAGTTGTTTCTATCTTGAGACTGCCCTGTCTCATCAAAAACATTTGCATGGTTGGCTTTGTTTATATGTAATATTAAATCGTATAAAAAAACTGTAACAATTATATTTGGGGATATTTCACGATAATTATCTTACTCCTTGGACAATAATTAAATTGTCTAATTGTTGATTGCAACATGGTTTTCTCCCTGTTCCGGTGCATAGTCTCTCTTTTTTTTTTTTGAATTATTATTGAGTTTCATTGACCTTTTTAGAGGTTCACGATGTACATGTTTGGTGTGCAATCAGAACATTAAGTCGTCCTTTGTGTATTGCTCAATGCTTTGCAAGGTTCGATTTAAAATCCCTCCACATACTTGTATATATATTTACATCAAGAATATGCCATAAGAGCCATTGCTCTCACTCACTGCCCTTGTCATTGCTCTTACCGGGTAAGATCCTCGATATAGTTATGTTCATCCAGTAAGGTAATGTAAGCATTTGGTAAATGACCCTTTAAAGAATACATGAACCGGAAATAGAAACACAGGAGGGAATGTATTTTTTAAGCTCACAATGACATCTCCATTGTTCATGCATTTAAGTGGTAAGATCTGTGGACCAGCAACCGATTTAGATCCCAACAAGCAATTGGATTTGTCTAAAAATTGTGAAAGACAACCACCATCTCAAAAAGATGCTAAAAAACTTGAAGGTATACCTATTCTTACTTTATCTTTGTGTAATAGATCATGCTTTTGTGGTCAAATGCATAATTTACATACATTTATTCGGAGAACAATGGGCTTGAATTATTATATGGATATCCATATACTTATCAATTACATATATGTCCATGCGTAATTTTTGACTCTTGATACAGAGTGAACTATTTGTTTTTATTACTTAAGGTTGCACAAGCTGCTAACACCATTATTTCTTATGGATAGATATTTCATATTTGAATCTAACATAAGTACAAAGTGTGCGCCCATTTGTAATTGTACATAAATTTGGTTTCCTAGAGGTAGGAATGTTTGTGAGAGTGTCCTTGTTTTAATCATACATATATGTTCTAAGCATGATGAAATTGTGTATGTTTATAGGCTTAGCGAAACAGAGCCAAGTATAAAGAACTAGAAGTTTTTCTAGGATGATGAAGCAGTCAAGGTTGCAGTTCACAGAAGATCAATTGTTGAAGATTGTGGGTGGACTTGGCGATGAAGGTCAATGGAGGTATGCTTTATCTGTTGTGAAGTGGGTGTACAACTCTAAGGAGCACTTTAAGAGCATGTACAATTTTCTTGCTTTTTAGTATATATGAATTGAAACATTATAGTTTGTGAAGCATTAAACGCTTGTCAATGAAATATGTTTTGGTTTTAGCAATGAAATTTGGTGTTAATGGTTCAGGTCGTATACATAGTTATGGAGTTTTTTTGTTTATGTTGCATCTATGATGTTGATAACTCATATATGTATGACTTATCCTAAATTAATTCCATAATCTTTATTTATTTATGTTTTTTCAATTATAGGTTTGTGTACACAAAACTCTGGGCAGTTTTGCGAAAAGCAAGAAGAAGCCATAAAGTCCTTCAAATATTTAAGAGTAAACTACGATTTTAGTCCTTGTGGTTTGTTAGTTATAACTATTTTCGTCCCTGATCTTTAAAAATTGTTTTGTTGGTCACTCTGATTTCTAATTCATTTCACTTTTCGTCCCTAAAAGCAATTCTGTTAAAAATTGTCGTTAATTGAAGGGCATTAAAGTCTTTTACCATTCTTTACTTTTTTCTTTTCTATTGAATAATTATTATCTTATATTTTTGATATATTATATTATTTTTATATTATAAATTATCCATAATCTCTCTCTTCCCCACCCTCACACCCTCCCTCAATTTGGTGCTGTTCTCCTTCACCAATTTCCAACCAATAAATTCCTCTCTCAATCTTTGATCTCCGGCGTCACTTCTCCCTCAACACCACTCCATCGTTGGTTCTTCCTTCCCTTTCTTACAAGCTCTCCGTGCAAACGTTAGAAGTCCTATCATTCACACCTTCCCTTCTCCCATGAACCCGAATCCAATGTCGCCTTGTTCACTTCTGTTGTTCGGTGGCGTTCGTTTTGGTTAGTGTTACCGACTTTGGTTTTGATTTGAGTTAACGATTTTTTTTTGTTTTGGTTTGGGTTACCGATTTTGTTTCTGGTTTTGATTTGGGTTACCGATTACTTTTGGGTTTTGATTTTGGTTGAACCGATTTTGTTTTTGGTTTAAGTTACCGATTTATCGATTTTGGTTCTGGTTACCGATTTATAGATTTTGGCTCTGGTTACCGATCTATCGAGGTTTTGGTTACCCGATTCAACCCTCCCATTCGATTTTGGTTCTGGTTACCGGTTTATCGATTTTGGTTCTGGTTACCGGTTTATCGATTTTGGTTTTGGTTAACGATTCAACCCTCCCATTCGATTTTGGTTTTGGACTGCAGATCAAAAATTGCAGAGACAGTAATGGTTTTTTTTTTTGCAGGACCGGTAATGAGATATGAAGAAATATTAATGAAATAAAAAGTCATAAGAAAAGATCCAGAAAAGCTAACTTCTTATGATCCGTATCATATACACATACAACTGCTCCACCATGTATCTCCATCATTAAGTTTTTGGGGAGGAAGTGTGTGTATCAGTGTATGTGTGAGTTTTTACAGTTTCAATGAGGTGATGGTGCAGGGAAGCAGACGAGTGAAAGAGTTGCAGGTTTGATTTTTGTCGTCGGAAAATAATGGAGGGTCGCCGGAAGGAAGGGAGGGGGAATTGTCGTATGGGGTCGCCGGAAGGAAGGGAGGGGGAATTGTCGTATGGGGTCGATCAATGTAAAAATATATATATGCTGATATGTATTATATAATGTTATGTATATTAGAATATATAAATATTATAATAATACATATGATATAATACATTATCATCACTTATTAATAGAAAATTAGTTAAATAATAAAAAGACTAAATTGTCCCTAAGTTAACACCTGAAATTTAACAGACGACGAAGAGTGAAATGAAATGGAAACCACAAGGATTAAAAAAACAGTTTTTAAATATTAAGGACGAAAATAGTTATGAAGGACAAACCACAAAGACGAAAATCGTAGTTTACTCTATTTAATTTGATGTGTGTAATGACAAAAACACACTTTGTTGATTATCTTCCAAAGTTGTATTTTGATCTTAGAGGACAAAATCCCACTCCAAATGAATGAATCTTGATTAACCTTTTACATTCCGTCGTATTGTGTGAGTACATAACTAGTATATATATATATATATATATATATATATATATATATATATATATATATATATATATATATATATATATATATATAGAGAGAGAGAGAGAGAGAGAGAGAGAGAGAGAGAGAGAGAGAGAGAGAGAGAGAGAGAGAGAGAGAGAGGGCCGTTCAAATGCAACTCATTTACATGGTGCAATCCCTTGCAACCTCTCTATCCACCACATATTTTATGTAATTAAAAAAAGAGGAAAAGGTAAAAGTAAAATGTGTGGTGGATAAAGGGGTTGCAAGGGTTGTATCATGTAAAAGGTTGTATAATAACCCACCTCTCTCTATATATTATATATATGATATAATAAAGTAGAAAATAAAAAAAAACTATTTATTTTTATAAAAATATTTTGATTTCAATTTTTTTTTAAATTACTAAAAATTTTAGTGACTGAAATCTGTCGTTAAAAGTCCGTCGCTAATCCGTCACAAAAAGATCCATCGCTAAAGTAGACCTTCACTGATTCGTCGCTAAATAAGACCGTCGCTGATATCCGTCGTCGCTAATCCGTCACTGATAGAGTATATTTTTGTAGTGACAATTGACTTGATTACAAAAATATAAATTATGTGATTGATAAATCATTTTATTCGAAAATATAATAAAAAATATTACCACATTTGCAAAATAAAAGTATATATGGACAATAAGATTGGAAGGTTTGAAAATAATGGTTTTCGTGAACAAATGAAAACGTGTTAAAGAAGTGATTAGGAAATCTTTGGTCATCGCTTTGATACATTTTCACAAGTAACCATTTTATATATTAATTTAATTTATATTCATATTTAATTACAAGGCATATTTACAGATATTTTCACAAGATTTTAAAATGCTTAACTTGTAACACAGAGTTACAAGTATTAGTCGAAAGCTATATATCAGTTAATATATTTGTCAATAACTAATACGTCATAATGGTGTTTATTGTATATATCTCATTTGGTTTATGCGCTATTGATCAATTAAGGACTCGTGTGATTAGCTCGACTCGTCATAATACAATATTAATTGTATGTAATAATCAAATCAGTATGATAAATCAATTGATTTTATTGTAAAAAAAAAAAAAGTAAATGCATACTAGTTACACTTTCAACCGTTTGTTATATATACCATTTTTTTTAACAGTCCATATCGGTAGATGTACTTGGTGGCGGCACCAATACCAACTATTTTCCTAACTATTTTTGCTATCTCATGATTATATATATATATATATTGTTTAATTTGCAACCCTTAAAAATGTTGCAACCCTTGCAACCCACATCTTAACCGTTGGATTCATGATCGGCGGTTACAATAGATATGAGACCCAATATTTTTAATTAAAAAAATAGAAAAATAAAAATAAAATAACCGTCGATCATGAATTCATCGGTTAAGATGTGGGTTGCAAGGGTTGCAACATTTTTAAGGGTTGCAAAATATCCTTCCACTATATATATATGGGTTAAATCAAATGAGAACCACAATTATATTACAAACATGTGAGAACAAATATAAAAATATTTTTTCACATGATATATTTTCACCAAATGCTTGGATTTAATATATTGCTTCACATATATTTGTTTCATAATATAATAGTTTTACACGTATTTGTTTCACCACATGAATATTTTTTACGTGTATTTTTCATTTTACTAGATGAATCAATTTTTATTTTTCACATGTAATCTTTTCACAAGGTGAACAAAAACATATATGAAACAATATCTTAAATCATAGGTTTTGATGAAAAACTCGTGTAAAAAAATATTTTTATATCGGTTCTCACGGGTTTGTAACATATTTTTGGTTCTCATTTGATTATCGACCTATATATATATAGTGGAAGGATATTTTGCAACCCTGAAAAAGGTTGCAACCCTTGCAACCCACATCTTAACCGTTGGATTCATGATTGACGGTTATTTTATTTTTATTTTTCTGTTTTATATATATATATATATATATATATATATATATATATATATGAGAGATTAAATGAAAACTACTTTAATTTTGCAAACCATGGAAACCGTCGATTTCATTGGTTAAGTTAATGAAACTGGTTCATGAAAATTGTTTAATTTAATTAAATTGTGTCATGTAATTTTTGTTGTTGAAATTATTTTATATATTTGTGTTTTTTATGTAAAAATGAAATTGTTTCATACATTTTCTCATTCTGATGAAACTTTTTCATTTTCACATAAAAAAAACACAAATATATGAAACAATTTAATCAACAAAAGAATTACACGACACAATTGATCAAATTTTATAAATTCATGAAACAATTTTATTAACTTAACCAATGAAATCTACGATTTTCATGGTTTTCAAAATTAAGGTGGTTTCCAAATGAAACTACTTTTATATATATATATATATATATATATAATTATTTACAAACTCAATAAAATCATATAAACTTACAAATTATTTTTCATATATACGAAACAACATGTATGAAAATACAGTATTTATAAATTGTTGTTTCATATGTGAAACGCTTATAACTGTTTTGCATATGGACAAAACAAACATGTCATAAACATTTCACGTATGAAACAACACCGTATAAACATCAAAATTTCACAAATGTAATTTCCTATATAAAATAACAAATGAAAATTAATTTATAAATTTATACAAATAATTAGATTCGTAGTAAAAGGGATTCTACAAAATGTCCTCTCAAGTCTCAACTGTTGCAGTTGCAACCGGTAATGTCATTGTCAATTTTATAAGCAAGTAAACCAATGGGAACACCTTATCTCTTTTTGTTTCAACCATTTTCCGTGCAAGATCACCAATTCCTTTTAGATTTGAAAAATCTGATGAAGTCCTCATATCAAGAATATAGGTTTCAAGTTGATCTTCAAGCACTATGATCTTCATCTCAGAATAATCATTTGGATAGAAATGGGTAAGACGAATCAATTTGCTTTTATCAAAAGCTAAAAAAGAGTTGCTCGGATTGAGACATGCCATGCAAAGAAGCAACTCAGTGCTAGTCTCACTAAAAAGAGTGTAAGGAAATTCGTGGTTCCGAGGTTGGCAAGGCCCTTTTAAGAGATACGGTCTCCGAACTTCATCTCTAATATTAGGATTATAATCCAAAATCCTAATCCGCATTCCAGGGTCTGAGGGAAGATCTGTTAAGTTGACTTCCATACGACTTTGTTTAGAATTATCAGTATTACTCGACTCTGAATCAACTGTTGCTTTTCTTTTTGTTAAAAACTTGTCCGCAGTAATCAAATATCCTAAATAATTTGCAAATGCAGTCAAATGTCAAATCCTCAACAATCAAATTCAAATACTCAATGCCTCAATAAACAATAATCAAATATCAATTTCATATTTCTCATAAATCTTAATCAAATACAAAAATTACAACAAAAACAAACTGTGAAGGTTTAAGTGGAATTGTGGAAACCTACTAACCTAGAAATCAGAACATGTAAATTACAAATCTATACTATATTATAAAGATGACATAAAAAACTCATAAAAACAAGTCTTAAAGCTTAATATACCGCTATTTAATGCTAATTACTTAAAAAACAGCCATAAAAGCTGTATGTACTACATTTAATGTTATTTATTAATTTTCAATCATTATCTCTAACCATTTCCAAATTAACCAAGTGTAAAGAAAATAAAATAGAAACGATATAGATATAAAAATATTCTTCCATATTTTTAATATATTTACATTTAAATGTAAAATCAAAAATGAAAATAAAAGATTTTAAAATATTCTCTACATTCACTATAAATATATATAGCTTCTCTATGTATCATCCGAGTACAAGAGGAAGACGAACGGTCGGGTGTCAATGGCGGAACCTGCAACTGAAGAAAAGGTATTCCACTATATTTTTGTTTCTTTGAAAAACTATTTTTTTATATTTTATTTTATTTACTGAGGATTTGTTTATATTTTTCAAAACCCACAATCATAGCACAAACTCATAACAACAAACGATTAAGAATATATGCAAGTTAACCACTTATGAAAAATACATTCGCTTTTCACATTGTATTTCATTAACTGTTAACAGAGAAATTACGTTTCATTTTAACTCGGTTCAATATTCCAACAAAAAATTTATTCTCCCGTACAATGCACGGGCCCAACACTAGTATAATTAAAAAAATCTTACAGAATATTTTATAAAAAAATTATATTATTAAACCAAAATAAATTACATTATATTATAAAGTCTAAATTAAACAAATTTATATAAAAAAGTCATTATCACTCTCTCACAACCATCCAAAATCGTAATGTAAATCGACAAAAAACAGAAAATAAAATGAAACATTAAAATCGTGATGTATCTAGCTACATTGCACGAGTACACTTCTAGTGAATAATGAAATAAACAAATCAATGCAAAATATAATGTATAAACCTAGAAATCAGAAACTCACAAATCAGAAATCAGAAAGTAGGGGTGTTCAAAAAAACCGTTGGACCGCTCAAACCGGTCGAACCAAGTCAAGCCGGACCGTTTTTGGCGGTTTGAGCGGTCTGGTCTGGAAAATTGCCAAACCGGGCGGTCTGGTCCGGTCTGCGGTTTGGAGGTTTTTTTGGGCGGTTTGGACCAAACCGACCGCCAAATATATAAATATATATTTTTTATTTTTTTATATATTCTTTTATTATAAAGAATAGATGATATAAAGCCCAAATATCCAAGTATATACAAAAAAGTCCAAGGTATTTTAAAAGATTGAAATCTTTATGGATTGTGGAATACAAATAACGGAAAAATGAAGAAGTGAAGTCGTTGATTTTATTTGCACTTTGCATATTCCTTTTTTTTAGTGTTTTGTTTTCGGATATTTAGTTAACTTTTGTGGACTTTGTTCTTTATTTCAAATGGACTCAATCCAACGAGCCTTTAAAATTCAAAGTTTTATATGTTTTTATTTTTAAACTTAAAAGTCCACTAAAAGGCTCAAACCGCCTAAACCGGTCGACCAAACCGCCTAAACCGCGGTCCGACTTGACCGGTCTGGGCACTTGATGTCAAACCGCTCGGTTTGAAAAATCAATAAACCGCCACTTGCGGTTTGGTTTGTGGTCTGAGGGGTTAAATCGCCCAAACCGAACCGCGAACACCCCTATCAGAAAGAAGGGAGAAATGGAGGATCACTGGAGAAGAAGAAGAAGCAGGTTGTCGTGTCGCAGGACACAGGAGAATAGAATCCACGTGGTTGCTTTGTTTGATTTGGGCTAATTTTTTTTTTTTTAAATTTCAAAAGTCTTCAGGGTTGGCCAGTGCCGTTCCTGGGCTTTGGGCTGGCTCCGCCCCTCAACTTCTCTCTCTATATATATGCATGTTAAAAAGAGAGTATATGAGTTTAATACTGCAAGTGACATATGAAATGTACAAGTCCAGTAAGTACATCTTCTCACCAACCAACCAACCCTCTTTTTCAATTTAACAAGAAAACCAACCACACCTTCCTTTCTTATATGATATCACCCTCCAAACCCTAATCAAAACATTAACTTTTATATATAAATAAATAAAAAACCAGTTTTCAACCCTCCATTGATCTCCATGTCCTTCGACGACACCATCTCCACCACAAGCGACCTCCCATTTTTAGGCCCACGTTCCGGTCCCAAAAGCATGGACCTCCAACAACTATCACGCCGCCCAAAACACCACATCTCCCCAACTCTCGGTGAGCTTCTGCAACTCGTCGAATCAGACCCCAATGCCCCACCCAACGCCGGATCTGAACCACCCATTCAGACTTGCCCTTTTCTTCTTTCTTTCAGTAACCTTACGTACAGTGTTAAAACCCCTCGAAAGATATCGCTTTCTAACTCTCTTTGTGGTAGTAAAACGGAGGTGTTATCAAACACCAAGGTTTTGTTGGACGATATCTCCGGCGAAGCCAGGGACGGCGAGATAATGGCGGTGCTCGGTGCCAGTGGGTCCGGTAAGTCCACCTTGATCGACGCACTCGCGAACCGGATCGCGAAAGGGAGCTTGAAAGGCACGGTCACGATGAACGGTGAGATTCTGGAATCAAAGCTGCAGAAAGTGATGTCAGCTTACGTCATGCAAGATGACTTGTTGTTTCCGATGCTAACCGTCGAAGAAACCCTAATGTTCTCGGCGGAGTTCCGGCTGCCACGTGCGCTATCGAAGTCGAAAAAGAGGGCACGAGTTGAAGCATTGATTGACCAATTAGGGCTCAGAAATGCTGCAAAAACGGTCATCGGAGATGAAGGTCATAGAGGGGTTTCCGGTGGAGAACGACGTCGTGTTTCGATCGGAATTGATATAATCCATGATCCGATTGTGTTGTTTCTTGATGAACCCACATCGGGACTTGACTCAACTAGTGCTTTCATGGTGGTTAAAGTGTTGCAAAGAATAGCTCAAAGTGGAAGCATTGTGATCATGTCGATTCATCAACCTAGTTATAGAATCATGAGTTTGCTTGATAAGTTGATCATTCTTTCAAAAGGACAAATGGTGTTTAGTGACACCCCATCAAAACTACCACTTTTCTTCTCCGAATTCGGGAACCCGATTCCCGAAAACGAAGACCGCACCGAATTTGCGCTCGACTTCATCCGCGAGCTCGAAGTTTCCGGTGCGGGAACCAAAACCCTAGTCGAATTCAACAAATCATGGTCAAGAAACAAAACCCACGAGTCAAGATTTGTTGATCAAGGACCTAAATTGTCACTAAAAGATGCCATTAGTGCAAGTATGTCTAGAGGCAAACTAGTTTCGGGTGCTACAAACATGGATTCGGATTCGGATTCTTATTCGAATCTATCTTCTTCGGTTCCAAGATTCGCAAACCCTTTTTGGGTCGAGGTTGTCGTGATCGCCAAACGATCAATGCTCAATTCGTGGCGATCTCCCGAACTATACGCCATCCGGCTCGGAGCCATCATCGTCACCGGAACCATTCTCGCAACCATGTTTCGAGACCTCGACAATTCGCCACGAGGGATCCAAGAACGATTAGGATTTTTCGCATTCGCGATGTCCACCATGTTCTACACATGTGCAGAAGCAATCCCAGTTTTCCTTCAAGAAAGATACATATTCATGAGAGAAACCGCATACAATGCTTATAGGCGTTCATCCTACGTTGTTTCTCATTCAATCATGTCAATTCCTTCTTTAATCTTTCTCTCATTCGTTTTCGCTTGCATAACCTTCTGGTCCGTCGGCTTATCCGGCGGCACCGCGGGGTTTTTCTCGTTCCTCTTCTTCATCTTCGCCTCGTTTTGGGTCGGAAGCTCGTTCGTCACGTTCCTCTCGGGCGTCGTGGCGCAAGTGATGCTCGGGTTCACCATAGTCGTCGCGGTTCTCGCGTATTTCCTTCTTTTCAGCGGCTTCTTCATCACTCGCGATCGGATTCCTTCGTATTGGTTGTGGTTTCATTATTTGTCGCTGGTGAAGTACCCGTATCAGGGTGTTTTGCAGAACGAGTTTGATGATCCTATCAAGTGCTTTGTGAGGGGGACTCAGATTTTCGATAACTCGCCGTTGGGTGCTGTTCCGGAAGCCATGAAAGTGAAGCTTTTGAAGAGTATGAGTCGGACACTTGGTGTGAAGCTTACGAGCTCGACTTGCTTGACGACTGGAGCTGATATCTTGAAGCAACAAGGTGTTACTGATATTAACAAATGGGGTTGCTTTTGGGTGACTATTGCATTGGGTTTCTTCTTTAGGATCTTGTTTTATTTTGCTTTGTTGCTGGGAAGCAAAAACAAAAGGAGGTAAAAGAAAATGAATAATAGTATGTGAAAATTTGGTATAATTTGTAATTTCCCTCTTTTATTTAATTTCAGTATTACTTTTTTTTTTCTTTTTGTCTTCTTGGAATATTTTCTTTATGTTTGGTTTTATTGGAAAAATTGTTTACTTTCCCTAATATAAAAAACATATAAACATATAAAATATTTGTTATTATAATAAGATTAGGTTTATAGGATACCAAGAGTGTTCAGTTGTCGTTTTATCTAAATATATTGTAATAATTTGTAATAACCGAGATCTTAATTTTAAAGAAGATGGTGTTTAGTGGAAGCTTTGATCTAAACTTAAAGTCTAAGGACTAATTTGTAATTTGTGGGAAAGGGGATTAAAAACCCTAAGGGGGCGTTTGGTTCGCAAAATGTTTTTGGATGGAATGGAATCTGTCAAAGGAATTTGACTTTGAAGGAATTGGAATGAAATGTTGTCAGGTTTGACCACCTGTTTGGTTGACAGAATTGGAATGAAATATGTTAAATGAATTGGAATTTTTCTGTTTGGTTCCCAGATTGTAGCTTTAGAATTGGAATGAAATTTTGGTAAATGACCAAAATACCCTTTTTGTTTATTTTATTTTTTTTCAACAAAAATTACTTTAATGAAATAGTCATTAAATAATTTACTTTTTAACTAAAATTGTTTTGATTATTTTAGCACACGAATGATGAGAGAGAGAGAGAGAGAGATAGAGAGGAGATAGAGATGAGAGGAGAGATAGAGGAGAGAGAGAGAGGAGAGAGAGATGAGAGGAGAGATAGAGGAGAGAGAGAGGAGAAAGAGATGAGAGGAGAGAGGGAGGGAGGGAGAGAGAGAGGAGAGAGAGAGAGAGGAGAGAGAGAGAGAGGAGAGATAGGAGTGAGAGAGAGGAAAGGAGATAGAGGGGAGAGAGAGAGGAGAGAGAGAGGGAGAGAGGAGGGAGAGGAGAGAAGAGAGAGAGAGGATAGATTGAGAGAGAGAGAGAGTGTAAAGAGAGAGGAGAGAGAGAAGAGAGAGAGGGATAGAGAGAGAGACATGAGAGATAGACAGGAGAGAGAGTTGGTGTCTGCTAATAATGTTGAACGGTAGTGGTGGCCGGTGGTGGTGGTTGCCGGTGGCGGTGGTGGCCGGAGGTGGTGGTGGCCGATGGCGGTGGCCGGATGTGGTGGTGGCCGGTGTTGGTAGCCGAAGGTGTTGGTGGTCGGTGGTGGTCAATGGTGGTCAGAGGTGGTGGTCGGAGGTGGTCGATGGTGGCCGGAGGTGGTGGTCGGTGTTGGTAGGCGGAGGTGGTGGTCAATGGTGGCTGGAGGTGGTGGCCGATGGTGGTGGCAGGAGGTGGTGGTGCATATTAGTATGAGGGGCAATTTTGTCCAAAAAATAATTTGACATTCCATTCCAATGAAATACCACCACCTCCCTCCCAAGGAATGTTGAATTCCTTCATTTGTGGAATTCATTGGAATTCAAAATTCCAATTCCTTAAAAAGAATGAACCAAACGATGTAATGAAATCTGGTCAACGTAATTCAACATTCCAATTCCATCAGATTCCATTAGAATCTGCGAACCAAACGCCCCCTAATACTCCTACCCCTAGCCATTTATGCAACTTGGAGGCTTAGGAAAATCAAGAAGGATGCCAGTGTATGTGAGGTGTGCACTTAGAAGAGAAATCAAGAAGAGGGCAATTGAAGGGAGATTCTACTCAAAACCCTAAAGAAGGTAACACTATTTTTATCTCTCAATTTTGATTTTGGTTGGATTCGTGTTTAGATGGGTTTAGAAGCAAATAAGGAATTAAGCATTTGTTTGATTTTAATGAAGAATTGTTTGCTAATGATAGAGACTTTTTGGAGAGGGGTCTAGACTTTTAGAAGGGGGGGGGGGTTGAATACAAACACAGAAATTAAAGTTTAATAAATTGTTTATTGATAAATCAAAATACAATTTACAAGTTTGTTGCGGAATAAGATTAAGACAGACTCAATCTAAACAAACTTAAGAAACACTAAGATAATTGCACAAGAAATTCAGAGAGTGGGAGATTAAGAGATATAGAAAACAATGGTTTCTATATGGAGTTCAAGGATTGAGCACACCTTCAGATGAAGGGGCGAACTTCCTATTTATACCCTATGCATTAAATGCATGGCAGGATACTTTACACGTGGCGTTCACTGATTGGCTTTGGGAGTCTGACTTTTGGGAGACATGCTTTCGGCCGGGTCATGAACAGTGTAGTTGACAGAGTTGTTGTACGAATGGTTGCAGAGACTTGTCCGTTCTGACACATTGTACTAGGTTGTGCAAGGATAGACAAAAGGAAACTTGAGGCATAAGCTTTGTGATCGATTGATCGCTGAGTATCTCTAAGTTAAGAGATAAAGAGGTTCAGCTATCGCTGAAGCTTTTTCTCATGTTCCTTCGCGTATAAGTAGAGTTGTCTTTGCTTCACTGATATCCGCATCAGGTCACTAGTAGACTTCTCTTTGTTCAGCAGCATTGTCTTCGATTCAGCTATGAACATATGTTGACGCGAGACTTGTCTTCAGGGATTACGTTGGCTGTTTACTTTAGGAACTATCAGTGATAACTGAACAGACTCAGTCTGATCACTGATAGTGAAACACTAATACATAGAAATGTTTATAAGAAAGACTATCAGCGATAACTGAACAGACTCAGTCTGATCGCTGATGGTGAAACACTAATACATATTAAAACGTAATTTTCACTAAGTATAGAAGAGGGTCGTTATCAAATCACTGAGAGAGTTTGGATCAACAATCTCCCCCTATTTGATAATGACAAAGTAACTGAAGAAAATTACTTTATAATTCAAAATGATGGAATAATCAGGACTCGTAACATACATGTCCCAATTACTATTTTGAGGGATCTTTTACAGCACTGATGGAGTTAGGTACTTCACTGAAATTTTCATTAAACCAAGAAAAGAATTACAGGGAATGAAAATTACAAGTACAAGTGAATAACTAACTACTGTAAGTACAACTAATAGATTACAGAAAAGAAAACTAATCTATCAGCTATCTAAAGAAGACTTAGGAGGATTGATCATATACTCAGGTATTTCTTCTCCTTTCTGTCTTCGTTCCAAAGATTCTTGGCTGATAATTTCTTTAATTTTCTCAGCAGCAGGGAAGAAGTCACACCATAAGCATAAGAGATCCTTGAGATGATTCAGAGGACAGATAGGAATCTCAGAGACTCTTTGAAATCTGAGTTCCTCATCATCATCTTTGAAGAATATTCCATAAGGATTGTCAATTACTTGACCAGCTTGGAAAGGACCACCAGGAGACAAAGATAAATCCAGAACTGAAAGATCGGGAGAAGGACCAAACAGTGCATCTCTTGAAAATTTGATAGAAGTTTCATTCCTGATGATGGCGACGTCTTCAGAGGAGGAGGACCCAATTCTTCTCTTGAGTTTCTTGGGATTGGTAGGGATAGGAGATGGCAGATTCAGTACAGAAGTGACTCTGTTGATGAGAGCTTTAAGAAGTCCTTCAACGTAGCCTCTGTATGTAGATTTCGATTTCTTCAGCGCATCCCAGAATTCTATCCACTCTGTAAACCCGAAGCCTTCAAGTTTGGAACATAGCTTTCTGAGTTCCATCCTCTCTGGTAATCTCCATGGTCACTGAGAGTTGATCCTTCTTCTTGCGACCAGAGATAGTCACGGCTGTTATTGGAAGAAGATCAGAGCGATAATCCATCTTCTGTTTACACCATTCGATAGACTTATCGTTGATCTCTTGTTCTTTGGAGCGTTCCTCTTCAATTTCTTTCAGCAGTGCAACTTGAACTTCCACAGGCTTTCTTTTCAGCTCTTTGTCCTTAACTTGAGAAGATTGAATCTTTAAAGCGAGTTGGGCATCTCGTCTGCATTCAGCGAACAGTTTCTCAGCTTTGGCAGATTCTTCTCGTTCAGCATCAGTGAGGAAGTCGAGCTCTGAGAAGGATGTTTGAAGAGGAATTTTCAGCCGTTGACTTTCTAGTTGAGCGATCATTTCAACTCTTTTCTTCATCACTTTCTCTGACCATTGAGATGGTTGAGAAGGCCTTCCTGGATGGACCAGGGAATCTTCTTCTTCTTCTTCTTCCTCAATCTCAGCGATAGAGATTGGGATTATGTCTTCAGCGATAGTAGCTGGAATTATTTGTTCAGAACCCTTAAGCAGGGGAGAGAACTATCTGGTCAGAAAATGAAAATTAGATTATTTTTAGGAAAGAAGAGAGATAAAGGCTAGAAAGAAACAGGGGTAAGATTTTTATAGAAAGATAAGGGAACAAGAGTAAGGCATACCTGAGAAGGATTCTCCTCAGGTAGTGAGATCATCTTCAGAGTTCCCTCAGCAGATACACCTTTGCTTTGGGAAGGGGTTCCTGAAGATGTTTCTTGTCTCCCCCCTGCTTGGATAACTTCTTTGGAAGCTATTGCTGATGATGTGGCGGCTGAAGAACACCAGAGAGATGGATCTTCATCGTCATCATCATCATCATCATCTTGATGAGAATCATCCTCTTGATCTTCAAGACCAAGGTCTTCATCATCGTCTTCATCCTCTTCTTCATCATCGACTATTTCAGCGATGGTGGGAGGGGCTTTATCAACAGCTATCTCCCCCTCAACCTGAGAGGGAGTTTCCTTCAGTGGTTCAACAATGACTTCAACCTCCGTGTTTTCTTCAGCGTTCTTCTCCCCCTCTTTGTCATTATCACCGAGAGAGAGATCTTTGTTAGGAGATGAAGTTGTTGCGGTAGCCAACTTCTGGACTTCAGTGCAGGGATGTCGGACGTAGCTAGATGAATGAATTCCACAACTATGGTCAGGGCTGAGCGATCATCTTCTGTAAATGATGGAGCAGGAACTGGAGCTGGTTCATTCAGCTTGCCAAGGACTTGCTGAAGAGTAGCAGTGCAGGAGTCTATCTTTGCAGACAGGTCATCATACTGCTGCTTGGATTCTTCCCTGACTTTGTCAATCGCTTCCTGAAGAGTAGCGATCTGAGAAAGGTCAGCTTTGGAGGCGCAGGTGGCAGTCAGCGTCTTCAGCGCATCACCAGCTGTTTGAACAGCGCTGGTGTTGTTGTTGAGAGAAGCAGAAAGAGAATCCACCTTTGTACTCAAACTGTTGACATTGGTGTCAACAGTCGCCAGACTAGGACCTGAAATATAAGTTAGTTGTTGAGAAACAGGCTTATATGGAGAGGTGAGAGTAGTGTATAGGGTTATAGGATTACCTGAATTATCAAACATTTTGTAGAATTGCATGGATTCCTCAAACGAATGATGTTCAGGTCCTATGGGTCCAAACTGAGGAGTAGGGATAGAAGGAGGGTTAGAGACCAAAGAAATAGGAGGACTAGAGATGGGGATAGAAGATGTAGGTATAGGGGTAGTTACCTCAGGTTGTGTTACTGTTGTTGTGACAGCGACCGAGATCGCTGGCACGGTTGAAGTGGTTGGAGCTGAGGATGTGGAGGAGAGACCCACGAAAGCATCTAAGGAAGTTTGTAGAGAAACATCCTTAGGTATAGAGCTAGAAGTAGCTTTCTCCTTGGTCATCTTGGCCTTCTTCGAAGGACCAAGGGATCCAGTTGATGGTCGTTTTGAAGGGGTAGCGGCAGGGATAGCAGAAGAAGGAACCTTCTGCGTGGCCGCTGAAGACGAAGAATGTAGGAGAGAGAGACGAGAGCGAAGTTGAGAGATACTTACCTCGTTGGGGAGCGTCTTGACCTCCAGTGATCTCTGACCCACTTTCGGAAAAGATGCATCCGAGTTGGTGGGGTAAGTGGTAGGGTAGAGAAACTTCAGGTACGCGCAGATGAAGCGTACGTAGGGAACTTTGGGATCCCTCTCGGTCTTCTCTATCTTTGACTTCAGGTCGTCAAAGATAGTTGTTGCGTAGTCGAAGTTACGTCCATCGATCACTGAGTAAGCCATCTGGACCTGAATCTTGCTGGCTTGGTCCAGTGACCCACTCTTCCCACTCATACACTGAATGATGTGTGAGAAGAAGTAATTGAGCTGGGAAGGCATCAGTGCCTTCTTCACGAGAGTCAGCTTCTTGTTTGGAATAGTAGTCCTTGGTTTGGGTTCCCAAGCGTATTCCATGGCATCCAAGAATTGGATGAGTTCAGTGTCAGTTGGCAATGAGTCATATCCATTCCTGGGCTTGTCAGGGAATCGAAGAGCTTTCCTCAGGCCTAGGGCAGTCATCATCCCTGAGCCTAGTTGAGTGCTGAAGGAGATAGCAGGAACCCGTTCACCCTTCTTGTTGGTGAGAGAGGTTTCTTCAGCGGTAAACCAGAATTGCTGGAGTAGAGCTTTCGAAGGTGTGGGATCCACAGTGATAGCATAGGCAATGCAGGATTGCCTTAGAAATTGTGCAGCTTCCACCAGATGTGGGTACTTGACACCATCAAAGTCAAGGCGAGCAAGATGGTTGTTCTTTGGAAGTTCAGAATCAGTGATGGCGAACTTGACGTTCTTAGAGGCGACAAGTGCAGATTGAGACATTCTGAGAGTAAACAGATAGATGAATAGAAGAACAAGAACAAGATAGGATACAATTTTAAAGAAAAAAAATGTTCTTAAGATAGGATACAAGAACAAGAAGAAAAACCAAAGATTTTGAATGAAGAACAATCAAAATAAAACGGTTTTTAAAGAATAAAATCAAAAATGAAAGTGATTTTATGTGATAAGAATCTTATAAACCCATAATGGTAGACCATAAATGGAGTTTTATGTAAAAAGATTTAAGATAAGAAATCAAGAATAACCTGTGGATCTTTGAAGAGGATGATGCAAAGGCTTGAGAATGCTAGAATGCTTGAGAGAGAATTCTTGCTTAGAAAGTATTTCCAGAAAGCGTAAATTGATAGAATGGAAAAGCATTCCTTTTATATGTGAGAGAGAGGAGAGAGAATGTGAGAGAAGCGGGAAAACAAATGCACATCATGACATGGACACGTCCCACGAAGTTGATTGGATAGAAGAGCAATGGACGAACGTGTCAGAAAAAGGCATGTCGTGGATTGTCGGTTCAAATGACGTCATAATTTAAGAAAGAGACTGTTCATTTGTCCGTTTTGAATTTATCACTGAAGAAAAATCAGCAATAGAATTTTCTTTTTGAAAGTATCCCTGATGAAAAGATAGGGATAGATTTTCTTTTAAATGGATCACTGAATATTAGTGATAAATTTAATTTCAAAAAGCTTTTAATCATTTGAAGAAAGATTCAGTGATTAAGATTTGTATTTTTTTAAAAATCTTAACTGAATGAAGATTCAGTTGTAGGGATTGAGAAAATATACCTGAGAGTCAGAATATTTATCAGAGAGAATGATGAAAGGGGAACTTTTGATTACTGACGCAATACATGAACGCTGAAGAATTATTCTTCAAGGTTCAACATTCCAAGCTCACTGATGAGAAAGTTGAACCTTGTCTCATCAAGAGGTTTGGTGAATATATCAGCAAGCTGAAATTCAGTAGGGATAAAGTGAAGTTCAATATCACCATTCATCACATGGTCTCTGATAAAGTGATATCTGATCTCTATGTGTTTTGTCTTTGAATGTAGCACTGGATTATTTGCTATAGCGATAGCACTAGTGCTGTCGCAATAGATAGGAATCTTTGACAACTGAAGGCCATAATCTAATAGTTGATTTCTCATCCATAAGATTTGAGAACAACAGCTTCCAGCGGCTACGTATTCAGCTTCAGCTGTGGAAGTGGACACATAATTTTGCTTCTTGCTTGTCCAACTTACCAGCTTTCCTCCCAAGAGTTGACATCCACCAGTGGTACTCTTTCTGTCAAGTTTACATCCTGCAAAATCACTATCAGAATAACCAGTTAGATCGAACCCTGAGTCTTTGGGATACCAAAGACCGAGGTTAGGAGTTCCTTTCAGATATCTGAAAATTCGCTTTACAACGATCAGATGGGATTCCTTGGGTTCAGATTGATAGCGTGCACATAAACAAGTAGAGTACATGATGTCAGGTCGGCTTGCTGTGAGATACAGCAGGGAGCCTATCATTCCTCTATAGGCAGTGACATTAACAGGTTTTCCAGAAGGATATTTGTTAAGTGTCAGGGGTGGTGCCATAGGAGTTTTCATCGCTGAAGTTTGAGTAAGATCAAACTTCTTCAGCATATCTTTAACATACTTACCTTGGCTGATAAAAGTACCTTTGTCAGATTGTTTAATCTGAAGACCAAGAAAATATGTCAGCTCATGTCATGATCGAATTCTCAACAAGAATTAATTCTCAGAAACAATATCAAAGAAGTTTACGGAATAACACTTTGATATTCAATGAAACAGTAAATCAACACAGTAAATATGAAGAACAAACTGTAAACTTGTATTGAATGCTTTGAAGTTACAAGATTACACACTCAACCTCAATATTGATGAACAGGCTCACCAATACGAATTCTACTTCTCTAGAATTAGGATCTATGCCTTGAGGTTGATTTCTCTCTTAAACTTGGAATTAATCTCAAAAGTTATTTCTAACTATTCTAAACAATACTATATATATATACTGAAGATAAAAGATAATTACAATTAATAAAATATCTTCAGAATATCTTCCATGAATATCTTCAGCTTCCATGAATATCTTCAGTTTATCTAGCTGTCATCCTTTCCATACAGATCTCCATCTCATAAGCAATACTAATCATACGCAGCAATAATACTCTGAGCAGTATTAACTCTAGCAGTACTAACCATGCTCAGCAACATTAATCTCTTCAAGCAGTACTAACTTTGAACTAGCAGTACTAATCTTGTTGAGCAACATTAACCATCAACTAGCAGCATTAATAACAGAAGTACTAACTAGAAGTATTAACTGTTTTCTTCTAGCAGCATTAACTAGAAGTATTAATCACAGAAGTACTAACTAGAAGTATTAACTGTTTTCTTCTAGCAGCATTAACTGTGTTCCAGCAGCATTAACTACAACTAGCAGCATTAACCACAGAAGTAGTAACCATGTTGAACTAGAAGTAGTAACCATGTTGAACTAGAAGTAGTAACCATGTTGAACTAGAAGTAGTAACCATGTTGAACTAGAAGTAGTATCCATGTTGAACTATTTCAGACCCAACAATCTCCCCCTAACTTAACTTTTCAAAACTGAGAAGTTAAGTTCTTAAGCATAGGGTCTTTATGATAATTTCAAAACTTTCTGCAATTTCTAGTTCTTCTTGATTCAGTTTCTGCTATTATCTACTTTTCTGTTTCTGATGTAGTTACTGCTTTATTTCAGCTTCTTCACTTATCTCCCCCTCAAAATAAGATTTCATATCAACTTGATTCTCCTTCTCATGTCTTCTCAAGTTCAGATGTTTAAGTCTTCCCCTTTTTGAAATGATCTTTTCATCTCTTTTATCTCCATAATTTGATTGTGAACTTTCAGACTAATTGTACCAAGTGTATCCATCAATTCTTTGTAGTTAAACTGTCCTCACCTCCTTTAGGTGTGTTTACCACCTTTGAAGGATCCTTGGATCTTTTAGTAGAGATCTTCTGCCTAGCAGAAGCACCTTCTACTCCCTTGGTTTCTTGGCACCTGGGACCTTTAGATAATTACTCATCTAAAGTTGCCATGGGGAAGGTCTTAGATATGTTCACACTGTCCTGTCATGCACTTTGTGCAAAGTCAGTAGTGTGAGCCTTACAACCCATATGCTCTTGCATCTCCTTATTGAGCACCTTCTTGGGGTTGGGAGACACCCCTATGGTTTCCCTTTGGATATTCTCTGATGAAAAATGCTCCATCAGAGGGCTTGTAGGTTTTGAGGTTTAAGATACAAGAAGGGAATGAACCTTCAGTATCTTTTCCTTATATAATATAGTAATGGGGAATGTTGGTTTGACAAAAGGAATCTGAAGATTTATGCTTGGTAGTGGAAGGTGTGGATAGGTCATCAGTGGGTTGGTCTAATGAGGGCTTTGACCCTGATGCCTTACCTTCTTGATTGTGGGACATCACCATCATTGTAGAGAACAATGGTATGTCAACTCCTTCCGAGTCCCTAGCAGATCTTCTCATGTTTGAGAAAACCTTGCCTTTAGGGGGTTTAGGTACATATATCTCATTAAAATGAGGTTAATCCGTCAATTCCTTATTAAGTACTTCTTGTACAAACCTTGGATACAGATAAAAGCTTTTTGATTGATATCCAGGTTTGACATTAAATCATTGAAGATCATTTTTAGGTATAGAAAACTTACATTAGCAGTAGTAACACTTATCAGCAGCATTAACACAGACTGGCAGTAGTAACACATACCAGCAGCATTAACACAGTCTGACAGTTTTCACTGAACTAGAAGTACTAACTACCTTTCAGTATTAGCAACCTGAAACACTTACAGACACAAGGTTAGTAGTACCATATACCATAAAATTTTCAAAAGTTACTTTATCTTTTGAAACTATACCTTTTTCACTTTTCTTACCTTCTGTTGGATCAAAAGTAACATGTCCTCCATCAATTCTTTTGAAGAATTTGAAGGCAGTCCATGTTCCTTGTTATGTGCCAAGAGCAACCATTATCTTCATTCCAAATGCTCTTCCTCTTGAGCTTTTGATTGCCCTGCACACTTGATAAATCAGTTAGTCTTTGATGGAACCCAAGCCAAAGTGGTATTGGGTTGTCCTTTCTCATTTATATAATCTGTTAGTTTGGTCTGGATGAGTTGTTTAGGAATCTCATGGCTGGAATACTTTGTCAAGATTATCGGCTTTGCAACATTAATACTAGTGGAAGCACTATCCTTGTTAGCAGTAGTATTGGTTGCAGCAGCACTATTTCTGTTAGCAGTACTATCTGGGATAGCAGTACTAACAGGTTTCTTTACAATTGGAACCCAAACTTGAACAAAGTTTTTTGCTTTCTTTGTCTTTAAATTACTCCTTGGCTTATTTGGAGCATTTTTCTTTGTTTTAGCAAACTTGTTCTGAGCATGAGACTTTAAAGGTGCTCTGTTCTCAGCCATTTGATTCCTTCCTTGCTTCCTATAACCAAAGGAGTTTTGATTTTGTCTTTGAAAATTAACTCTTTGGTTGATAGGATTGAAATAACAGTGTTTGGCAAGATGATTCAATTTGCCACAGATAAAACAAGGTTTTGGTCTATTGATTTTACTCAAATCAACCCCTTGTTTTTGTGCCCACTGATTATTCCAGTTTCTCTGATTTCCCCTTGGTTTATCATGTTTTTGGGGCTCAGATTTATTGCAAGCACACTGTTTGCAAGGGACAGGATTCACAACTGTGGTTTGCTTATAATGGACCTTCTCATACTTTCCCTCAGTCTTCTCTATGTCCTTAGACTTGATCCAAGCCTTTCCACATCCCTCATTAGTGATAATGTGATTTTCTAGAGGAATATCACCACTCCCAGTGTTCTCCTTACTCTTTTCACTAGAGTTCTCTTCTTCAGAGTCTGTTTCAACCACCACTTTGTCTAAAGGATCTACCTTAGTGGCTCCAACAGGCAATTCCTTCCTATCCTTGGTCTCTAGTAAGTTTGATATAGGAGGAATGTAATTGTTGTTGTATGGTGGTGGTGTGGTGTTATAGCCTATTCCTCTTCTAAGTTTGTCATGGATTTGAGTTTGGAGCAAAGAGTCCATTGCTTTAGAAGCATTGGAAAATTTCTCAATATCCAGCTTGACTTTCTCAAACTCACTCTTTATCTTCTCATTCTCCTCTTTAGACTTTTTCAGCTGAAGTTCTAGGTCATTCTTCTCCCACTTCCAGTAATTTGTATCATAAGAATGTTGAAGTTCATTGGCTTGGAAAACTTTGATCTGTTCCTCAAAACTCTCAACAATTCTTACATAGTCTTTTATATCTCTCTCTAATCTTTTAAGGTCATCACTCATTGTCTGGTTGTGATCCCTGTACCTTTTAACAGTTTCCATACAAGTTTTAGAGCAAAGATTAGACATTACCTCTGTGGGGATTTCTGTGCTTGAAGAATCTGAAACTTTAGCCATTGATGATTTCTGATTTCAAGGAAGAATGATGATTGCAGGTTTCTGAGAATACTTGCTTTGATACCACTTGTCAGGATCGAATTCTCAACAAGAATTAATTCTCAGAAACAATATCAAAGAAGTTTGCGGAATAACACTTTGATATTCAATGAAACAGTAAATCAACACAGTAAATATGAAGAACAAACTGTAAACTTGTATTGAATGCTTTGAAGTTACAAGATTACACACTCAACCTCAATATTGATGAACAGGCTCACCAATACGAATTCTACTTCTCTAGAATTAGGATCTATGCCTTGAGGTTGATTTCTCTCTTAAACTTGGAATTAATCTCAAAAGTTATTTCTAACTATTCTAAACAATACTATATATATATACTGAAGATAAAAGATAATTACAATTAATAAAATATCTTCAGAATATCTTCCATGAATATCTTCAGCTTCCATGAATATCTTCAGTTTATCTAGCTGTCATCCTTTCCATACAGATCTCCATCTCATAAGCAATACTAATCATACGCAGCAATAGTACTCTGAGCAGTATTAACTCTAGCAGTACTAACCATGCTCAGCAACATTAATCTCTTCAAGCAGTACTAACTTTGAACTAGCAGTACTAATCTTGTTGAGCAACATTAACCATCAACTAGCAGCATTAATAACAGAAGTACTAACTAGAAGTATTAACTGTTTTCTTCTAGCAGCATTAACTAGAAGTATTAATCACAGAAGTACTAACTAGAAGTATTAACTGTTTTCTTCTAGCAGCATTAACTGTGTTCCAGCAGCATTAACTACAACTAGCAGCATTAACCACAGAAGTAGTAACCATGTTGAACTAGAAGTAGTAACCATGTTGAACTAGAAGTAGTAACCATGTTGAACTAGAAGTAGTATCCATGTTGAACTATTTCAGACCCAACAGCTCACCCATCATACTCATTTTATATTCTTTCTTCATTCTTTCAGCGAAGCGAGTACACAGAGATGGGTTAGTAGAACCAAATATTATGTCATCGACATATATTTGTACAAGAATTATATGACCTTTTATTTTTCTGAAAAATAACGTATTATCAATCTTGCCACGTTCAAAATTTTCAGAGATAAGAAAAGATGAGAGAGTGTCATACCAAGCACGAGGGGCTTGTTTTAGACCATAGAGAGCCTTATCCAATTTATAAACATAATTTGGATGCTTAGGGTCATAGAACCCTGGTGGTTGTTCTACATAGACTTCTTCATTCGGCTTTCCATTTAGGAACGCTGATTTTACGTCCATTTGATACACAATGAAATCTTTATAGACTACATAAGCTAAGAATAGTCGAATTGCTTCGAGCCTGGCCACAGGGGAAAAGGTTTCATCATAGTCTATGCCTTCCTCTTGTCTGTATCCCTGAGCAACAAGTCGAGCCTTGTTGCGGGTTACAGTTCCATGTTCATCTAACTTGTTTCTAAACACCCATTTGGTGCCTATAACAGTTTTATCAGATGGTCTAGGAACGAGATTCCAAACTTTGTTACGAGTAAACTCAGTCAGCTCTTCTTGCATAGCGCTGACCCAGTTTGGATCTCTGAGGGCATCATCAGTCTTCTTTGGTTCTATTAACGAGAGAAAGTTTACAAAGAGACAGATATTACCTGAGCTTCGTCGTGTCTGAATACCTGCATCTGGATCACCAAGAATTTGATCTATTGGGTGATCTTTGGTCCATCGCTGAGCTGGAGCATTATTGCTTAACTCAGAGGTTGGATCAACAATTGGAATGTTTACTGATGAGGATGATTGAGGTTCATCATCGATTAACTGTTGAGTAGATTCACTGGAGAGGTTTTCAGGCGAAGGCAGATTTGATGGTAGGAGTGTGTTTAGAGGTTCAGCTGAAACCCATGAGGTGGATTCAGCGGTAGGATGTATAATGTTTGGATCATCATCAGCGGCTGGAGGATCTGAATGCTGATGGTTTGGAAAGGAAGGTTCAATTTCTCTATAGTGAGAAAGCATCCAAGCATTTAACTCTTCATTGTCAGCGATTGGTTTGGAGTTCGCTGAGCGAGTTTCATCAAAAGTGACGTGAATTGTTTCTTCTACGATTTGTCTTCTCTTGTTGAAGACTCTGTAGGTTTTGGAGATGGAGGAATATCCTAGAAATATTCCATCATCAGCTTTTGGGTCAAACTTTCCAAGTTGATCTCTGTTGTTTAAGATAAAGCACTGACAACCAAAGATATGAAGAAAGCTGATAGAAGGCTTCCTTCCAACAAAAAGTTCATAAGCTGTCTTCCCAAATCGCTTTATTATCAGCGATCTGTTTTGAGTAAAACATGCAGTGTTTACAGCTTCAGCCCAAAATTGAGTAGGGAGATGAGAATCGCTGAGCATTGATCTAGCAGCTTCTATGATCGTTCTATTTCTTCTTTCAGCGACTCCGTTTTGCTGAGGTGTTCTTACTGAAGAGAAGTTGTGAGAGATTCCCTTGTTCTCAAAGAAATTGTTCAGGGAACTGTTTTTGAATTCAGTTCCATGATCACTTCTTATTGAACGAACAGTAAGATTGTTCAGCACTTCCATCTTTTTCACAAAAGATATTAGTTCTTCTGGAGTATCACTCTTACAGCGAAGAAAGATAACCCAGGTGTAGCGAGAATATTCATCTATAATGACAAGTGTATATTTCTTTCCAGCTATTGATTGGATGTTGACAGGGCCAAACAGATCCATATGTAAGAGCTGAAGAGGACTTGTCACTGAGGAAACTTGTTTCGACTTAAAACTTGCTTTTGTTTGTTTTCCTTTTTCACATGCTGAGCAGAGAGATTCTTTAGCATATGAGTGCTGAGGAAGACCAGAAACCAGTTCCTTAGATGAGAGAGAATTCAGGGTTTTGAAGTTTAGATGAGAGAGCCTTTTATGCCATAGCCAGTTGACATCAGAAGAGGCCTTAGAGAGAAAACATAAGTTATCAGTGATAGTAGAGTCCATATCTATTACATAGACATTTTCTCTTCGATAACCACTGAGAGCAAGTTTTCCTTTCTCATTTACCACTGAACATGCTTTCTTAGTAAAGCATACTTCATAGTCTTTATCACATAGCTGACTGATGCTTAGAAGATTGTGCTTCAGTCCATCTACATAAGCGACTCTTCTAAAGGTAGTTGTGTAACACCCGCTATTTTGGGGTTGGGTGAAAAGTTGACTATTACCTAAATTCCAAGGGGGTAAAATGTAACTTGTGTTATATAAATATAAATCAGATTTTAGATATTTTGGAAATATCACAAATATCAGTTTTTGAGAAATCAGAGAGAGAAAGAGAAAAGAAGCAGTGAAGTGGTTCTTCGGGTTTTCTCCAAATCAAGGTACGAATCTAGCCTAATGCTTTGATCTGAATGCTTTTAGCCGCGTATAATCTTGTTGTGAAGGTTTTAAACCGTTCCATTGTGAGATCTGAGTATTTCTCATTTTGGATCTGGGTTCTGCATCGATCTGTTTATGGTGTTCTTGATGAAACAAGACGATGGTCATTTGACCGATGGTCCTTCGACCGGTTGGCCGTTCGACCGGTTGGCCGTTCGACCGATTGGTCGTTCGACCGATGTGTCCTTTGACCGGACATATGTTCGACCGAAGGTCTTGTTCGACCGAAGGTCTTGTTCGACCGAAGGTCGTGTTCGACCGAGGTCAGGGTTCGACCGAGGTCGTGTTGACCGAGGTCAGGGTTCGACCGGTTGTGTCCTTCGACCGGTACTGAGTTCTGGTAGTGTGTTGTGTTCGTATTCTGGAGTTTTAAGTCATTAAGTTGTCTTTATTTTGGCTTATCGACTATCGGTGTTGTCATAGGTAGCAATCGTCTGAAGCAGGCTATAATCAGGAAGAAATCTGAGGTGAGTCCTTAAGCTAAATCGGTCTGTATTACGAATGCTATGTGACAAATGTATTATTTAAATGTGGAAAACCTGGTTTCAAAGTAACTGACTCTGTTGGGAAATACCTTCTAAAGATTTCACATTTTCAAGAATCACAATTTATAGAATTGAACCGTTGTTCATATGAATTGCATGTATATCTGATTTAATATGAGCATGCTCTGAAATGACATGCTTTGGCTTTGAGTCTTAGTGCAATGGATCCATAGGCACTGTGTTCCTATGTCCCCTGTTTTGGGCATTTGGTTCACGTTTTAGCACGGGATAGGCATCGGGTTGCCATGATAAGTAAGGTGTGGGCCTATACGGTCGGGCAGCGTCTCATGGTGCAGTAAGGTGAAATCCCATTATGTGCTTGAGTTCCCCCTGTTTTGGGAACTCTCAAGGATAGATCCAGAGGGGTTGACTTGAATGTTTTGAGCAACAGATCTAGAGGGGTTGAGCTCGTTATGTGATTTTGGGTATTACTTATACCATGTTTAATCACTAATGGTTTATTGGATTTCTTGACTTAGCTCATGGCTATACTACCGCGTGGCACCAATTGGGTTTAGTACTCTCTTTTATTTAGCTTGTTCTCACTAGGCGTTAGCCTAACGCTTGCTCTTGGTTGTCATGTTGGCAGGTTATCTTAGCAGTGGGGCTCGTCGGGACTGAGGGAGCGACCTTGGGGTCGTGAGAGATTCTTTTGAAGATTTATTTTGGAAGTGTAGCGACACCCGTCCCTAATCTAGATATTTTTTTAGATTAATAGGATGTCGTCTTATACTTCAGTTATCTACCTCAATATTGGCTACTCTATACCCGTTGGGTTAATTGTGTAATGAATATTGTCACACCTTATTCCGCAACTTAGTCTATTGCCGAATTGTTTCTTCAAAATTTTATTTCCGCAGTTCCTAGGGTGTTACAAGTTGGTATCAGAGCCTAGGTTTAAGTGAACTAGGTATGACTGTAAGATGCCTAGACTTAAGCTGAGACTATTAAGTTACGACTCGTGAGATGGGGTAGATCTTGTAAGATAGGGTGGTCTTAGGGTCAACGGAAAATTGCACAAGTTGAAAGTTGTAACGATGGTAATAAGCACTCTTGCATATTATACGTTCATAATTTCACTTAGCTAACGTTATTATGAAAATGTCTTACGTGAGCATACTTAAATTACTGTTGTTATAACGATTGATAAGTGTAGAAGTACGTTCTCTGTGTTTTCCGTAATCCTTATTCCGTTCTTTTGCATGATTGCGTTCAGCAGAACCATGGTTAATACCAGGAGTCATCCGGAAGGCCAGGAGGCCGACATACCTACGGCCGACCATCCGCTGGCGACCGTAGTGGGGGAAACTGTACGTGTGAGTAATGTGCTGGGAGGAGGACCCGAGCATATTCCTCGACAAAATTTGGAGGCTAATGAGCCTATTATAGAAGAAGTGACGGCCGAATCGAGAATGATGGATCGTATGATGTTGGCCATGAATAGGGCCATGGCGCAACAACAGGAAGTGTTCTTGAAACTCCTCGAGGACCGAGACACTAACAACCGTAGGCCCGAAACGGTTGGCGAGAATGTGATTGTTGCTGGATCCGGGGGTACCGGACCCGTAATTTCCCCCATGGTGACTGCAACCCTAGGCGTCAATCGAACGACACGGACTTGCACGTTTAAGGCTTTTCTGGGTTGCCGACCACCAGAATTTAAAGGCTCGGACAATCCCTTAGATTGTATGGCCTGGGTTCGAGAGATGGAGCAAGCTTTTCGCTCAAGCGAATGTGGGGAAGAACAGAGGGTGATATTTGGTTCCCGAATGCTGCGGGGAATAGCTCTTACCTGGTGGGATGTGTACTCTGCTTCGCTGGAGCCAACTGTTCTAGACCAATTGTCTTGGTCTACCTTCAAGGAGAAACTGCTAGAGGAGTTCTGTAACGAGCGGTCGTTGGACCGAATCAAGGATGAATTCCAGAATTTGAAGAAGGGAGGTATGTCTGTGAGGGAATACAGCCGTCTCTTCATGGACAAGCTAGGCTTTGTGGGACATCTGGTCCCGACAGAGAAAGATAAGATCAAGGCTTACATCAAGGGTCTTCCATCGGACATGATGTCGATGGTTCGTGTGACAAAGACCTCCACCCTTCGGGAGGCAATGGAAGAAGCTCAACTCATGGAGGATGCTTACAGTCTCGGCAGGGATCAGGGTGGTCGCCAAGTCGAGAAGAGAAAGTGGGAGGGAAGTTCAATGCCCTCAAAGAAACCCTTTTATGCCAACAACAACACTCAGCGAGGAGCTGACCATAGACGTGATGCTAGGTGGTGTTCCAAGTGCCGAAGCAAGCATTTCGGTCCTTGCAACTTTGTTCCCGGGACGTGCTACAAATGTGGGAAGACGGGTCACACGTTCCGAGATTGCCCTCTCAAGGGACAGGTATGTTTTGAGTGTAGGGAACCGGGGCACGTAAGGGCGGAATGCCCGAAGCTGAAGACCGGAGGATCTGGCGGGAAGAAGTTGGAAACTCCGCGGTCGACTGGAAGGGCTTTCCAGATGTCGTCCGAGGAAGCGAAAGCATCGACCGATGTGGTGTCGGGTACGTTCTCTCTAAATTCCGTACCTACACGTGTGTTATTTGATTCTGGTGCTAGCTACTCGTTCATATCCGAATTGTTCTGTCAAAGGCTTGCTATGTCTATGAGTATGTTAGAGAATGCGGTTGTGGTAGAAATAGCAAATGGAGGCCAGGTTCTAATTCGTAGTATCCTTAAGGATTGCATCTTAGAGCTTAAGGGGAAGAAATTTCCCATTAACCTATTACCAATGCAAATTGGCGGATTCGACGTAGTGGTAGGTATGGACTGGTTATCTAAGAACCAGGCCGAAATTGTATGTTCCAAGAAAATGATCCGCTTACCGATGGCAAACGGGGAAGCAACTATAATCTACGGCGAAGGAAGGAAAAGCGATGTGGCGATTATTTCAGTAATCAAAGCTAGGAAGTGTTTGGCGAAAGGATACGTATCTTTCTTGGCGTATGCCATCGATACCAAACTCAACCAACGGAAATTGGAAGATGTTAGGGTGGTGCGCGAGTTTCCCGATGTGTTTCCGGAGGACTTGCCCGGGTTGCCGCCCGATCGTGTTGTGGACTTTCGTATTGACCTCATTCCTGGAGCGGCTCCGATTGCTCGAGCTCCTTATCGTTTAGCTCCTACCGAAATGCAAGAGATGGTGGTTCAACTTCGAGACCTTCTCGAGAAAGGTTTCATCAGACCGAGCTCGTCCCCGTGGGGAGCTCCGGTTCTATTTGTCAAGAAAAAGGACGGTGCATTGAGAATGTGTATCGACTACAGGGAACTGAACAAAGTGACGGTGAAGAACAGGTATCCACTTCCAAGAATCGACGACCTGTTCGATCAGCTTCAAGGAGCGGGTTGCTTCTCAAAGATTGATCTTCGATCGGGATATCACCAAGTGAAGGTAGCAAAGAGCGACATCCCAAAGACGACATTTAGAACTCGCTATGGGCACTACGAGTTTCTGGTGATGCCATTCGGCCTAACCAATGCACCGGCGATATTTATGGACTTGATGAACCGAGTGTGTCGACCGTTCCTCGACAAGTCGATAATTGTATTCATCGACGACATCTTAGTTTACTCCAAGAATGAAGAAGAGCATGAGCAACATCTCCGTGAAGTGTTAGAGGTGTTAAGGCGAGAAAGACTCTACGCAAAGTTTTCAAAGTGCGACTTTTGGCTTCCAGAAGTTCAATTTTTGGGACATATAGTTTCAAAGGAAGGAGTCAAAGTGGATCCCGCAAAGATCGAGGCAATGACGAATTGGGAACCTCCCAAGAATCCGTCTGAAATCCGAAGCTTCCTAGGTTTGGCCGGATACTACCGGAGATTCATTCAAGATTTCTCGAAGATAGCCTCGTCGTTGACTATCTTGACCCGGAAGAACGTGAAATTTGTGTGGACCGAGAAGCAAGAAGAGGCGTTCCGCACCTTACAAAAGAAGCTTTGTGAAGCTCCTATCCTATCCTTACCAGACGGGACGGAAGATTTTGTGGTGTACAGCGATGCGTCGAAGATGGGTTTGGGTTGTGTCCTGATGCAAAGAGGGAAGGTGATCGCTTACGCATCAAGACAACTTAAAGTGCATGAAGTCAACTACCCTACTCATGACTTGGAATTGGCAGCTGTGGTATTTGCACTGAAGTTGTGGCGGCACTACCTTTACGGTACGAAGTGCACTCTTTATACGGATCACAAGAGTCTGAAGCATATCTTTAATCAGAAAGAGCTAAACATGAGGCAGCGAAGATGGTTGGAGTTGTTGAAGGATTATGACTGCGAGTTGCTCTACCATCCGGGTAAGGCAAACGTGGTTGCCGACGCCTTGAGTCGGAAAGTCTGCGGAGGAAATTCTCGTGCTACCTTTGCACGGATTGAAGTAACCTCAACGCTTATTGATAGAATCAAGGAATCGCAAGCCGAAGCCCTGCTAGAGGAAAACCTCAAAGGAGAAGTCATGGCGAAACAACATCTTTTGTTGACTGAAGATAGTCGAGGGGTGAAGCTTTTCAATGGGCGAGTCTGGGTGCCCAAGATTGGGGGTAATAGAGAACTTCTTCTCGAAGATGCCCACAAGTCAAAATACTCCATTCACCCGGGAAGCACAAAAATGTATAGAGATTTGAAATTGCTTTATTGGTGGCCAGTCATGAAGCTCGACGTGGCGCGCTATGTGGAACAGTGTGTGACTTGCTTGCAAGTGAAGGCTGAGCACCAAAAACCCTACGGCAGTTTGCAATCCTTGGAAATTCCGGAATGGAAATGGGAACACATCACGATGGATTTCGTGACGAAGCTACCAAAGACCTTGAAAGGTCACGACGCCATCTGGGTTATAGTTGACCGCTTGACCAAAAGCGCTCACTTCTTGGCCATGCGGGAGACGTTACCAATGGATAAATTGGCGAAGTTGTACATCGATGAAGTAATTTCCCGGCACGGCGTACCGCTATCTATAGTCTCTGATCGGGATAGTCGGTTCACGTCGCATTTTTGGGATGGCTTACAAAAGGAATTGGGTACACGTGTGAAGTTGAGCACGGCCTACCATCCTCAAACCGACGGACAAAGCGAGAGGACAATCCAGACGCTAGAAGATATGTTAAGATCATGCGTGATCGACTTTGGGGGTAGTTGGGATACGCACCTGCCCTTGGTAGAGTTCGCATACAATAATAGCTACCACTCAAGTATAGGGATGGCACCGTTTGAAGCGTTATACGGTCGCAAGTGTCGAACTCCCGTATGTTGGCTCGAGGCTGGGGAAAAGCAGTTCGCTGGACCGGAAGTTGTACAAGAAACGGCGGACAAGGTCAAGGGCATCCGCGAACGTTTGAAGGCGGCCCAAGATCGACAGAAAAGCTACGCCGATAAGAAAAGACGGCCAATGGAATTCCAAGTGGGAGATCGAGTTATGTTAAAGGTGTCCCCTTGGAAGGGAATTATTAGATTTGGGAAGCGTGGGAAGTTGAGCCCCCGTTTCCTTGGACCGTTCACTGTGACTAAACAGGTAGGACTCCAAGCTTATCAGCTGAAACTTCCTCCAGAAATGAAGGGAATTCATAACACGTTTCACGTGTGCTATCTACGGAAGTGTCTAGCAAAGGAGGAGAGTGTCATTCCACTCTCCGAGATCAGAGTAGATGAAGGGAATCGTTGCGTTGAAGAACCTGAGGCGATTTTAGAAAGGAAGACGAAGAAGCTTCGTCACCGGGAAGTCACAATGATCAAGGTTCAGTGGAAGCACCATCGAGGTGCCAATGTGACATGGGAAGCGGAAGAGGACTTGAGGCGGAGGTACCCTCACCTCTTTCCATAGCCGAGATTTCGAGGACGAAATCTTCTCCAAGTTGGGGAGGATTGTAACACCCGCTATTTTGGGGTTGGGTGAAAAGTTGACTATTACCCAAAGTCCAAGGGGGTAAAATGTAACTTGTGTTATATAAATATAAATCAGATTTTAGATATTTTGGAAATATCACAAATATCAGTTTTTGAGAAATCAGAGAGAGAAAGAGAAAAGAAGCAGTGAAGTGGTTCTTCGGGTTTTCTCCAAATCAAGGTACGAATCTAGCCTAATGCTTTGATCTGAATGCTTTTAGCCGCGTATAATCTTGTTGTGAAGGTTTTAAACCGTTCCATTGTGAGATCTGAGTATTTCTCATTTTGGATCTGGGTTCTGCATCGATCTGTTTATGGTGTTCTTGATGAAACAAGACGATGGTCATTTGACCGGTTGGCCGTTCGACCGATTGGTCGTTCGACCGATGTGTCCTTTGACCGGACATATGTTCGACCGAAGGTCTTGTTCGACCGAGGTCTTGTTCGACCGAGGTCTTGTTCGACCGAAGGTCTTGTTCGACCGAAGGTCGTGTTCGACCGAGGTCAGGGTTCGACCGAGGTCGTGTTGACCGAGGTCAGGGTTCGACCGGTTGTGTCCTTCGACCGGTACTGAGTTCTGGTAGTGTGTTGTGTTCGTATTCTGGAGTTTTAAGTCATTAAGTTGTCTTTATTTTGGCTTACCGACTATCGGTGTTGTCATAGGTAGCAATCGTCTGAAGCAGGCTATAATCAGGAAGAAATCTGAGGTGAGTCCTTAAGCTAAATCGGTCTGTATTACGAATGCTATGTGACAAATGTATTATTTAAATGTGGAAAACCTGGTTTCAAAGTAACTGACTCTGTTGGGAAATACCTTCTAAAGATTTCACATTTTCAAGAATCACAATTTATAGAATTGAACCGTTGTTCATATGAATTGCCTGTATATCTGATTTAATATGAGCATGCTCTGAAATGACATGCTTTGGCTTTGAGTCTTAGTGCAATGGATCCATAGGCACTGTGTTCCTATGTCCCCTGTTTTGGGCATTTGGTTCACGTTTTAGCACGGGATAGGCATCGGGTTGCCATGATAAGTAAGGTGTGGGCCTATACGGTCGGGCAGCGTCTCATGGTGCAGTAAGGTGAAATCCCATTATGTGCTTGAGTTCCCCCTGTTTTGGGAACTCTCAAGGATAGATCCAGAGGGGTTGACTTGAATGTTTTGAGCAACAGATCTAGAGGGGTTGAGCTCGTTATGTGATTTTGGGTATTACTTATACCATGTTTAATCACTAATGGTTTATTGGATTTCTTGACTTAGCTCATGGCTATACTACCGCGTGGCACCAATTGGGTTTAGTACTCTCTTTTATTTAGCTTGTTCTCACTAGGCGTTAGCCTAACGCTTGCTCTTGGTTGTCATGTTGGCAGGTTATCTTAGCAGTGGGGCTCGTCGGGACTGAGGGAGCGACCTTGGGGTCGTGAGAGATTCTTTTGAAGATTTATTTTGGAAGTGTAGCGACACCCGTCCCTAATCTAGATATTTTTTTAGATTAATAGGATGTCGTCTTATACTTCAGTTATCTACCTCAATATTGGCTACTCTATACCCGTTGGGTTAATTGTGTAATGAATATTGTCACACCTTATTCCGCAACTTAGTCTATTGCCGAATTGTTTCTTCAAAATTTTATTTCCGCAGTTCCTAGGGTGTTACAAGTTGTCCCATTGCTGAGAACACCAAACCCTTGGGTATATCCTTTTCCACTTCCACCAAAAGTCACAGAGGGACCTTTCTCTTCCTTGTATTCAGTGAGCAGGTTTCTTTGTCCAGTCATATGACGAGAACATCCACTATCAAGATACCAGATGCCCTTTGATCCCTGCACACATAAGGAAGATTAAACGTTGTTTGGTACCCACTTTTCAATGGGTCCTTCAGAGTTAGTGGATAAGAAAGGATCAGCTGTCTTCTTAGCAGATGAAGATTCAGCTTCAGTGGTAATCTTCACTTTGGTTAATTTCTTAACCTTAGTGGTATTTTTTACTTTGGTTGATTTTTCAGCCTTGGTGACCTTCTTAGCTTTAGAGGCATTTTTCTTCACTTTAGCTATTTTATCAGCTTCAGTGGCAGTTGGACATTTACTTGCAATATGATCAGTAAAACCACAGTGATAACATTTTCTGTATCTGAAAATGGTTTTAGGATCAGAAGTAGAAGGTTTTGCAAGTTTAAGATGAGCAGGGCCAGGTCCAAGAAGACTTTTTTCTTAAGATCTGGGAGGAATTTTCATTTCTTCAGATCTCGACGGTTTAAGGTCAATCTTCAGCTTTGGAGGACAGAGATCAAAGATTTCTATCACAGAGCTAGAGGATTGCTTAGCTGAAGGTTTAGAAGGAACTTTCAGCTTTGCTTTCCTGGTTGCCTTCTGAGGAAGGAGAATGGACTTTCCTTTATCCGTGGACTTAGTGTCTTTGGATTTTTCCTTAGGGATGGGATTTGAAGAAGAACAGAGATAGAATTGATTATTTGAAGTGTCAAGGGAGGTGACAAAAGTTCCAAACTTAAGCGAGGAACTCTCTTCCTTAGGATCGTCCTGAGGTGTCCAAAAACCAAGACCAGTTCTGTCACTTTCAGGGGTTTGAGCTTTTATTATCTCAGAGATCTTTGTTGATGATTTGCACCATTTTTCAACATGAGCCTTTTCTGCTTTTAGAGCAGCAATGGCTTGTTCACGTTCAATGCTGATGATTTAATTTATAATGACTTGATCTTTCAACTTTTCTTCTAAAAGATTTAGTTCACTGATCTTTTCATGACATCTCTCTAGCTCTTGAGTTAAATGAAACATTTTTATTCTCAGCTTGAGTTTTGTCATTTAGGGCATTATAAAGGTCAATCGTCAGCACATCAACAGCGCGACTTCTCTCAGCTTCAGGCAGAGAGGGATTTGTCGAGATAGATACCTGAGATGATATGTAGCTCATAGAAGGTTCAGATGGTTCTTCCACTTCTTCTTTAATCTCAGCCATGAGGCAAAGATTAGCGACTTCTTCTTCATCAGAAGATGATTCTTCTGATTCAGCCCAGTCGTGTTCTTCAGCGATAAGACCTTTACCTTTTCGCTGATAGCTTTTCAGCTTTTGATATTTGTTCTTCAGCTTATGGTATTTGTCATCACTGGATCTTCTTGAGGTAGAAGGTTTGAAGACCTTTTTCGACCTGCACTCACTAGCAAAATGTCCAATCTTTTCACAGTTATAGCAAGTGGCAGTAGCCTTATCAACCGGAGTTGATTTTGGCTTTTCAGTAAGAGAGAGAGGCTTACTTCTTCGAAAGTTGCTCTTTCTTGCAAATCTTTTAAAAGAGTTTGTCAAGAGTGCTAAGGACTCATCAAACTCTGAAAGATCAGGGTCTGATAGATCCTCAGATTCAGAATCTAACTCAGTGATGGTGAGAGTAGATCGCTGAGATGGAATTATCTCTGAAGAGACTAAAGCAACAGGAGTACTTTTGGAGTCTTTAGAATCTTTTACAAGATTTTTCTTCAGAAGATTTGATTGCTCATAGTTGAGCAATATTCCATACAGAGTGCTTAAAGAGAGAGTATGTAAGTCTTTTGTCAGCTTAAGACATATTGAATAACTGTCCCAGCTTTCAGGAAGACTCTCTAAGAATTTTGTTAGGACCTCAGAATTAGAATAGGTCCTTCCAACAGTTCTTAGGTCAATGATTAAGCAGTTAAATCGTTGATGAATGTCAGAAAGAGATTCATTCTTACCAGCGATAAAACTTTCATACTGTCTTACCAAGTTAATCTTTCGAGTCTCTTGGATTTCAGTGGTGCCCTCATATTGAACACATATGGTTTCCCACATTTCTTTAGAAGTTTTCAGATGCATGATGGAATGGAAAACTTCATCAGGCAGAGCCATTGAGATAATGGTCTTTGCTCTTGCATCTATGCCTACCTTCTTTTTATCTTCATCACTCCACTGTCTTATTTCCTTAACGACATATCGTTCAGGGACAACTTCAGTGGTGGCAGTAGCGGGAACCGCAGCTATAATTCTAACAGGTTCATAGGGTCCGTTTTCTATATATTCAGGTATAGTAGGATCCGCACCTTCAAGAAATAGCATCATTCGATTTTTCCATAGAGAAAAGTTATATCTGCTAAATCGAGGAGGTTTAGAAAGTGAACCATTATCATAGTAGTTTGTGTTTGTGTTTAGTGCCATTTTAGAATAGCAAGGAAGAGTATACAGCAAGATCTTGTTTATTAGTTTAAACAAACTGCTCTGATACCACTTGTTGGTCCCGGAGGTGCTTAACAAGTTTGTAGAAGGGGGGGGGTTGAATACAAACACAGAAATTAAAGTTTAATAAATTGATTATTGATAAATCAAAATACAATTTACAAGTTTGTTGCGGAATAAGATTAAGACAGACTCAATCTAAACAAACTTAAGAAACACTAAGATAATTGCACAAGAAATTCAGAGAGTGGGAGATTAAGAGATATAGAAAACAATGGTTTCTATATGGAGTTCAAGGATTGAGCACACCTTCAGATGAAGGGGCGAACTTCCTATTTATACCCTATGCATTAAATGCATGGCAGGATACTTTACACGTGGCGTTCACTGATTGGCTTTGGGAGTCTGACTTTTGGGAGACATGCTTTCGGCCGGGTCATGAACAGTGTAGTTGACAGAGTTGTTGTACGAATGGTTGCAGAGACTTGTCCGTTCTGACACATTGTACTAGGTTGTGCAAGGATAGACAAAAAGAAACTTGAGGCATAAGCTTTGTGATCGATTGATCGCTGAGTATCTCTAAGTTAAGAGATAAAGAGGTTCAGCTATCGCTGAAGCTTTTTCTCATGTTCCTTCGCGTATAAGTAGAGTTGTCTTTGCTTCACTGATATCCGCATCAGGTCACTAGTAGACTTCTCTTTGTTCAGCAGCATTGTCTTCGATTCAGCTATGAACATATGTTGACGCGAGACTTGTCTTCAGGGATTACGTTGACTGTTTACTTTAGGAACTATCAGTGATAACTGAACAGACTCAGTCTGATCACTGATAGAGAAACACTAATACATAGAAATGTTTATAAGAAAGACTATCAGCGATAACTGAACAGACTCAGTCTGATCGCTGATGGTGAAACACTAATACATATTAAAACGTAATTTTCACTAAGTATAGAAGAGGGTCGTTATCAAATCACTGAGAGAGTTTGGATCAACATTAACCCTCGAAGTGAAGGCTTAAATCTGATTTCAAAAAGGTTATCTACTAGAAGTGGGATTTACCGATTCACACTTCGGGAATCGCGGTGTCCGGGTAGACGATATTCGGATACGGCTGAACCCGGGAAAGATGGGAGTCCGGACGGGGATTATCGGGAGACGGGAGCCCGGACGGATGTCCTGGGAGTTAGTAACCCGGGTGGGGATGTCCCGGGAGTCGAGAACCCTGGGTGGGGATGTCCCAGGAGACGGGCACCGGGACACGGGGTTATCTCGGGAGACGGGAGACCCGGACCAGGAGTAACCCCGGGAGACTGATAGACGGTTTATGCAACCCTCCAAATCTACCGCAAGTGTACGGTGTCAATCAAGTAATACGTACTAAGGACGAGTATCGATCCAAGGAACTACGAGTTTAAGTACCACAAAGGCTACCACAACTACTAACTGAACTGCTGATAAAATTGGTTTGAGAATGATTAATTAACTACTTATCAAGATACAATGGAAGCAAGCACAGAATGCAATTCAACAACTAATTCAAGCACCACAAGGAGAATACTTATATGACAAGGGAAAGGCTAGGGGTCGGATTTCATTTGGATTACACCAACAAATAAATAACACACATTCAAATGACTCAATACACAAGGTTAAATTTAGCAATTCCAAATATACTCACTACTCTCTCTCTAGCAATAGCAAGAATGTATCATGCAATATATATTGAAGTCTCTCAACCAATACACATAAACATTCAACTCATTAAGCATAAGAATCACAAACACAAACTAGGGTTTACTTGGTATATCTCTATCCAATATCTCACCCTAGGTTTATCTAACTTTTATCAAGTTATAAAACCAATTTCTCAAGAGGAAATACAACCAAAAGATGAATAAGATGGCCAATCTCAAAAGCAATAAGAACAAGATAGACAAACTTCAACCAACAAGTGTATTAACTCAATAAAATGCAATAATCATATATCTAACGGTATAAAACCAAAATCCATCCTTCCCCCAACCTCAAGAGGTTTAGTTCATGTTACTAATAACAAATAAAACCATAGAGAAGAAGATGACAACACCCAAATACATTGTTTCTCAACAAAATACAAGTATAATGATAAAACTCCCTCAATGATTGATACACACTACCAATTTTGAGCTCCAAAAGTTGTTTCCACCTTCCCAATCAGTAAAAGTCTTCTATTCTGCTCTGAAAACGGTTTAGAACAGCTCCCCTAGGGTCTAGCCTCCAACAATCCCGAGATAACCCTAAACTTTAAGTTTCTGCAGCTTTTTATACCCTCAGACCACGACCGCGAGAGTGACAAATGTCACTCTCGCCAGGCACTTTAGCCAAGACTCCATTGCTTGTGGTAAATTTTGCGCGAAAGTGCCAGCGAGAGTGACACTTGTCACTTTCGCCAGGCACTTTAGCCAAGGCTTAATTTTGTCGATTTTTCGCCCGTTCACTTGGTTCGATGCATTTGTCGTCCGGGATGTCAAAATGGAGCAATGATAAGCACTTTTTCTTCCACTTGATATCTTGGATGTCTGCACAACACTTGCTCAAAATATTAGTCTGAAATACCAATTATTGCTTCAAGACGAGCCGTAAACTTATGATTCGGAGGGTGAAAACCCGTCAGATAACGCAGTTATCAACAACTCCAAACCTAGCTTTTGCTTGTCCTCAAGAAAAAATTGGCGTAAAGGATTATAACAATAACATACAGGCAAGCTTACTGAGGTGATGGGTTTTCGAAAGGGGACAATATGAACAATCATTTTAACAACTGAATGAGGGAAGACTAATGCAAAGTTAATAAGAACCAACATAAGTTTCCTAGCTTCTTGGTTAATTAAGTCTGGATAAAACTAATATTGACATGAAACTATTATCAAACACATGTTTGTTAAGATCAATTTCATCATGTACACAACTAGTGGAGGATTTCGCTTCGATCCTAACCTCACGGGATGCTCTCTTTACACTTGAATCCTAGGTTCACACTCATCACAAACACATGCGGGAGAGTTAATGTACAACAAAATAGCAAGCTCATCCGCGTGTGATAGTAGAGAAACACGTAAAAGTCAAATAAGATCTCATGAACGGAGTTGAGCAGTAAGATACAATTTACACATGTATTATTCACAAATCACATTTCCCAAGAGCTCAATCGGGGCTAAAATAATTGCAACGCGGTTGGGGAAAAGGAGCAGAAGGAACGGTCATGGCATAATTAGTCCTAAGTGCATCAAAACTAATAGTGGCTTCCATTCTTGCCTTCCTTTGCAACCACACATCTAATGCAAACTTTCATCAATCGCTGCTATACGCCAGCTTTATTCAGGGTTTTTTTTTTTTGAACTTTAAATAAATCTTTCACGGCTTTTATCGACTCACCCCCAAAATTGTTCTGACGCTATTGACCATCTTTCTCAAACCATGATGCACTTAGACTACGGGGTAGGTTAGTGTATTTGGCTAAGTCAAAGTATTTAGGCATAATTAACGGCTATAAAATGGTTACGGGATCACATATCAACAAAAGGGTAGAGAAAGAGGAGCTGGAAACGATAGACCAAACGAAATTTCACACTGTTGGGTCATCTGAAGATTTGAAGATGACCTCCTAATCTTCCATCTTATATCATCCTACTTAGAATATGTTTGAGGTTCTTTTAGCATCTTGGTTTCTATACAAATGTTCGGTGAAGTCAAAGATCAACCGAAGAAGACAAAGAAGGAGAATATCTCTCAAAGCGGATTGAAGATAAACTCCTCAGCCTAAAGCCAAGTATGCTCACTTGATCAACACCATTGGCCAGGATGGTGCCGATCTCAGTCTTCAGGAGCCGAAGATCTCTTCGGCTGAAGACCTCTTCGGCCGAAGACGTCTTCGGCCGAAGACATCTTCAGAAGCCGAAGACTTCTTAGTCTTAGGAGCCGAAGACCTCTCAGTCTTAGGAGCCGAAGACCTCTCAGTCTTAGGAGCCGAAGACCTCTCAGTCTTTAGGAGCCGAAGAACTCTTCGGCAACCGAAGACTCCTTAATCTTCAAGGCCTGAAGATTTCTTCAACACATTGTACTTTTCACAAAGTATATTGTGATATCTTGCATATCGACATGGACCTCATCTGGAGATCAGATAAAGCAAGTTTTGTCTACTACACCATTTTAAGGAAAGGTCTCTACCATCCTTCTGCAGGTCAACACTTGAAGCCAAAACTCCTGAAGACAAAAGGTACATCCTGTACCTTGTACCTTGCTGAAGACCTGTGTCCTTCCTTGCTGAAGACCTGTGTCCATCCTTGCTGAAGACCTGTGTCCATCCTTTGCTCAACAGGTGTTCCATGCATTTAATGCATGAGGCACTATAAATATGGAGGATGGTTCAACATGCAAGATATCCAGCAGAACCAGCTCTCAAGCATTCAAGCTCTCTAAGTGCACTGACATTCTCTCTAAGAAGTTCTTATTGTTTTCTAAGTGTTTTACAATTGTTCTTCATTTCTCTTAGTGTAAGATTGTTTGAATAGATTTCATCTATTCTCTTCCGCAACAATCAAAAGTTTTCTATGTGTAATTCTTGATTTCAAATCTATAAGAATTAAAGTAAGTGAAAAACTGTGTGTATTGTATTCAACCCCCCTTCTACAATACTTTGCTTATTTATTTACTGCTATTTGGGACCAACAAGTGGTATCAGAGCAGTTTAGTTTAACTCAATAAACTAGATCCGTAATGGCAGCCTCTTCTTCCTCTTTAAAAAATGATTCTTCTCAAAACTTCAATGCTGTTTCATACGACAATGGCTCTATAGCCAAACCACCAAGGTTTAACCCCAATAACTTTTTCTTGTGGAAAAGTCGTATGATACTCTTCCTAGAAGGAGTTGACAGCAGATATCCAACTATTTTACATGAAGGTCCCTTTATGCCTAGAGTTTGGGACCGATATAATGCAGACAAGGGAAAAGCTGATGAGGACTCTTCTGAAGAAGAAAGGACTCCAGCTACTGGGAGATACATTCTAAAGGACCCCAGTAAATACAATGATGAAGACAGACGTCTTATAGCTCTTGATACTAAAGTCAGAGCCATCATTTCCCTCTCTCTGCCTGATGAGGTCTATCATTCTCTCATTAATCTTTCTACTGCAAAAGAAATGTGGTCCACTCTGTGTGTTCTTTATGAAGGTACGTCTGAGGTGAAAAAGAGCAAAAAGATTGCCCTTGTAAGAAAGTATGAACTCTTCTCTCATGAGAAGGGTGAGTCTCTCTCAGACTACTACAATCGCTTTAACAGTCTTCTCAATGATCTTAAACTTGTGGGTCGCATATATGACAATGAGGAAGTCTTGTGCAAGTTCATGGACTGTCTTCCTGAGTTTTGGGAAAACATCTGTACTTGTATCAAGTCTACCAAGGATCTTGACTCTATGCCTCTCACTGCCTTGTATGGCACCCTCTTCAACTATGAGCAGTCTAAACTGCTTAGGAAGTCATTCACAAAAGACATCAAAGGCTCTTCTCTAGCCCTTGTCGGTGAATCTTCCAAAAGTACTGTGTGTGTCCCTAGGATCACCTATCCTTCTGACTCTGACAACGATAGTCAAGAGGACCCCAATGACCCTTCAGAAGCCTATCTCAGTGAGGCTGATGATGAAGGAGAGGAGACCTCTGTGGCTCAGCTGTCAGATGGTGTTGCCATGCTGGCTGGCTTTTCTAAAGGCAAACCTCACTTCCCTTCTAGAAAACCCAGGTTTTCTAGAAAACCCTCCTCTACCTTTTCAAAAAATGTTTCCCCTGACAAATCAAATGAGGAATGTTACAGGTGTGGGAGGAAGGGACACTTTGCTTCTGAATGCAGAAGCAGGTCCTCTGATAAGTCTAGACTGCCCTCCTCCAACCGTACATCCTCCAGGTTTGTCAGAACCAAGTCTGATTCTCTTCAACCCTCTTTTCAAAAATCAAAAACTTCTGCTCCTTCAAACTCTGACCGTGCTGAAAAGTACAAGGCCAAGTACAAGAGAGAGAAGGAAAGGAATGCTCTTTTAGCCAACAAAGGAAAAGGTCTTCTTGCCGAATCTCATGATTGGGCAGATGAACCAACTTCCGAAAGTGACAAGGATATGGCCAATCTCTGCTTTATGGCTAAAATAGATGATGCTGATGATGGTGAAACCTCTTCCACCTCCATGGCTCTTGTGTCTGCTGAGTGCTCCACATCATCCTCTCAGGTACATCCTTTTTCCTCTCTCTCTGATGCTGAGAAAATTGAAGCCTTTGATTCTTTGACCATTGACTTCTATGAAGCCAATGATGGAAAGAAGAAGGCAAATGCTCAGATAAAATCTCTTTCTTCTCAACTGCAAATCTGTCTTTCTCAACTAAAACACTTTGATAAAATCAAGGCTGAGCTTGATGATTTGAAAACTATAAACTTTACTCTTGCTAAAGAGAAAAATAAACTTCTTAAAAAGTTTAAAAAGGAGCAAGAAACTGTGAAAAAGTGGACAAGCTCGTCCAAAAATTTAGAAAGGATTTTTCAGGATCAAATATCTTGTGATGACAAGTCTGGACTAGGCTTCGGGAAATATGACCTTGAACCTCCTTCTGACACTCATGCTCCTTTCTCTCTTCCCTCATTCTATGAATCCTCTGAAGAGAACTATGACAACTCTGAACCTTTGGACTCTTCTGATCCCTCTAAAGATCTCAAATTTGGAATGTTCATCAAAGCTAAGAGCATTGATTCACCCAATGAGAGTGAGGAAACCCAAGACTCAAATGACCCTTCTAAACCAACTATTGAGTCTATGTGTTCCTTAAAAATAAACGAGTCTTCCTCTTCTGAACCCAAACCCTCTTTTCCTAAGCCTTCTTCAAACAAAATCCCTTTCTCCAAAAAGGGAAAATCTGTTGCCAATCTTCCTCCCCAAAAGAAACTTCCCAAGAAAAACTCAAAGAAACCATCTTCTCTTCCAATCCCCAGAGCTGTGATGTTAAATAAGCTAAATTCCAAGACACCCTCTTCTATTCCTTCAACTGACTCTGGCAAAGGTATCTTGGGTCCTAAGCCTCTTGACTTTCCTCTACCCTCCAAGGCCATGAAAGTCAATGTGACCAGTCATCACAAGGAATCTGGTCAAAGCTCCAAAAAGGTTTTTACATATAGAAAATGTTATAACTGTGGTAATACCTCTCACCTCGCTAAGAATTGTCCTCTGGAGAGAATTGATAAAAATGCTTCCAAGGATACTTCTTCTCCTTCTAACTCAAAAGGACCCATCTCCAAATGGGTACCAAAGAACTGATTTTCTTGTGATTGCAGGGTCTAGGACACCAACAAATCTGGTATCTCGACAGCGGGTGCTCAAGACATATGACCGGCAACAAATCTCTCCTTGCTGACTTCGTGCCTACCAAAGGTCCTTCTGTCACCTTTGGTGATAACTCTAAAGGAAGGACTAAAGGTTATGGAACACTCTCAAATGGTTCCATCACTTTTAATAAAGTAGCCTATGTTGAAGGCTTGATGCACAATCTCCTAAGCATAAGCCAACTGTGTGATCTGGGGTACAAGGTGATGTTTGAATTATCTTCATGCATCATTTTCAACGAAAAGATGGAAACTGTACTCTCTGGCTACCGCAAAGAAAATGTCTATGTCATAGACATGGGACATAGCTCATCCTTCGGAACAAATATCTGTTTTGTCTCTGAAAACTCTGCCAAAAGATGTTGGCTCTGGCACAAGCGTCTCTCTCACCTCAACTTCAAGACTTTGAATGTCCTTTCAAACCAGGAGCTCGTTACGGGCATGCCAAAGTTATCCTTTGTGAAAGAAAAGCTGTGTGCTGCATGTGAGAAAGGAAAACTCACAAAATCTTCCTTCAAGTCCAAGCAATGCTTCTCCATCACTCAGCCTCTTCAGATGCTCCACATGGATCTGTGTGGACCAGTCAGTACTCCAAGCCTTGGTGGTAGAAGGTACATTCTGGTTATTATTGATGAATTCACTCGTTACACTTGGGTATTTTTTCTCAGGTATAAAAGTGACACTACTGAAGAAATCATAAATTTCATCAAAAAGTCTGAAGTGTTGAATGGGCAGCTGGTAAGATCTGTAAGAAGTGACAACGGAACAGAATTCAAGAACAGTATGTTGGATGACTTTTTCAATGAAAAAGGCATCTCTCAGAACTTCTCTGCCGTCAGAACTCCACAACAGAACGGTGTAGTGGAGAGAAAGAACAGAACGCTATGTGAAGCTGCCCGATCCATGTTGAGTGAATCTCACCTCCCTACCTACTTTTGGGCCGAAGCAATCAACACTGCATGCTTTACCCAAAATAGGTCCATCATTGTGAAAAGACACAATAAGACTCCTTATGAAGTCTTTTATGGTAGAAAACCCAACATTGGTTTTCTTCATGTCTTTGGGTGTGTCTGCTACATTCTCAATGATAGAGAAAATTTGGGAAAATTTGATCCCAAAGCTGACGAAGGAATCTTCGTGGGATATTCTCTCACTTCCAAAGCTTTCAGAGTCTACAATCTCCGACGGAAGTGCATTGATGAATCCATCCATGTCAAGTTTGATGACCTCAAGATATCATCCCTCTCTTGTGATGATGAAGAATTGAACAGATGGATGTCCTCCTGTGTTGATGATGGTCCTCTTCCAACATCATCAGACATTCCCTACACAGTTCCCACTTCCCTCTACCAAAACAATGAACCCTCTACATCTCATCACCCCTCTTCTCATCAAGAGGATGATCCTCAGCCTACCCAACCTCAACATACACTCCAAATCATCCCAGTTTCTCCATCTGACATCCACTCCTCACCTATACAAGCCGATCTTCCATCCACTCCTTACCCTTCCAACTCTCCTCTACAAATCTCTTACCCTCCTCCTTTACCTCCTGCCCTCAAGTGGACAAAAGATCACCCCATTGATCAAATCATTGGTGATCAACAAGCTGGTGTACAGACTCGAAGAGGTGTTGGTAACATTTGTCTCTATGTGAACTTCCTTTCTCTCTTTGAACCAAAGAAAGTTGACGAAGCTCTAGCTGATCCATGTTGGATCACTGCCATGCAAGAAGAACTTTCTCAGTTCGAAAGAAACAAAGTCTGGAGATTGGTTCCTCGTCCTTCCAGAAAAACCATCATAGGAACCAAGTGGGTCTTTCGAAACAAAATGGATGAAGAAGGCACGGTGATCAGAAACAAGGCCCGACTGGTTGCACAAGGATATAGGCAAGAGGAAGGAATTGACTATGATGAAACATTTGCTCCAGTTGCCAGACTTGAAGCCATCAGAATCTTCCTTGCTCATGCTGCCTACAAGAACTTCAGAGTCTTCCAGATGGACGTCAAGAGTGCCTTTCTGAATGGGGAGCTAGCTGAAGAAGTCTATGTGAAACAGCCCCCTGGCTTTGAAGATCCAGTCCATCCTGACTATGTGTACAGGTTAGACAAAGCTCTCTATGGTCTAAAGCAGGCTCCCCGTGCCTGGTATGACACTCTTGCTGACTTTCTCCTGAAGAACAAGTATACAAGAGGTAAAATTGACAACACTTTGTTCATCAAGCAAACCTCAGGTAATCTTATTCTTGTTCAAATCTATGTGGATGATATCATTTTTGGTGCCACTGATGAGTCACTGTGTGATGAGTTTGCCTCTCTCATGAAAAGCCAATATGAGATGAGTATGATGGGGGAGCTTACCTTTTTCTTAGGACTTCAAGTTAAACAATCTTCAGAAGGAATCTTTATAAATCAAAGCAAATACATACGTGATCTTCTGAAAAAGTTCAATTTTGAAAACTCCTCCCCCATGAAAACTCCTATGGCACCACCTTTGAAACTCCATGCTGATCCGGATGGTGTATCTGTGGATATCACCAGCTACCGAGGCATGATCGGCTCTCTTCTTTATCTTACTGCAAGTAGACCAGACATTATGTTTGCTACTTGTCTGTGTGCGCGTTACCAAGCCAATCCGAAGGAATCTCACTTGGTTGCGGTTAAACGCATTTTTCGGTATCTGAAAGGTACCATGAATCTGGGTCTTTGGTATCCCAAAGACTCAGGTTTTGATCTAATGGGGTATTCAGATTCTGATTTTGCAGGCTCTAAGATTGACAGGAAGAGCACCACTGGCAGCTGTCAACTCCTTGGTGGCAAGCTTGTTAGTTGGTCTAGCAAGAAGCAGAACTCAGTCTCAACCTCTACCGCTGAGGCTGAGTACGTAGCTGCTGGAAGTTGCTGTGCTCAAATCCTTTGGATGAAGAACCAACTGAGAGACTACAATCAACTGTACTCTCATATCCCGATTCTGTGTGACAACTCAAGTGCGATCGCAATCGCAAACAATCCAGTGCTGCACTCTCGTTCCAAGCACATCGACATCCGGTATCATTTCATCCGGGATCACATCTCCAAAGGTGATGTCGAACTCCATTTCATCCCTACCGACCTCCAACTGGCGGATCTCTTCACCAAGCCTCTTGACGAAGCTAGGTTCAAGTTCCTCATCGGAGAACTCGGTATGTTAAATGCCGATTTTTAATTAAAAAAAAATGAGAGAGAGAAAAGACATCAAAAAAAAAAAAAGAGCCTTGGTGAGAGAGAAAAGAAATTAATAAAAAAAAAAAGGTTTTTTTTTCTCTCTTTCTCTCTCTCCTCCCTCCTCTCTCCCCCCCTCCCCCTCCCCTTCGGCCTCCCTCTCTCCCCCCCCCCTCCCCCTCCCCTTCGGCCTCCCTCTCTCCCCCCTCCCCTTCGGCTCCCTCTCTTCCCCCTCCCCCTCCCCTTCGGCTCCCTCTCTCCCCCCCTCCCCCTCCCTTCGGCCCCTTTCCTTCGGCCCTCTCCCTTTCCTTCGGCTCCCACACCCACCGACACCCTCTTGTCTTCGGCCTCCCTACACCCACCGACCCCACCTCCCCCCTCTTCCAACCCCTTTCCTTCGGCCCCCCCTCTCCCCACCGACCCCACCCCCTCCCTCTTTCCTTTGTCGCCGAAACCACCACACCACCTAACCTTTTTTTTTTCGGCCCTCTCTCCCTCACCTTACACCCTCTCTTCGGCTCCCTCTATACCACCGAAACCTCACCACCCCCGAAACCCACACTCCCTCCCTTTCGGCTCCCTCTCCCTTCGGCCCCCCCTCCCCTTCGGCCCAACCAAGCCACCGAAAATCCCAAACCCCCCTATATCTCAATTTTTTTTCGGCTCCCCCACCCTCTAGCCGAATCCCCCCTCCATTCCTCAAAAAAAAAAAAAAAAAAAAAAATCTCACCCCCCCTCCCCCTCCTTCAACCGACCCCCACCCCACCCCACCCCACCCCACCCTCTTTTCCTTTTTCTCTTCTTTTCCCTTTCTCAAGAATTATCCTACCCATCCTATCCCATCCCTCATTTTTCTTACACCTCCTACTCCCTCTTCTTTCCTTCCAAATCCTTCCATAATCTCCTCCCTATATTTCCTTTTCCCATATTTTCTCCATATATCCCATCAAATCCTCTCTTTTCTTCCTATCCCTATAATCTCTTCCATAATTACCTCCCTTTTTCAAATTCAAATTTACTTCATTTCCTCTATAAATACTAATCCTCTTTCATTTTTTTACCATCCCTACTACTTCTCTTCTCTCTTCTTTTTTTTTTCTTCATGGCTTCCTCCACCTCTCCTTCTTCAAAGGCTCCCAAGAGGCATATGCCCCCTACTCCTCCCACTTCTCTTACGGATCTTGTCTTCAATCCATGCAACCATGTTGCACGATTGGAGTGTGATCCCAAGTATAAGGAATTTAATCCTATTTCTTCCTTTCTTCAAAAATCGCCTCTTCGATTTGCGTTGACAAAAAACCCGCCAAAAATGAGCAAAATGCTCATTGGGAATTTTTGGCTCACATGTGTTTACGATGCAACAACAAACAAAGTCTCCGCTTCCATTCTTTCGGAACCGACGTCTCCGGACATCACCTTCGGTGTCGAAGACGTTAGGCGGGCCCTTGCTCTTCCATCCTACGATTGTTATGACGCATTTCCTCTTGGCACCGAACATGATGAGGTGGTTGCGGCCTTGAACTATATTCATGGGGAAAATGATCGGGGTCGTCGCACACTTCTCCGCCGGCATATGGGAGGTATCTGGAACTTCTTTTTCTCTCATATTACTTTCTGCCTGAGTAAGAAGACTGGTGGACATGATCAATGTCCATCCTACCTTACTCAACTAGCCCATGCTATCATGTTCCAGCGTAAAATCGATTACGCTCAGTATTTTTTTCACGAGTTGATCTCTGTCATTACACCGCCTAAGCGACCGCATGTTGCTTACCCGCGGTTCATTTGGCTTATAATCAACAACTTACTTGCTGATGCAATTGAGGCGGATCATCGGGTCGTCTATGACTATCATTCCCCGCTTGTGACAAGACCCCTTCTCAAACGGGGTCCCTTGGCGACTGATAATCCTCTCCTTCCAGGTATGGTCACCTTCATCAACTCTCCCGATCTACAATGGGGTGATGCCAAGGACACTCCGGTGTCCAAAGGTCCCTCCTCTGTAGTGGCCCCCTCTTCCCTCTCCCTAGTGACGCCTGCTAGCACTCACTCCTCACAGGCTACAGGCACCGCCGCACTTGCCCAAATGACCATACCACCGAAAGGACCTTCGGTGGTTACCCAGGTCAACCTCCACACCTCAAAGCGGCGACACTCTACCTCTTCCCCTCCCTCTTCTCCCAAAAGAAAGAGGAAGGTTTCTAGGGCCAACCCACATACTCCACCCACCGATTCTTCAAAATCGGCCGGTGTTGAAATTGTCCCATCCGGGCCCGGGGAATCTGCTACACCTACTGCCACCTCCTCTGTATCCTCTCCAAAGGATGCATGTGAGACTTTCGGGGACCCTCACCTTCCCTCTTCCCCCTCCTCCTTCGGGGATGAGGATGACTTGGTCTTCTCCCCAGACCAAGGCTCTGACTTCTCACTGCACGGCCTATCACCCGACCATTTCATGGTCGACACTTGTGCACGACCCGGTGAGACTCTGGTCTTACCCAAGGCCAGTGTTGAGGGTATTTCACGGTATTTGGCTTACTTGCAACAGGGTCAAGGTCAAGACAAGGTGACAACTCAAGCAGGCCCCTCTACCTCCGCCTACCGCTCTCCTCCACATTCTCCAGAGAGCTCCTCTTCTCCTATGGCTACCTCCGCTGACGGTAGCTCCTCCGATGACTTATCTTCATCACCACGATCACCTGCTACCGATGCTCTCCTCCAGAGCAATGCCTACTATGAAGAACAATCTCGGCTTCTTCCTCTTCCTCATCATCCACTTACGCCTTCACGGTGTCAGGCATCAGCTACGGCAGCGCGAGACACTCCTCCTGTTCCTATCATTCCCCCAGAAATCCTAGCAGACATTCAGGAAGCTAACATACAACATCGTCTCATGGGTGCTCAGTTTCGCGAACATCAGAACGTTCTGGGATCCCTCGTGAAAGTCACTTGCGACAAGTTGTTATCTCTTGAGACCTCAGTTGCTGCTCTTCAAGCGGCCTCTGATGCTCGTGATGTGGAGGTCCGGCGTCTTCAGGCAGCTTCGCAGGCTCACAGTGCCATTTCCACTCAGATTCTTCAGTCTCTTCTGTCTCTTCATCAGCGGTTGGATTCTTTCTTGGTTACTCCCCCGACTGCCGCTGAGGGGGAGAAACAGCTGGTGGTTCAAGTCTCTTCAGACAGCGGCCGTCAGGGTCCCACTTCTGTTGTTTCTACTGATGCTCCAACTGAGGGGGAGCTGCTTCCAAGTCAAGGGATAGACAAAGGAAAGAAAAAGCTATCTGCTGATGAAGAGGCCATGCTTTCCCAACAACAAAAGGCTTCTGCTATAAAAGCCTTTGTTTGTGAAGCTGATCGGCTAAAACTTCAACCTCCTTCTAAAGTTGACATCCAGCAAGTAGCTGAGCTTGATTCTGATGACATTCTATGGTACCGAAAATCTTTGATGGAACGAAAGTTGAAATCTAAAATTGTTGAAGTAAAGTTTGGCACCTCCAAACGATCAGAGATAGATATCAGAATTGTCATCAGCAGAGAAGACGGATCTCAGCAGGCTACCAAATTCTGCGACTTGGACGACTACGGACTTTCTGAATGGTATGAAATTTCTGAACTTTTATCCAAGTCCCTTAGTCGACACAAGCCTTCGGTCAAAAGGTCTCTGAACACTCTTCTGGAGAAAATGAAGAACATTGGCAAGAAGTACAAGCATTCTCGTGATGAAGAAGTTCAAGTTGAGATTCTAAAGCAGATGTGTCTCTCCTCCCCTCCACAAATCTCTCATTCTGACAAACAACACATCTTCAAGGATCTCGCTGCCAAAGGAATGACTCCCAGTTCTCAAAATCTGAATCTGAAGATACCAGGTGGTCCGTCCTTGGGTCCAGGCACTGTGACAGGGCGTCCATACAAAGGAGTCTATTTCTTGGATGAGACGGAAACTAAGAGATTCTTCAGACATGAAGAAATATCTATCGCTCACACCGAGTTTCTGGTAGCCATTCTCTCTCTTATCCCCGTTAATTCTTAAGCTGCATTTCTTCGACATGACATTATGGGTGAACTTCATAAAAGACAGAAGAAGGAATGAAGCAACACTCTATCTTACCTATGTACTTGTAATTTTTGCTTTGTTAAGTCACATTTAATACAAGTGCATTTCTTTTATTTAGTTTGTACATATATACTTCATTCTTTTATTCTTTTGTAAATGTCGGATACACTTATAAATCCTTATACAAAAAAAAAAAAAATCTATGTGAAAAGAACCCAAAAAGAGTAAATATGGGTCAAAATGAATTTATTCAGTACTCTCTTTGTTTTATTCTTTAGTATGGATGTCATCCTCAAATAGGGGGAGATTGTTGGGTCATCTGAAGATTTGAAGATGACCTCCTAATCTTCCATCTTATATCATCCTACTTAGAATATGTTTGAGGTTCTTTTAGCATCTTGGTTTCTATACAAATGTTCGGTGAAGTCAAAGATCAACCGAAGAAGACAAAGAAGGAGAATATCTCTCAAAGCGGATTGAAGATAGACTCCTCAGCCTAAAGCCAAGTATGCTCACTTGATCAACACCATTGGCCAGGATGGTGCCGATCTCAGTCTTCAGGAGCCGAAGATCTCTTCGGCTGAAGACCTCTTCGGCCGAAGACGTCTTCGGCCGAAGACATCTTCAGAAGCCGAAGACTTCTTAGTCTTAGGAGCCGAAGACTTCTCAGTCTTAGGAGCCGAAGACCTCTCAGTCTTAGGAGCCGAAGACCTCTCAGTCTTAGGAGCCGAAGACCTCTCAGTCTTCAGGAGCCGAAGAACTCTTCGGCAACCGAAGACTCCTTAATCTTCAAGGCCTGAAGATTTCTTCAACACATTGTACTTTTCACAAAGTATATTGTGATATCTTGCATATCGACATGGACCTCATCTGGAGATCAGATAAAGCAAGTTTTGTCTACTACACCATTTTAAGGAAAGGTCTCTACCATCCTTCTGCAGGTCAACACTTGAAGCCAAAACTCCTGAAGACAAAAGGTACATCCTGTACCTTGTACCTTGCTGAAGACCTGTGTCCTTCCTTGCTGAAGACCTGTGTCCATCCTTGCTGAAGACCTGTGTCCATCCTTTGCTCAACAGGTGTTCCATGCATTTAATGCATGAGGCACTATAAATATGGAGGATGGTTCAACATGCAAGATATCCAGCAGAACCAGCTCTCAAGCATTCAAGCTCTCTAAGTGCACTGGCATTCTCTCTAAGAAGTTCTTATTGTTTTCTAAGTGTTTTACAATTGTTCTTCATTTCTCTTAGTGTAAGATTGTTTGAATAGATTTCATCTATTCTCTTCCGCAACAATCAAAAGTTTTCTATGTGTAATTCTTGATTTCAAATCTATAAGAATTAAAGTAAGTGAAAAACTGTGTGTATTGTATTCAACCCCCCTTCTACAATACTTTGCTTATTTATTTACTGCTATTTGGGACCAACACACACAAAGCCCGATATCGTCTCTCAAAGTCCACATGATTCACAAATAATACACATGTTACATTTTAAAGACCAATCTTTACTACTCAATGCAAAACAAATGAGATCAAACTATCAAATTGAAAGACTTGAACGTGTATAAGATGGTGAACAAAGTTGAAGCAACACTCAAAAATGACGGTATGGAGGCTCAAAATCTCACAAAGGTGATCTCTACTAATGTCCACAATTAGTGTACACAACTACACTATCTCTCTAAAACACAACTCAACAATAGTTATGCATGTCAAGAAAAGTTTTTCTATCTCAACGAACCAAAAACTACCAACATCTGTATTCATTCCGATTAATTAAGCATTATATACAACCCATGCATTTCTAATGATCAAAAATAAAAGTTCATACAAGTCGACCCACTAAGAAGATAAAAAACGACAACTCCAAACCTTCGAGACACATTGTCCCCAATGTGCCCCATTAGTTACAAGGTCGGTTCGTATAATTTAACCATCACCAATGAAGTGCATATAAAAGAAGACATACATGAACAGACAAGACAAAATGACCAAAGTGAAAAGGAAAGCAAACCGGTCAGTCTTCGCCCTCTTGACTTTGTGATGCGGATGGATCATAAATGACATTTCGGGGGCCTCGTGTGTAACTCACATTGGTGAATCGCCTATCAACAAGTTGATATACTTGATCAAGGCGCTGGTTTGTACGCCCTTGTCCAACTCGCACCTCGCGCAAAAGCTCTCCGTGAGCTTGTTGTCCGGACCGCAGCTCATCCACGGCCTAAGTGAGCCGCTCCCATGGTTGTGGGATGTTCTGATGTCCACCCATCGGGGGTGGTTGTGGTGGTTGTGGTGGTCCGGCACCCTGAACTGGTCCCTCATGCTATGGAGCAGCAGCCCCGTGGCGTCCTCGATTCCGGTATTGGCCGGCGGATGAAACATTGGGCAACGCATGCCGAGTGCAAAAAAGGTTGTATGCCTTTTTGCAGATATCAAGCGGCGGTGCCACGAGTGTCACCTCATCGAAAGCTTCCGGAATCCCTGCCCTCCCACAGAAGTAGGTGATAAGGCAGGGGAAGTTGAGGAGGCACCGACTTTCGGTTCCGGTCTTTAGGATGCTGCCAAGGATGAAGTGCCCCACGTCAAATGGCACACCGGTTTGAATAGCGTATAGTAGTCGCGCGGTCTCGATGAAGACGACAGTGCGGTGAGAGGAGGGAAGTAGACTATGCTTGATGACCACCGACCAGAAAGCCATGTCGGGATGCAACTCGCCATGCTGAAGCTCGGTGGTACCCGGTATCCAAATATTGGATCCATCACGGCGAAGAGCGGCGGCTATTTGTCCCAATTCTGGATAGAATCGCGCGCTATCCGGAAATCCGTGATGGTATTGCTCATGCGGTATTGTCGGGGTGAAAAGATGTTCGTTGATGGCGTTGGAGGTTATCTCCACGGGTACACCCCGCACCCAAACTCTACCGCAATCATGAAAAACCTCGGGAACCATCGAGGCGTAGAATTCCCGCACCAACCCCGGTTGGTAAGCCGCACGGGTGCTGGTGAAATGTGCCCAATGACGTTGCCCGATAGCCTCCGGAACAGTGGTCGATTCAAGACCATTCACATCAATCCCCCTTTCAACCAAGAAACTACGTCCCTCAGCTTGACCACGTCTGTCATTATAGTCGTGATTGGGACCACTCGCCAACGCTTGTCGTTCCCTTGCAGGGAGTTCGACAAAAAGTTGGTAGCGATCCTTTGTGAGTAACGCGCTGCGTACCATTTTGGGAACTTGCAAGAAAGTTGGAAAACTAAGCCACGAGTGATTGTGTATAAAAGAGAGGAATGAGTGATGCGGTAACATGTTCAAGAGACGCACGAAGCTATGATGATCAAACGAGGTGAAAGTGCACGAAGTGTCCTAATGGTCTACCCTTGCACACCATTCAAGCCTATGAATGACATTAGGGCTTGAATAAATGTGCAAAAATCAACCAAAATGACGCAAAAACAGAATTCGCATAAAATTCATACAACATCCCACAAAGAGTATCACAACTTAGCTTACCCCTAATTAACATGAGACGAGAGTCACAATTCCTAAAAGTGAGCGCACAAACAACTACCCGAAACAAGGTGTATGGATGATCAACAAAGTGCAATGCGAGCATAATAACATACCATCCACTAAGCAAGATTAACTAACCACATTGAACAAGCCAAGAATGAGTAATACTAGTTAACAACATGGCAAAATTTTCAATTGAACAATGTGGTTACATTAGGTCACTAGAAGCATACATATAAAAATTGGGCAATTTTAGAACATGTATGAAGTCATCATCACAATCTATGAACTTAGTTTCAAATTCGGGTACTTAGGGTACACAATGCAAACAATAGCGAGTTTTAGGTGAATTAACATGTAGGACTTCAACAAGATCCATTATACTAGCAATTTCTCTAAAAACCCCCAAAATGTACAAGTCTATAAAGCACACATGCAAAACCCTAACTTCAATCCATGGTGAAGTTGTGCAAGATAAACAATGTGAAGTTAAATGATGTATTAACAAGTAAATGTACAACTCCAAACCTAAATCATTGCATGATTCCCCAAAAAAATTGAACATGAAAGAAAATGGTGACCTAACCTTGCAATTTCAACAATGTAGGTGAGATAGAGTGAGAAAAAGAAAGATTACTTACTTGAGATGTGGGATTACACAAAGGAGCAACAAGAAGATGGAAGGAATCGATGAAAATGAGAGGGGAGAGGTCAAAATCGCCAAAAAAATGGTCCAATCTACAGTGCCAAATTGCCTCTGCTATGTGTGCGTGTGTGACAAATCGAGCAAAAAGGGTTTAAAACCCTAGAAATACGACGGCGAAAGTGACAGGCGGAAGTGCCTTTGTCACTTTCGCGAGGCACTTCCGCGGAATTTGTACCGCGAGCAAAAAATTTGAGCCTAGAAAATCTCGGCGATAGTGACAAAGCGAAAGTGAAAAATTGTCACTTTCGCGTGGCATATTCGCGGAACCTATACCGAGACTCGAATTGTTCGATCGTGAGGGCCTCGGCGAGCTTGACTTGGCGAAAGTGACAAATGTCACTTTCGCTAGAAGTGTACCGTGAGTACATTAGCACTTGGGCGATTTTGACACGGCGAAAGTGACATCTGGCACTTTAGCTGAAATGGTACCGAGAACAATATTTACTAAGGGTGTGCCACACTTGCTGTCACTATGGCATATGATAAAAAATGGGGTATTTTGGCTGGTTTTCATAGGAAAACACATTGCCAAACTCAAAAACGCGATTATAGACAAAAATACAACTAACCTTGGTGGGTTGCCTCCCACCCAGCGCCTTATTTAGGGTCGTGGCACGACCTTGACGATCTTCAAGTTGGTGTTGAGAGCAAGACGGAGTCCTTGCTTTGCATTGGTTCACCTTCCAGATATGACTTTAACCTTTGGCCATTTACTTTGAAAATCTCCCCATCATCACCCTTTAGCTCGATGGCCCCGTATGAATGGACTTTAACCACAACGAACGGACCGGACCATCGTGATTTCAGCTTACCGGGAAATAACCGAAGACGAGAGTTGAACAAAAGCACTTTTTGACCTTCATGAAACGTTTGGTTCATGATGAATTTGTCATGAAAACGTTTTGTCCGCTCCTTGTAAATGCGTGCACTTTCGTACGCATCTAGACGAATTTCGTCGAGCTCATTAAGTTGCAAAGTTCGCTTCCTACCCGCTGCATCTAACTCAAAATTAAGGGTCTTGATTGCCCAATATGCGCGGTGCTCCAGTTCCACCGGTAAGTGACATGATTTGCCAAAGACTAATCGGTATGGCGATATACCTATGGGCATTTTGAATGTTGTACGGTACGCCCACAGTGCGTCATCAAGCCTTGCCGACCAATCCTTTCTAGAAGCACTAACCGTCTTCTCCAAAATTTGTTTAAGCTCTCGGTTAGATACTTCGGCCAACCCATTGGCTTGGGGATGATAGGGTGTGGTGACCCGGTGAGTGACAGAGTACTTTTTAAGTACGACATCCAAATATCGGTTGCAAAAGTGACTTCCACCGTCACTCACCAATGCACGCGGAACGCCAAACCGTGAAAAGATGTGCTTACGCAGAAAGTTGATAACAACCTTGGAGTCGTTTCTTGGGGACACAATTGCTTCGACCCACTTAGATACATAATCCACCGCCACTAGAATATATTCGTTTTTATAAGACGACGGAAATGGACCCATGAAGTCTATGCCCCAAACGTCAAATATCTCCACTTCCATGAAGATTTTCATGGGCATTTCGTTTCTTTTGGAGATATTCCCGACTCGTTGACATCTATCACAAGAGGCAATGAAATACCGGGCATCCTTGAACAAAGAGGGCCAGTAGAATCCGGATTGTAAGACTTTAGACGCAGTGCGATCGGTGCTGAAGTGACTGCCACACTCGAGAGAGTGACAATGCTTGAGCACATTAAGTTTTTCTTCGTCTGGCACACAACGTCTAATCATACCGTCTCCACAATGTTTGTATAGATATGGCTCCTCCCAAAAATAGTGCTTCACATCAGCAAAGAACTTACGCCTCTGATGTGAGCTTAAGCCGTGAGGAGCTACATCGCTCGCCAAAAAGTTTACCACGTCCGCACACCATGGGTCGGATACCCCAATGGCATACAGACGCTCATCTGGAAAGTATTCGTTTATGGGAACCACATCTTCTCTCTCCAATCCCTCCAATCTTGACAAATGATCCGCGACAAGATTCTCCGTCCCCTTCTTGTCCACTATCTCAATGTCAAATTCCTGCAAAAGTAAAATCCAACGGATTAATCTTGGTTTTGCATCTTTCTTTGACATAAGATATTTTAAAGCGGAATGATCAGTGTAAATAATGATTTTAGATCCAACAAGATATGATCTAAATTTTTCACATGCAAACACTACGGCTAGCAATTCCTTTTCAGTGGTGGCATAATTGACTTGTGTTGCGTCCAAGGTTTTGCTAGCATAGTATATTGCATGGAGTTTCTTATCCTTCCGTTGGCCCAAAACAGCCCCCACGGATAAGTCACTAGCATCACACATGACTTCGAAGGGTAAGGTCCAATCTGGTGCGGTGAGAATTGGTGCGAATGTGAGTTCTTTCTTGAGCCTATCGTAGGCTACTTCACAGCTTTCCGTGAACTCAAACTTTGCATCCTTGAAGAGTAACTCGGAGAGGGGCTTGGCAATCTTAGAAAAATCTTTGATGAAACGACGATAGAACCCCACATGACCCAAGAAGCTACGAATCCCTTTTACAGAAGTCGGATATGGAAGTTTATCAATCACTTCAATCTTTGCCTTATCGACTTCGATACCCATGGCGGACACCTTGTGGCCCAATACAATTCCTTCCGTCACCATGAAGTGACATTTCTCCCAATTCAAGACTAAGTCGGTGTCTTGACATCTCTTGAGGACCATCTTGAGATTTGCTAGACAAGCGTCGTAAGAGTCCCCAAAAATAGAGAAGTCATCCATGAATATCTCCATCGTCTTTTCTATCATGTCGGAGAAGATAGCCATCATGCAACGTTGAAATGTGGTGGGTGCGTTGCATAATCCGAAGGGCATACGACGATAGGCAAAAGTACCGTATGGGCATGTAAACGTCTTTTCTTGATCTTCGGGGGCAATCGGGATTTGGTTATAACCCGAATACCCGTCAAGAAAGCAATAATAAGCGTGCCCGGATAATCTCTCCAACATTTGGTCAATAAACGGCAAGGGGAAGTGATCTTTTCTTGTGGCGTTGTTGAGTTTGCGATAGTCAATGCAAGCTCTCCAACCGGTAACCGTTCTTGTTAGAATCAATTCATTCTTCTCATTCTTTACCACAGTTACCCCACCTTTCTTTGGGACTACTTGAACGGGGCTAGTCCAAGGACTATCAGAAATTGAGTATATAATCCCCGCATCAAGAAGTTTCATCACCTCCTTCCTCACCACCTCTTTCATATTAGGGTTCAATCTTCGTTGGTGCTCAACGGATGGTCTATATCCATCCTCCATCTTTATCCGGTGCATGCAAAAGGAAGGGCTCAACCCCTTCAAATCGGCAATTGTCCACCCGATGGCGGATTGGTGCTCCCTCAAAACTCGAAGAAACTTTTCTTTTTCCAACTTACTTAGTTGTGATGAAATTATCACGGGCAATGTAGAATTTGCCCCTAAGTAAGCGTACTCTAAATGAGATGGTAATGGCTTGAGCTCTAGTTGCGGAGGCACTTCCGTCGACGGTTGGGGTTTGACATTTTTAGGTCCCAACTCTTCAAACTGTTGGTGCCTTGAGAATTTTTAGAAAGGTGTGGCCTCCAATTGCATCACGCATTCCACACCTTCGTCTTCATCGCTTTCTCCTTCGTAACAACTATTCATTAACACATTTCCCATTTCATCATCAGTCGCTTTTCTGTCAAATGCCTCTTGTACCACTCGGTCAACAACGTCCACGCTAAAACAAGCGTTCACATCATTTTTGCTTCGGGTACAATTGAATACATTGAAAACGGCCTCTTCATCTCCCACCCGTAAGGTCAATTTTCCACCTTGGACGTCAATCAATGCGCCTCCGGTTGCTAAGAAGGGCCTTCCAAGAATTAGAGGTACATCGACGTCCTCTTCCATGTCCAAAACAACAAAGTCAACGGGGAAGTAGAATTGCCCGACATTAGTTAGGACGTCTTCAATGATACCATGTGGGTGTTTGATGGAACGGTCCGCCAATTACAATGTGATCCTTGTCGACTTGATTTCACCAAGACCAAGCTTCCTGAAAATAGATAAAGGCATAAGATTAATACTTGCACCTAAGTCACATAAAGCTTTACCAAACTCAAAATCACCAATATGAATAGGAATAGTAAAACTCCCTAGATCCTTAAGTTTGGGTGGAAGCTTGTTTTGGATGATGGCACTACATTCTTCCGTGAGTGCGACGGTGGCATGCTCTTCAATCTTTCTCTTGTTGGACAAAATGTCCTTCAAGAACTTTGCATAAGAGGGCATTTGAGCTAAAGCATCCGCAAAAGGAATATTGATTTGTAACTTTTTAAAGACCTCCAAGAATTTAGCGAATTGTTGTTGGTCCGTGTACTCCTTAAGTCGGTTGGGAAATGGTATTGATGGTTTGTATGCCTTCACAGTCGGTTTGGATGACGATGGTGCCTCTTGTGCCTTCTTGGGTGTTTCAACAACATCTTCAACCTAAACTTCAATAAGTTCCGGCTCTTGAGTGATTGGCGCTTCTTTCTCCTCGGAATCCATGTCATCTCTAGTTGGATCCTTAAACAGCGGCTTCCCACTCCTAAGAGTAACGGCCTTACAATGTTCTCGTGGATTTGGCTCGGTTTGACTAGGCAATTTGCCTTGGTTCCTTGAAGAGTGTGCATCCGCGAATTGACCAAATTGCCTTTCGAGATTCCGAATGGAAATGGTATTTTGTTCATTGCTTTGCACCACCGCTTTAATTGTGGCCTCATTTTGCTCATTACCTTGGATGACCGCTTTGATAGTTGCACCTTGTTCACCGATCACCGTATCCATCTTTGATAAATATTGCATCATCATTTCCTCCAACCCCGATTTCTTTTCGCTTGAAGATCCCTCCCCATCGTTTCTCATGTTTTGGTTTCCTTGATGATTGAAACCGGGGGGTTTGAAATTCCGGGATGAAGAAGAAAATTGATGTTGGGCTTGAGCTTGTTGTTGTTGATGTTGTTGTGACCGACCCATATCACCCCTAGATTGATCCCCTTGGTTTTGTTAATTTGACCAAGAGAAGTTAGGGTGATTCCTCCAACCCGGATTATATGTATTTGAGAAAGGGTTGTTGGGTTGTCGGTTGGGTTGGTTTTGCATGTAGTTCACTTGCTCAACATCGTTTGCATCCAATGAAGTCACAATGTGGCACTCTTCGGTAGAGTGAGAATCTCCACATAACTGACAGGTTACATTGCCAACCGCCTTCACCGCCATGTTCCTTAGTTGGTTTGTTAGCCCAGAGATTTGGGCTTTCAAAGAAGAGATATCTGATGAATCTTGTGAGCTAGATCCAGTTGGCCTTCTTAGTTGGCCACTCCTTTCGGAATGCCATTGATAGTTGTTGTTGGCCATTTCGCATATCAAAGCATAAGCGTCATCATAAGACTTTGACATGAGAGATCCCCCCGCTGCAGAATCAACAGTGGCTTTAAAGTTCGGGTGGAGGGCATTGTAGAACATTTCAATGATTAGCCATGGTTGAAGACCATGGTGGGGGCACTTTCTGAGCAATTCCCTGTATCTTTCCCAAGCATCATAGAGTGATTCTTGGTCCAATTGCTTAAACTGCGTAATTTCTGCTCGCAATCTTGCAGTACGAACGATAGGGAAAAACTTTGATAGAAAGGCCTTCACAAGTTGGTCCCATGTGGTGATTTTTCCGGCGGGGATACTTCTTTGCCACGACTTGGCCCGATCACACAAGGAAAATGTGAAGAGTCTAAGACGAATGGCCTCCGGTGGGACTCCGTTCATCTTGAAAGTGTTGAGAATCTCACTATATCTCTCAAGATGACCAACCGGGTCTTCATGAGGTAGCCCCCCAAACTGTTCTTGCTTGATCATGCTTATGATGGTCGGCTTGATTTCGAAGTTTTTAGCCTCCACATTAGGAGCTTGAATGCCCTGTTGTGAGCCATCATAAGTGGGACACGAGAAATCTCTTAAAGCTTGATTGTTCGCCATCACGTGTTCTTGTTCTTGCTCTCTTCTCCTTAATCGAATTGTGCGTTCGATTTCCGGATCCAAAGGCAATATCGCTCTTCCCAGGTTACGTCTCCTTGGCATGCACTAGAGTGAGTGCCTGAAAACAAACCCAAAGAATAGTAAGTAAAAATAATGGAATTAAAGAATAATGTCCAATCTAGCAGCGCTATAACCAGTAGTGATATTAACACTACAATAGTTCCCCGGCAACGGCGCCAAAAACTTGATAGACGGTTTATGCAACCCTCCAAATCTACCGCAAGTGTACGGTGTCAATCAAGTAATACGTACTAAGTACGAGTATCGATCCAAGGAACTACGAGTTTAAGTACCACAAAGGCTACCACAACTACTAACTGAACTGCTGATAAAATTGGTTTGAGAATGATTAATTAACTACTTATCAAGATACAATGGAAGCAAGCACAGAATGCAATTCAACAACTGATTCAAGCACCACAAGGAGAATACTTATATGACAAGGGAAAGGCTAGGGGTCGGATTTCATTTGGATTACACCAACAAATAAATAACACACATTCAAATGACTCAATACACAAGGTTAAATTTAGCAATTCCAAATATACTCACTACTCTCTCTCGAGCAATAGCAAGAATGTATCATGCAATATATATTGAAGTCTCTCAACCAATACACATAAACATTCAACTCATTAAGCATAAGAATCACAAACACAAACTAGGGTTTACTTGGTATATCTCTATCCAATATCTCACCCTAGGTTTATCTAACTTTTATCAAGTTATAAAACCAATTTCTCAAGAGGAAATACAACCAAAAGATGAATAAGATGGCCAATCTCAAAAGCAATAAGAACAAGATAGACAAACTTCAACCAACAAGTGTATTAACTCAATAAAATGCAATAATCATATATCTAACGGTATAAAACCAAAATCCATCCTTCCCCCAACCTCAAGAGGTTTAGTTCATGTTACTAATAACAAATAAAACCATAGAGAAGAAGATGACAACACCCAAATACATTGTTTCTCAACAAAATACAAGTATAATGATAAAACTCCCTCAATGATTGATACACACTACCAATTTTGAGCTCCAAAAGTTGTTTCCACCTTCCCAATCAGTAAAAGTCTTCTATTCTGCTCTGAAAACGGTTTAGAACAGCTCCCCTAGGGTCTAGCCTCCAACAATCCCGAGATAACCCTAAACTTTAAGTTTCTGCAGCTTTTTATACCCTCAGACCACGACCGCGAGAGTGACAAGTGTCACTCTCGCCAGGCACTTTAGCCAAGACTCCATTGCTTGCGGTACATTTTGCGCGAAAGTGCCAGCGAGAGTGACACTTGTCACTTTCGCCAGGCACTTTAGCCAAGGCTTAATTTTGTCGATTTTTCGCCCGTTCACTTGGTTCGATGCATTTGTCGTCCGGGATGTCAAAATGGAGCGATGATAAGCACTTTTTCTTCCACTTGATATCTTGGATGTCTGCACAACACTTGCTCAAAATATTAGTCCGAAATACCAATTATTGCTTCAAGACGAGCCGTAAACTTATGATTCGGAGGGTGAAAACCCGTCAGATAACGCAGTTATCAGAGACGGGGGAACCCGGTAGGAACCTCGGGAGGCGGAGGGACGGGGAGTAACCCCGGGAGACGGGGGGGAAGACCCGGGAGGAACCCCGGGAGGCGGGAAACCCGGATGGGAGTCACGGGTGAGTTTGGAATCTCGCTCAGGACAATTTTTGGATGAGAATTGATGTCGAGAAACGATCGGGTGGCTGATCACTCTTGCACTTCTTTTAATCATAGGTATTCGGTTGAAGGACCATAAGCAAAAGTGAGAAAGAAGTTAAGCGAGGACGATAGGTGAGTCTCTCTAACTGAAAATATATTGACGTACGTTTTGTTTTAACGCATGAGATGATTATGAAACTGTATGTTTTATGTTGTTATGAAACGTGATTTGTTAAGTATGCATACATTTGAAAGTGGGATGTGATGGCTTAAGTCGGGGGGGTGTCCCGTAAGGGTGCGTTTGGTACGCAGACGGGACAGGACATGACAGAACAAGAGAGAATAGGACAGGACAGGTGTCCAGCGTTTGGTATGACAGGAAAAGACTGGACATGACAGAACAAGACATGTTAAAATGACAAATTTACCCCTAATGAACTTTTGTGTGTTGTTTTACCAACTCGCATCTTACATAAAACATTCAAATAGGTAAATTTATATCAAAATAGATAGAGTTTTTAGCATCATAATCATCATACCCAATTCATAAATCAAATATATAATCATTGTACAAAACCCATGAATCAAATATATAATGTAAATTCTTTGATTTGTAAGTATTTGAGCATCATATCCAATTTGTAAATTTTTGAGCATCAGATTCAATTCATAAATCAAATATATAAGCACTGTACAAAACCCATGAATAAAATCATATCCAATTTCAATTTGTACAAACCGAGTCGAAATACCCTGAGCTTAAAGATGTCAAAAGAACAACTTTTGACTTCTGGTTTCCTCGGGAGGTGATGAAAGATTTGTTCGGATTATTTCTGGAAGCAGGTTGTTGTCTAACGAACAAGCTAATATTTGATCTAGTACATGCTCAAACGGACCAACCTTGGTGTCAAAAACCTGACTTGGATGCCAATTCTTTCATCTGCTTGAAGTTGTTGAATTGATCAGTGATAGGGAAATCACAGGTCCAAAAAGAAAAGATGATGTCGCAGGTGAGGAACAATGAAATCGCAGGTGAGGAACGATGAAAAATGAGAAGAGAGTCGATTACATGTGGAACGGAGAAGAGATTACTTGTGGAGAAGTCGAATTGGTGAGATGGAGAAGTCGATTTGGTGAAGTCGAACACGAGCGAGTTTGAGGCGTGAATCCGATCGATGGGTTTAAAAACAGATGAGGAACGATAAAATCGAGAGGAGATTGTCGATTACATCTGAAATCAAGAGAAGAAATAACTGTGGAGAAGGAGAATCGGCCTGGTGAAGACGAAGATGAAGTCAAACGAACTTGGAGGAGGCGTGAACTGACCGATGGGTTTAGGTTTAGCTTTTGTGAAGGGTATTTTGGTACAAAGGAGCTTGTTCTAATTTGTTCCAGGGGGTAGAGTAGGACACGCTAGTTCCATGCTTGTTCTACCTAGTTCCTGTTAGTTCCACATATGGTCAAACAAAACACGGGACAAGTGTGTTATGTTCTATCATGTCCCATCCTGTCCACCATACCAAACGCACCCTAAATGCTCATACCGGGGGGTGTCCCGTTTATGCCAATGGGGGGTGTCCCAGTTAAAGGCAGCGTGAGCCAGACACGTGTCACAGGTGTACGTGACCTTATTGTGTGCTACCAACATATGTCGTACATGCACTTAATGTTTTAAATAGTGGTGTAAATGATGCGAGTCGAGCTTGAGTATTAGTAAACTCGACTCGAACTCGAAATAAAATTCTCAAGCTCGAACTCGACTTGAAAGCTCACGAGTAGTGAAAATCCAAGCTCGAACTCGACTCGATAACCAATTCCCAAGCTCGAGCTCGAACTCGTTTCAAGCTCGAATCAAAGCTCGAAGCAAGCTTGAACTCAAACCAATTCCCAAGCTCAAACTCGAACTAGTGTTCGAGTTCTTTCTGTTAAGGAAATAGGTATGTTTGTGTTTGTTTATGTTCGTCAAGTTAAAACTAAAAACAAACATATACAAACTTAAATAAAAAGAAGGTGCACCTATTTTGATAGTGTGCTCCTATAAAAACCTTTCACTAGCTCAAGCAAAGAGGCTCACGCCACTAGTAGAAGGATGCAAAGAAAATGGTGGAGGCTTACCCATATATATACTAGAGTAAAGAGTCAAAAAGGAGTTAAGGAACCGATGTAGGATGAGAGAAAGTTTATCTTCTCACTTCTCACTTCTCATTTTCTCAAGCCTAAACGTGTACCTCATTTTTTAGAGCCTTTTTTCAAAATTCAATTTTCAATTTTGATTTATTATCTTAACATTAATGTATTGTATTAAAATAATTATTATTAATTTTTTTACATTATACTTTATAAATTATAATATAAATTAATTATATATAATATATATTCGAGTATCTCACGAGCTTATTAAGTTGAGTATCAGGTCGCTCGACTCGACTCATTAGTATGTCGAGTCAAGCTCGAGTTCGAATCGAGCCTATTCGAGTCGAGTGTTGACCGAGTTTTGACCGAGTCGATCTCGAGTAGCTCGCGGGTTGTCTCGTCTCATTTACACCCCTAGTTTTAAAGTTGCGAATTGTTTATAAATGCTTATAAACTGCTTTAAATGCTATTTGCGGCAGGAATGTTGTTTCTAGAGGGAACTCACTAGACCTCATGGTCTAACCCTCACTTTCCAAAAACTAAAACCATTTCCAGGTAAACGTTTATTTAGAAGTTCGTTCAAATGATTGATGGGAGGCGGGTCGTGGAAGAGACCCGGTGGAGGCTTGGAGTTTCGATAGACATAGATTATCTCAGTTGTAGTCATGTATTACCGTTGTGGATTTTGAGTTGAACTTTTATGTATTAAATTTTATTTGGGACCATTTGGATTGTAATGCTATTTTTTTAGCCTTTTTTTTATCTACATAATTTATAGAGCATTTTTGAACGCCTTCACAAACTTTTTATATACATTTGAAAACAAAGTGTCATATACTCATAGTTGCCATTTTATAAGACATTTTTTAGAAATGTCTTATAAATATTTCTTCATATAGAAATTTTGTCTCATAAAATCTTTTTTTTCCAAATAGTGTTGTATAAAATGACTAATATCTATAGCCGCCGTCTAGAAACAAAAGACTTCTAAACTCGTTTGAAGCCTTAATTTCCAAGGAGGTTGGGATCTACTAGTAACCCAGATGATGTTTGGGTCATTTCTCGGTTTTACGTATGTGGAACTTTACCATAGGCGAAGGATCGTGTGATAAATTGAGTTAACGGTAAGAAGCGTGAGAAATGGATCATAACCGTTGATCTCTTCTAATCTCAAGCCCTCCCCATAAATTGCGGTTTAGAAAACAATTGATCTGGTGCATCCATTTCTCATCCAACGATTAATAACAACTTATCAACGGAACCCAACCCCTTTACCATAATAGGTTGTTATTCAAAAACAGGTAGCCGTAGTCAAGTTGTTGAAAGAAGAAACTCACAAGGTTGAGGTGTGTACTAGATGGATAATCCTGTTGGTAAATAAATATCTTGGCACAAGGAGTGAAAAAGAATTCATTATGTTGATCGGTTGGTTTTGTTGCCCCATCAATCCTCTTTCAAGGTATCCAATCCAGACCAGCTTCTTAATTAATTTTGTGATAAATCATCATCATATCGGTAGCTTCGATATCCAATAATCTGGCTGAAAATATTAAATTTACACACGAACAACAAACGGAAATGAGACGAATTCACTCCCATCAAAATCGGTAACTTGGACTAGAGGTTTGTGTCCATGTTCTTTTTCTACTTTAATAGTTGGCTCTATTGCCCAACTGTGGTAACAAACTTGCACAAAATAAGTTAAAAGCTTGAGGTGTTTGCCATTTTCACCTCATGCTTTGTTTTATTCATAATGGCTGATTTGGTTCAAAAGCTCAAAGGGTTCAGAATTTGATTTGCATCTCTCTTCAAATGCAATATCATTCATATACATTTCACCTTTTGCCCCTCCTAAAAGCAAGAAACTGAATTTTATGTGGGATGATATGTTTCAGTTTTATGAACAAAAAATCACTTTTTATGGAACTTAAAAACATCAAAATTAACTACATCATAAGTTTAATCATAAAGTGTCATGTATTTATACTACCAACAATATTATACCTTTGTAACAAAATCATCATTAAATCCATATGCACAAACAACAATAGCACGCCAAACGAAGATAACATTGATGATTGTCATTACAAAGTTGTAGTTTCAGTGATCTACTTTAGGCTGCGTTTGATTTGCAGACTGGATGGGATGGGACGGGACGGGACAGGACAAAAACTCACTGCCCCACGTTTGGCGCGACATGGGACAGGGACAAAGACCGGACAAGGTGGGACAAAAAATAGTATTTTCTTGTTCCACCAAAATAGGTGGAACAACATGGGACAAAAGCGAGACAGAAACTAAAAATCATTGATTTACCGCTATTTGATGTATAATCCCAATATGGTATTAGTCTTAAGGGTCACCACTACCCATCGCCGCCATTACCACCATCGACGGCCACCAGTAGCCACCGCCAACCACCATCGGCCACCTCTACCTATTTCTCCACAATAACAACCTCGTCCACCACCTCCACAACCATCGGCCATCGCCGACCACCTCCACGGCTCCACTAACACCGGTCACCACCACCTTTGGCCGCCACCACCATCAACGGCCACCGGTAGCCACCACCAACCATCGTCGACCACTTCCTCCACTACTACAACTTCCTCCACCACATCCACAACCACCGCCTATCGCCACCTCCACCGATCACCACCACCGACGCTTACCGCCAACTACCGTCAGTGACCTCCGCCTCTTCCTCCACTACAATAACCTCTATTACCGCTGTCCACCGCCACCATCACTACCATTGTCGGCCACCTATACCTCCACCACATCAACCATAACAACCGCCTGCACCACCACCATCCACTATCTTTCACGTTCTTCACAATTACCGTCCTTCACAAGCCACCCATCGCATTTATCTTTACTTGTCGCTGCAACTATGCATCTGCCAATTCATTAAGATCTTCCAAATTGAATCAAATATTATATTTTCTTTATATGAATCAGATTTTTTCGAACTACCATCAATTATTTCAGATTTTCATTCAAATTTCCTACCCTTGTTTTTCTATGTATTTATACGTATGAAAATCGTTTAAAAAATAAAAATGTTTTTTAATTAAATTATTTAAAGATATACTTTATTTGTGTTATTTATAACTATTATATGATATATAAAATCATCAAAAAACTTTTAGGGAAATATGTCCAGTCCTGTCCTATCCAGTCTTAGTCATACCAAACACCAAACATTTGTCTTGTCCTGTCCAGCCCCGTCCAATAATGTTTGCGTACCAAACGCTACCTTAAGGTCTAGAAAGCAAGAGCATGTGACAATATAAGGTGGAATGATCATAGATTGTCCACTTGAGTCTGAACGGAGAAAGAGTAATGAAGGACTAGATCCAGTTAGCAAAAGACTCGCAAAAACATCCAAAGTCTGATAGAACCTATCAAGCTACAGTTGAAATGTCAAAAAGAAAACCTAAAACTCAAACTTCATTCTGATGGACCTTCTAAAGGTTTGCATAAATGACATTTATTCACAAACGTTAATGATATTTATGAGATGGAGACTACATCTGGGTATGCTATCGTTCTCACAGCTACCAACGATGAGCATGCATCATTGGCCTAGTAAACTAACTACCAGCCTCACCATTCTAAATCTTGCCTGGCTTCTATTGCTACCTTGTCACAATGCTAGCTACAAGTCTACAACTAAAGAACTAAGATCTTTTGCCCCAAAATGTGGCATGGTTATCTAATTGTAGAGATGTAACTTGTAAGAACTCAGAAGCTTTTGCCTCAAAAAGTGGTCATCCTTATACACCTGCCTTCCGAAGCTATATTTCTGATTCCCATCTCTGGAATCAGAATCCACAGGATTAACAATAACAGGCAGACAAAATGCCAACGTCACTGGGATACTCACAAGTCACAAATCAGATAGCTGTGTGAAACTGAAACCATGCAGGAACCGAAAAGGATGCCAAATTATTTCATATAACATTCAGAAGTGGGAACATCCATGATGATGCACAAGTTTTTGATTGGAAGTTATTGTTGATTTCATAGTTGTTATTAGCACGATAAAAACAAAGGTAGACTTCCAGAAAAGCTAGTTGTCTCAAGTCCAGAGGGCAAGAACATGAGGACAAATGGTCATAGAGATGGTCCACTTGAGATCAAATGAAGAAAGAATAATCCAGGACCAAAGCTAGTCTGATAGTGAGTGCAACTGCAAGTGTGTCAATCAATGAATCAATATCAGCTATTCAGATTACAGGTGTATTTGAGCCGAGTGTAGCTGAGCACAAGCTTGGTTCGGCTTCTATGGGCTCATATAAGTTTGAGCCTTGATTTGCTCAAACGAAGTTACACATAAACCAATTCCTGAAAGTTTACACTTTTCCAAGAGACCAAGACTAGTTGACTAAAAAATATGAATTATGCTGTAGGCCTGTAGCTTGTATCGGCTCAATGGGTTCCTCAAGCTTGGCTTGGATAGTCACATGAGCTGGCTCAGTTTGGGCTCACAATACGGATTAGATCAAATAGGAAAGAGAAGTATGTAATAGATAGCAATTTCACTATTTTTACTTATAAAGATAGGCGCACACTCACCAAGCTTTTCTATGAGCTACCTGTCCCACATCCCCAATTCCGACATCCGTAAATAACATTCCAATCATCTCTTTCTTAGCCTTCTAACTCCGTGGGAACTTTTTCAATTACAAGGAGGTCAAGGACAGGCAACTGCAATGGGGTCAAGCTTCTCAAATCAACCAAGGCTAGCTCATGACTCGCAAAACAACCAATGTCTGATGGAACCTATCAAGATACCACTTAAATGTTAAAACCTAAAAACTCAAACTTCAACCTTGTAGACCTTCTATGTTTTTCTTAGATATTTACATTTATTCACAAATGCTTATTGTATTATTGTAGGATGTAGAAGACATCTGGGCAAGCTATCTTTACTTGCAGGTGCAGATACAATGAAGAGCATGCATCATGCCTGAGTATACTTATAACTAGCCTCACCATTCAAAATCTTGCCTAAGATTCTGTCTTCACTAATTTAGTAATTTGTCACAATACTAGTTACAACTAAAGTACTCTGGATCTTTTGCCTCCAAAGATGACAGCTAAAATCATGAATTACCCGATTGACGATATGCAAGCATAATGCTTCTAACAATAGAGGTATAACAGCATGAGCAACCAAATGCAAGAAGCAGAGAAAGATAGATAGGCCATCAAAGCTAAATCGACAAGCACGCATGACAGAAACAAACCAAGGAAAAAAATATGTTCAATCACCATTGTATCTCTTATCTTGCATTCAAGAATGTGACAATAATCTTTATATGAATCAAGCAGTTATAATTATGTCAAACCAACAAAATCAAAAAAAGCTATTCCAGCTAAAGATCATGTAGGCAATGATATGGAACAAAGAAGTATGCATCATCAACGAAATGCAGTTCACAAATCAAAGCATGGAACTTAGATTACTCTGAATTCCGAAAAGAAACAAGAATTGAACAATGCATCCAGCAAACCTATGAAGTACTACACATAAAGACAATTTGAGATACAAACATTAGCAACAAAAGAATGAAAATACAAAATTTTGAACACACGCTATCATTAATTTCATAGTTGTTATGACATAAAAGAAAGGGAAAGAAACATCAAATTGTTCCAGGAAAACTACTTGAAGTTTAAGTTGACAACTCACAGTATATCACCTAGACAGTAGTATGAATGACAAAACATGAAAGGATCCTCGATATGGAAGTTCAAAGCTCAAACTCCTCATCCCGCAGAGCCATCTCGGCTGCCTCTTCATCCTCATCGTCAAGAACAAAGTACTCGTTTTTCTCAACTGGCCTGAACATGTAAAACATCACCATATAGAACACAAAACTAGCTATTTCCTCTGCTGCATTTGACACCCACTGGTACTTATAAGCTGCAATGGTCTTCAGTGCAAAAACAACTATCCTCGTAAAGTACAAGTACCCAATAACCACGATATAGAACTGCCTAAAAAGAGTCAATTTTGCTAAATTCCTAGCAGCCTTCCCATCAGTCTTAGAAGTCTCCCTCAACGACCTAATCGACCAAACAATGGGGAAGATAATGGCACAGCAACAGATGATATCTACCAACAAAAACACTTGATTCCAAGTCACCCAATCTTTAATAAAAGGGCCAGTTTCCCCTATCACTATGGAAGCTACATTAGCCAAAACCTGAAGTGGGATCACAATCATCAATACCTTCTTTTCCTTTTCTTGCAAAAACGGCTTCAAAAACGACCACCCGGTACCGATCAACACGATCACAGTGAACAAAAGCACAACCCTAATAAACTGAAATATGTAAAACAGAACATCCCATCCATGAGGAGTACCTGTCACCTTCACATAATGTTTATCCTCCGCGGCACAGATCAAGTTCAGAGCCTTCATAACAAGCAACCCACCCATTAGCAAATGGATCCTGTGAACAGATCGCTTGTTTTTAAAGCATATTGAGATCCAAAACCCTAGAAAACATAGATAAACGAGGGAAAAAATGAAGTAAAGAGACGGGAGCTGCGTTAGCCCTGCTGATAAATAGTCCTTGGTGGTGCCGTCATCAGTGTTGTACAGCTCCGTATGAACGTCCATTGTAACGAGCGATTGGGGGTTGCAATTGGCGAAGAAGAGCGAGTACTCATTAGGATAGGTCACAGGGTACGATTTGTTGAACGAAGACTGAGGCGGAGGAGACAGATCTCGGAAAGTGAACAGAAGCGCGATGAATCTCGAATCGACGACACAAAAATTAGGGTTTTGTTGAAGTTCAAGGAGGACTTGGATTTGCGATTCTTCCGAGAGAAGGAAGAAACCGAGACGTGACGGATCAGGTTGCGACAAGGTGGAGGTGACCGACACGGAGGAGATCGCGACGGAGACGAAACCGGTATGTGTGAATCCGAACTTCTCGAAGAGGATCATAGGGCGGTTATCGGATCGGATCTTGAGAGATTTGATCTCCGCCATGGATGGTACAGTGAAGAGGAAGAAGAGGAGTAGAACGGCGGGGAGAATTTTTCCTAAAATCCTCATTTTGGATTCACCGGTGGCGGATTACGGCGGCGAGAGGCGGTGGTCCAAATAAGGAGAGAGGAAAAAGGAAAATATTATGTTTGTGAGAAGCGACTGCTTTAAGGCTAAATTATACAGATGGGAATGAGATGGCAGACGAAAGATGTGAGCCGTTTATTACAATATACTCAACCTGATGTTGAATCTCAGCCGTTGGATCTGAAGGTTTGCCACCGTGGACGATGATCTAGTCATCTGTGTTGAACCGGATCCATACCGGTTGGTAGTTAGTTGTGGTTTTTCATATCACCCTCTTTTTATTAATATTTTATTTTTCGTTCGATATTGAAATTAGTAGGAAGTACGTTGACTTGATCGGGTTGAAACCATTTAAACTAGTGTTATAGACTTATATCCGTCCGTTGGTCGGGTATACAACATGACTTTAATTTAAATTCAATTATTTGATTGGTCACTCTTTTCATCATTGCCGAATGTTAATTTTCAATCGAGCACGAAGCTTAGTCAAACTATAACTGACTTTCCCATGCCTTTTTGACTCTCGGTTAGGCACTCTTCGGCTTGAAGGGCCCTTCTGTATCTTTCATAATAGATCATAAGCAAAGAAGCGATCGAAATCGGATTACCCCCTTCTCGATTTCAAGATTTCCGTGATCTCACACTTGAGTTTTTCAAGCGAACCAGGTGAAAATGCAGCCTGATCATCTAGTTCTTTCGAGTTAAAATCCGATATCGATTGTGTATGAAAGAACTTTGCTGAAATAATGGCAAGTCTTTGATGGAATTCCATCTTGTCTTCCTCTTAATCCGAAATTCCCATATAGGGTATAACAATCTTCAAAAAAAAACTTATGATTTTTGACTAAAAGGTTTGAATTGAGCTCCTAATCCTATAAAAAAATCTTGATTTTGGTACCTACAATCATCGAAAACCATATTCGGATACGCTAACGGCATCGGGGACGGGATTTGTGAGGACAAAAAGGGTGGGTTTTACTCAAAAAGAAAATTTCACGGTCCAAGTTTAGAAAAGCAACATACATTTATTATGTTAATAAGTTACAACTTATGATATTATAGAACATATTATATGCAAGTACAAAAAAGTCAACTAATAAATGAAAGACGTTCTCTTTTGAGTGTCAAGACTGATTTCGACCTGTCCATCAACAATCAAGATTAACTTATTACAAACCAAAAATCAAGATTACATTGAGTTTTCCTTTTGTTTCATAAAGTGAAATCAAATAACTACATATTATTTCCAATCTCTGCATCAGTAAACACAATAATCTTTTGTAACTTTCTTGCACACAACACTTGAACCTCTATCATATACGATGCAGAAACAGACCTATGATCAGAGCTTATATCTCACCTGCCGCATCCCTCTCCAAAGTGAAAGTATGCGGTCACACCTTAACAAAACCATTATTAATTTAGAACAACAATAATATATATAATATATTAAACATAAGTTAATATAATTCATATAAATTGAACATTAATACATTATGTTCCTAAATTAAGCCACATTGGACACTTCAAATCACAAAATTCAAACCATGTTAGATTACACCTCCCAACTTTAGGATTCTCGCCATAGTATTTCTTTGAATTTGGCTCGTATTTGTAAGTTGGAGGAAAATTCAAAGCACCTTTTGTCCACCTGTCAAATGCACCGCCTTTTCTTAGCTCCCAACCAAGATGCAGGGAAAATTGAGATGTGCCCATTAGCTACAAATTTATTAGCTTAAAAGCATGTGTTACAACACATATTTGCTTCATCAACTTGTGAAGCGATTGTTATGCTTGGAACCAAGTCCATGTCCTATAGGATTTTTTGGCAAATAAAAGTTGAAACCAGTATTAAACACAATGGCCATTTTTCTAGTTTGAATAAAAGATATAAGCAGTGGTACCAACTTACCTGATCACTCTCTAACAACTTGGGCCAATTACTTTTTGAAATCAAGTCACATGTTCCTTCAAATGACAAATTGATACGGTAATTTAGATCACCCAACCAGATTATTCTCCTGAAACACAAAAACAAAATTAGGTACATCTTACAAGACTCTTAAGTATAATATTCCCATATCAATATCTAGTTTCTATCACATACTCTAAAAAGACAGCCAATAAATGACATATAAACACAAGACCGTATCACCCAACCATATCATGGACCTGGTGCCTTTAGAATAAATTATAATTAAAAGATTCAATCCATAAACCAAAAATAACTTAAAGCTCCATTGTCCATGCTTGATATAAAACATAAAATAACAATTGAGTTGATTTAAATGAAAACCATAAATAAAAGCAACATTTTAAGCTATAGAATGAAGTAGAACTTATAGTATTTGAGTTCCACGTTTGTGGCAAGTATGTGACCTAATATCACAGGCATCCAAAACACATCATAAGATCATCACGAGACTTAAATTATATATGGCATAGCTTTCCAGACTTGGCACTATCTATCTGCAGCCTGTCAAAAGAAAAGAAAAATTCAGGCATCCATATGACTATGCCAAAGTCATTACCACCTTCTTGCTTCTTTCCTGGACGAGCACCTTCCAAGCACCATTCAATCCATCTATTTTCCTCTCCAATTTGGTAGATTAATTATAGTAGTTTCTATAAAATACAACGGATGTCTAATTTGGTTGCCCATTGTACCTTGTAACACCCCAAAACATGGGGATAAACAAAAATTTCCAAAAAGGGGAAATGTGGTAATCAAATATATGCCAAAGCATGAGCTTACCCAAAAAGGGAACAATAACAGACTGTATCGTTACAAGTTTGTAATAACGACCAATGAGAGATAACAACCTCTTAATCTAAATTCTACACAAGAACTAAGATTACAAACAGTTGTCATCTATATCCAAAAACACGCTTTCTATATTGGGCGTCCCAAAATGTCCCCAATCTCGCATCTAAACATCTAGGCCTTCTTGGCGGTCGCGCCTCTAGAACCTGAGATACATAACAAACCAAACAAGTGTTAGGCCAAACGGGCCTAGTGAGTTGTACAAAAACATGGCATGATATTCGATAACATATAATAGCATAAACAACGACTCAGTCCACATGGCCATACTAGAATCAATGGGGGAGATCCATCACACCAATGAGTTTTACCTCAAGTAAATATACCTTGATGTTTAGCTCGTATGAACAACATCCCAAAGGCCAGGCACACCGTCCCGGTGGTGGGGGCATTAGGTGCATACCGTCCCGGTGGCACATAAGGCTACATCCTCCTGGCACATACTCACGGTTCCTCCGACACACACACACACACACACACACACACACATATATATATATATATACTTTTCATTTTCATACATATCTCGCATCAACAAGATACATACACATACTATCCATCCCTATACATATCCCGCATCAACAAGATACATATATAAGATTACGCATGACTTCAATCCCATGTTAGGCCCAAAACACCCAAACATGTAGGTTCGACAATAATCTTCACATAATCCAGGATATTAACCATTATACCCAATAATAACAATGTTAACAACTCAATAACTCCATATATGAACCAATAGTCAAAACCCCCCAAATACTCATAAAAATAGCAATTAGGTCAAACTTATCAGGTGATCAGATTTGTGCATACATAACGAGTACTACAAGTAAGCAATCAAGATATGTATCCCATTTAAAGATTTTAGTAAAGAAGACTCACAATCTAGGTTTTATAGGAAAAACCCTAGAAAATAGCAAGAACCCTAGAAAATAGTTGGATGAAGAAGATGATCTTGAAGCTTGAGACCTTGGGTTGAAATCCTTGCTTGCAATGGCTTGATTCTTGCAATAAATGAGGTAGATTGGTGGTTGGTAGGGTTTGGGTTCGGTCTTGGGGAAGTATTTAGTGAAGAGAGAGAGTTTTGAGAGAAAAAGGGTTTTGAGAAAAATGAGGAGAATGGGGCTAAAAATTCATTAAATTCGTCAGGCTTGTTCCGCGGGTCGTGTCGCGGGTATAACTCGCGTGGCAACTTGCGAAAGTCACTGCTTCTTCGCGCGGACAGTGCATGTCGCGACTTGTGTCGCGGATATAACTCGCACGGCAACTCGCGACACTTACTGTTTCTTGTATTCACTTGCTATAACAAATTTTAGAGTGTTACATACCTAATACATAGTTCCGTCTATGGAGCCTAAAGCTTCAACCATGGAATTTAAGTTGAAGTCAATTCACGGGGAAGAAAGAGCTGGCAATCTTCACTCGTCCATCACTCCCATTGTATTATGCAACTGCTTGAAGTAAGTATTTCATAACCTTCGACAACCAATTAATAGTAGCACATATATAATTTGCATATAGTATGAGCCATCGGTAAAGTCTTATTAATCACAAGATATGCCTATTTGACATTTTATACCAACATTGCAGATATCAACGCAACGAATACAAATAAGACTACTAGATGCAACAGGAAGTTTTGTTGCAACAAATAGAAGAGAGAGACTTGGTAAAGTGATAAAAAGCTCAAGGAATAAAAAATTTATATCCTAAACATACTTCTCAAAAGTACATATACCCTTGATTTTGTTGTGGTGTTTATCTTAAGTAATTGTTTAACTATTCATTGATACCTTGAATACAGAACCCAACTAAAGTACCATTGATTTTGTGATAGCAGAAACTGGTAAATAGATAAATAGAGAAATTGATGCAATTTTCACAACACAAGGAATAGTAATATTATCGAGAATGTAATCACAACTTACGAATTGGAAATTATGTGATTGTTGTCGTTGCAAAGTCCAGCCCTCTATTCGGTCCATCAGTTTGCAGAACATGTCACAAGGGTCAACTAATTGCCACTGGATCAACAGAACCATTGAGAACATTATAGAAAGTGTGTAAAGCAAAACACATTTAAGCATGCCACAAGATAGGAACATGTATATGTGTGGTTGTATCATAAATAATGATGTTTCATCACCTAAAATTCTAAAACATTAGTCCTGAAAAGTTTAGTGATAAAGAAGTATGCTATATATATAGCTTACAATGAAACACATGCATAGAAAATGAAATTTTAGAAAGAATAAGATAAAGGGTTGTTTAATCAAACGCTTACCCGGTATGGCCTATACCGGTAAAAATCAACACTAACTTATTTTACCGGGTAAGATTGTAATCGATCAAAACGTCATCGTATGCAATAATTTACTCGATGAGCACTTACCGGGTAAGAGTCGTCACCCTCACTTAGTGGGTAAAACTTTTCATCTTTATCATAACTCTTACCGAGTAAGATTTTTGGCCCTTGTCATGTTAATCCGGTAAGGTAAATGATTTGGTAGGCACATCCGTGTAGTAAACATCCCCTAAGATGCTCTAAGAAATTTGGTCACCGTAAAGAATCAGGGACGGTCAAATAAAAAAAACATCAAGAAATATAACTGATCAATGGTGGCTTTCTGCCTTGATCCTCCCATCAACTGTAACAATGTCAATTGTGTAGTGTAATGTTTGAAGACCTAAATTAAAAACAAACTGGAACAACAAAAATGCAAGATAAATAAATGCATAAGACATACATGAAAGCTGAGAATCGAGTTAGTCATGTTCAAATGAGATAACCTGAGAAACTACTCCAAAATGGTGTAACCTTTTGGTTGCTAGATCTTCCTAAAATACATTTCTTACTCTGTCCCAAAAGATAATATCATTTCCTATTATTGAAAATGGGATTGGTTGGTCCTTTATCTTGGAATTGGAGGAGTACAGATGAAGCTTTTATCATAAACCTGGCAACTAAATATGGATTGAAATACAAATCCAAATCTAACAGTCTTATCGTGTAACACCCATAATTTTCAATAAGTAAATGTCACCGGGACAATTCTGTGACTTATAAACAGTGGGGCTTTGTTGGGAAATGTCTTGTTTAAAGTCCCTTATAGTATCGGGGTTGTTGGCGTTGAAAGAAGTCGAGTTTTAGGATTCGTGGAGGTCTGGGCGACAATGCCCGCGACAGTGACAAGTGTCACTGTCGCCGTGTCACAATCGCGAGATTGGTACCGCGGGCACCCCCCTTCGGGCGACTATGCCCGGCGATTATGCCAAGGGCATAGTCGCGTGGCACTATCGCCGGCGGGTGCAGACCTGCTTAAAATCGCGAACTTCAACCCTCTTTCATTCCAACCTTCCCCCATTTCACCCTCTCCTCTCTAGAAACCGAACCCAACCCTAAAATCGGTTTCTATGTATCCATGACACCAACCTATCATGTTCCAAGTGTTCTCCCCCACCCAACAAAGATTAGAAGCTCCACCTTCATCTTCCTCATCAAGTTCAACGATGGGGAGCTCGGGTTAAAGTGTTGGATTGGGTGTTCTCGGAAGTCTCACCGTCTTCAAGGGTAAGTTTTCTTGTATTAAGGTTATAAATACTCCCTTGATGATTTCTTAGTGTTTGGTTTCTCAAATCTCGGATTTGGTAGTTTTGGAGAAACTAGGGTTTGTTATTATTTGGGGTTTCTTGGTATATTGTTAGGGGAATGTTTCTACATGGTCGGATATGGTTATTTATGGTTTGGATTGTATGGATCTAGGTTTTGGGAAGTTTCCGGCTTGAGGATTCGAGCGGCCTTCAAAAGAGCTCGTTGGGTGAAACCTAGATTTAGCCTAAATCTAGCAAGGTGAGTTCAAGTTGATTTGTGAAAACGGTGTACATGCCAAAATGTGTATTTTAAAGTGTTTTACACGAAAGGGTTAACTGCTGATAAGTTTTAAGTATTTAGAAGTAAAATATGTTTTACTTAGTTATTTGTCAAAGCGCGAGTATTTGGATAAGTTTTATTACTTGATAAACTTGGGCTGTGTTAACCTCTTAAAATGCTTCTTTTAGGTTTTGAATGTTTCCAACAACTAAATAACATGGATTACGTATTCTTGGTGCTTTTGTACAAGTAAGGTCTATTTTATGAGTTACACGTCTTTGACGATTTTGTACAAGTAAAGTCTAATTCATGTTTTATGCATTTGGTGTATTTGCATTCATAAACACTTTGGAAATCTTGAGTCCCATCTCGTATGGAGTTTTGGGTAAATCTAGTCTTTGAGATACGTGTCTTCATAAATGTTATTTAAAGACATTCCACTATCGTGGAGACCGATAATTATTGGTCAAACGGGTGTTGAGCTCTTTAGCTCGGTTTTGGCTTAAACGAGTCGTGTGGACATTTGTCCGGACTTTTAAACTGTTGTGGGTTTTGGACATGAGGACACTTATTTTGTGTCATTGGTGAGTTACATGTTTAGGAAGTTTTGGTCTTTCAATTGGAGTCATGTAACGTTAGACAGTGTGTAATGGATCCATAGGCACGTGAGTCAGTCTGTTTTGGGATGGTCAATTGGGTATTGCGGGGTTGAACTTCGGTACCCATGTTTTATGACCGGAAACTTTACAAGTGATCGCTAGGAGGGTTGAGTCGGCTAGTGCTACCGGATTAGTAGGCGCTAGGACCTCCGCCGCTTGAAGTAATGCCTGGGAGGTAGTCTTTAAGTGTGTCGGGCCTTCGGGATGGAGTTCTTCGGAATGATCCATCAAGGTCAACTGACTTGGGGTGACACTTGTAAAGAAGTTGTAGGGACACCGGGCTGGGATGTCGGGAGGTGTCATGCGATTAACGTTGTTGGGTGGTATACTATTGTGTTCCCTCCACCCTCAACGGATACGGGTTTCCCCCGTTGTTGGCTATCAGTATGTTGAATATAAGAACATCTTATTTTATTGTCATTGGTTCCTTACGGTCGCGTGAGTATGGGACCAAGTGTCCATGTTTTCGGACGTACGATATATGTGGTTTTGATAGCGATTTATGGGTCGAGCACTCTGTCCCGCCCATGTTTTGGGTACTTTAGGATATAAATGGTTATTCATGTTTTTACCAAATAAGTGTCGAACTATGATCCCGTTTGGGTGAGTTATGCGTTGTACCATTTTATAAGAAACGTGTGTTTTGGGAGCATTGTCTTTAAAAGGATATATTATGGGAAAATGTGTCGTTTCCATTTGGAAGCCTATATTTCGAAGAATCTTGATTTAAACTGATTTCCTTTCTTTAAAGATACATATATTCGTTTATGTTAACACCCTTGAGCTCACTAGGCGTTAAGCCTAACCTTCTTATTTGTCGGCATGTGCATCAGGTTCCTAGCGGGGGGTTCAGCTCTAGCGGTGCTATGAAGAGTTGAGCCTTAGCCTTACAAACGTAAGTAAATTGGTGAAGTCTTCCGCGAGTTGGAGATAGTGACATGGTTTGGGTTTTAGTAGCACCCGTCCCTTATAGTCTGTATATATATAAGATGGTATACGTGTATTGTAGCTAAATCTGAATTTGTGGTTGAAGTTGATTCATTTATTGATGTATTTAGAAAATTTTAAATAAGTTGCTATTTCCAGATTTGAGGGTGTTACAAGTTGGTATCAGAGCATAAGTTTGAGAGAATTAGGTATCGATTATAGGATGCCTAGACTCAAACTAGCGTTTTTATAAGAGATTGTAAGTGAAGTTGCACATTAGGAAACTTAAGATAAGATGTTACGGAGTTGATCGAGTCACTAGAAACGGGAAACTTTTCGAGGGTCACAAGGATGAGCATGTGCGGTACGTTCATAATGGCACCTGGCCAGTGTTATGGTGAACCTACATACTACATGTGTATGCTTGAACTACCTTGGTATGATTACCGTTGAGGTAGTGAGAAGGTTTCTAAGTGAGTAATCTAAGGAAAACGTTGATGTCTATAGCAATGTCACGTTGAAGTGATAGTTAAGTGCGTTGAATGCATTAAGTTGATCGTCGCGAGTAAGATTAATTGGTTGGAGTAGAACCTTAAGCTTATGGAATTGACGTTATACGAGGAGAGATTGTAAGGTGAATCGATGAGATATCTGAGTGTTGCTTTAAGATGTGGAATATCCGGATGACAATAGTAGGAAATCGATATTGTTGTCCTAAGATGCTTGATGCACCCGGATGACATCAGTATGTCGGGTTGTTGAGAAGCATAGCCCAGAGGGGTGAATGCCGACCAAATTCATGCACTAAAGTTATTTCTAAAATGAGTCTGCATAAATTGTTTCTCATGTTCGCCAAACTTAAAGATTTTGGATTATAAAGTTTTAGTAAAACATTTAGCTCTCATCGGATTTTAAACTGTGAGCTTAATCTTGGATGAAAAAGTTTTGTTGCACGTGGTTGCAATTTATATCGAAAATCTCTCCGTCCCTGTTTTGTGTTTAATGCTATCTTTGGACATCTTAAAATTCGTACTTTAATACCACATGTGGTATTGGACAAGTGACTGTAGAATTTTTAACCTTGACATTGGATCTCCTCCACGTATGTTAAGGTTTTAAAGGAAGAGTTGTCCCGCTGTTCTTGATCGGGATTTTCTGTGTAATTTTAGTCGGTATGAGTCGTGTTTAATTTTACGGGGTATAATTGTACGATCTTTTGGGTTCGTAAGTGTGTTTTGAGATGCGTGAGTTTTAACTTTATGTCGTATGACTTATGAGCTTTTGAGTGTCGTATCTCATGAGAGTTTTGTTGAAAAGGGGGCACTTTATCTTACGTGGTGGTTTTAAAATCTTTAACCTTTTTAGACTCATTTTCGTTTTACGCTTTTGTGTTAGGGAGACAAAGATTTTGTCACCACTTGTTCTTGCCGTCATTGAGTTTATGAAAGTCTAGTTGGGTTAATGACGTTTCATTTTATGACCATTCGAACCACGTAATAAAAAGGAATTTTTGAAACGTGTAGGCTTGCATTATTGTGTGCGTTAATTTACGAGTTTTGTTTAATACTTTGTTTCATGCGAGTCTTGCATCGACATTTTGCAACCGTAAGAAGCACCATGAAAATCTTAATGTCGCAAGATTGCATCTTGAGTTTCACACGAGTACAGGTGCACACTTTTGGGTTGAACCCGACTCTCACTCGCGTGAGTAAATATGCGGAATATTTATGTTGCCTTAAATTAGATTTTAATCTAAACGTGTTTCGCTTGTTGACCTTGCTGTTATAAATCTTCCGCAATACATGAAATGAATTTTCGAATAGCATGTCGTTGTAGTTACCATCTTGGTCAAATGTGTTTTATCGAGGCAACTTAAAGTTTTAAACTCGATTTGGGAATTATCTGCATTCTTATCATTTCACCGAACTTGGAAGAATAAACTGTTGCATATGGAGTCGTTAACAATTTTATGTCGTAATGATTTTCGGGTTGGGAGGTCAGAACTTTAAAGGCAAATTGTGAACGTCTCTTTTGAGAATTGTACAAACTTTTATTGCACATGTTATAGTGCGAAAAGTTACCTTTCATATGCATAGTATAAATTGACACACTACTAGGACCATGGTAGTCCGTTTGAAAATTTTGTTGCGCATGTTTATTTATTGTCCTTGCTATCGTAAGTATTGAACAAATGAGTTTTGGAAATGGTTCGTATGCGCGGTGTTAATGGGCAATTTTGAAACCTATCGAACGAACGGTAGTGTATTTTGCCACACGTTTAATTGTTATAAAACAAGTGTATTTGAAAGTTTTATAAAAGTTTAAATTGGCATATTATTTGAAAAATCTTGAACTCATTAGGCCTATAGATTTACACCCGTAGAAAAAGGAGTTGTAATTAAGGACTAAGAAAGTCCTTGGGATTTGAAGCGTCGGGTGATCCGTCTTGCGGTCAGTCTTGGATCTTGAGCCTTAGTGATTGAATCAGTGCGCTTGACTAATGGAATTGGTAGACTTAAGTTTTCCCGGATAATTAAGGGGTGACTTTTATGCTTCGGTGATCATGCGAGTTAAAGTGTTAGGTAACTATTGGCAATCAGATTGGGTTTCGTTTTGGTGGTTTGCTCGTCGGTGTGACACCATGGCTTATGTGGTTGATGTACCATCTTAACGGGTTCCGCGATAAAAGGAAATTTTGGTGATCTGTCTGCTAGAGTTGTAAGATTTGAAATTTTAGCTCTCTGATTTGGTGTCAACCTTAGTGCGACAACCCGTCTGGAATGGGATTTTGGACGAGATGTCCACATCTTCGAGGTCACTGCTTAGTCCTAGGCGTCGACTTGTTTTCTTGAGGGCAATGGATCTTGAAATGGATGGATGTAACCCGGTTGGATTATGGAAAATAGTAACCTTTCGGTAATGGATTTTGAAAGGAGTTTGGGTATTGAGGATTGAGTGTCGAGGTACCCAAGCATTCCTGTGGGGATAAGAATGTTACTTTAGGAATGTTGGGAGATTGGTGTTGAATCGGAGTTGAGTGACAGCCGAATCTGTGTTAACCGGTGGCATGAAAGACATTTTGGTGCGCCTTGGAAGAATGTCTTTATAAATATTAGGAATGGATTAGTGAAATCAAAGGATTTGGAAGTGTGGTTATGGTCTTTGATGTTGGGTCCGGGATCGTTTAGATCCGGAGGAAAGTTTGGTCAGCGAAAATTTGGGGTCACTAACTACCTGGAGGAAGTAATTGTCACCCAAGGTTGGGAGACGGCCATAACCTTGTGAGTAAAAGGTTATTTTGGAGAGTTAAGTGTACACTCGGATATGGGTATATTGTGCTCGAGAGGGGCAACAATGTTAGTATCGGTGTAAGGGACGTGTTGGTGGTGCTAGCAACGGGTTAAGGTCAATTTTTCCTGCAGGCGAGATTTCATGGGAACCTAGATTTCGAGGACGAAATCATTCTAAGGTTGGGAGGATTGTAACACCCATAATTTTCAATAAGTAAATGTCACCGGGACAATTCTGTGACTTATAAACAGTGGGGCTTTGTTGGGAAATGTCTTGTTTAAAGTCCCTTATAGTATCGGGGTTGTTGGCGTTGAAAGAAGTCGAGTTTTGGGATTCGTGGAGGTCTGGGCGACAATGCCCGCGACAGTGACAAGTGTCACTGTCGCCGTGTCACAATCGCGAGATTGGTACCGCGGGCACCCCCCTTCGGGCGACTATGCCCGGCGATTATGCCAAGGGCATAGTCGCGTGGCACTATCGCCGGCGGGTGCAGACCTGCTTAAAATCGCGAACTTCAACCCTCTTTCATTCCAACCTTCCCCCATTTCACCCTCTCCTCTCTAGAAACCGAACCCAACCCTAAAATCGGTTTCTATGTATCCATGACACCAACCTATCATGTTCCAAGTGTTCTCCCCCACCCAACAAAGATTAGAAGCTCCACCTTCATCTTCCTCATCAAGTTCAACGATGGGGAGCTCGGGTTAAAGTGTTGGATTGGGTGTTCTCGGAAGTCTCACCGTCTTCAAGGGTAAGTTTTCTTGTATTAAGGTTATAAATACTCCCTTGATGATTTCTTAGTGTTTGGTTTCTCAAATCTCGGATTTGGTAGTTTTGGAGAAACTAGGGTTTGTTATTATTTGGGGTTTCTTGGTATATTGTTAGAGGAATGTTTCTACATGGTCGGATATGGTTATTTATGGTTTGGATTGTATGGATCTAGGTTTTGGGAAGTTTCCGGCTTGAGGATTCGAGCGGCCTTCAAAAGAGCTCGTTGGGTGAAACCTAGATTTAGCCTAAATCTAGCAAGGTGAGTTCAAGTTGATTTGTGAAAACGGTGTACATGCCAAAATGTGTATTTTAAAGTGTTTTACACGAAAGGGTTAACTGCTGATAAGTTTTGAGTATTTAGAAGTAAAATATGTTTTACTTAGTTATTTGTCAAAGCGCGAGTATTTGGATAAGTTTTATTACTTGATAAACTTGGGTTGTGTTAACCTCTTAAAATGCTTCTTTTGGGTTTTGAATGTTTCCAACAACTAAATAACATGGATTACGTATTCTTGGTGCTTTTGTACAAGTAAGGTCTATTTTATGAGTTACACGTCTTTAACGATTTTGTACAAGTAAAGTCTAATTCATGTTTTATGCATTTGGTGTATTTGCATTCATAAACACTTTGGAAATCTTGAGTCCCATCTCGTATGGAGTTTTGGGTAAATCTAGTCTTTGAGATACGTGTCTTCATAAATGTTATTTAAAGACATTCCACTATCGTGGAGACCGGTAATTATTGGTCAAACGGGTGTTGAGCTCTTTAGCTCGGTTTTGGCTTAAACGAGTCGTGTGGACATTTGTCCGGACTTTTAAACTGTTGTGGGTTTTGGACATGAGGACACTTATTTTGTGTCATTGGTGAGTTACATGTTTAGGAAGTTTTGGTCTTTCAATTGGAGTCATGTAACGTTAGACAGTGTGTAATGGATCCATAGGCACGTGAGTCAGTCTGTTTTGAGATGGTCAATTGGGTATTGCGGGGTTGAACTTCGGTACCCATGTTTTATGACCGGAAACTTTACAAGTGATCGCTAGGAGGGTTGAGTCGGCTAGTGCTACCGGATTAGTAGGCGCTAGGACCTCCGCCGCTTGAAGTAATGCCTGGGAGGTAGTCTTTAAGTGTGTCGGGCCTTCGGGATGGAGTTCTTCGGAATGATCCATCAAGGTCAACTGACTTGGGGTGACACTTGTAAAGAAGTTGTAGGGACACCGGGCTGGGATGTCGGGAGGTGTCATGCGATTAACGTTGTTGGGTGGTATACTATTGTGTTCCCTCCACCCTCAACGGATACGGGTTTCCCCCGTTGTTGGCTATCAGTATGTTGAATATAAGAACATCTTATTTTATTGTCATTGGTTCCTTACGGTCGCGTGAGTATGGGACCAAGTGTCCATGTTTTCGGACGTACGATATATGTGGTTTTGATAGCGATTTATGGGTCGAGCACTTTGTCCCGCCCATGTTTTGGGTACTTTGGGATATAAATGGTTATTCATGTTTTTACCAAATAAGTGTCGAACTATGATCCCGTTTGGGTGAGTTATGCGTTGTACCATTTTATAAGAAACGTGTGTTTTGGGAGCATTGTCTTTAAAAGGATATATTATGGGAAAATGTGTCGTTTCCATTTGGAAGCCTATATTTCGAAGAATCTTGATTTAAACTGATTTCCTTTCTTTAAAGATACATATATTCGTTTATGTTAACACCCTTGAGCTCACTAGGCGTTAAGCCTAACCTTCTTATTTGTCGGCATGTGCATCAGGTTCCTAGCGGGGGGTTCAGCTCTAGCGGTGCTATGAAGAGTTGAGCCTTAGCCTTACAAACGTAAGTAAATTGGTGAAGTCTTCCGCGAGTTGGAGATAGTGACATGGTTTGGGTTTTAGTAGCACCCGTCCCTTATAGTCTGTATATATATAAGATGGTATACGTGTATTGTAGCTAAATCTGAATTTGTGGTTGAAGCTGATTCATTTATTGATGTATTTAGAAAATTTTAAATAAGTTGCTATTTCCAGATTTGAGGGTGTTACATATCGCTTCCTTATGCATCCTAAGAAAACATTAATTCGTGAACTTAGGTGGGGGAAAATTCCTCCAATGACGAGATCAATTGATCGTATTGAAATTTCACACATCAAATGCACACAAAAATTATAAAAAATTAAAAAGAAAATAACAATCATACCTAGTGACAACTTTCAAAACCGATCAGAAAACATAATGTAAATGTTTGAAATCTACAATTGATGATGCATTGAATGAAGAAATAATCAAAAACGTTTTTAACTTGATGAAGCTACGGAAACAAATATCATAAGTGGGGAATGAAGAAATACCTGGAAAGAAGAACAAATTCCTCGTTCCAGTTAGATTTTAAGCTTCTAGACACACAAAATGAGAATGAGGAACCCACTGATGAGACTTTGTTGCCTGGAGAACAAACATTAGGATTAAAAATGAGAACAAAGTTACTTTTCTGAAAATCATATAAAGTTAATTCAGTGAAAATAATTCTTTTGAAAAAATCGGACAAAGTTAAATTAGTGAAACAATATCATAGATTTTTCTATTCCTACTGACCTGCTTAATCATCGACTATCGCCCTGTAAGAGTAGATATATATCAAGAGAAGAGGAGAGAAGGAAAAGATCCAATAGACCAGACTTGTCTTCTCCGAGAGGAGTTGGAGTGATTCCTCCAACAACAAAATAGTATCCATCTTGTTCTTCTTTAAGTTCATCCCTCACATACAACAAAACCTATACTTTCACATACCTAAATTATCAAAAGGAAAAAGAACCTAAATTTGCTATATATCCAAATCATTAGAGACAACAAAATAAAATAAAAATTGTACAAGCCCAAAATGTTAAATCATTCATAACATCTTGGTTTAGAAAAAAGACCTGAAAATTCATTACCAGAGTGTTTACATAGGCAATCTGCAAAAAAAAAAAACGATCACAAGTCCCTGAATAAACATAATTTATACCCCATTAATGTTCCAATAATCAAAATCTATAATTGAACTCAAAACCACCATCATTCATACATTTCAAACATATAATACAAGATTCTCTCCTTTGTTGGTGATTCTGCAAAAAGTTTTGGTCAATATGTTCATCAAATCATTTATTATTGACAATAATCAACAAAACATCAGGAGTTAGCTAGTGCAATTACACAAACAGATGGTGCACATACCCTAAAAGAAAGTGAACACTTAGAAAACCAACAAAATCAAAGAGTTAAAAGGAAAAATTACAGATATCATGGAGGAAGAAGAAGAAATTACCAGTGGTGAAAAAATTTAGAAGGACCTTTTGGACAGCAGAAGAAGTAGAGCGTTACCTTGATTTGTGTGCAGCAATGCCTGCCGTCAAAACATGAAGATAATCGGGCTTTAGTGGAGACCCAGAGAGAGCAATAATCGGAGTTTCTTCGTGGATTCGTGGGGAGAAGCGGAGAAAAAGTGGGATTGAGGGGACGTGGGATGGGAATGGTTTTTCTAGTACGCATGTAGTGCAGAGATGGTGAGGAGGGTAAAGATGAGCAGCGATAGGGAGAACGTCGTGTGAGAGAAATCAGGGCATGGGAGGGTGAGTGGGCCAAAGGAGGAGGCTGAGTAGTTATTAGGGGTAAAATGAATTTGAACGGACGAGATTCAATTTTGGATGATTTTAAACGGTCCAGATTGAATCATAAGACGGTTGACTCGTCTCCATCCATATATATAATTGCATAATCCCCTCTGATCCTTAAGAGCACTTCCTACAAGTTCTCTTATCCTTAAGAACACTATCTTCAAGTTCAAAAGGTTGGAGTAGAAGATCTTGTAACACCCTAAATTCTGGAAATAGCAACTAATTTAAAATTTTCTAAATACACTGATAATTGATTCATCTACAATCATAATTTGAGATTTAACCTCAATACATACATTTTATTCTATGCATACAGTCTATAATAAGGATGTGTGCTACTAAAACTCAATAATAACCACTATCTCCAAGCTGCGGAAGACTTCACCAACTACTTACACTCGTACAAAGCTAAGGCTCAACTCTTCGTGGAACTGCTAGAGTCCAAACCCCCAACTGGAACCTGATGCACATGCCGACAAATAACAAGGATAGGCTTAACGCCTAGTGAGCTCAAGAGTTTTCAACATATATAAATAAATCGTTTAAAATGGAAGAATGCAATTAGAAATCATAATCTTTCCAAAGGAAAATGCTTCACTTATGAAAACGACTCGTTTACCCATAAATATGCATTTTAAACGAAAGGGACACCGGGTTAATCATTAACCAAACCACACTGTTTTACAGACTAAGATCCCAATGTAAAACGTTCTTTCGTAAACTTAGATTTAACCCAAACTTGTTCAAAATGAGAATAGAGAGCGAACTCCCAATTTTAAAAAACGCGGTTATAAATGTTATATCACGAGATACCCAACACGTGTGGATCATGTTGTACAACTCATAAACCATGGATGAGAAACTACATAAATAGACATTGTCGTGAATACGGACATTAGACCCAAAACTCACGCAACCATAAAATGGAGAGAAACCAAATACTGAAAACGTAGAAATGACGCTTCCCATTCAAACCTTAATATACGTGGGGGAAACCCAATATTAAAGCCATCATTTATCGTCGACCACATAAAAACCAAAGTTATACGACATTACCATTTAAAATACCACGAATCAACGATGAGGAGATCTGTAAATACCGAGAATAGAGAAACACGTAAGTAGGTCATTCACGCGACTTCCTTGCATGTCCTCTAAACGTTTCCATCTAGGGTGACGAGAACACGTGAATGGGGCCACCCGTGATGTTATTGGATTTCACCAACGTGCCCCGGTCCTAGTTCCCATGCCATACAAGACATCACAATCCTCGGACATGTTGTTGCCCCTTGCCATACTCCGTCGAGTTCTACTCCGAGGTCTTACGAGCCCGGGCGCCTATCCAATCTAAACGAGTTCCAACTCTGCGACTCGAACCACATATTCCTACTCGCTAGCAAACCCGAGCGGTCACTAAAAGTAACCCAAAACCTCAGGCCTTACACAACCAACGGACTTATGTGCCTATGGATCCATTACGACACTGTCTAACATTACATGACTCCAAATGAATGACCAAAGCACCCAAAGCATGTAATTCACCAAAGAGATAAACGATCGTCATCATAAACAAAACCCACAACGGTTATAAATCCGGACAACTGTCCACACGACTCAATTAGTTAAAACCGAGCCAAAGGCCCAACTCTTTACGTAAATACCCACATAAAAGCCGATATAATTATTGGAACCCGCTTGACCATCTAATACGCAAACACGACCAGAAGTATAAATAAATGAAATATCATCGTTGGTTGAGACAAACCATTTTCCCAAATGAACTCATACCCTTATGTTTTCAAAATGCCTCATAACCCAATAATATGCACTTTCTGAAAAGGTTTATAAAATCAAATACACAAATTGACACTTACGCCAATTGAACTCCAATTATATATGTAAAAATCATCAAATAAACATTTCAACATGATTTATTTACCAAAATACCCAAAGATCCCAAAATGGGTATCTCAACATGCTTTTAAAACTAAACATTTCAAAATAACTCAATTTGATCAGCAGTTAACAATTTGAGGTAAAACACAAACAGTTTAAAACAAACATTTTGGTATGTACACCGTTTTCACAAATCAACTTGAACTCACCTTGCTAGATTTAGGCTAAATCTAGATTTCACCCAACGGGCTCTTTTGAAGGCCACTTGAATCCTCAAGCCGAGGACTTCCAAAACCTAGATCCATTCATACCAAACCATTTAGAAACATTCCCCAAACATTATCTACTAAAATCCCTAACGAGATCAAAACCCTAGTTTCCCCAAAACTATCGAATCCGAAATTTGATAAACCAAATACTAGGGAAACATCAATAGAGCATCTATAACATTAAATCAAGGAAGCTTACCATTCTAGATGATGAGACTTTTCGAGGACATCCATTCTAACTCTTCAACCCGACCTCCCATACGTAGACTTGATGAGGAAGATGAAGATAGAGGCTTTGTGGTTCAAGATCCCACTAGCTAGATGATGAAGAATCATGTGGTTCAAGGGGGGAAACCCTCAAAATAGGTTAGGGTTCGACTTTGAGGTTTGGGAGAGAAAAGGGGAGAAGATAGAAGTGAGAAATGAGAAGAATGGTGAAAATTTCGGACATTTAGAAGACCAGACGCCGCGCGCGACCTTGCCACGCGATAGTGACATTAGAAGACCAGACGCCGCGCGCGACCTTGCCATGCGATAGTGACATTGTCACTATCGCGAGGGCACTATCGCGGAGATTGTACCGCGGGTGGTACACCCCCGGCGATTGTGCCACGCGATAGTGACACATGTCACTATCGCAAGTCACAATCGCGCCACTCGTACCGAAGCCAGAAAGAGGTCAAAACTCGAGATTCTCGCATGGGTCGACTCAAGGTTCGAAAGGACAACATTTACCACCCAAAAAGATAGGCGGAGGGCGGAGAGATTATCAACGAAGGACGGGAACTTGCTTTTGAAAAACCAGGTGTTACAATCCTCCCAACCTTAAAATGATTTCGTCTTCGAAATCTAGATTCCCATGAAACCTTACCCGCAGAAGGATTGCCCTTAACCCATCTGTCAGCACCACCAACATGACCCTTGCACTGGTATCCACGTCAACCGCCCCTCATGGACACATTACGCTCATAACCGAGCGAACACTTAACTCTCCAAAGTAACATTTACTCACGAGGTTACAATCGTCTCCCAACCTTGGGTGACAATTTCCACCTCCGAGCAATTCGTGACCTCAATTCCTCGCCGACCAACTCCCTTCGGATCTACACGGTTCCGAACCCAAAGTCAAAGATAACAACGAAACTCCCATGAATCCTCTGTTTCCTACTGATCCATTCCTAATATTGATCGAGATGTCCTTCCAAGGCGCCCCAATGCGTCCTTCGGGTAGCTGGTTAACCCAGATTCGGTTAACACTCAACTCCGTTCAACACCAACTTCACAACATTCCTATAATGAACTCTTTATCACCACGGGAATGCTTATACCCATCGGTACTTACTCAACAACATCTAACCTTCTATTAAATTCCATCACTGAAAGGTCAATATTTCCCATGATCCAACTGGGATACATCCCAAACATTCCAAGATCTTTTGACTTCGAGAAAACAAGTCAACACCTAGGACTAAACGGTGACCTCGAAAACGTGGGCATCCCATCCAAAATTTCAATCCAGACGGATGGCCGCACCAATGATGACACCAAACAGAGTGCTAAAAATCCCCAAATATTACATTTCTAACAAACGAACAACAAGAATTTTCCTTGATCGCGAAACCCACAAGGACGATACACCATCAATAAACCATGATGTCACACCGACGAGCAATCCGCCTAAACGAACCCAATCTAATCGCAGATAATCACCTAAGACCTTATCCCGCATGATTACCGAAGTATAAAATCACCCCTTAAATAACTGGGAAGACTTAAATCTAATATTTCCAATAATGCAAACGCGCACATATTCGAAAACCCAAGTCCAAAAATTCAAGATTGATTGCAAGTCAGATAATCCGACGCTTCAACTCCCAAGGGCTCCCTTAGTCCTTAATTACCACTCCTTTCACGACGGGGTTTAATTCTATAGGCCTAATGAGTTCAAGGTTTTTTTTTCAACCAACATGCCAATTTGAAATTTTATAACATTTTCAAATACATGAGTTTCATAGTAAATAAACGTGCGGTAAAATAATACACTACCGTTTATTCGGTAGGTTTCAAAATTGATCAACAATACAGCGCATATGAACCATTTCCAAAACCCGTTTGTTCAATACTTAAGTTAATAAAGACAATAATAAAACATGCACAACAATTTACACTATACGTGAAAATAGGTTCCTATATTACAACACGTGCAGTAAATGTTTGTACATTCCAAAAGAGAAGTTCGCAATTTTAACTTTAAAATTCTTCCTCTTTAACCAAATGACGTTGTGGCAAAAGAATTTTCAACAACCCCATAAGCAGCAGTTTAATCCCCAAAGTTCGGTAAAATGGTGGAAATACAAATAAAATTTCAAATAGAGTTTAAAGTTTCAGGTCGTAGAGATAAACACACTTGACCAAAATAGAAATTATAACGACATGAGTACTGCTAATTCGTTAAATGCATTGCGGAGATCTCTAACAGTAAAAGTTAATAATTGAAATATGCTCAAAACAAAAGCTCTGTTTGAAATAGCGTAAATCTTTTATACAATTACTCACACCAACGTTATACCTTAATCCCAATACAAATAGTATGCAACGATTGATATTTGCGATAAGCCCATAAATTGACGCACACAATAATGCATATGCACGTGTTCCCAAAACTATTTACGTGGCGCAAAATGACGTAAGATGAGGCACCATAAACCCAACTGAATTTTCGTAAACTCATTAACGCTAAAAATCACGTGGTGTCAAAATTTTCATTTCTCAACAAAGAGCATAAGACGACAATATGTCTAAAATATTAAACTTCCAAGAGTTTCCTCTTTTTACTGCAATGAAAGGTAAAGTGACACTTTTCAACAAAATTTACATTGGACGCGACGCCGAATAAACTCGCAAGTTTAGACGAAGCAAAAGTAAAACCCGCGCATCAAAAGACATCGCAAAACAATACTCCATGAAATTTAGCAAAACTCGTACAAACTAAAATTCTCAAGAAATTCCGACTCAAAACATAGGATTAACTTTTTCTTTAAAACCATCGACATACGTGGAGGTGATCCAAAGTCTAGGTTAAAATCTCATAGTTACTTACCCAATATCCAAATGACATTAAAACATGGACATTACAATATCCGGAAATAGCGTTAAACACGAGGCGTGAATAAAGAGAAATTTGATAACAATTTGTAATCATGTGCAACAAAAGAATTTCATGCATGCTTAAGCTCACAGGTTAAAATCTGATGAATGTTAAATGCTTTACCAAGACTTTATAATGTAAATCAGTTTTTGTTTTGCGAACATGAGAAGCAATTTATGCAAATTTATTTTAGAAATAAATTTAGTGCATGAACTTGATCGGCACTCACATCTTAGGATTACGCTTCTCAATAACCCGACATATTATGGTCATCCGGATGCATCAACATCTTAGAGCAACAATCTCATTACATTGGTTGACTTACGATTTCCCCATGAAATAGAAACGGTATAACGAACTTATAGTCCTAATTCAACCAATAAATCTGATTTAAGATGATCAACTTAATGCATTCATCACACTTAACTACCACCCCAAAGTGACATTGCTATAAACATCAATCCTCCCTTAGCTTACTCGCTTAGAAACTTTCTCACTATCTCAACGGTCATCATACCAAGGCAGTTCAAGTATACACATGTAGCACGTAGGTTCACCATAACACTGGCCAGGTGCCATTATGAACGTACCGAACATGATCATCCTTGCGACTCTCGACAAGTTTCCCGTTTCTAGCGACTTGCTCAACCTCAAAATATCTTATCTTAAGGTACCTAATATGCAACTTCACTTTCAATCACTTATAAGAACGCTAGTTTGAGTCTAGGCATCCAAAAATCAATAACTAAATCTCTCAAACTTAAAGCTCTGATACCAACTTGTAACACCCTAAATTCTGGAAATAGCAACTAATTTAAAATTTTCTAAATACACCGATAATTCATTCATCTACAATCATAATTTGAGATTTAACCTCAATACATACATTTTATTCTATGCATACAGTCTATAATAAGGACGGGTGCTACTAAAACTCAATAATAGCCACTATCTCCAAGCTGCGGAAGACTTCACCAACTACTTACACTCGCATAAAGCTAAGACTCAACTCTTCGTGGAACTGCTAGAGTCCAAACCCCCAACTCGAACCTGATGCACATGCCGACAAATAAAAAGGTTAGGCTTAACGCCTAGTGAGCTCAAGAGTTTTCAACATATATAAATAAATCGTTTAAAATGGAAGAATGCAATTAGAAATCATACTCTTTCCAAAGGAAAATGCTTCACTTATGAAAACGACTCGTTTACCCATAAATATGCATTTTAAACGAAAGGGACATCGGGTTAATCATTAACCAAACCACACTGTTTTACAGACTAAGATCCCAATGTAAAACGTTCTTTCATAAACTTAGATTTAACCCAAACTTGTTCAAAATGAGAATAGAGAGCGAACTCCCAATTTTATAAAACGTGGTTATAAATGTTATATCACGAGATACTCAACACGGGTGGATCATGTTGCACAACTCATAAACCATGGATGAGAAACTACATAAATAGACATTGCCGTGAATACGAACATTAGACCCAAAACTCACGCAACCATAAAATGGAGAGAAACCAAATACTGAAAACGTAGAAATGACGCTTCCCATTCAAACCTTAATATACGCGGGTGAAACCCAATACTAAAGCCATCATTTATCGTCGACCACATAAAAATCAAAGTTATACGACATTACCATTTAAAATACCACGAATCAACGAGGAGGAGATCCGTAAATACCGAGAATAGATAAACACGCAAGTAGGTCATTCACGCGACTTCCTTGCTTGTCCTCTAAACGTTTCCATCTAGGGTGACGAAAACACGTGAATGGGGCCACCCGTGATGTTATTGGATTTCACCAACGTGCCCCGGTCCTAGTTCCCATGCCATACAAGACATCACAATCCTCGGACATGTTGCTGCCCCTTGCCATACTCCGTCGAGTTCCACTCCGAGGTCTTACGAGCCCGGACGCCTATCCAATCTAGACGAGTTCCAACTCTGCGGCTCGAACCACATATTCCTACTCGCTAGCAAACCCGAGCGGTCACTAAAAGTAACCCAAAACCTCAGGCCTTACACAACCAACAGACTTAAGTCTACTATTCCCATTAATACAAACGAACACAGATTTGAAAACTGAAACCCAAAACTCAAGATTGACCGCGAGTCGGGTCATCCGACGCTTCGAAACCCAAGGGCTCCCTTAGTCCCTAATTACCACTGCTCTTACGCCAGCGTTTAAATCTATAGGCCTAATGAGTTCAAGATTTTTTTCAATCAGTAAGCCAATTTGAGTTTATAAAACTTTCGAATACAACAGCTTCTTAACGATTAGACGTGCGGCAAAATACACTACCGTCCATGCGATAGGTTTCAAAGTCGATTAACCACACAGCGCATATGAACACATTTCCAAAAACTCGTTTGTGCAATACTTATGTTAGTAAAGACAACAATAAAACATGCGCAACAATTTACACCATATAAGAGAAAATAGATTCATGCACCACAACACGTGCAATAAAGGTTTGTACAACTCCAAAAGAGAAATTCACAACTTGAATTTTAAAAATCATTCCTCTTTAACCAAAAGACGTTGTGGCCTAAAATTATCAACGATCCCAAACGCATTAGTTTAATCCTCAAAGCTTGGTAAAATAGTGGGAATACAAATAAAGTTTCAAATCGAGTTTAAAGCTTCAGATCGTACAGATAAACACCTTTGACCAAAAAGTAACTGCAACGATAAAAACATTGCTAACTCAATAAATGCATCGCGGAAATTTCTAACGGTAAAAGTAATTGATTGCAATATGAACAGAACAAAAGTCCTGTTTGAAATGATGTAAATCTTTTATATACTCATATCGACGTTATAATTAAATCAAAATGCAAATAGTATGCAACGATTGACATTTGTATAAAACCCAAAGATAAATGGCATGATAAGGGGATTTCCCCAAAACAACATGTGGGATGACACCGATTAGTAAATCTACATTTAGACGTATGTAGAAATGTATGAACACATGCTCCAACCTTATTTATGTAACGCAAAATGACGTACGATGAGACACCATGGACCCAACTGAAATTTTCACGAAACTCATTAATGCTAAAATCATGTAGTGTCAAATTTTCATCTCTCAACAAAATGTGCAAGACGACTATGTGTTTAAAATATTAATCTTCTAAGAGTTTCCTCTTTTAATGCAATGAAAGGTAAAATGACACCTTTAACAAAATTCACATGGGAAACGACGCCAAATAACTCGTAGGCTTAAAAGAAGCAACATTAAAACTCACGCATGAAAAGACATCGCATAAAACAATACTCCATGAAATTTTCAACAAAATTCACACAAACTAAAATTCTCAAGAAATTCCGACTCAACACGTGGGAATAACTTTTCCTCTAAAACCATTGACATATGTGGAGGAGACCCAATGCCTAGGTTAAAATTTCATAGCTACTTGCCCAATACTCAAATGACATTAAAACATGGATATTACAACATCCGCAAATAGCGTTAAACGAGAGACGTGAATAAGGAGATTTTTTTATAACAATTTGCAATTACGTGCAACAAAACATTCTCATGAATACTTAAACTCATAGTTTAAAATCTGATGCGTGTTAAATGCTCTACCAAAACTTTATAATATAAACCACTATTTGTTTTACGAACATAAGAAACAATTTATGCAGATTTATTTCGGAAATAAATTTAGTGCATGAATTTGATTGGCACTTGGCATCATAGGACTACCCTTCTCAACAACCCGACAGACTATCGTCATTCGGATGCATCAAATGTCTTAAAGTAACAATCTCACTAATGGATTAACTTACAGATTCTCCTCGAAATAGAATCAGTCTAACAAGCTCACGGTTCTAATCCAACCGACAATTCCGACTCAAGACGATCAACTTAATGCGTCCCTCGTACTTAACCATCACCCTGAGGTGACATTGCTAAAACATCGATCCTATCTTAGCTTTTCCGTTTAGAAACTTCCTCACTACCCCAACGGTCATCATACCAAGGTAGTTCAAATATTCATATGTAGCATGTAGGTTCACCATAACACTGGCCAGGTGTTATTATGAACGTACCGTACATAATCATCCTTGCGACCCTCAACATGTTTCCCGTTTCTACGACTTGCTCGACCTCAAAATATCTTATCTTAGGGTACATAATGTGTAACTTCTCTTACGAGCACTTATAAAACGCTAGTTTGAGTCTAGGCATCAAAAAATCAATACCTGATTCTCTCAAACTTAAGCTCTGATACCAACTTGTAACACCCTCAATTTGGAAATAGCAACTTATTTAAAATTTTCTAAACACATCAATAACGATCCGTCTGCAATCACAATTTAAGAATGAACCTCCATACATATACATATCCTATATAACAGTCTATGATAAGGACGGGTGCTACTAAACCCAAAGTCATCTACTATCTCCAATCTGCGAAAGACCTCATCAACTACTTACTCTTGCACAAGGCTAAGGCTCGACTTCCCAAAGCACTGCTAGAACCGAACCCCCAACAGGAACCTGATGCACATGCCGACAAATAAAAAGGGTTAGGCTTAACGCCTAGTAAGCTCAAGAGTTTTAACATGAATGAATGCACAAGTAAAATCATGCTAGAAACAGTTACAGTTATTATCAGCAGTTAACCAATTAGTCACGTAGATGTGGAGTCAAGGGGAGCGACCCATATCTCCAATCTGGTTCACCCAAAGAGGCAATGCACCTTGAAGCCACTTTCTCTGGCAACCCAAAGGCCCGACACGCACCGGGGACTACCGCCTTATGAAATTCCCCGGCGGCGGAGGTCTAGGTACATAAGAGACTATCGCCTTAGGAAATTCTCCAAATGTCACCCACCTACATTCCTATAGTGAATCACATACTTGGTTCGTCCACATAATGCATATAGGAGGTCTCAAAGGTGTGTTTCAACCCGTTAGTCATTCGGGTATCAACCAATAACACAATATTACCATCCTAAGCATGTAAATCCATCATATGACATAATATCCATTCAAATACTTCGTGAGAATATAAGGTCGCCAAAAAGGCATTCCAAGGAGGAATCATCATAATACCAAGATATGCATAAATGACTCATGGTAAATTATTCATATACAAATTTCCACATAAATCCCCAAACACTTGTACATTAAATAAGAACACTTGAGAAATCACATCAATGACAACACTTTAGATTCAACTTATTTCCGAACCGGTTCACCCAAAGAGGCAACTTGAAATAGCAAATGCCTACACGACCCATTTTAGTGAAAACCGAGCTAAGATACTCAAAATCCTTTTTATCAACAATTGATGTCTTCCAAATAATTAAATGCTTTTAAACATCGTTTATGAAGACACATACCCCAAAGACGTGGCTAAACCGAAACTCGATACGTATTGGGACTAAAGATTTTCCAACGGTTTTTATGAATGCAACATACTCGGAATGCATAACCCATGAACTTAGGTTTCAATTGTACAAAGTCATTAAGAATGCATAATGTCACGAAATGAACTCCATTTGTACAAGATTGCTAAGAACCCAAATATGAGCATTTTATATAATTTCACAACCCAAGTTACCAAACATGAAACTTATTAAAATACTCACACTTTGACAAATATCAAGTAAAACACACTTTTACTTCAAAATACCCATTTTTGGCATGTACACCGTTTTAACAAATCAACTTGAACCCACCTTGTTAGATTTAGGCTAAATCTAGATTTCACCCAAAGAGCTCTTTGAAGGCCGCTTGAATCCTCAAGCCGAAAACTTCCAAAAAACCTAGATCCAACATTCCATCCCATAAATAACTATTTTCAACCATAAGGAAACATTCTCCAAACATAAAAATACCAAGATCTCAAACAAGATCAAAACCCTAGTTTCTCCAAAACCATCAAATCCGAGATTTGAGATATCGAACCTTAAGAAACCACCAATGGAGCATTTAAAACCTTATTACAAGAAAACTTACCCTTGAAGACAAAGAGACTTCCGAGAACACCCAATCCAACACTTCAACCCGAGCTCCCAACCGATGAACTTGATGAGGGAGATGAAGATGGAGGTTTTGTGGTTCAAGGTTCCAACTAGTTAGATGATGATGAATCATGTGGTTCAAGGGGGGAAAAACCATCCAAATGGGTTAGGGTTCGGTTTTGGGGTTTGGGAGAGAAAAGGGAAGGAATAAGGAAGTGATAATGAGGGAAATGGTTCAGAATCACGACTTTAAAAGGCCCTGGGGCCGACCGCGATTGTGCCCGGCGATTGTGCCAGGGCACTATCGCCCATAATGTACCGCGGGCATACTCCCGCTGGCGATTGTGCCCAGGGCACTCTCGCCAGGGCACCATCGCCCAGAGTATACCGAGGCTCGTTTCTTCCCATTTTCCGCACAGGCCACTCATGACGCGATAAGGCTCAATAGGTAAGATATAGGGGATGAAATTCTACGATAAGAAACAAGAATTTCTCAAAGGGTTAACTTCACGGGTAGAGATTTACGAGTGTTACAATCCTCCCAACCTTAGAATGATTTCGTCCTCGAAATCTAGATTCCCAAGAAACCTTGCCCGCAGAAGGATTTCCTCTAATCCTCTCTTCCAGCACCACGATGATGCCCCTTGCACTGATACACACCAACCGCCCCTCAAGGGCACATTACTCTCATGACCTAGCGAACTCTTAACCCACCAAAATAACCTTTACCCACAAGATCACGGTCGTCTTCCAACCTTAGAATGACAATCACTACCTCTAGGGTAGTTTGTGACCTCAACATTTCACCAAACAAAATTCCTTCGGATCATCACGGTTCTGAACCCAATATCAAAGATCATAACTAAACCTCCAAAATCCTCAATTTCAACTGATCCATTCCTAATGCTGAAAAAGTCGACCTCCTAAGGCGCACCAATGCGTCCTTCAGACAACTGGTAAACCCGGATTCGGTTAACACTCAACTCCGTTCCAACCCCAACTTCACAATAATCCTTTAATACAATATTTATCACCACATGAGTGCTTAAACACCTCGATACTTAATCCTCGATACCCAGACTCCTTTCAAAGTCCATCACTGAAAGGTCAATATTTTCCATAACCTACCGGGTTACATCCATACATTCCAAGATCCAAAGACCTCAAGAAAACAAGTCGACGCCTAGGACTAAACGGTGACCTCGAAACATGGATAAGAAAATATGGTTGGACGGTTTTGCCCCTGACTCTAACCGAGTTTTTTAACGAAGTTAGTGGTCAAGTCCCACTTTAAAAGCAAAATTCAAACCTCCGAGACTACAACTTGACTTATTGAAGTACAAGTCTCACTTTCAAAGAAATCACCAAACCTCAAGGACCAAAAGTGCAATTCTCTCAAAAACAAATGAATATAACTTATCATCCTCATTCAAAACATGGTTGTGATTGTTGGGAAAATTAGGCTATATGCTTATTTTGAGCCCAAAAACAATGTATGGTCTAATCAAGTTAAAAGATATTTACGGGCTTATGTTGTTATTATAAGAGCATCATTTTGGTATATATATATATATATATATATATATATATATAACTTGTCCAAAACAAAGTTTTGATGACTATGAAACTGACATTCAAAACTATTTGTGTTTAAGATGAATGTTGGTGTTGTTAGAACAATGTGTCATTCACTCAGATATATGAGAAATAGATACGAAACTTATGGATTCCTAGTCGCAATGAGTAATCCACTATGACCAGAATGTTTTATTCCAATAGCATGTATAAAGGCATTTTAAACATTAGACTCATATCAGCTTTAGATTATGCTTGTGTATTGGTACGTCTTACGGGTATGAATATTGTATCGAAGGCGGAGACCAAAAAAAAGTGGTGGGTCTAGTCCGGGGATTACTTTCAAGGATTATCCTAACAAAGATGTCATTCACTTATGAAGGAATGTGGATTTTATGTGTAACGGTGTAACGATTTGGTTTCAGGAAAAACATGAAAACAACATGTAATAAATTGAAAAGGTTTGATGTATGTTATTGAGATAAATAGCATTTGTCCATATTTGGTGCAAGATGAATACAACTCTAATGTACATTTTGTTTGCAATATTAATTATATGCAAGCTAAACAATATTTAAATTGATATGTTTGCATTAATTTTGACTAATCATCTATTGTACGGTTTATAAATGTGTATTTATGGATACAGTTTTATTATTATAAAAAATGCACATATATACATGCTTATATAAAACTTAATTTTATAAATATTTAATAAAATTAAAGATAAAATGAACAAGAGGGGTGTTCCATTACGAATCCAAAATTAGTCCAAAACTCAGGAATCGTCCACAACACGAGACGTACCCCTCTTCAGGATAAATATTCATCATGAATAACGTATTCATAATTTTTGTAAGTAAAGTCTCTCCCTAATAATCGTGTTTATAGTATTTAGATATGCGGTCATTTTGTAGATAAAACGGGTCTTCTATCGAGACTAGTTGATTTGTTAAAAAAGAAAATCAAAATTAAGTTTTGTATGGAACTCAAAAGCCATTAGGGTGAGTTCCAAATAAGTTGCAAACCTCAAATTAACATTAGACTGGTCTTAGGGGCTGTTTTTTTTATGGAACCCAAAAGGATTTAGGGCGAGTTCCAAGTATGTTGCAAACCTCAAACTAACATTGGACTAGTTTTAGGGTTATTTTGTATGAAATCCAAAAGGATTCAGGGCGAGTTCCAAGTAAGTTGCAAACCTCAAACTAACATTAGACTAGCCTTAGGGGTTGTTTTGTATGGAACCCAAAAGGATTTAGGGCGAGTTCCAAATGAGTTGCAAACCTTAATCTACATTAAACTAGCCCTATGGGTTGTTTTGTTTCTAACCTAAAAATATTTTGGCCGAGTTTCAAGTGAGTTTCTTGACCCCTAACTAGCATTAAACTAGCCCTTACCAAAATTGGGTTTAAAACCCTTTGAACGTTTTTTCTTCTTCTCATTAACTCCATTTCTCTCCTACACACATCCATATTAAATGCTCTCTCCTTGAGAACCTTTATTTAAGACGATTCTGACTTCTCTTAGAAGATTTCACCCATCATTCCTTCAAGATTTCCATCATCAAGTAGGATTGTAAGGCTAGGATCACAAGTTCTTCATTTCCACACTTCCTATCAAGAAATACTTGGACTTCTAAGGTTTTCAACAAACCTAATTTGTGAGTTAATTATATTTTAGTAAACTTTATACATGTCAAACTTGTGGATTTTGTCTCCTAAATACATCCTAACTCCATTTCTCATTTTTTGTAAATGCAAACTTATTTTGAGGGTTTTGGGAGATTCTAGGGTTTGTATGTTATTGGTGATTATTTCTCAAAGGAAAGTCCAAATGTGTTATAAACTTATATTTATGATTCCTTAAGTTATTACTCACCTATTTATCATACTTGTTTGATTTTGGGAAAAAACCTAAGCAGTGTCGTTCTTTAGTATGTTAAATGTGTGATTTTGAACAGTTTTATATTGTTTGTGGCCTTTAATTTCATCAATGACCGTAAAACTCTAGCCTATAGGAGTGCATCTCTAATTTCTATCAGAAGACAAGTAATTCATCTCATCACCACCTATGTAATTTGTATATATGTAACACAACCTTCACAAAGATTGGAACATCCCTGAACCTAGGTCAAACTAGGGTTATGAAGATTTTGAATGTTTTGGTGAAGTAGTTATGTTAATTATTTCAAATGCATAAATGATACAAGTTTTACTTGTTTGATGAATTTTGGAATCAAATGGGTATTTTCCCCATGATTATGATTCTTGGCAACAATGAAAATTTTATCATTTGGTACTCCACAATAGTTATTTGTTGAGTATTGAACAATAGTTTGGTATTATGTGGAAATAACTTTATATTGACTAGAATGCAACATATCCATAAACATAGAAGTCTTTTATGTTTTGATTCGATGACAAATCCCCATACTTTAATATGGAGTAGGCATTGAGTCTCGATGGGAAAATAAGGTGTGGGCCATTCGGTCGGGCAACCAAGAGCGGTAAAATGTAACATAATGATTAAGACTATCTCAGATTTTGGAAATCTCAAGGTATAGATTTGGCGTGGTTGAACTTGAGACTCCGAATTTCTGTTTCAGCCAGAGTTTACGCAAATGCTTTACCATTTGTGTAAAACCTATTTTCAGATTAAAAAAAAAGAAGAAAATCTTACTCGGACTCTTTACACAAAAGTTTGAATCCTCATGCAAAAATTTGAATATTTACACAAAATTTTGAATCATTACACCAAATTTTTTTTTTAATCTGAAAATCGAATTTAGGCAAATCCATAAGACATTTGCGTAAACTCCAGCTAAAATGAGAATTCAATTAACAAAATGGCTAAAAAGTGGATTTTGTTTGAGTAAGGTGTCGTTTGTTTTTTAAGATGTCTAAAGTCTGAAGTCTTATTTTAGTTATGATTAATAAGAGGTGGTGTGTAAAAAGGTCTGAACGATTCAGACTTAATAGCCATTAAGAGGTTTAAAAAAAAAAAACCTAAGTTAGCTATTTTGATCAATTTTCCCTTGAAATATAATGTTTATCAAGGAGGGATAATATTTTATAAATGTAATAAATATTTTAATAATGTATTTAATATTGTAATCTTTAAAATAGAGAAAATTTAATGATCACCATAATTTTCTTTAAGACATTGTCTTTTAATTCTTTATTTTAAAAAATCTATTAGAGATACTCTAACAATTTAATTGTCAAAACCAAATTATAATAACTATGCATTAGCAAATATTAACTATATTTTGGGTCCTAAAATTAACAAAAATAAAATAAAGAATATTACTATTTTACGTAAAAAGGCATCGCATAAATTAAAATGACGTGAAATATATAATTATTATATACATTTAACTTATTTAATTGTATTTTAACTATATTTAAAATATTAAGAGTAAATTACATATTTGGTTCATGGAGTTTTGTAGTTTTAACAATTTGGGTCCCTAAAATGAAATATATATGGTTTGCATCCTCATGGTTTGTATTTCATAACGTGTTTGTAATTCCGTCCAAAATTGCTCCGTTAAAGTACCCATGTGCACAACACATGATGGGTATTTTAGTCATTTTGTCTATTTAAAATCACAGGGACCAAGAATGTAATTTACTCTACTTTTTTTATTTAAACCACAGGACCAACTATGCAATTTACGCTACATATACGATATATATGTATGTATATGTATATAATCGTGAACTCCTCCTCCTGGGAAAGATCACCACCACCTCCGACGAGTTCTTCTCCGACTTTTTCTCCGGCATCTACTCCACCACCCACCGTTAGCATCTTCCCCCTGTTTATCTGCAACCTCTTTTCAAACTCTCCAATCTGAGATCGATTTCTCCATTTTTCTTCATCAATTTCACGAAGATCGACAACATGGCGGGATTATTCACCTACACCATCGGCAGTGGCGGATTATTCCTCATTGGCGCTTCCGAATCCATCATCTCAACTTTTGAAACCCTAAAACAAATCTCCCAATCGTGTAGTTGGATTGGTATCTGTATCGTCTCCACCATTCTCGATGATGATAGAGTAAATCTCCCGATTGTGGAGTTGGTATCTGTATCATTTCCACAAATCTTCCGATCGTGAATTGATCCGACTCATGGAGTTCATCGATGAAATCTCCACCGAAAACCATTTGATTTCAGTAAAGAATGTTAGATTCAATAAAAACGGTGAGAAATCTACGATTTTGCAACGTGAACAGAAAATTAGGGCTTCTGGTTCTAGGGTTTTGAGTGATAATGATGATGAAACAAAAAGTGGAAAGATTGGAGCTTGAAAACCCTAGAAAACCTCGAAATCGATTGGGGGTTTGATGAAGAATCAATCAAAGGGATCGCTTCAACAACGGACTTCGCTGCAGGAGAGTGATGGAGATATGGGTTTGTGATTCAAGTTGTATTTTTTTTGTATGAAGAGAATCAAAGCAAGAACACATTTTGAGGATTTGTTTTTTGTTTTTATATGTAATTTATACTTATTATGTACATAAATATGAAGATTGGTTAATCACTTTAAGTTTTTGAATAGATGTTAAAGGTTTTGGGTTTGAATTTGATTTAAGATTTTGAGACGAATTTGGGTTTTTCTTCATGTATATTGAAACCCATCGACCATCGTCCCTCTTATCTCCTTCGACCATCATAGATGCCAAAACCCCGAAAACTCAGATCTGATTTTTTTCCTTCAAAAGGGATATGGTTCATGAAAGGGATCTGGTTTTTTCTTTAAAAATAAATGTTCTTGGTGGGGGGGGGGGGGGTTAAAGATAACTAACTAACTAAATAAATAAAAATAAGTGACACAATTTAATTGGTAAGAGTGAAAAAATGAAACCAATTATTGACAAAAGAATAAAGTAAATTACGTTTTTAGTCCCTATGGTTGTAATTGAAAATAAAAAATGGGTTTTTTTTAAATAACATATTTGGTCTCTAAAGTAAAATGACCAATATACCCATCATGTGCAGTGCACATGATGGCTTTAACGGTTGGAAATCAAACGGAGTTACATTTAGGGTGCGTTTGGTTTGCAGACTGAGTGGGACAGGACGGAACAAAAATTAACTGTATCATGTTTGGCGTGACATGGGACAGGGCAAAAGTTCACTGTCCCATGTTTGGCGCAACATGGGACAGGGACAGACTGGACAGGGTGGGACAAGATGGGACAAAAAGGGATATTTTCTTGTTCCACCAAAATAGGTGGAACAACATGAAACAGAAATGAGACAGAAACTAAAAATCACCGATTTACCGTCATTTGATATATAATCCTAATATGGTATTGGTCTTAAGGGTCATCACTACCCATCGTCGCTACTACCACCATTGGCGGCCACTAGTAGCCACCGCCAACCATCGTCGGCCACCTCTACCTATTTCTCTACCATAACAACCTCCTCCACTGCCTCCACAACCATCGATCATCGCCACCACCACTACCATCGTCGACCACCTCCACTAACAACGATCACCACCACCTATTGTCGCCACCACCATCGACGACCACCGGTAGCTACCACCAACCATCGACGGCCACTTCCACCTCTTCCTTCACTACTACAACAACTTCCTCCACCACCTCCACAACCACCGCCCATCGCCACCTCCACCTCCACCAATCACCACCACCCATTGCCGCCGTCGTCACCGACGCTCACCGCCAACCACCGTCGTTGGCTGCCACCACTGTCGCTCGCCGTCAACCATCGTTGGTAACCTCCGTCTCTTCCTCCACTACAATAACCTCTATTACCACTGTGCACCGCCACCACCACTACCTCTATTACTATCTTTCACATTCTTCACAACTATCGTCTTTCACCGGCCACCTATCGTCTTTTATCTTTACTCGTTGCTGCAACTATGCATCCGCCAATTCATTAAGATCTTCCAAATTGAATCAACTATTATATATTTTTATATGAATCGGATTTTTTCGAACTAGCATCAATTATTTCAGATTCTTCATTCAAATTTTCTACTATTGTTTTTGTATGTATTTATATGTATGAAAATTGTGTAAAAAAATTAATAATGTTTTTTAATTAAATTATTTAAAGATATATACTTTATTTGTGTTATTTATAACTATTATATGACATATAAAATTATCAAACAACTTTTAGGGAAACTTGTCCAGTCCTGTCCTATCCAGTCCTAGTCGTACCAAACACAAGACAACCATTTGTCTTGTCCAGTCCTGTCCAGTCCAGTCTTGTCCAGTCTTGTCCTAGCCTCTTGTCCTGTCCAGTTCTGTTCTGTCCCGTCCAATCTTGTCTGCGTACCAAACGCTACCTTAGGGACCAAATGCAAACCACGAGAATGCAAGCCATAAATATTTTATTTTAAGAACCAAAGTGTTAAAACCACCAAACCCCATAAACCAAATATGTAATTTACTAAAATATTAATTACTTTACCCGAACCAAACCAACCCGTTAATCCTCGCTTTTGCAAACACACTTTTTTTCACTTTGAACTACACTTTTCCTTTTAGACCACAACCCATTAGAGACATTGCACGTGCATACAAGTCTACAAGATTCTTTCGCCAAAATAATTGCAACTTCTTTAATTTAATTTTTTTTTTAAAAGTCGCAACTTTTTTTTAGTTTAATCTATATCTATACTATATTATAAATCACGGATAAAAAACTCTTAAATACAAATTATTAGGCATAAGATACCATCATCAAGATTTTAAAAATCTCTTAATTTACAAGTATCAAAACACAAGATACATATTACTACTGCAGACTTCTAACACCCATCAATTTGGTATGTACAGAGTTTTCCTTTTATGGAGACCTTTCCATGTATCACTATTAATTAATATATTATATTACTATAATTTTGTTTTAATTATATTATTAAATATGTAATTAGTTACTTTTTTTAGATGTCATTTAAATATATAAGATAATCATTGAATTCTAACAAAATACTTAATTTTTTTATATAAAAAACATTATATTATTAAGCCTAAATTAAACAAATTTATAAAAAAAACATTATCACTTTCTCAAAACCATCCAAAATCGTACTGTAAATCGACAAAAAAATAAAATGAAACATTAAAATCGTGATGTATCTCGCTGCATTGTGCGAGTACGCTTCTAGTTCACATATAATACGTGTGGAAACACATCATATCATCTATAGTTCTATACAGTTTAATATATAAAATATTCGGCACCATTTTGTGTGTGAAAAAAAACAGTCTTGAACGTTTCACATATAAAACACACTATATAAATATTGTATTTTCACACAAATGTTACATATATAAAACAACACCTAAAAGATCATTTGTAAGTTCACACATGTTAACCATTTGGGTTGTGACGCATTGGTAAAGTCTTTGGGGAATGTAGTGGAAAATCTCATCTACCCAGGGTTCAAATCCAGGCGCTGACAAAGCCCTTGTGGCCATGGAGGTTCACCTGCGATGACTCCAGACCATTCGTGATCGCCCGGGGATTAGTCGGTGCGCACAAGCTGGCCCGGAAACCCACGGTTAACAAAAAAAAAAAAAAATTAAGTTCACACATGTTTCATGTTAAGGTATACCATCTTTGGCTTATAATATTTTACATTTTTAGTCATCCGGCATACGTTGAATATAAACTATCAATAAAACATTATTAAAGTCGTCATTCTTCCAAGTTGATGAAAGATCGAGGCATGATTCATGTCAAAACCCGTCAAAGTCAGCGTACGACAGTTAAAAGCAAAACAACTAACAGATAAAAACACATCTAACTAAAAGACATATATGGCAACTCTTTGCTATATTACATATCACCTGCAAATATATATATATACATATGAACAGATAGCTGGTTTGATATAAGTATCGAAACAAGTTGCAAAAAGATAGCCTGAAAGAGTGATCGGTTTCTAAAACCATTGAACTTGACTCTCGTTCCAAACTAACCGTACGTCATTCGTGTAAAATATGAGCGAAAAAACACATTTGTTTGCAAAAAACAACGATTTTGAACAAATTATGAAACCATAATACAAAGACAACCTTTGTATCCGACACATTTTTTCCAAAATCAGCAAAATGCAGTGTTCTTTTTCGCATTTGTGCAAGAATAATAGTTTGTTTGCGATGAAAAGTCAAATACGATGATTCAAGAAGTCAATCACTCATTCCAGAAATAGTGGAACAAATTCCGTTATCCGAAATTCGGAATCAAATAGCGTAAAGATTCTTGAAGTCGTCGTTCTCCGAACTCGAGTGTACGGAAACGGACCCCGAGAGCGACTTACTACTCCTCGCTGACCGACGAATACTCCTCAGATTATTGGCCTCTATTCGATGCATAATAACCCAATAACACATCGTTCCGAGGGTTGACGCCAACGTCACCGATCCTATAACCGTCACCCCGACCGCCAACCACTTCTCGTTTCCGACGACGATAAACGAAAGCGCAAGAAACGCTATGGAAACAAAAACACTGGCTAACCACATTAGCTTGTTAATAACCGCCATCACCTGCTTCTTCGCCCGCCTCTTCACCACCACGATCGACGTCTGAACCACCACCACCGCCAGCGATATGAAGAGGGCAAGAGAGTCGAAGATCAAGAAAACAATGAACTCGGGGTTCGGAGCTATGTTTGCTTCCCCTAAACTAGTAGTGGGCGGTTTTGATTTTGGGTCATCGGCGTACTGGCCGGGCAACTGATATATGGCGGCAAACGTGACCGTGGCTATCAAAACCGCCACGACGGTAGTGGAATTGATTGCGTTATTGAGGCTTTCGTGATGCATCTTGTTTATACGTTTTCCGATCCCTTTAACCCTTTTATGAGTTTTAAGTGTGTGCTCGAGCTGATCGTGAACTTCGTGTTTGATGTCACTTACAGTTTGTTTGAGTTCTCGAGCCGTGGAGGTCAATGGCGGCGTTTTCTTGAGGGATTTTGCATTCACGACCCCGTGTTCTCGTAAGATCGTTGCGATTTCCGGTCGTCCAAACTTCTCGGCAGTATCGAGGGCTGTTTCTCCAGATTTGTTAACGGCTTCTTTGTTGATTATTTCCTTGTGACTTAGCAGTGCCAGAACAATCTGCATATCAAGAAACATGAAATCAATCAACATTCATGAATTCTTAAGAATTCAAAGGTCAAAAAGACCATCTTTGAAAATCAAATTCTAATAAATTCGTTCACTTTTTCAGAAAATTAAGACAACTTCAGTGAAATTCATAGAAATACACTACAAATTGATAAAAATTTGGATCCAAATTTGTAAAAATACCAAATAAAATTCGAATCTAGATAACAGTAATTTGACCTCAAAAGTCAACTTTCTTGAATACCTCTTTTCGACCCTTTCGTGTAGCTATATGCAGCGCGGTGTTCTCCTTTTTATCGACCATATTTATCAATCCGTTCTCAGCTGCAATAAGTTCGTCAACGATGTCAACGCGCTGTCCCTTAGCCGCCATATGAAGAGCCGTCTGCCCCTTCTTATCGGCTCTAGTGGCAATTTCCGGGACTTTTTCCAAAAGCGCTTTCACCACCTCCAAGTGACCCTTCCGTGCACTAGAATGTAAAGCGGTTTTAAGGTTGCTTCTAGCGATAGTGGCCATCGTACAATTTTTCTCCAAAAGAAACTTGACCACCTCGATATGGCCTTGTTCAGAAGCCGTGTGCAATGCCGTGGTGTTTGCTTGATCGAATGTCATCGAAAGCTCCGATATTGCTTCCATAAGAACCTTCAACACCTCTGAAAAGAAACAATTGAATCAAGAACTGCATACAACTTGAACCCTTTTGTTTGGAATTCAAATGGGACTCAAGATTTGATGTCGATCTTGATACATAATTGAAGCAGGCGAAAGATCGTGTGAGAAGCTGAGTCAGTGAGAAGTGGATCTGAACCCTTGATCACTTATAATCTCAAACCCACCCATGAATCGAGCTTTATAAGGGAATTGATCCGGTGCATCTCGGTGCATCTTATCTCGATGCATCTCATCCTAATTTGCATCCAACGGTTGATAACCACTTATCACGCTACTCAAGTTAACTCAACTTCTCACGGAACACAACCCTATTGAAGCATTCGTTATATATAACTTTGTTAGAGTTGAACCATTTCTCCCAAAGGGTTGGGTTCCGCTGAGAAGTTGAGTTAACGGTGAGAAGCGTGAGAAGTGGTTATCTACCGTTGAAGGAGAAATGAACGCACATTAGGAAACCGAGATAAGATGCACCAGATCAATTCCTTTCTAAGCCGCAATTTATGGGATGGCTTGAGATGATTAAAAGATATCAACTCAACTTCTCACACGATCTTTCGCCTTCTCCAAATTATACGTTGGAAACCCCCTTCTCTCCTAAAGGCTCTTTTTGGAAAGTAATCTAACAGGGTTTCACGTATTCTACATGGTATCAGAGCCAATGTTTGGTTCTACCGGGACAGTCCGTGCACGTCTAGCCTCTGTTGGAGGGGCGTCTTAGAGTCTCATTTGGATATATTCTAACCGGACTTCACATATTTTCAAACTAGTTATTGATTTTATATCTCAAAAATTTATCATATCCGCGTATACCTCAAGACTTGGGTTGAGATCAAGTGAGACCAACATGTTTTCATGAGACCCGTGAACACTGAACCTTCAAAGCAAAACACCATGAAGGTAATCTGGCTTTTTGTACCTTTATAGTGTTTTGTTGTGAAGTTTCAGTGTTATTTCCTGGTCTCAGGAGTGTCACAAAAACAGGAAAACCCAACCCTATAGCTCAAATTTAGCCAATTTGACCTCAATGATCAATGAAAACAAGAAATAAGAGCTCGAATTCGAATCCATACCAAGATCTCCTTGTTTGGCAGCGATATGAAACGCATCGAACCCGTTCTTCGCCTTGATACCGGCAGCCTCGGAGTCGTAATACTTGATCATCTCTTTCACCAAATCGACACAACTGTATTCAGCTGCAACATAAAGAGCGGTTTCCCCCGATTGATTCGTTTTCGACAACAATTCCTTCAATTCTTGTTCATCTTTCCCACTTAAAATCTCCATAGCTGCATCCACATCTCCTGCCCTCACTGCAATATGCAAAGTGGTATCATCTCTTTTCTCCATTGTTCTAGTTCTGCTTAAACTCTGATGGATGTTTCCGGCCACCGGAGTATCCATCTGATTGAATTACGATCGGAATCTTTCTTGACCTGATCAAAATCCCAATTTTTAATGAGTTTTAAAAGATACCCATATCAAAATACCTCTAATCACAAACAAAATTTCAAAACAAATGGTTAAATGGTTGCTTTTGACATTTAACACAAAAAAAAAAAGTGATCACATATTTGGCAAAGAGACCAATTACTCATAAAGATTAGGTGGGTTTTACGCTGTTTAGGTCAATGAACAGCGACTGTACTCCAATTTCATTTTTAACAAATGATAACTTAGAAATCAAAGCAAACAAGAGGCAAAAAAAAAAAAGAGTCAAAATTAACCTAATTTGGATAGGAAAAAAGATTCACAGATCATTAAAAACTGAATCTTTACCTGGGTTATTGAAGAACAGGTGTTCTTGATAAGTGGATCACTCAATCCATGTGGGAAATTGTGACAAACAGCATAAAAAGTTAGGGAGTTTGAAGAAGAAATGAGTAGACACAAGAACACATTGGAGAGAATGATTGAACAGTGGAAGAATCAGAGATAGGAGAGAGGTGATTTGGGTTTTTGATGATGAATTATTGGATTTGGAAAAATGAAAATGGTGGTAAGCAAGTAAAAATTAGTGTGGTAATTTTGAAGAAAAAGGTGGTTTAGTATAAAGATGAAGCAATCATATGGATCTTTATGTTGTGGTGGTGGTGGTGGTGGTGGTTTTATTGTATCCAAATATTCGATTTCTCTTCTTCATAATATCGTTTGACTCTTGATGAACCCTTTTGAATGTTCTTTTACAATGGCCATGTGTCTCGTTTTTACAAGTTTCTTTCTTATCTTTGCATATATCCTTACGATGCACTAGAATGTAAGTAAAAAAAGAACAATTAATGATATTTCTTTATAGACATGTCATAAACAATTAATCATGACCTAAGAATCAAAATTTATGAAACCTTAAACTCATAAAAATATTCAATAATTAATTTATATTACAATTATTAACGAAAAAAATTATAATGATATAATCTATAATAAGAATGAAACGTATTTTACGATTATGTATGTTTAATGTGCTAACGGTGGAAAAAAATAAAACGTATGGATGAAAAACAAATTAATTCGTAGATATTTATGATATTTAATAGTACGGTTAAATTAAAAAATATTCAATATTGGGCTCGTTTTGAAGGTATTGACGAGACGATTATAATTGTATAATTTGTAAAAAAAGAAACGTATTTTTTCATTGCATTTTTGTTCAAATACGATTATTTGTGTTTATATAATAATGGTGTAAAATGAAAAATAAAAAAACAAGGGATATAAAATAAATTAAATAAGTAAGTGTAAGGGTGATAATTATAACATTATACAAGAAACACTTTGTATATATATATATACATAGGGTCCCCTTCTTTTGTTAACCAAACATTTAGTGTTAACTTTGTTAACCAATCTGAGCCTTCCATTTTTTTAATCAAGGGTGTAGATTAAAATTAATTACCTTTTTTATTAATTAAATGATAAAATAGATTATTTAACCAGATTCATATATGAACAGGGGTATATGTGTCATTTTGCATATTGTTTAAACATGGTAGATAAGAAACTAAACCCCATTTCACGGGATTTCTATAGAAATCGAACATCCTGCTACCTCAAATCTTGGCTACACGATCAACAAAATCTTCAAATCGAGATAGGGCTAGCGATTTCATCTACTTGATTAACGTAATCGATCAATAATATGGCGGAAATTGAAGGCGCGCACAATTTAATTAGAGGTAAAAGTTCTCGAAATCTAGGGTTTAAATACCGATTTGAAGAACACAACTTTCACAAATTCCTTGTTGATTCTTTGTTCAGTTCGAAAAAAAAGTGAGAGGATTGCTTTGAGAACCTCGTTTTCCAATTTCAAAAATACAATGGATACTGTGGTAGATGTGGAAGCAGAGGAACAACGAAAACTCGAAGAGATTGCCAAGAAAGTTGTTGCCATAGAAGGTAATGTTAACAATATTTGGGGTTTTTATGAGCTTATTGTGTTGAAGAGTATTTGTTACATCATTGTTCAACTAAGTGAGAGGAGTGGGTTTACGGTTTTGGTACATATATGTGTAATTTTTCAAAGTGTGGGTTTATACTTTTTGTTCATATATGTGAAAACCTTACAAGAGTGGTTTTATGGTTTTGGGTTCATAAATGTTAAAAATTATTAATTGGGGGTTTACCGTTTTATGTTCATATATGTGACAGTCTAAGAATATTGGGTTTATGGTTTCTGTTCATATATGTGAATCTTTTTCAATTGTGGGTTTAGGAATTATGATTTTTGTTCATATATGTTAAAATCATACAAGATTGGGTTTATGGTTTTGGGTTCATATATGTAATCATGTTCAAGTGTTGGATTATGGTTTTCTGTTTAATTCATGTTCATATCCAATTTGGATTTTCAACTTTTTTTTACTTCCCCTTTCCTTGGAAGATTTTATTTATTTGGGCAGATATGAACACACATACGGTTTTTTGTTCATATATGTGAAGATTTTAGAAGGGTTGGTTTATGGTTCTTATTCATATATGTGTGGGTTTATGCTTTCTGATGATCATAAATGAGAAAAATGTTCAAGTGTTTGGTTAATAGTTTTTTGTTCATATATGTGCAAATTGTCGAAGTTGATGATAAATGGTTTTTTGTTCATATATGTAACCATTCTAGAAGTGTGGGTTAATGTTTTTGGGTTCATATATGTGAAAATATTAGAAGGATGGGTTTTTGGTTTTAGGTTCACATATGTGAAATTTATAAAAGGTTGTGATTATAGTTTTCAAGGGTGGGTTTTTGGTTTTTGGTTCATATATGTGAAATTTCTAAAGGGTGAGATTATAGTTTTTTGTTCATATATGTTAAAATAGTTTTCAAGGGTGGGATAATTGTTTTCTGTTCATATATGATAAAATTGTACAAGTGTGGTTTATGTTTTTTAGTTCATATATGATATAAATCTAGAAGGTTGGGCTTATGGTTTTGGGTTCATATATGTTAACATAAGAGATACTTCTTCAAGGGTGGATTTATGGTTTTATGTTCATATATGTTAAACAATGTGACTTATGTGCATAAACACACTCTGTGTGTTATGCATATGTGTAAATGTACGAAACTATTATAGTTCTGTTAATACATTTTTAACATTTTTCCTCTTGTGACACTTGATACAGCTAAATCATCTAGGAAAAGGAAAAAAGATCAATGTTCGACAACTACAAAAGGTAAGTATATTTTATTAGAAATTTATCTATTACTTCAACTTATATAACGCAAACCAAACTTCCTCAATGGTACGTGTATCAATAGGTAAAAAACTTGTGGTTGAACAACCAATAGGTAAAAAGGACTTAAAAGTGACCAGAGATAAATCAGGAGAAGGTAAATATCTAAATGTATGTTGAATAGTAGGGGTGTTCATCGGTTGACATCCAATGGATGTGAGCCCAATCGAACCGATCCAATCATCCATTGGATGTTGGATTTTTCCAACCGAACTGATCCAATCATCCATTGGATCTTGTATTTTTTTCAATCCAATGGATGATTGGATCGGTTTGGTTCCATCCAATGGATATTTTTATTGGATGTCCATTGGATCGAATTGGATCCAACCAATGGAAGATCGGATTGTATCCATCCGACATCCGATGGATGATCGGATGAGATCCATCCAATGTTTTAAATCCAATCTACAACAATTCATATATATAAATATAATATAATATTCCATAATTTTTATAAATTTATATATAAACAATATAATTTTATATTAATAATTAGTATTTGGTCGGTTTATATCGGTTCAGTTCGGTCGGTTGGTATTGGATGGTGAATTCGGTTCGGTTCGGTTCGGTCGGTTCTTATTGGTTATGGACCATCATCCAAGAACCGAACCGATCCAATTGGATGTCAAAATTTTCGATCCGATCCGATCCAATTACAATTGGATATCCAATCATTGTCGGTCGGTTCCTATTGGATCGGTTGAGTTTCTGCACACCCCTATTGAATAGCTTGAATACTTTTACCATCTAATACTCGTTAACACATATTATATATTTTATAAAGGTATAGCATCACCAATATCATCACACAGGACGAGACAGTCAATTGTGGATGAGAAATCGAAAAAGGGTTTGAATTAAGGTCCTTACTTGTAATTCAAATTTTTTGGAAAAAAAAAATCAACAAATCTAACTTTGCAATACACAGGTAAGGAGCCGATGGTATATTGCCACACAGGTGAAGTCCATAATCCAAAATCAAACACACAACCGGACACATATCAACATGGGGTAGATGAGATCATGAGAGGTATTTTCCATAAATTAAATGACTAAACCATGTATACTAAAACGTACAAATACTAACTACATTCATGTTATATCAGATGTAAGCTCAGATAGCGATTTTGCTGACCAACCAACATTGCAAAATAGAGATGATGTGGGAAAGGGGAGGGTTACAGAAAAAAAATAAGAGAACCAAGGATAAGAAAACTAAGGGAACAAGGACTTTACAACAACCATTTGGTTTGCGAACAAGAACATCACCGAAACCCTTGTTTGACACCGTTCACACATTGAACCCTAAACAGAAAGAAGTTGTTAAAGACATGGGCATGGAGTCTTTGCTTGATCTCACAATTGATGGAGTCCCATCAAAGTTGGGTTTCTACGCGGTGGACAACTTTGAACCGACACTTATGGAGCTAAAGATAAGAAATGTGAGAATACCAATCACAATTGAATCAATTCACACCGTGCTGCGTATTCCAGTTGGCGGAATAGACTTGATGTCAATAGAGCCATCAAAAGGTGAGGAAAACATTACTGCTTTTTGGTTAAAGTAGTTCAATAAAGATCGAGTTCGACCGAAAGACGTGCTGGAGGAGATTAGAAGAACGCAGGACACAAGAATCAAGTTTAGACTTAACTTCTTGGTGATTGTAATTAGCACGCTGGCTGAATGCAGTAGAACCGGATACTGTAACATAGGGTTTTTGACGCGCATACGAGGTGTACACATGATCTCACAGATCAACTGGTGCAAGTACGTGTACGATATGCTTGCGGAAAGCAAGAAAAACTGGAAAAGGGATAGTCACCTGTCATTCTTATTTGTCTTTTTAGCATTCAATCGAACATCAAAACCTGCAATATCTGCATATTTCCTATACATCGCCCCAGCTTCATTGTAGGATGAAAACACATCATTCAACTTTGGTTTCATATGATCAGGCACGTTAGGAATCCAAAACTTTGTTCCATTATCAGCCTCAATGACTTCATCCATGGCTTCATCGTCTAAAAAATAACAATAAACTTGAAAAACAATTGACTAATAATCTTACTAATACATATTAACATATTGTACATTGTTCATGTATGAACATTCATGAAATTTGAAAAACTAAATTACTCTAGAACATTTAGGAATGTCAATGTCATACGTCCATTGTACCTGTCTAAGTTGTTCATTTGTGAACATGTATGTGACTAGAAAATTATAAATAAACTAGGTCAATAATAAATGACATTGCCATACATCGACTTTATGCATACTATATCTTGTTCATATATGAATATGGATATGACTAATACAAACCTAGGATATTCATATGAATGTCACTGTTACACCTCGACATATTGCCTAAAGTAGCTTGTTCATGTATGAACATGCATGGGATTTGAAAATTAACTATATCAGTGATGAATGACACAGTTACACCTTGACATCATGCAAAATGTAGCTTGCTCATATATGAACATGAATGGGATTATCCTTACACAGTTACACCTTGATACCAGGCTGTTGGGTTCTTGTTGGATCAATATACATTATCCATAAAGTCGATTGATATATGAACATGCCTCGGATTTGATAATAAAAATGTAAAAACCGTCCTTAATTACACAAAATACCCAACATACCGTTCAGGAAAGATCATTAAAAAACTGAATACACAAAATACATACATGAATTGAACTAATAAAACAAAAGTGTACCGTTCACACAGACATCGTTCAAACTTCGGTCGTCGTTATCGCATAATGCCCGATTATAAACATCATCAATCCCATGGGACTGCACATCGGCACCGGTCTGGGTATGAAAATCATCAACGGTCTGTGTTATATCCATACACAAGTTCCGATCTTCAACTGGATACGAACTTGCATTATGATACTCACCGGAAGACTGATACATGGCTAAACCTCGTTCGTTTGGATTGTCGGACATGATAAAAAAAGGAGAGAATTTACAAAGAAAATTGTTCCTATTTTATAGGATGAAGACGATTGATATAATGAAAAAATCAAATAAAATCAATTAGATAATAAAAATGGTTTAAAAAATCTCACTCTCCATATATATCTCCACGTTTTTTGAAGAAAAAATAAAATATAAGAAAATTTTAAATTTCCAAATTACATATCTACCCTTACTATAAATCTGTTATGATTAACAAACCAAAAACTTCTCTGCAATCCTATTGGCCTAAATTGGTTAACAAAGTTAACACTAAAATTTGGGATAACAAAAGAATGACCCTCTATATACATATGTATGTATGTATGTATGTATGTATGTATGTATGTGTATATATATATATATATATATATATTAGGGGGTCCTTCATAGGAGAACTGGCTATTTTGTGGTAATCGTGAGATCCAATCTCAACCACAGATCATATGATAAATTTGGAAATTAATAATTTTGGTAATTTGGTAATTTTTGATTTAAAATTTTAATTAAAGGGTATTTTAGGTATTTAAAAAATCTTCTCTCTCCTCTCTCTTCTCTATGACGTCCGGTGAACGTTATTCCGGCAAAATACAATATGGTACACATTGTGATACAAAATACATTGTAATGCCCACTGTGATACAAAATACAATATGATAATCACCGTGATACAAAATAAATTGTGATACCTATTGTGATAAAAATATACTATGATATCCACCATGATACAAAATACAATACATAAAGACCCAGTGTGATATAAAATACAATGTGATACCCAAAATAAATACAAGACCTAATATGATACCCACTACGATACAACTGTGATACCACTGTGATACCCGTTATGATACCTTTGTGATACCCAAAAGAAATTTGTTTTTGACAGATGAAGGAACTTGAATCAAAGAAATTGTATAATACAGACACCACCGTTGATACCACTGTGATACAATTGTGATACCAACTATAATACAATTGTGATATCAAACCTGGTAAAGCTGTCAACATCGATTCTCAAGTTTATTACCGATTCAAGTACAGTGGATCGTACCCACGAGCACCAAGAAAGATGTTTGACGAGTTTAACGAGAAAGATTTAAAGGAAACATTTTTGTATCTCAAGAGCTCGTTCACCTACGCAACTAAATTACTGAATCTAGTCCTCACAAGTTCCTCAGAAGCTTCCCCACCTTCAATCGAAGTCCACAACCTCGCTAACGATCTATTTGATCTCATTATTTCAGTCGAAGAACATCTGGGATCTCGATATGGATAACTTCTATCTGAGAACGTTTGGAACCCGACGGTGGCGGTGATGCCGTTGAGATCTTGTTTGTCGGAGAAGTATACAGAGTTGCTTCCGTCGTACAAATGGGTTAACGACGGCGAGTCTTGGGTTTCCGTTTATGAGCCGTCGGTGTAACGGAAAGATTGTATAGAGTGTTTAGTGGTGGGGGTGGTGGTGCCGCCGCCGAGAAATCCTTCAAGTTTGGGGTGTCGCCGCCGAGAAAGCCTTCAAGTTTGGGATCTTCTTGTTGGTTCATATGGGCGGCTGGGAATTTTTTGTTTGAAATTGTGAATTTGAGATGCAAGCAGCGGCCGGACAATTTAGGGTTTTATTTATGGTTTGACAAAAAATATAAATTACCGATTTACCCTTTATTTTATTTTAGTAAATAACGTTAACTATCTAAAATGATTGACTCATATTGGATCTTACGGTTATCATAAAATAGTCAGTTCTCATTTGATTACGTATATATATATATATGGGAGAGATCAAATGGAAACTACTCTAATTTTGCAAACCGTGTAAACCATCAATTTTATTGGTTAAGTTAATGAAATTGGTTCATGAAATTGTTTAATTTGATGAATTGTGTTATATAATTATTTTGTTAATGAAATTGTTTCATATATTTGTGTTTTTTATGTAAAAATAAAATTGTTTCATGTATTTTCTCATTCTAATGAAATTGTTTAATGCATTTTCTCAATCTGATGAAACTTTTTCATTTTCACATAAAAAACACAAATATATAAAACAATTTTATTAAAAAAATTATATAAAACAATTTATCAAGTTTTACAAATTTATATATATAGTTATATGCCCGCACAATGCGACGAGTGTAAAAGTTTATTTTTATCTTCTAAATTTATTTAAAAAGTTAAATAAAGGACAAAAGGGGCAGTTGAAGATAAGCGTAAATTCCAATAAATTCATTCTTATAGTATAATCAAATCAAGGATAACAAATATCACTTCGCTATATGGAATTCGCTAGTTGGTGATTTATGTGAACTATTTCAATAATTTGTTATGTGTGTTACAATGTAACTTTTTCAAAATAAAATGAATTGATGAAACGTGTTTTTAATATATTTTAGTTGGTTTACGTATTTTTAATATGCAAAAGGTGGAAATAAAATAAAGTGTAAGGATATAAAACAATTTTATTTGTAGATATTCATGATATTTAATACTACGGTTAAATAAAAAAATATTCAATATTTGCTTGTTCGTATACGATTATTTATTTTAACATGATAAGGGTATAAAATAGAAAATAAGAAAACAAGGGATATAAAATAAATTAAATAGTAATTGTAAGGGTGATTAACTTAACATTTAATTGAATTAGGAAGTGTAACATGGGGGATAAAATTTTGGCTTTGAAAGGTTTGTAAAAAACTGTATTAGAATTTTTATAATATAATAGAGATTATAGTGATGTAATTTATAATAAGAATGAAACTTATTTTTAATATATTTTACGTTTATGTATTTTTAATGTGCTAACGGTGAAAAAAAATAAAACGTATTGATATAAAACAATTTAATTTGTAGATATTCATGATATTTAATAGTACGGTTAAATTAAAAAAATATTCAATATTGGGTTCGTTTTGAAGGTATTGACGAGACGATTATAATGGTATAATTTGTAAAAAAATAAACGTATTTTTTCATTGCATTTTTGTTCATATACGATTATTTGTGTTAATATGATAATTGTGTAAAATGAAAAAGTAAAAGATATAAAGTAAATTAAATAAGTAATTGTAAATGTGGTAAATGTTATTGTACAAAAGATTGTTTTAGAATTTTTATATAGTAGTATATATATAGAGAGGTGTTCAAATGCAACTCATTTACATGGTGCAACCTTTGCAACCCCTCTATACACCATATATTTTATGTAATTAAAAAAAGGTAAAAGTAAAATGTGTGGTGGATAAAGGGGTTGCATGAGTTGCACCATGTAGAGGGGTTGCATAATAGCCTATCCCCTCTCTCTCTTTCTCTCTCTATATATATAGGGGTAAGTTATTATACAACCTTTTACATGGTGCAACTCATGCAACATTTCTATCCACCACTCATTTTATTTTTACAGATTTAATTAAAAAAATGAAAATATAATGAGTGATGGATAGAAGGGTTGCATGGAGTTGCACCATGTAAAGGGTTGCATGGGGTTGCACCATGTAAAGGGGTTGCATTTGAACACCCCTCACTATATATATATATATATATAGAGAGAGAGAGAGAGAGAGAGAGGTGTTCAAATGCAACCCCTTTACATGGTGCAACCCGTTTATCCACCACACATTTTACTTTTACTTTTTTTTTTCTTTTTTTAATTACATAAAATATGTGGTGTATAGAGGGGTTGCAAATGTTGCACCATGTAAATGGGTTGCATTTGAACACCCCTCTATATATATACTACTATATAAAAATTCTAAAACAATCTTTTGTACAATAGCATTTATCACTTTTACAATGTTACATTTACCACCCTTACAATTACTTATTTAATTTACTTTATATACATTTCTCTCTCTCTCTCTCTCTCTCTCTATATATATATATATATATAGAGAGAGAGAGAGAGAGGTGTTCAAATGCAAGCCTTTACATGGTGCTACCTCATGCAACCCCATACAACCCCTCTATCCACCACTCATTTTATTTTCACTTTTTTAATTAAAAATGTGAAAATAAAATGAGTGATGGATAAAGGGATTGAATAGGTTGCACTATGTAAAAGGTTGCATAATAACCTACCCCTATATATATATATATATAGGGGTTGTATATTTTGCACCCCTAGTAAAAGGTTGCAACCCTTGCAACCTTTTATATAGTACAACTTATGCAACCTTTTAGTAAAAGTCACCACTTTAACTTACTTTATTGTGTGAGATTGGAGTCCATCAAAAGGTATTATATGTAACAATTTACTCGATGGGCGCTTATCGTGTATTTTATAACTCTTATTTTGGACGTTATTTACATATTATTTGTATGAGTTTTTCTGTCATTTTAGTTGTGTTTCTTTTTTATTTGTTTGTGTTTCTTCTTTTTATTATTTTATTTTCATTTGGAGTTGTTGAGAATGTTTTTATGGTTAAACGCATCATTTTTTTGATTAAAAACGTCATTGTTCAGCAGTGGGTACAGTTTGCCCACTGTAGGCACCCGAGGGACCATTGGGTAAAGCTATTAACCGGTTTTTGCAAGCTGTAAATTGTTGGAATCAAGATATTGAGGTCTACAAGATTTTCTAGGACAATCATTACCCTTTTTTTTTCAAAGAATTCTAAGTATAAATACAACACTTGGGGAAGCATTCAAGGGGAGCTCCACAATGTAGAAATTCATAGTTTCCTTTACATTTTAGTTGTCATTTTATTATTTTAGTTGTAGTTTAATTTATTGTCTTTAAATTTCTTGCATTTACTTTTCGTCTAAGTTTTTAGTTTATTTCTTTCTTTATTTTAATGTAAGTAGTTAACAATTTTTTTTTCTTACATTATGTCTTTTAATTTTATTATTATGAGCTAAGCATCTCTTTGGGTGAGGGCGTGTGTCGAACTTGAGACTAGTAGGTGACACTTGGGTGTTGTCATTATTGCTAGCTAAGTTGGTCACTTAAGTCAGGACTTAAACTCAACGCGGATAAGGTGATCACTTTGAAATGTTAATATTAGATCTTGACCCCGAAAAGGGACGAATTCGAAATACGGCTTAAGTGATGCACAAAGATTTGAGAGAAACTTTGATAACCACGTAGAGATACGGGTTTTGTATGATTTACTAAGGTTCAAACATCAGTCGAGATTTATATCACAAAGAGATTTGGGTATAAATCTTCATACTGGTAGAACTTGATTTTTATCAACTTAGTTAAATCGACAATATTAATAGTTAGTAACAATGGACACTTTATGGGCACTTTGTAGAACTGGTCTATAAAAATCCACTTTCGAGAGATCTGACTTTTTATAAACACTTTGTGCCACAAAAAGGTTTTCCATTTCTAAAATGCTCCCCATAGCCGGGAATGATCCAAACCCAAAGGACTCACGTACTCGTACCTTTCAAAACATCCCATTTCATGTACGATGCATAAAGCCCGACAGACACTTAAAAGTACACTTTTGACCAAATACTTATTTATACAAGAATTCATCAAAACCCGTTCATTTATGACACATTTAACGAAATGCCCAAAAATCACAAAGGTGAGTGTTACATAAGTTTATAAAGTTAAATATACCAAATAACCAAAACTTATCAGCAGTTAACAAAAACTTATCAGTAGTTAACAATTTCATGTAAAACGCTTTAAAATAAACATTTTGGCATGTACACCGTTTTCACAAATCAACTTGAACTCACCTTGCTAGATTTAGGCTAAATCTAGATTTTACCCAACGAGCTCTTTTGAAGGCCAGTTGAATCCTCAAGCTGAAGACTTCCAAAACCTAGATTCAACATTCCAACCCATAAATAACCATTTCCAACCACAAGGAAACATTCTCCAAACATAGAAATACCAAAATCCCAAACAAGATCAAAACCCTAGTTTTCTCCAAAACTTACCAAATCCGAGATTTGAGAACCAAACACTAAGAAACCATCAATGGAGCATTTATAACCTTAATACAAGAAAACTTACCCTTGAAGACAAAGAGACTTCCGAGAACACCCAATCCAACACTCCAACCCGAGCTCCCAACCGAAAGAACTTGATGAGGAAGATGAAGATGGAGGTTTTGTGGTTCAAGGTTCCAACTAGCTAGATGATTGGGAATCATGAGGTTTGGGAAGAGAAAACCCCCAAAATGGGTTAGGGTTCGGTCTTTATGAAAGGGAGAGGTTGAGAGAGAATAACAATAGAAGAGAATGAGTTTTGAATGAGAAATGAGGCTAAAATCCGATTTTAATTCGGTAAGACCCCGCACGCGACAGTGCCTGGCGATAGTGACATTGTCATTATCGCGTGGCACAATCGCGCGGAGTGTACCGCGGCTAACACTCTCCCCGCGATAGTGCCCTGGCGATAGTGACATTGTCACTAGCGCGTGGCACAATCACGCCAAAGGTATCGAGGCTCAAAAAGTCCAAAAACTCGCGATTCATGCATGGGTCGATTTAAGATTCGAAGGCACAACGTTTTCCACTCAAAAGATAGGCGAAAGGCGGAGAGATCACCAACGAAAGGCGGAAGCTTACTTACGAAAAGTCGGGTGTTACAATCCTCCCAACCTTAGGATGATTTCGCCCTCGAAATCTAGGTTCCCACGAAACCTTACCCACCGAAGGATTGCCCTTAGTCATCTGCCAGCACCACTAACACGGCCCTTACAATGATACTCACAATAGCTGCTCTTCTTGGGCACATTTTACTCATAACCGAGCGCACACTTAACCTTCCAAAGTAACCTTTCACCTACAAGGTTACGGTCGTCTCCCAACCTTGGGTGACAATTACTACCTTTAGGCAGCTAGCAGCCTCAACTTCCCACCGACCAGTTTCCTTTCGAAACAACACAGTTCCGGACCCAACATCAAAGATCCTAATCAAACTTCCACAATCCTCAGATTTCAACTGATCCATCCTTAATATCGATAAAGATATTCTTCTAAGGCGTACCAAAACGTTCTTCAGATACTGCTTAGTCCAGATTTGGTCAACACTCAACCCCGTTCCAACACCAATCCCCACAACAATCCTTTAATACAAGCTTTACCACCACGGAAATGCTTAAACACATCGATACTCAATCCTCAACACCCAAACTCCTTCCAGATTCCATCACTGAAAGGTCAATATTTCTCATGGTTCGACCGGGATACATCCAAACATTCCCAGTTCCACTGACTCCAAGAAAACAAGTCGACACCTAGGGCTAAACGGTGACCTCGAAAACATGGACATTCCGTCCAAAATCCCATTCCAGACGGATAGTCGTACTATGGTTGACACTTAACTGAGTGCTAAAATTACAAATCTTACATTTCTATCAAACTGACCACATGTATTTCCTTTGATTGCGGAAACCACTAAGACGGTACACCACCAACATATACCATGATGTCACACCGACAAGCAACCCACCAAATCAAACCCAATTAAAACGCAGGTAATCACCCAAAAGCCTTATCCCGCATGATTACCGAAGTATAAAATCACTCCTTAACTAACTGGGAAGACTTAAATCTACTAATTCCATTAATACAAACGCGCACAGATTCGAAAACCCAAGTCCAAAATTCAAGACTGACCGCAAGTCAGATCATCCGACGTTTCAACTCCTAAGGACCCCCTTAGTCCCTAATTACAACTCCTTTCACGACAGGAGTTTAAATCTATAGCTCTAATGAGTTCAAGGTTTTGCAATTATAGGACTCAACAATTATGCCAATTGAGAACTTCGTAAAACCTTTAAATACAAACGTTTTATAGCAATTTATCATATGCGGAAAAAAATCTACTACCGTTTATCCGTTAGGTTTCAAAATTGATCACCAACACCATGCATATAAAATCATTCCCAAAACTCATTTGAATATCACTTACATTAATAAAACGGTAACAAAAGATGCGCAACACAATTTCCAAACGGACTACCATGGTTCTAGTATGCATCAATTCCTACTATGCATATGAAAATAAGTTTCTGCATTAAAACATGTGCAATAAAAGTTGTACAATTCCCAAAAGAGACATTCACAAATTAATTTTAAAGTTCTGACTTCCCAACCCAAAAGTCGTTGCGACATAAAATTATTAACAACTCCATTTGCAACAGTTTATTTCCCAAAGTTCGATGAAATGATAAGAATGCAAATAATTCTCAAATCGAGTTTAAAACTTTAATCCGCCTCGATAAGACACATTTGACCAAGATGGTAGCTACAACGATATGCAATTCAAAATTTTATTTCATGTATTGCGGAAAATTTATAACAGCAAGGTCAGCAAGCAAAGCACGCTTAGATTAAAATTTGATATAAGACAACATAAATATTTCGCATATTTATTCACGCGAGTAAAAGTCGGATTCAACCCAAAAGTATGTACATATACTCGTAAATTAGCGCACACAATAATGCAAGTCTACACGTTCTCAAAAATTATTTACGCAACGCAAAATGACGTAAGACGAGACACCCTAAACCCAACCGAAATTTCGCGAGACTCATTAACGCTAAAATCATGCGGTGTCGAAATCTTCATTTCTCAACAGAGAGTGTAAAGAGAACGACAATACGCTTTTAATGTCAAACTTTTAGGAGTTTCCTCCTTTCACTGAAATGAAAGGTAAAATAACACTTCACAAAATTTACATGAGGCACGACGCTAAATATCTCGCAAGCTTAAAAGAAACAAAATTAAAACTCACGCATAAAAAAGACATCGTACAAAACAACACCCCATGAAATTTCAACAAAACTCACACAAACCAAAATTCTCAAGAATTTCCGACTCAACGCGTGGGGATAACTTTTCCTTTAAAACCATCGACATATGTGGAGGAGATCCAATGCCTAGGTTAAAATCTCATAGCTACTTGCCCAATACTCAAATGACATTAAAACATGGATATTACAATATCCGCAAATAGCGTTAAACAAGAGACGTGAATAAAGAGATTTTTGATAACAATTTTGCAATCACATGCAACAAAACAATTTATGCATGCTTAAGCTCACAGTTTAAAATCTGATACGTGTTAAATGTCTTACCAAAACTTTATAATATAAACCACTTTCTGTTTTACGAACACAAGAAACAATTTATGCAAATTTATTTCAGAAATAAATTTTAGTGCATGAATTTGATCGGCACTTGGCATCATAGGACTACACTTCCCAAAAATCCGACATACAATCGTCATTTGGGTGTATCAAGCATCTTAGGACAACAATCTCAGTTTCCTACTATTGTCATCCGGATACTCCACATCTTAAAGCAACACTCGGATATCTCATCGGTTCACCTTACAATATCTCCTCGTATAACGTCAATTTCATAAGCTTAAGGTTCTACTCCAACCAATTATTCTTACTCACGACGATCAACTTAATGCATTCAACGCACTTAACTATTACTTCAACGTGACATTGCTATAGCCATCAACGTTTTCCTTAGATTACTCACTTAGAAACCTTCTCACTACCCCAACGGTAATCATACCAAGGTAGTTCAAGTATACACATGTAGTATGTAGGTTCACCATAACACTGGCCAGGTGCCATTATGAACGTACCGCACATGCTCATCCTTGTGACCCTCGACAAGTTTCCCGTTTCTAGTGACTCGATCAACTCCATAATATCTTATCTTAAGGTTCCTAATATGCAACTTCACTTACAATCGCTTATAAAAACGCTAGTTTGAGTCTAGGCATCCTAAAATCAATACCTAATTCTCTTAAACTTAAGCTCTGATACCAACTTGTAACACCCTCAAAACTGGAAATAGCAACTAATTTAAAATTTTCTAAATACATCAATAATTGATTCATCTTCAATCACAATCTAAGATTTAACCTCAATACACACAATCATTATATACATAAAGTCTATGATACGGACAGGTGCTACTAAAACCCAATAGAAGTCACTATCTCCAAACTGCGGAAGACTTCACTAAATACTTACATTCGCGAAAGACTAAGCACATCTCTTCATAGAATTGCTAGAACCAACCCCCACCTGGAACCTGATGCACATGCCGACAAATAAAAAGGTTAGGCTTAACACCTAGTGAGCTCAAGAGTTTTCAACATATAAAAATTAACCGTTTAAAAGAAGAAATGCGGTTAAAATCATAATCTTTCAATTCGTTATGTCTTACATACGGAAACGACTCATTTTCCAATAATATGCAATTTAGACAAAGAACACCAATTTAAACGTTTTCCAATCTAAACTACTTCAAGGACGAAGATACCAAAATAAACCTCCCATTCATAAATTTGGTTTAACACAAAACTCACTCAAAACGTGGATAGAAATTGAACTCTCCATTTATGAAGATACGGTTAAAACTTTATATCCCAAAACACCCAAAACACGGGTGGGGCATAATACTCAACCCATAAACCAAGGATAAAACCCAAATATACAAACGGCCCCGAAAACTTGGATAATAAAACTCAATACCCAAAAACAACACCTTTCGGTGACGGGGGATACCCGAATTCCATCGAAAGTGACGGGCACACAAAGTTAAGCCACTTATCAATGTTATATGAGCATCACTTAGGGATGAAACACTCGTTAGCATCAACCTTTCTGGGTCTATAGCTAACAAACCAACAAGCTCAACAACTCCATGTATTTTGCCTGGATAATCACCAAGTTCAACAACTCCATGTCTGTACCTTGGGAATCTTCGTGCACTCATCAAGTTCAACCCCTCCAGGTCTTTACCTTGGAATCCCAAAACATCCCAGTTAAGCTCGTTCACAAGAATTTGCAATTATTGATCATAAGACCTCATGCCAATTTCAAGTTACAATACGGGGATAAAGCCCCCAACTAAACCAACCGACTGACTCATATGCCTATGGATCCAATGCATTACAGTCTAAAATGTTACATGACTCAAACGAATGGACTAACGCATTCAAAACATGTAACTCTCAAATAAGATGCAACTAAGTACACCATACGTCCAAAGCTCCTCAACGAGCTACCCATAACCGAACAATTGTTCCAAAGACTCCACCGAGTACGAATCAACCCCAAGAGGCTAAAATAGACGTTTGGCTAAAACATGCAAGACAAAATAGTTATATAAACCAAAATACGCACTTTCCCAAAATCTTTAATTCTCAATTTACCATTGGCCTTCGGCCCCAAACCCCAAAAAGGTTTTCCATTTCTAAAATGTTCCCCATAGCCGGGAATGTCCCAAACCCAAAGGACTCACGTACTTGTACCTTTCAAAACATCCCATTTCATGTACGATGCATAAAGCCAGACAGACACTTAAAAGTACACTTTTGACCAAATACTTATTTATACAAGAATTCATCAAAACCCGTTCATTTATGACACATTTAACGAAATGCCCAAAAATCACAAAGGTGAGTGTTACATAAGTTTATAAAGTTAAATATACCAAATAACCAAAACTTATCAGCAGTTAACAAAAACTTATCAGTAGTTAACAATTTCATGTAAAACGCTTTAAAATAAACATTTTGGCATGTACACCGTTTTCACAAATCAACTTGAACTCACCTTGCTAGATTTAGGCTAAATCTAGATTTTACCCAACGAGCTCTTTTGAAGGCCAGTTGAATCCTCAAGCCGAAGACTTCCAAAACCTAGATTCAACATTCCAACCCATAAATAACCATTTCCAACCACAAGGAAACATTCTCCAAACATAGAAATACCAAAATCCCAAACAAGATCAAAACCCTAGTTTTCTCCAAAACTTACCAAATCCGAGATTTGAGAACCAAACACTAAGAAACCATCAATGGAGCATTTATAACCTTAATACAAGAAAACTTACCCTTGAAGACAAAGAGACTTCCGAGAACACCCAATCCAACACTCCAACCCGAGCTCCCAACCGAAAGAACTTGATGAGGAAGATGAAGATGGAGGTTTTGTGGTTCAAGGTTCCAACTAGCTAGATGATTAGGAATCATGAGGTTTGGGGAGAGAAAACCCCCAAAATGGGTTAGGGTTCGGTCTTTATGAAAGGGAGAGGTTGAGAGAGAATAACAATAGAAGAGAATGAGTTTTGAATGAGAAATGAGGCTAAAATCCGATTTTAATTCGGTAAGACCCCGCACGCGACAGTGCCTGGCGATAGTGACATTGTCACTATCGCATGGCACAATCGCGCGGAGTGTACCGCGGCTAACACTCTCCCCGCGATAGTGCCCTGGCGATAGTGACATTGTCACTATCGCGTGGCACAATCGCGCCAAAGGTATCGAGGCTCAAAAAGTCCAAAAACTCGCGATTCACGCATGGGTCGATTTAAGATTCGAAGGCACAACGTTTTCCACTCAAAAGATAGGCGAAAGGCGGAGAGATCACCAACGAAAGGCGGAAGCTTACTTACGAAAAGTCGGGTGTTACAGGTCCACATCTTACTTACCATGAGACCCGATGCCTAATCCGTACTAAAACGAGGGAAACTATCGTCCATCATTTGTATACAAAAACTCTAGTGCCTATGGATCCATTAGACTAACACCAAACAAACCAACAAGCTCTAATTGTATAAATCATCATTTACATCATAATAGACCAACTAGCATTATTCCATACCAATGGTAAGTTTGCATCATCATAAATACTTTAACATCAAATTAATCATTTAGCCATAAACTCCATAGATTCCCAAAATACCACTTTTAAGTATTGTTTCAACATGGAAGATCAATATTTACAAGGCTCGTATCAAAATCATCAATTATTTCAAAACCCTAGTTTTGTGACCTAGAATTGTCAAACCCACAAAATAAGTAGGATGAAACTCCAAAATCTTAGATAACATAAACAACCCATATACACCAAATACTTCATCATTGCAAGTACTTTCATCCAAACAAAACCCTAAAATTCTCCAAAAACAAGTTTTAGGTTAAAAGTTCATCAAAACGAGAATTTAAATAAAGGAGATATTTTAGAAGTTCAAAATACAAAGGTTTGATATGTATAAAGTTTATAAAAATGGATGAACTCGCCTTGTTAGGTTATATAAATAAACCCTAGGTAGTGGATGGACTTGGGAAAGAAATGGGAGAAGTACTTGGAGCTTTGATCACTAGAATCTCTCAATGAATGCCAATAATCCCTACACCAACCACATGATTATCACTGAATGGATTCACTTATTGGTAATGAATGAAGAGAGAATATCAACCTACCTTTTCTCCAAGGAAAATTGCACCCAACAAGTTCTAGATTGAGAAAATGAGTCAAAAGTCGGATTGGTGGGCATTAAATGGCCTGGGCTTCGACTGCGATTGTGCCTTGCGACTATGACAATGTCATAATCGCTTGGCATTGTCGTCCGCCTTTACCCCCCCCCCCCCCCGCGATACACCCTCGACGACTTTGCCCTGCGAGAGTGACTGGATGTCACAATCACGGGAATTGTCGTCGCACCTCACCACCCCACGGTACACTCCACGCAGTTATTCCCCACGAGAGTGACATGTGTCACAATCGCGGGCATAGTCACCAGCGTGGTACCAAACCTCTTTTCATGGATTTTTTCTTCTCGAAAGCTTTCGATGCACGGGTTTGGGATCCAACCATCTTACCACTACTATATGGTTTCTCACAATGCAAGATTAATAAACTAATACACGTCTATCTACATACGTGAGTGAATAAGATAATTTAAAACGTACCCAAAATTCTGGGTGTTACATAGCGATCATAGTGTCGGTGTATACTTGTACTGCCACTGTGGCCACATTGTGGACCTATATGGTTTTCCGCTACCAGTAAGACTATTCATCCTAACCACAAGGGTTGTGGCATACTGGTTAAAACTCTGGGGGATGTGGTGGAATATCCCATCTGCCCAGGGTTCGAATCCAGATGTACACAACAATTGTGGCCACTGAAATTTAATCAAGGTTGATGTCTTACAGTCATAAGTTGCCAAGGGATTAGTCCAGGCATAACCTAGGACACCTTTCCCAGAAGAAAAAAAAAACTATTCATCCTTATCATCACTCTTATTAGGTAAGATTTTTTGTCATTGTCATGTTCCTTCGATAAGGTAAATAACCCGATAAACACTTACCATAATAAGCAATTAGTAAACAACCCCTTAGTCATTGAATTTAATTTTTATTAAAAAAAATGAATGAGTTCTACAAAAAGTTCAACTATTTACAAAGTTTGATTGTAAATTTTGTCTTAATTAGATATAATGAATCACAACCAATTCGGTTTGTATTATTATGAATGAAACTATTTACAGAATCCAAATATTTTTGTGGTTATTTTCAAAATGGGGTGATCAAATGAGAAACTGAAATAAATTGGTTGTCATTTTTGCAAATAACTTCATTTCTTAACAAAATAAAGATAGGAATGTCATTGGTACGGTATCATTTTTTTTCAATATAAAAAACATGTCAATTATAATTGATATACAAAATCAAATACTACTATAAACCACATAATCTTGTATGTCAACTTAATTGGCTATCAATAAATTTGGTTGTGATGATTTGGTAGCAGTGTGCAAATCTAGAAACTTAGATGGATGGGCCAGACATAAGGATGTCAAAAAAAGTTCCAAAACTGAATAACTCGATCGAAGCAAAATAGCTTGGTTAACCAAATAAGGATAACTTATTTGGTTCGATTTTTGATTATTTTTTACTACTTTGGTTAAATTAAAAAAGAAAACAACATACATTACACATTACACAATAATCCAAAATTTCAGTGATTCAGAATGCACCAGATGCCTAGAGTGAACAAACCAAAAAAGACCGATATATAGTTGATAAGTACTCATTTTTGAGTACTTAAGCCATTCTCTTTTAGCTTTTAGATAGGATTTTTCACTTCTAAATCCCAACTTTGAGTATTTTTCTTCCTTATTTTCCATTTATTTGGTTTTGGAGCTGAAATGTTGTGATTTACTTGTTCTATAAAGAAAGTAGGCTAACTTGGTCATCTTTTTGGAAACCTTTTTGGAAACAGGGCATGTTGCAACATTGATACAACATGGAACTGATGGTCTTGAAGTGAAGAAATATAGAAGATGGAGGTTAATCCGACTTTTTGGCATTGAATGGATCTTTTGGAACCCTTGAACATTAATTTAATCTGATTTGTAATAGTTTATTTGCTTTTAAATTAGCTTTTGTAGCCTTAGTTGGCACTAGACTAGGCAAAGTACATTAAGATTCCCCTTAATTACAAGTTTGCCACTCCCTTTGTCTACAAAAGGAGGGCTTGGTTGCATTTAAGGAGACATCTTCTACATCTCTCTCTCTACTTCATCTAATTATTATTAGTTAACTTAGGATCTGATCTTAAATCAATCCTACTTTTTCCTTAATTTCTAGTAGTTAATGTTCTTCAAGTTCTTCATATTGTTCTTATGTTCTTCATTAATTAGGAATACCATCATCATCTACTTAGGATCTGATCTTAAATCAGTCCTATTTTCTGTTTGATTTCCAGTAGTTCATATTAATCTTCTTATGATCTTCATCTTGTTCTTCATAACATCTTCAAATCTTCATCCCAGCACATGAATGCTTACAGCATTGGAACAACATCCACCTGCAGTTTACATTCTTGTATTTTTTTTTTCATCTTGCATCTCTAGCATTTCCTTTACTTTCTTGTCTTTAATGTTTAGTAGTTAAATTCCTTGTCTTTACTTTCATTTTATTTTCTTGCCATTTACATTTCAAGTCATATATATATATATATATATATATATATATATATATATATATATATATAATTATATAACTTCAAGAGCAATTTACATTATGTCTACTTTTGTTGTTCTTAGTAGTTGTTTTATTTTATTTATTGTAATGAGTAGCTAAGCATATTAGCTTGGGTGTGAGGCAAATGGTGATGGTGTTAACATAAAGAAAGTGGACTTTTGTGATTTTAACAAAGTTTTATTATTCCAACTCAATTTTTATCAAGATAATACAACTCCTAGACAAATGGATCACTTTCATAGTGTTAAAGTGTCATGGACCTAGAGATAGGCCATTGAATAGCACATCAATTTGAATGACATGAGAGGTAATGTCGAAAGAGTTACTTGCAACGAGAGTTGTTACTTGTGTTATTTGAAATGATCCATTCTTGATAAGTTGTCACTTTTTCAAAGGGTTAAAATGGAATAGACTTAGAGATAAGCTATTTGGATTACACCAACTTGGGAGGTATGAGGGTTATTTCGAAAGAGTAACTTTTAACAAAGAGAATTTGTTTTGCCATATATTTTAAGAACTCCACTCCCATCGTTCCCTTATCTTGAACATTGCTCAGAGATGAGATTGTTTGTAGCTACTGGAATAATGGGATGGTGAGAGTCCGAGAGGAACGTGTCTTGAAATAGATAATAAAATCAGATTCTGTCACAAGCGTGCTGCAACATCCCTACAGCATTAGTCCACTAGAATTTGGGTTAACATATCACCACCAGTCTTACACCCTTACTTCTCTTTTAATCTTGTTCAAGTAAACATGTGTTCACCAACCAACCAAAAATATGTCTTCAACATCTTCATCTGAAGTTAGTATTTCATCTCGAGATCTTGCAGCCTAAGATACATATCACTGTGGAATACGATACTTGGTTTTTACCATTTTATTACTTGAAAGACGACATTAGATCTCATTGTATACTTGCTTTGAGGTTTAATTAGCACACGTCTGTAGGTATGTAAAAAGCACCCATCAAGTTTTTGGTGCCGTTGTCGGGGATAGGCGTAAATCTATGGTTGTTGAGAGATTGAGTCTTGTTAAGCTAATTTTTCTACCATCTTTGTTGTTTGTCATACGTTTCCATGTGTGTGCAAGTAACAACATTTTGAGTTTATCTTTATGTGAATTTGGATTCAATGGGACATTCGTTTGAACCGTATGAAACTATTTTTTGTGACTATTGTGGCGGAAATCATTTATCGTACAGTTGTCATTCGAACCCCGAATCTCGTTATTTCATGGGAGATAATAATTGGGATACCTCACACTTCAATGGATACACTCAATCATGGGAGGCCCATCCTAATTTGTTTTTAAATGGTCAAGATCATGGGACTTTCACATCACCAACATCTCTCTACCAAGATTGGAGTAACACTTATTCAAATACTTTCGACCAATCTTGGGAGGAACAAGTTGATTTTTCTGGGAGTTTTCAAGGGGATGATTTTAACAACTAATTTTTACCCCCTAAACCCTTTTTAGAACAAACTGAAAACCTCGAATCTCTTAAAGTTTTGATGAATGATTTCTTACAGAACATAAATGGAGCTGTTATTAACATAACAACTTGTGTTAGAGAGATCATTAGTGAGGGTAAAAGACAAAGCCAAATCTCAATACCAAGTGATATTGAAAAATCTGAGTCTGTTGGTAAGGATGAGGGTGAGGCTAATACTTTGGTGAGTAGTGTAACACCCCGATTTTCGAAAGGTATCATTTCAAGTTAATACCGAAACTGATATATTAGGGAAAAATAAGATAAAGTATTTTGGACTTGAATCCTAGATTTTATAGTCTAGATAGATGAATGATTCAATTACGAGTCCAACGGTTCTTTCCGGAGCTAAAACGGAGCTAAAACGAAGAAGTTATGACCAAAACGGTGCTCGGGCTAGAATTTTGGGCGGCAGTGCTCCGCGCGGCTGGAGGGGCGCGGTCACCCGCGCGGAGTCGTTGTGTGCACAAAAGCGGGAAAAATCGGCCCTAAACCCCATTTTTCACCCCAACCCCAAATCCTTCCCCCATTTCTCTCCCAAATCGACCCCCAAACCCCCAACTCAAACTCTAACTCATTTTGGGGTGTCTTTATCCTAAAATCAATGATACTTCTTCACCTAGCAAGTTTTGGGAAGCTAGAGTTATAAACCTTTCATCTTCATTTTCTCCACCATTGTTTCTAGGGTTTCATCCAACTCTTTTCACCACCTTGAAGACTTGAAGTTTGAGGTTTATTTTGGAGATCTAGAAGAGTTTTGCTTGATGGGTTCAAGCTTTAGTAAAGGTAGTCTTCTCTTCTCTTCAACTATGGAAATTAGTGTTTTGGTATAAATTGAGATCTTCAAGTATAATGTTTAGAGAATGACCTTTTATGGTTGAATATGGGTATTTATGGTTGGAAATGTATGGATCTAGGTTTTCAGAAGTTTTTGGCTTGAGGATTCAAGTGTTCTTCAAGGATCTCAAGTTGGGGTAAAATCTAGATTTAGCCTGAATCTAGCAAGGTGAGTTCAAGTTGATTTGTGAAAACGTTGTACATGCCAAAATGTCTATTTTAAAGCATTTAGGTGTTTTACATGAAATTATCAACTGTTGAGTTATTTGGTAACCTTTGTCTATTTGAAGTGTCTAGCTTATTAAACTTTGTAAAACACCTATATTTGGGACTTTTGGGCATTTTGATAAATAAGTCATAAATTATAGCGTGTTATTATTTCATTTCATGCATGAAGATTATTTGGTAAAATGCATTTATGTGTTGGTTGGAAATAGGCATAATTTGGGTTATGAGAGGTTTGAAAACAACAATGGATGAGTCCTTGGGTTTTGGTCATTTCCGACCTTGTGAATCATTTTGGAAACTTCAAACCTTTGTTTTGGGGAAAATGCATTTTAAGTATTTCAAAGAGTAAATTCCGAGCAATTGAGCACGTGTCTTTGGTATAATATTGTTTGGGGAAATGATCTACCTTGTTCTAAGTTATGTTGGAGTTGGTCGTGTACTTTGGAGCACGTGTTTTCATAAATGTTGGTTGAGTGCGTTTTATTGCATTTCATTTCCTTTGACAATGAGTCATTTGGTTGTTTGAGCCTGTGGCTCGGTATTTTATTATGATTTGGTTTTAGGACATTTGTCCAGTTTTGATAACTCGACTTCGAGCTTTGGTTGCGATATTGGATGAGGGACTCAGCGTAAGGGCCTTTTATGGTTGAAGTTGATATCCCGTGGGTGTACGTTTAAAGCCACTGACCCTGACATCCCTTGCGCTTGGAATCATTACGTCCAATGATGGAACGATAGTTTTCCACATTGAGGCACATTTAGGCATCAGATTGGGCTATAAGTCCTACGTGCTAAGTATTACGATATTGGATGAGGGACTCAATGTAAGGGCCTTTTATGGTTGAAGTTGATATCCCGTGGGTGTACGTTTAAAGCCAATGAGCCTGACATCCCTTGCATGTACTTCTGTTTATATGACTAGTCTTAACAACATAAAATGAGCTTACTTTATGTACCGTCATATTTTATGGAATCGGGTCTCCCCCGTCACTGAAAAGTGTTACTTTGGGTATTAAGTTTTATTATCTATGTTTTCGATGACGTTTTATGATTTTGCGGATTATATACATGATTTATGGGTTGAGTGTTACGTCCCACCCGTGTTTGGGTGTTTTGGGATATAAAGTTTTATCCGCTTTTCTTCTATTGGGAGTTTGATTTCTATTCTCATTTGGAGTGAGAAATGTTTATATTGGTGTTCCTTTGCCCAAAATGCATATTATTGGAAAACGAGTCGTTTTCATATATAAAGCTTATTATTTTGAAAGATTATGATTTAAACTGCATTTCCTCTTTCCAACGATATTTTATTCATGTGGAAAACTCTTGAACTCACTAGGCGTTAGCTTAACCTTTTTATTTGTCGGCATGTGCAACAGGTTCCGTTGGGAATAACTCTAGTGACACTGTGCCGAGAGGAGTGCTAGTCATGCTCACGAGGTGGATATCTTAGTGAAGTTCCGTACTAGTTTTCAGGAAGAGCAGCTCATAGTTTGGATTAAGTAACACCGACTTCGATCTAGCCCTTGTATATAAGGCTGTAGTTTTATAATTGTGGTGGTTAATTTTGGATTTTTAAAATTGAGGTATTTGGGGATTGATGTATATGTGGAAGTTCCGTCCTTTAATTGATATTATATCGAGATTTTTAACTAGTTGCTCTTACCAAATTGGAGGGTGTTACAAGTAGTCAAAAGATAGAGAATCCCGAGGAAACATCTGAGCATTTGAGCAACCCCTCTTCACTTCAAAATAGTGAAGAGGTGCAACAAAATGCCAAAATTGTCATTACTCCTTTCTTTAAATTTGTGCAAAAAGAACATTCTGTTGCAGATACTGCAGCATCCCTGCAGCAAAGTTGTGCAGAAAATATCCAAGTTGTTTTGAGAAAGGGACGTGACGATCAATCCAAGGACTTGGGAAGCTTCAGAAAATCATGTTCTACTGTTGGTGAGGTGATGTGGAAAAATCTTTATGGGATTAAATGTTCCCTCATTTGTGCCATTGAAATCTTGTGCCATGATCAAGGAGTGAAGGAGGTGATTAGGAAAGTATATAAGCATAAGTGGAAGGAGAAACACCAAGATGAGTTAGTGAGGACCGTTAGGGCTGGGGAGCATACTGATGTGCTTCAACAAATTCCACCATTCCTCACAAAGTTGTCAACAATAAATCCATGAGCTGAAAAAGGAGAACACTGTGCTAAAAGAAAGAAATCCAGAGTCTGGTGTTGCAGCTAGAGGTGTAAACGAGTCGAGCTTTTAACGAGCTACTCGAGCTCGAGCTTAATTATTCTCGAGCTCGAGTCGATCTCGAACACAAAATAGAACTCGTTTAACTTATCGAGCCGAGATTTATAACACCGATGTTCGACTCGGCTCGTTCGAAAACTCGATTAAATTTTTCGAGTCGAGCCGAGCCAAGCCATTCGAGCATATACCCTTTTCCGAGCCAAACATGCTCATATATTTATTAATCATACAATAAAAATATAAAAGTTATCGAGCTCAAGCCGATAAACGAGTTAATCGATTGCGAGTTTGAACCTATAAACGAGCATCGAGCTCGAGCTCGATAACTCAAAAAATATTCGAGCTCGAGCCCTACATTGAAAAGTTAATCGAGCTCGAGCCCAATATTAATTTTTTGAGCTCGGCTCGATTAACCTACTACTCGACTCGACTCGAATCATTTACACCCCTAGTTGCAGCATCCACTTCAACAACAACACAGACTGAACACCAATAACCTACTCCATCTGAGTAGGACAGGTTTTAATCATGTCGTTTAGCTTCATTTTCTGTTTGTTTTTGTTTTCTTGAGTCTGGGATTAGTTTTTATACTTTTTAGGTTTATTTTCTTACATTTGGATCATGATTAGATGTGTTGATTTACTTGCATATCCCAAATAATTCCATAATTCCAATCTCATTTCTAGGAGTGATGCATGCTAGAACTAGCAGCACAATTGCTTGGGAAACAATTTGATCCACATTCCACACATATCACATAAATGATTTAGGCCTTTATTCTTTTCTCAAATTTTTAGTCACTTGAAACCATGGTCAAAACATCATCTCCTCTAAAACAATAAAGACATTGTAAATTTCTTAGTTTGGGGTAGGGGTGTCTAAAAATGGCAACAAGAGCAAAGCTCTACACAAACAGAAAAGTGCCAAAGAATAGTGGTCTAAACACCAAAAATGTCCCATAGGGGAAGGTGTATGTAGTCAACAAAAAAAAAACACAAAAATTGAAAAAAAAAATCAATGTTGATGCATGGGGTGAGATAAGGCAAGGTGAGGAACAAAATGTGCCACAAGAGAGAAACTCATTCACCTAAAGCCTTAGTAATCTGTGATGTGGAAAGTGTTGATCATAACAAAAAAAATGTTAGGCTAGCATATGGTTCATGTTTTCAACTAGAATGAGATTGATTGGTTACTTTGGATTTATAAAAGGCTATATGATGTATTCTTGACATGCTCAACTTCATGATGTGCACTTAATGCAATCCTTTTGCAAATCTTTCAAAATGGATTCTTTTTCTTTTGTCTTTGTATTACTTGGGGACAAGCAAAGTTTTTAGTTTGGGGATCGAAGCAAAATAGCTTGGTTAACCGAATAAGGATAACTTATTTGGTTCGATTTTTGATTATTTTTTACTACTTTGGCTAAATTAAAAAAACAAAACAAAATACATTGCACATTACACAATAATTCAAAATTTCAGTGATTCAGAATGCACCAGATGCCTAGAGTGAACAAACCAAAAAAGACCGATCTGTAGTAAAATAACATATTACACACAAACAAATTGTAACAAATCTAGTAAAAGAAACAAATCATTTTTCATATAATATATTTACATAATCTAACAAGATTGATACAAAAAACGTAAACAAATAGTAACTAATTGTACAATACTATGACTAGTTGGTAGAGTTGATATTATGTCAGTTGGTTTAATTGATACAGTTAATACAATGTTAGTTAGTTGATACCATGTTAGTTGTTTAAAATATATACGTATTATGCTAACTTTATAAATGAACATGTTTAAAAATGTTGTTTCATTATTTTAATGATACTATTTATAATCATATTTAATAGTGTAATTACTATTATTTAAAACAAGGTAGAGACAAATGTCAATTTGACTATTCTAAATCCAATTGAATTGACTATTTTGTCAATTTTGCCACTTCTAAATAAATATGACATATGTAGAAGACATTTTAATCGTCTTATGTGCGCACCAATATATATGTAGTGGGAGACTTAAATAAAAAGATTAAATATTATAAAATAGTAATAAGAAAAGATTAAATGAATGTTTATATATGAATCATTAAAAACATATCTCTGAAGATGAATATATGAATTCATATGAATAATATGTAAATACATTTTCAAATAGATTTTTTCCAAGTTTTTTCAATGATTCTCGTATAAAGTTTCTCTTATTTGAACATACCCCTACATATATATAGTTTTAAGAAGAAAAAACGGCATAATTCCTCATTCAAAAAATATAAGACTCTGTTTTTAGCCTTCCTAAATGTGTTAAATACATGTGTAATTGATAAAAACTTCAATATGTGACAATATCATTATAGACGGAGGTTTAGGGGAAAACCTCAAAAAAACGGAAAACTGAAGAACACTCTGGTAGTCCTTCATCTGGATGGTATGCTCTTGTGCATACAGGTAAATTATGTTGTTTTTAGGTTTTTATGCACTTGTGCATATGCACAAATGCATGTTACAAATTACCTGTATGCACAAGTGCATACCGTTTGGATGAAGGGCTACTCGAGTGTTCCTCAGTTTTTTGTTTTTTTTAGGTTTTCCCCTGAACCGGACCCTATCATTATATCGACTTAACTTTAATAACATGATTGATGTTTATGAATTATGATTGTAATTTTATTTTATAAAAGTCGGTCAATAATTAAAGGGAAAAGTCCAAAAAAAACCCAATGGACTTTAGTATTTAGAGTGATTAAGTCCTTGGACAATTTTTTGGAACAAATAAGTCCTTAGACATTTCAAAACATATTAAATAAATCCTTGAACTTTTGGAAACCTGTTAAATACATTATTATTACTTAAAAATGTAACTTGTAACCTACATAATAGGTAAAATTACAAATTAGAAGAAAAAAACAAAAAAGATGTCATCTACTTTATCACCCTACAAATAAGAAAAATAAGAAAATAACTAAAATAGTCAATCTCATCAATAAAATTAATTTTTTAAGCATTTTTCAAAGTCTTTTATTAAAATAGTCAAAGCATATTATTTTTTTGCTTTAAAAACTGTTTTTGACAAAAAAAAGAAAACATCATTATAATTTGTTATTTAATTTACTTTATATCTTCTACCTTTTTATTTTCATTTTAACTTTTTATTATATTAACACTTATAATTGTATATTAACTAAAATATATAAAAAAATACGTTTTTTTATAAATTACACCATTATAATTGTCTCGTCAATACGTTTAAAATGAGCCTAATATTGATTTTTTTGGATTTAATCTCATATTATTAAATATCATAAATACGTACTAATTATATTTAATATTTACACTTTCTATCCTTTAAGGTTATTTATTTAATAATATAAGATTAATTTGTAATTATAAAGGGTAAATATTAAAAATAATTTGTACGTATTTATGATATTGAATAATACAAGATAAAGTTCAAAAACAATATTGAGTTCATTTTGAACATATTGACGAAACGACTATAATGGTGTAATTTGTAAAAAAAACTAATTTTTTTGATATATTTTCGTTAATATTCAATTGTGTATGTTAATAAAATAAAAATGTAAATGAAAAAGTAATTGATATAAAATAAATTAAATAACTAATTATAACTTTATAAGAATGCAAAGTGTAAAATTTTTCTAAAACTATAAGCAGAAAGTGAATTTTTATACATAAAATTTTCTACGTGAGGATGTTTGTTATTTTTATTTTTTTTGGAAAAAAAACAATCCTTGCGCAGGAAAAAAAAACATTATGTGCAAACTTTGACAATTTTAGGAAAAAAAAACTTTGAAAAATGGTAAAAGAAAAATAAATATGGTTGATGAGATTGACTATTTTAGTTAATTTTTCCATTTTTAATTTGTAGGCGGATAAAGTAGGTGACTTTGTTTTTAATTTGTAGTTTTACCTGCTATATAGGTTGCAAGTTAAATTTTTAAGTAATAAGGATGTATTCAACATGTTATCAAAAGTCCAAGGATTTAGTTAACAGGTTTTGAAATGTCCAAGTACTTATTTGTTTCAAAAAATTGTCTAAGAACTTAATCACTCCATACACTAAAGTCCATTGAGTTTTTTTGGACTTTCCCCTAAAAAAAGATGGTGGTCTAAAAAATAACGATGAACATTAAAAAAAATTATGGCTTTAAAGACGATGAAAAAATAAATAACTTTTAATGAAAATTTGATCAAAAAGTTATATAATTTTATAACATAAATTATTTGTTTCATACCACATTTAATTTTATAAGTTTTAATTTCTAATTTGATGGCTTCTTCTTTTTCTTCTAGATTGGACCCAAAAAGGACAAAATACTCCATAGAAAAGAAAAAAAAAAGAAAAAACTATGTTTTACCTTTTTGATAAAATTAATAAAACTTATAAATATCAAAATTCAACATCCAATATATATGTGCAGTGGTAAACTGGGATTTTTGCCGAGCGGGACATCTTTAAAGTGGATCAAAGACCTGCAAAAATCGTTCAATGTGTTTTTAGTCGATTCCATCATTTCGAGAAGCTTATTAAGTTTTTTGGTTGATTTCAAGAGATTTTTTAAGTTTTTTGGTTGAGTTCGATTGATGTTTTTCGGTTGACTTCGATGGACTTTTACGAATTTTTGGTTGATGTTCGTTGTATTTTTTGATATCCCGAAACACCCCTAAACTTTTAGTGGGTGCACCTTTTGTCCAAAATGAATTTTCTTGGGTGGACGGGACACCGCTCGGGATCTAATAAGCCCACCCCTGTATATGTGTTAAAATATAAAACTGTGCAGAAACAATCCATATGAGTCGTATAAACACAATCTTTAATTTTGATTTTGTTATAATGTCGTGTAGTTTCATAAAATAGTATCATTATAAAGTAATGTGTAAAATTGTCAAGTTGAACTTATTGATTTCTTCATTGTGATTGTTGGTGAGAGATTTTCATTGACCGCTAATTGAAGATCCTTCCCTCCATATTTATGGTGTTTCAATTGGTTGATCAGCACGTGTATCAATTGTAGAAGTATAGGCTGGAGGGATATAATATATACAGATGTTTCATCTATGGGGTGTTTGGGATTGCTTATTTAAAACAACTTATACTTATTTTGAAAAGTGTTTATCAACTTATGCGGTGTTAAATCGGGGTTTTTTAAAAAGTGTTTGGATTAACTTATCGTGGTACCAAAACATAATAATCTAATAAGTTGTTATTCAAAGATGTTTGGGATTGTTTATACATATAAAATAACTCAAAAAGTCAAACACTTTTCAAATAAGTTGATAAGTTAAAACCAAATGACTTATCAAAAACAGTTTTCAGCGGTTTAACACCGCTATAAACTCTTTTCATTTTTCTCCATCCAAACACTTAAAAGTGTTTATCTTCGGTACCAAATCGCAATAAGCTAAAAAACACCTCAAATAATCAATCCCAAACACCCCCTATATCAAGATATACATTTATTGTTTTTGAGAAGACTCTGCGACTTACAAATTTTTTGGGAATCTTAGCTAAATGCTAGGTTTTACACACAAAAATTAAAGCAGAATTAGAAAATATTACAAAAAGCATATAAAATGGTAAGACTTTGATTTTGTTAAATTATAGTTCGGCTGGCATATATGAAATGTTAAAAGTGTATAAAGTATAGACAATGAAATTGCTTTACAATAATTCCGAAGTTGCCAAATAAATTTTCAAATCTCACTAGTAAATATCACTACTACAAATATGACTTTTATACGCGCCTAGTTATAGACGGTTTTTGTAAAAACGACAAAAAAACGTGTATAAAAGATGGATATGGACCCTTTTTACACGGTTAAAGTTGAACCGTTGCTAAAAATAAGATTTTATACACGATTCTTGATTAAAAACTGTGTAGAAAGGGTACTCAACAATTACAAACGGTGGTATCAACAAAACCGCATACAAAGGAGTTACTTTTATATGCGATTGTATTTAAAAAACTTCGTACAAAGGGGTTACTTTTATACGCGGTTATTGCTACAAAACCGTGTGTAAAAGATAACTTCACACACATTTTTTTAGTAAGAAACCACGTATAAAAATAACCTCTTTGTACGCAGTTTTTTAAAAACAACCATGTATAAAGGTAACGTACTCCTTGTACGCGGTTTTTTACACACAACCGCGTATAAAAGTAACCCCTTTATATACGGTTTTTCAAGTGCAATCGCGTATAAAAGGCCCTAACTAGGGTTTTCCTATAAATACAAAAGGAAAGCGACGTTATTTCTACCCAATGCGCCTCCTTCTCGAAAAAGAGAAAAAATTCGACAACACTTTTCAGGCCAGCACAGCCGTGCTGTTTCTTCTATTATCGGCATTTGAACCGTCGGATCGTCGTGTTTTTTGGATAGTAGCTTCAAGACATATTTAACTACATTCTGAACAGTGGAGATCTGTTTTAAGGTCTAGAAGTGGTCGTTTTGATGTTCGAAAGTAAGCAGTATTTCTGGTACGTTTTCTGATTGTATTGGATTCGATTTTTCATCAATCATGATCGATCAACCATGGAAGACAATGAGGAGGAACAAAGGTTTTGGTAGAACGATTGTATTTGATTGGATAGGACCTAGGGGTGATCGTATCCGAAAGTCAAACGAAACATGTGTCCAAGAGATCGCTCACAATGTGTATGTATCGAATTTTCCGTCTCACTTCTCATCTAGGGATGACAAGCGGAAAGACAACCAAAATTTACAAGATCAAAAACCTAATTGATGGTTACATAACAAAACCGTGAAAAATTATTACAATTCTAAACGGTTTTAGCAAAAAAAACGTATAAGATAGACACTTTTATAAACTGTTAGTAGGACTTTTTTAAACGGTTTGTCTAAAAACCTTGTAAGATTGACACTTTTATAAACGGTTAGCAAGTCTTTTTTAAACGGATTCATCTAAAAACCGTGTAAGATTGTAACTTTTATACACGGTTAATATTCTTTTTCTAAACGATTTTGAAACCGTGTATAAAAGTACGAAACTTTTACAAACACCGGCCTTATACGCGGTTCCAAAACCGTGTATGAAACCCAAAACAACCGTTTATAAAAGCATATTTTGTACTAGTGTTAATGTCACTCATGGTTGATTACATCTGTGCATGGCATAACTCCTCATTTCGTTTAATGTTAAGGAATTCAATCAATTGCTTTTCTTCACGGTTTCAGTGTAAAATTTCATTCATGAGAACGAATTGTAACTTTTTTATAACGAAGGTGATAGCAGATTTGTGGTTGTGATGTAAGGATGATTGTATTACCTAAAAAGGTGAGGTAATTCAATTATTCAGTAATAGTAAAATGAATATTACAAACTTATAATTGTGTAAAATATTATAATAAATCAATAGACAACTTTTTAAATATATAAAAGGGAATTTAATTAAAATGCCCTAAGTTGAAAAATCAGTACCCAATATGCCCCAAATCTTGTTATTTTTGCCAAAATACCCCCTAGGTCCGCGTTTTTTACTGTTACACGCAGACCTGGTCCGCGTTTTGTCCGCGTTCACTATTACACGCGGACTCGGGCCGCGTTTTGTCCGCGTTCGAGAGTTACACGCGGATTTGGTACGCGTTTGGTCCGTGTTTCACCCTATAAACGAGTATTTGGTCCGCGTTTGGCTTCCATTAACCGAGAAACGGCATCCACTGTGAAACGCGTATCTGGGCCGCGTTTTTTACTGTGGAACGCGTACTTGGGGGCCGGCCCATAGCATTGTTTAGGGTTTATTAACAGATCAACGGTGTGGATTGTTTCATTTGTTAGGGTTTTATATGATGGCTCCTATAAATAAGTGAGGTCCCCCACCCATAACCCCACCACCATCACTCTCAAAGGGATCCCATCTCTTTCACTCTCTCAAATATATCGTGTATTACACACGCTCGGATCTCGGCTCGGTTAGTTAGCATTTATAAAAGTCGGATATGGGTCGACCACTTTCTTCGGTAAGTTTTCTTTAACCGCGTTTTAATTTTATATTTATTTTAGTGATTATGTGTTAATTTTATAGTGTTGCGTTTATGTTGATAATATGTTACAGGTTGCGTTAATTTTAGTTTTACATATTACGTTGATTTTAGAGATTGGGTTTGTTTTAAGGATTGCGCTAATTTTATAAAAATATTGTAGAGATTGCGTTTTTTTTTTGTATAAAAAAACTGTAGAGATTGGGGTTGTTTTAGGATTACGCTCATTTTATAAAATAATTGTAGAGATTGCGTTAATATTAGAGATTGCGTTTTTTTTTGTTTTGTATAAAAAAACTGTAGAGATTGGGCTTGTTATAGGGATTGCGCTAATTTCATAAAATAATTGTAGAGATTGCGTTTTTTTTTTGTATAAAAAAACTGTAGAGATTGGGCTTGTTTTAGGGATTGCGCTCATTTTATAAAATAATTGTAGAGATTGCGTTAATTTTAGAGATTGCGTTTTATTATTTTTTTTGTATAAAAAAGTGTAGAGATTGGGTTTGTTTTAGGGATTGCGCTAATTTCATAAAATAATTGTAGAGATTGCGTTAATGTTAAAGATTGCGTTTTTTTTTGTTTTGTATCTGATCTGTAGGGATTGGGCTTGTTTTAGGGATTGCGCTAATTTCATAAAATAATTGTAGATATTGCGTTAATCTTAGAGATTGCGTTTTTTTTTTTGTATAAAAAAACTGTAGAGATTGGGCTTGTTTAGGGATTGCGCTCATTTTATAAAATAATTGTAGAGATTGCGTTAATTTTAAAGATTGCGTTTTATTATTTTTTTTGTATAAAAAACTGTAGAGATTGGGCTTGTTTTAAGGATTGCGCTAATTTCATAAAATAATTGTAGATATTGCGTTAATGTTAGAAATTGCGTTTTTTTTTTGTTTTGGTATAAAAAAACTGTAGAGATTTGCTTGTTTTAGGGATTGCGCTAATTTCATAAAATAATTTTAAAGATTGCGTTAATCTTAGAGATTGCGTTTTTTTTTGTATTAAAAACTGTAGAGATTGGGCTTGTTTTAGGGATTGCGCTAATTTCATAAAATAATTGTATAGATTGCGTTAATCTTAGAGATTGCGTTTTTTTTTTTTGTATAAAAAAACTGTAGAGATTGGGTTTGTTTTAGGGATTGCGCTAATTTCATAAAATAATTGTAGAGATTGCGTTAATGTTAAAGATTACGTTTTTTTTTGTATAAAAAAACTGTAGAGATTTGGGCTTGTTTTAGGGATTGCGCTCATTTTATAAAATAATTGTAGAGATTGCGTTAATTTTAGAGATTGCGTTTTATTATTTTTTTTTGTATAAAAAATTGTAGAGATTGGGCTTGTTTTAGGGATTGCGCTAATTTCATAAAATAATTGTAGAGATTGCGTTAATCTTAGAGATTGCGTTTTTTTTTTGTTTTGTATAAAAAAACTGTAGAGATTGGGCTTGTTTTAGGGATTGCGCTAATTTCATAAAATAATTGTAGAGATTGCGTTAATCTTAGAGATTGCGTTTTTTTTTGTTTTGTATAAAAAACTGTAGAGATTGGGCTTGTTTTAGGGATTGCGCTAATTTCATAAAATAATTGTAGATATTGCGTTAATCTTAGAGATTGCGTTTTTTTTTTGTATAAAAAAACTGTAGAGATTTGGCTTGTTTTAGGGATTGCGCTCATTTTATAAAATAATTGTAGAGATTGCGTTAATTTTAAAGATTGCGTTTTATTATTTTTTTTGTATAAAAAACTGTAGAGATTGGGCTTGTTTTAGGGTTTGCGCTAATTTCATAAAATAATTGTATAGATTGCGTTAATCTTAGAGATTGCGTTTTTTTTTTGTTTTGTATAAAAAAACTATAGAGATTGGGTTTGTTTTAGGGATTGCGCTAATTTCATAAAATAATTGTAGAGATTGCGTTAATGTTAAAGATTACGTTTTTTTTTGTATAAAAAAACTGTAGAGATTTGGGCTTGTTTTAGGGATTGCGCTCATTTTATAAAATAATTGTAGAGATTGCGTTAATTTTAGAGATTGCGTTTTATTATTTTTTTTTGTATAAAAAATTGTAGAGATTGGGCTTGTTTTAGGGATTGCGCTAATTTCATAAAATAATTGTAGAGATTGCGTTAATCTTAGAGATTGCGTTTTTTTTTGTTTTGTATAAAAAAACTGTAGAGATTGGGCTTGTTTTAGGGATTGCGCTAATTTCATAAAATAATTGTAGAGATTGCGTTAATCTTAGAGATTGCGTTTTTTTTTTGTTTTGTATAAAAAACTGTAGAGATTGGGCTTGTTTTAGGGATTGCGCTAATTTCATAAAATAATTGTAGATATTGCGTTAATCTTAGAGATTGCGTTTTTTTTTTGTATAAAAAAACTGTAGAGATTGGGCTTGTTTTAGGGATTGCGCTCATTTTATAAAATAATTGTAGAGATTGCGTTAATTTTAAAGATTGCGTTTTATTATTTTTTTTGTATAAAAAACTGTAGAGATTGGGCTTGTTTTAGGGATTGCGCTAATTTCATAAAATAATTGTATAGATTGCGTTAATCTTAGAGATTGCGTTTTTTTTTTGTTTTGTATAAAAAAACTGTAGAGATTGGGTTTGTTTTAGGGATTGCGCTAATTTCATAAAATAATTGTAGAGATTGCGTTAATGTTAAAGATTACGTTTTTTTTTGTATAAAAAAACTGTAGAGATTTGGGCTTGTTTTAGGGATTGCGCTCATTTTATAAAATAATTGTAGAGATTGCGTTAATTTTAGAGATTGCGTTTTATTATTTTTTTTGTATAAAAAATTGTAGAGATTGGGCTTGTTTTAGGGATTGCGCTAATTTCATAAAATAATTGTAGAGATTGCGTTAATCTTAGAGATTGCGTTTTTTTTTGTTTTGTATAAAAAAACTGTAGAGATTGGGCTTGTTTTAGGGATTGCGCTAATTTCATAAAATAATTGTAGATATTGCGTTAATCTTAGAGATTGTGTTTTTTTTTATAAAAAAACTGTAGAGATTGAGCTTGTTTTAGGGATTGCGCTCATTTTATAAAATAATTGTAGAGATTGCGTTAATTTTAAAGATTGTGTTTTATTATTTTTTTTGTATAAAAAACTGTAGAGATTGGGCTTGTTTTAGGGATTGCGCTAACTTCATAAAATAATTGTAGATATTGTGTTAATGTTAGAGATTGCGTTTTTTTTTGTTTTGGTATAAAAAAACTGTAGAGATTGGGCTTGTTTTAGGGATTGCGCTCATTTTATAAAATAATTGTAGAGATTGCGTTAATTTAGAGATTGCGTTTTATTATTTTTTTTGTATAAAAAAGTGTAGAGATTGGGTTTGTTTTAGGGATTGCGCTAATTTCATAAAATAATTGTAGAGATTGCGTTTTTTTTGTATAAAAAAACTGTAGAGATTGGGCTTGTTTTAGGGATTGCGCTAATTTTATAAAATAATTGTAGAGATTGCGTTAATTTTAGAGATTGCGTTTTATTATTTTTTTTGTATAAAAAAGTGTAGAGATTGGGTTTGTTTTAGGGATTGCGTTAATTTTATAAAAATATTATAGAAATTGCGTTAATCTTAGAGATTGCGTTGACAACATCCTTGCATTACTATTTAGGACGATTTTGATAACGTCGATCTTTCGTTCAAATGCCGCATCGCCATGGTAAAGGAAATTTGAGATGCTTTTGAAGCGTGTCCACCTGAACGGGCACAACGTTTACACGAAATGTTTAGCCGCACATCTTTCGGGCCATGGCTTGAGCTTACCAATATTGGACAGGACCCCTTCTAGTACACATGTTTTTACAGATGGAGGTCGAGGTTACGAGACCACAGCCGGAGGAATTGTATTTCCACGTGTGTGGGATTCGCATGCACTTTGGTCGTCGTGAGTTCTGTATTGTAACAGGACTCATTTTCGGACAAATGCCCGACTTTCCTACCTTTACAGATGAGTCCTTCGTTAGTAGGGTTTGGTCCGGCCTTGCACCAGGTATCTTGACGCTGAGAACCGTCCTCCAGACGATGAGAACTGGTCTGGGTGCGATATCCGATGAGGATGCTGTGCGTGTTTGCTTGGTGGTGATGGCGGAGTTGATGTTCATGGGTCGTGATCCAAGGCTGCCGGTTTCCTCTACTGTACTTATCGTTGTCGATGACTTGGAGAGGTTTAACCGTTATCCGTGGGGTAGCTACATCTGGAGTCACTCATACAAAGGACTCCACGGTGCCATCGCCAGACGCAAGCAGAAGAACCAGCAAAACAACAAGATGACGTTGAACGGGTTTGCACACGCCCTAAAGGTTAGATAAGTACAATAACATAAATATCAATTCATTAACTAATTTTGCTAATTTTGGATTTATTATAACGTACTTGTTCAATTTATGTAATTCCAGATATGGATCTTGGAGATGTTTCCTGCCTGCCGGCAAAATTTCACCAAACGCTCCGACAGGTTGATTAGGGGAACCAAATGGGATCGGGATGCTGTCCTTAGTAAGTCTGCATGCATTGGGATCTTCAACTCAGCTTTGAGCGTACGCCCTCTTACTATATTTTTAATTGTAGTAATTAAAAAACTATTTGTGATTTATATGTCTTATAATTTTTTTAGGTTGGAAATGCGCCATATGCGGAACTGAGGCCTACTCAGACTGAGCAGCAGTCGAGTTGGTTTCGACGGAGCGTCGCCTTTCTTGAAAGTTCGGCGGCAGGCGACCGACAAAGAGGTCCCAACGTACAGATCTTGATCCCGATGACAATGATGACGATGATGATGAAGATGACGATGATGTCACGCGACGTCAGGCTCCCCCTAGCTCTAGCTATCAAGCTCCCCCTAGCTCTAGCTATCAGGCTCCTCCTAGCCCCACCTATCAGGCTCCCCCTAGCCCCACCCATCATAGGATGCCTGATATAGACCCATACCAAGATAAGTGGGAGTACATGACCTCCGTGGACAGACGCGTAAGAGACCTCGAGGCCCTCGATATGGACAGACGCATAAGAGATCTCGAGGCCCTCACCGCACACCTTCGCCACACTCACGTTAGTGTTTAACTTAATTTCGGGATATTACGCCCAATACTTTAATATTGGTTTGTGTATTGATATTACGTTCCATGATTGTATTAGGTGTCAACGAACATGGCGCCCACTTACATGTCACCTGGGCAAATGCATGGGTACACGGGTGCGGCATATGCGACCACATCATCCCAGCAAAATGTAGGTTATGTTTTTGTTATTACGTTTGAAAGTAATTATTAAGAGTGCTCATTAAAATCCATGTCACCAGGTTGGGATGACAAGTATGACGCCATCCTACACGTCACCGGGGTACACATAGGCGGCAGCAGGAGGAAACTACCCTTTTTCGACCCCATCATTCCAGCAAAATGTGAGTTACGACGAGTGCTCATTGTTGTTCTTTTTTTGTTATTACGTTTGAAGATTCTTTTTAAGAGTGCTCATTATAATCCATGTCACTAGTTTGGGATGACAAGTACGAAGCCAGCCTACACGTCGCCAGGGTACACACAGGCGGCAACCGGAGGAAACTACCCTTTCTCGACCCCATCATTCCAGCAAAATGTAAGTTACGACGAGTGCTCATTGTTTTTTTTTTTTGTTATTACGTTTGAAGATTCTTATAATGACCTACGTCACCAGTTTGGGATGCCAGCGGGGGACTATTACAGACCCCAGATGATGGAGCCGGGGCCGGGGCTGTCCGTCATAAGCAGGTTGGTGGAAGATTTTTTGGGAACTTCCATCCCTTATTCGATGGGGTCGGAGTTGGGGGTTGACACCACCCAGGCGCGGGTGAGTACTCTGATGGCTGATAATATCATCGATGACCACTTCGAGGATGATGACATAGCCATACATGAGCCAGATCAGGCAGCACATGAGAGGGCGAGACGGGTCGCTGTTGTGGGGCCAACCCTTTGTTCCCCATATGTCCAACAACCTTCGACCACAGCAGTACCTAAGAAAAAAACCAAGGCAAAGGGCAAGGGAAAGGTGGGGGAGACACTACGATGACTGACGCGGGGCAATCGGTGTTTGTTTCGGCGGCACAAATCAGGGAATTATGTATCAGTGATCAGCTCCCCCACCTGATGTGTCCATTTTACGGCGGCCTTCAAATGAATGTCGGTTTTTTCATGCTACTGTTGGGTGTAGGTGGTAGTGGGGATTTCGAGGATTTGGTTAGTATTTAAATATAGTCATATAAACAACTACATTTCTAATGACAGGTCTAACAATCTATGTTTTGTGTATAGCAAATCGACGCTTGGGTTAGAATGATCCAAGAATCCCGCTCTCCACATGCCAGATGGACGGTCATGGACTCCAACTTCTTTGAGTGGCTTACACGACCGGGCCAAGGATACAGGTCTGTGTTCGAAACATGCAATGGACTGGGCCATAGAACTCATCCAACTTGGATGGACATCGACGAGGTATGGAAATCGATTTACATAATTTTTGTTCAACTTGTTTGTTACTAACTATTATTGTGTTATTGTAAAATCTCAGGTATACATCCCCATATGCGTCGTGGACAAACATTGGGTGCTCGGTGTTCTGTACCTCCGTGAAATGAGGCTGGTCTTATTTGACAGTTTACGAGCAAGAAGGTACACTTTGCCCTTGGAAGAATGCCTTGGGATCTTCAAAAAACAATTGTCGAAGTTGTTAAAAAAGATACACGACACGCCGGATCGTATCAAGGCCAGCAAGAAATTAGAGGTTATCTATGATTCTGATGCACCTCAACAGACAGGGGGCCTTGGGGATTGCGGTGTGTGGGTGTGTCGGAACATATCCAAGTTTATTGAAGGTCTGCACCCAACAGTTGCACCAGATGCAACTGAGCATGTGGCAAGGGAATGGCGTAATTACATGGCAGAGACCCTTTTCTCGTTGGTTGTCCAAATAAACGATTAGGTTGTGGATACTTTTTATGTTACTTGTGAGTTGTGATGGGCCTCTTGAAATAGCAAATATGATTCTTTTTTTAAGTCATTTTAAATATTAAAACCCTTTTTTACTTAGATAACTATATTGGATCGGATGTTTTATTTTATATAAAAATAGAATTCGTTAACTCTCAAGATCACAAATTGATATGAAAAGGGTAGTACATGAAAAAGTTCTTTTGGTAAATAAAAAACAAAATATTATTTAAACTTACCAATTATTAATGACAAACTGGTAGGGTTCGAAAACAACCGGTACAAGTTCATCTGAACAAACATTGAAACGACGTCATTAAATGAAGTGAGTAGGTAACATTGTCGATCATTGAAATGTCAAACTATGGCTACACGACACTTGGTTTTTTTGGAATCCTCAACGACTTCTTATATGCTCTAGTGACACAATTTTGGAAGTGTTAAGCTCAACTTTCTTGCTGTACACTTCAATGACGGTATAATTTTGTAGTATAAAAATATAAACGCATCAAACCACAAAATACATTGGACGATTTTATTAATGAAACAAAACCATATAAAGTAAAAGTACAAACCGACAACTCTTTAGTGTTGTGAATTTGACAGTTACTATAACACGGGTATTTATAGCCACAAGGAACAATTGTTAAAAAAATGAATCGTTTCAGTATTTGCAGAGGAATCATTTCAGTATTTGCACAGGAATCATTTCAGGCTTTCCAGAAGAATCATTTCAGTATTTGCAGAGGAATCATTTCAGGCTTTGCACATAAATCATTTTAGTCTTTCCAGAAGAATCGTTTGACCATGTGCACAAACCTATCTCATAATATGGTAACAAAACGCGGGGTTAGTCCGCGTTTTAGTGGTGTAACGCGGGGTTAGTCCGCGTTTTAGTGGTAAAACGCGGGGTTAGTCCGCGTTTTAGTAACAAAACGCGAGGTTAGTCCGCGTTTTAGTGGTGTAACGCGGGGTTAGTCCGCATTTCAGCCTTTGTAGGGGAATCGTTTGACCATGGCACAAAAAACAAATCATTTCAGGCTTTGCAAAGGAATCGTTTGACCATGCCTTTGAAACTATCATGAACCGATCTTCGCATGGACTATAAGTAGATGCTCCGGTGAAGTAGTATTTCACAACTTCATATCTATCCTTTCTACCCTCACTTTCATTTACAAATATTATCTACATTCTATACATTATCTACATTTTCATTACTTGATGGCTGGAGGTTCACGCGATAGGGGGAAAAGGTCAGCGAATGGGGCTGGCACTTCACGCTCCGTGGACATCGACCAATTAAATGATGGAGCTTCAAGGATTGACTGGAATGCACCAGATACAACGGAGGATTGGGCGCAATTTGGGTTAACTGCTTACGATGAACCGATAACGCCTCAGGAGTGGGAGCAGTTTAACAATGCCCAAGTCGCATACTACGCTGCTCATGGAGGAATGCCCCCACCTACGTATCAATCCAACCAGGGGCCAGGTCTACCAATGTCTCAGGTACTGCCTACCAGGTTGAAAAGGTCCTGTGATGAGGCAAATGAAGAGATACGAAATACAGGCAGGACGTGGCTACAAAACATGGAACTTCAGAAGGAGAAAGAAGCAACTATTGGGGAGCAGAAGGAGCTCCTGGAGAATATGAAGCGCGATGTCAGGGAGAAACAAAAGGAGATTAGAAAGTTAGAAGATGAACTGGTAGACATAAAAGAAAACTACACCGTCATGGAGGAGCATATGAAGGCAAAGGCTGGCTGGGTTACGAAGTGCCGGGAAATCTACCCGTAGTAGGTTTCTCAAAGGGTGGTTGTTATATGGATGCACTTTAACGTTTAACCTAAGTTTTATTTTATGCATTAATTTTTACTTTATCGATGCTTGAATGTTGTACGGATGCACCATTTCGTTTTCTTTAATTTCAATAAAACGATGCTTTTATGTTTCAACTTTTATTTACACATAATATAATTTCACAACCACGATAAGGTAGATAAAATCAACAATTAACATAATAACAATATCACTTAGCATAGAAGATGAGGTGGTTACAATCAAGGGAAGTCAATGTTAAGGTCAATGCTATCATGCCTTAAAGTTCCATGTGGTTCTAGGTTCGATGACCCTTGAGAGCGAAATCTTTGGCTAGTAGAAGCTCTCCTGGGCACGGTTGAAGGGGCAGGAGTTGGACATTCACCACGAGTATGTTCTACTGCTCCACACCTAGTACACGTTCTCTGTATCGGATCCTCACCACGAGATGGACGCCGATCGTTCTTTCTTGGTCTCCCCGCACGTCTCTTGGTTATTAAAGGTGGATAGCATGGCGGAAGGGGGACGTGTGGCAAAACCCATGATTGAGGGGGTCCAACAGGATAGATCAACTCATGATATGTTGACCGGTAAGTACTGGACGTGTAGTAAGATATAGCCAGATCGCTGCAATCTCTACGATTCATTGACCTTGCAGCAGCGATGGCAAGACCACATGGTAAACCAAAATATTGCCATTGGTTACATTCACAAACACCGTTGACCATATCGACAGTCGCGTGATAACGGATATCCCGAACGTTGAACTTACCATGTCCAATCTGACTTACCCTCCATGTCGCAGCCTTTCCCGACCTTCTGCTAATTATCTCCTCCGCCATTAGTGTGAGATGATTACGCATTTCATCTACAAATATGTGTTAATTGTGTTACGATTTATACGGAAGACGAAAAATGCAACAAACATATAAGTTAAAGATTTTAGAGTTTATTAACCTCCCTTTCGTCGTCGAAGTTGGTACCACTCTTGTTGAAAATCTCGGAAGTACTCTATAAGGCCGACAATGGGTAACCTGCGTGCAAAACGGGACAGTGCATTCACCGACTCTACACTATTAGAGGTCATTATGTTATACCGTTGTGCAGGGAAATGGGCCCTTGACCACCTCTCTTTACCAGCCTCGTCCATAACTTGTGCTCCACGAGGTAATTCATATCGTAGTGCATTCATGTAGGTCTCGAACTCCCTAATAGTATATGCTTTGCACGCCTTCCAGTAGGTGGTCTTGTTTGTTGTGATACGTTTGTCCGCGCTTTTCACGTTCATCTCCAAATGTCGACAACATAGGGCGTGAGGGGTGGAGGGGTACACGGCAGAAATTGCCGCGCTTATGGAAGGAGCCCTGTCGGACATAAACACCAACCCTTCCGGGGCTCCGATACATTCCCGCAACATGTTCAGAAACCAACCCCACTCCTCCCCCGTCTCGGACTTGCCTACTCCGAAAGCCAAGGGCACAATGTTGTTATTTCCGTCCATGGCAACCGCCAAGAACATCATACCCAGGTAATGCCCCTTTAAATGGGCAGTGTCTATTACAAGGACAGGACGCAGATTTGTCAAAAACGTCCGGATCTGCAATAAACGTACGTGGTTATTATTTGTAAATGTTAAAATTCATAATATGTAAAGCTACGACGATTTAATATACTTACCGCACATCCAAGTGCAGCGAAACACAATTCGAAACGTCCGTTTGAATCCGTCCTTATTCTGGTGTGTGTACCCGAATTCTTCAGCTCCAAGTTATATAAATACGCAGGGAGTCGTTCGTACGACTCCTCGGGAGTGCCTCTCACCATTAGTAGTACCTTGAATCGCGCACGCCATCCTTGGTGGTAACCAATGTTGATCCCGTACTGCTGATTTATATCGTTGACGATGTCCTTCGGCCGAAATGACCTGCTAGCGTCAAGAAACTTGTCTTTCAATATGTGGCCCAAAGTTCTTTTGTTGGCCTGCCGGTGGCTGGCATTTAGTTGTGTCCTCGAACATGTGTGTACGTCGTTCAACTTTCTAACGACAAACAACCCTCCTTTAGGGCCCACGGACTTCGCGGACATACTCCATTCACAATTTTGTTGGTCACAGACAGCCTTGTATCTGCGTTTGTCGGATTTCTTCGCTCTAAACACGAAACCCTCTCGCAAGAACTTCATTCCCAACTGTACGGTCATTTCCCCCTTCGTATGAAATATTTGACCTTCATGTATAGTTGTACTACGATTGTAAGGTGCGGGTTGGTAGGCTGGTATATGGGTCTCCGGGTTAGGAAGGGAAGGGGGCATATCAAAATAATCGTTTAACGCACCAAATGATTTAGTGCTAGGGGTATATGTTTCTTCGTCCTCGTCATTATCGGTATCTGATCTGTCCAGATCAGATATACCAGTTGTGAAAACATGTGTTTCGTCATCAGCAACTCCAACAAACCGTCTTTTTAGGTCTTCTGCTTCTTCTTCTTCTTCTAGTTGCGTCTCCGGAACAACTTCGGGATAAGATTCGTTAGGACGATATGCATGATCAGAATAAAGTGTGGTGTCGTAGGATGCCTGAAACTGAGAGTCAGGCTCCAGTAGACTACCACCGACATGGATTTCGTCATCATCTTCGTCATCACCTTCGTCATCATCTTCGTCATCGCCCATCGATGGTGCGACATACACAAAAAGTTGTGGAGGTATTTCTGAATCGGCTGCAAGTAGCATAAAACCAAGGATTTCGTCATCGTTGGTTATCTCCATCAGTGAGCCATCTGCACGTCTGAACACCAACTTGCAAGCAGCAGAATCTCCGATTCCACACTTTCCCACGACGTAATTGATAAACGTCTTATACGCAACCATTATTGGAATATATACACCACGCTTTGTGTAGCCAATATAATCCCACCCATTGTTGTTTTGCACCCATTGACCATCGAAACATAATAAGACTCTAGTTTTCTGAACAGATGAACTCATTTTTTCAGTAGTATGAAAAATGAAGCAATTCAAGTGGATGTGATGAACGATTTTGAATCTAATCTTACTAATCTTTATAGGAAAAATTGAATGGAGAAAATGAATGTGAACCACATATTCAATGACAATGGTACACTTATTGTATGAGAATCAGACTAAAATGTGGAAAAAAACAGTAAAATCATTCAAAAAATACGTCACAAACAGTTGACCACACATGAAATCATAGGCCTGAAACCCTAATTTTCCAAACCCTAATACGCTTTACACTATTAAACGCGGACCTAACCCTCGTTTTTTAACAAAAAACGCGGCCCCAACCCGCGTGTAACAGTGAAAAACGCGGCCCAAACACTCGTCCCCGTGTAACGGCCAAAACGCGGCCCAAGTCCGCGTGTAAACGGACCAAACGCGTACCAAGTCCGCGTGTGACTCTCGAACGCGGACAAAACGCGGCCCGAGTCCGCGTGTAATAGTGAACGCGGACCAGGTCCGCGTGTAACAGTGAAAAACGTGGACCTAGGGGGTATTTTGGCAAAAATAACAAGATTTGGGACATATTGGGTACTGATTTTTCAACTTAGGGCATTTTAATTAAATTCCCTATATAAAATGACATTTAATAATAAATAATTGTACAGATATAAACTAGTAATGTCGATTTACTTGCAATTAAGTCATTTTAACATGCTTTTCATAAGGAAAAATATATAAATATGGTACGGAGTTTTAGATACCTTCAAGTGTTAGAGCATCTCCAACAGTATTGTTAAAATAAAAAATTTTGGCTTTTTCTTTGTTATTCCTCTCCAACAACTTTGCTATATGGTTTGCTAAAATAGAGAAAGATCAAAAAATATCTAAATATAGAGAATTCTCTATAATCTCTAAATTGGAGAGAGAAAATATTATTTTATTCAATCCAACCAATAAGATTCAATTTTTAACATTTTATTTTAAGTTTTTTTTTAAAAAGTGTATTGGGATGATAAATTATGGAATATTATAATAATATAAATAATGATTGATTCTCTAAAATAGAAAAGTTGTTGGAGTTAAAAAAAATGTTTTTAGAGATTTTGACTTTTCATTCTCTATTTTAGAAAAAATTAGCAATACTGTTGAAGATGCACTTACAATTTTGTAAGGATTTTCAATTTACAATACAAATGATTAAAATATGCTACCATTTTTTTCCTTTTAATAAGACAAAACTCATGTTGTTATTGTTAACTAAATCACGTATGATGATATAGTAGATATGAACACGTAATTGTATATGAAACAAGAAACAACACGAAGAAAACCATGCTTGGAAAAACGAAGAGTTCTAAATTCATAAAACAATTTTTTTTTTCAAAGATGGAAAATATGTATGTTTTAATAATAATATTGACATATTGTGTTTTATAACATATTTATCTAAAATTTAACTGTAATATTTAATTTTACTTGCAATTAAATAAATTGACTCATCGTCAAAATTTAAAATATTACTCAGTAAATATAAAATAAATTTATGTAAGTAAAATGAATGTTACAATTATATTTCAGTAATATAGGATCAGGTTCAGGGGAAAACCTCAAAAAAACGAAAAACTGAAGAACACTTTGGTAGCCTTTCATCTGGATGGTATGCACTTGTGCATACAGGTAAATTATGTTGTTTTTTGGTTTTTATGCACAAGTGCATTATGCACTTGTGTATATGCACAAATGCATGTTACAAATTACCTGTATGCACAAGTACATACCGTCCAGATGAAGGGCTACCAGAGTATTCCTCAGTTTTTCGTTTTTTTGAGGTTTTCCCCTGAACCGGACCCTATAAAAATAAATTAATTTTTAATATTTCTTTAATATTGTGCTATTTAAATTTTTTTCCACTCTAACATTCAGTTAGGATCAAGTTCACGAAAAACGTTAAATAAATGAAAAACCAAAAATTACGAAGAAATGGATGAAAATTTATATTAATATGAATTTCAAATTAACAAGAAAAATATGATCGTATTTTTGGTGTAATTTGCTTCATTCAAATTTTGATCATATTCCCTATTTTTCAAGTTCACTGGTTATCCATTGCATTGGATTGGAATGGATACGTCCAATACTTTTATACAATTTTCAACCAATTAATCAGCCGTTTCAACTAATCTTATATATTTTCTAAATTTATATTTAAAACCACTACGTATAAAGATCAACTAAAAAACAATATCGTAAAATGTTAATATTAGTTAATAATTGAATGGGAGTTGGAGGATTAAATGGGTAATTGCATGGTAGGGTTGGGTTCTGGTGAGTTGAGTTAACGGTAAGAAGCGTGAGAAGTGATTATCAACCATTGGATGAGAAATGAATACATATTAGGATGAGATACATCAAGATAAGATGTATCAGATCAATTCTCTTATAAGTCGTAATTCATGAGAAAGTTTGAGATTAAAAGAGATCAATGCTTCTCACCGTTAACTTAACTTCTCACAATACTTCACCTTACATGGCATTTGGATGGTCATTCATTTGAATCGATTCAGTTTTTATTGGATTATAGATAGAGATCCAAGAACCGACTGATCCAATTTAAATGTTCAAATTTTGGACCAAATCCGTTTCAGTTACAATTGGATATTCAATTATGATTATTCGATTCTAATTAAATCAATTAGTTTAAATTGAATTGTAACAAAATTAAAATCAAATATTGAATAATTTTTAAAACAATAAATAATCAGATGAAAGAGATTTATGATGGGCCCACCAATTTGGGTATGCCTCCGTCTTCGAAAGTGAGACGGTTGACTTGAGTAGCCGCCATGGCCCACAAACTCCTCAAACATTTGTTATTTTATGCCAATTCAATACACAATTTAATAAAAATTAATAATAATAATAATAATCACTTTTTAACGATATTATTGTAGGCAGTGTTTCAAAAATTCGTCATAGTCGTGACATGCCGTAGTTTTAGACTTATTTTTGATGTTACGTTAAATTCATGATGTATTATGATATAATACGTAGTTTTTAGGAAAATTGGTCGAAATGGCCAAACTACAGAGAGGGATTGGTCTCTTAGTCATCCATTTCCCTGAATTGCTCAAAAGTCCCAACCTACGCAATTGAGCAGAGGTGCGCATGGGAGTAAGGGTGCGCAATTGCGCACCTACGCAATTGCGCACCCCTACTCCCATGCGCACTGGGCCACGTGTCAACTCCAGATTAACCCTAATTAGGGTTTGTTCTTAGAATTTGGTTGAAAAACTATTTTTCACGTTTTTAAGCTGGTTTTTCGTGTTGTTGTGTACTGTTTTTTTCAACCTGTTGTGATATCAAATCAACTTTAGCAGATGAATTATTTCATTGCGTTTGTACAATTTGATTCCCTAAATTATTGCTATAAGACCAACAACTATGGAAGTTTTTTTTTGAACGACAGATAACACACACACACGTTCTTGGGGTATCCGGGCTCCCACTTAAGGGTGCCACCCGACTAATCCCCGTCGACCACGACCCAACCCAATTAAGGGTACCACTAAGTGGCAGACCCATGATCTGGATATCGCCACATGTTCACCACGGGGTTCGAACCCGGGTAGTCAGGGATACCATCCACTGACCCCTCGCCCCCCCAAGGATGTTACCTTACCACTGGGCTAGACATGTTTTGATAACTATGAAAGTTGTAATTCAAAGTTTTATCCAAAATACAAAATCATTTTATAACTCGAAATACACGTAATACCAATATCCACAAAATGTATTTTTGCCAAATACCCTCAATTTATGAACATGGTTATCAAATCATTTTCATTATGATACATTTATCAAAATTCCCAAAGATGGGTGTTTTACAAGTTTATAAAGTCAAACACTTCTAAATAACCAAAACTTATCAAATGATCAATAATTAACAAATTATGTAAAACACATAAACACTTTAAAATTGACATTTTGGCATGTACATCGTTTTCACAAATCAACTTGAACTCACCTTGCTAGGTTAGGTTAAACCTAGATTCCAAATCCAACCGTTAGCCTCCAAAAGTATAGATCCTTCCACCATTTCCAAGTCATCTTCAACAAAGAGTTGGGGTTTCCAAATAACCCATTTTATCAACTCTAGAAATACACCAATAACAAGTAAAACTTTTAGATCTACAAAGATCCTTATACTAAAGCTTGGATTTACAAGATGCTTACCTCAAATGGAACCTGAAATCTTCCAAACCACGTATCTCCCATGAAATCTTTTACTCTCCCCATAACTAAGCTTCAAATCACCAACCCTTTGATCTCTCTATAGTGGATTCACCTCAAGCTGCTCCAAAATCGGCTTTGGGGCTCTCAAAATCGTCCCAAGGAAGAGAGAAGTGGAAAGTGGAAGTAAAATGAGAGAAAACCCTAAATTTTGGGTATAAAAACGACCATACAGCTTCCCGTGGCCTTGGCCGTGGCCTTAAGTCACGGGCCAAGCCGCACGTGTTGCTGGAACCCAAAGCTCAGAGACTTACGCGACCTGTGTCGCGGCCCTGAGTCGCCCGCCAGGTCGCGTAACTCACTGTCCAACCCCGTCCTGCCTAGATCTTCGTGCCCGACTCGATCCTTGAGATTTCCATTACGATAGAGAGGTAACCTCAATAAGTTTCCATCATACGAGTTATACGGTTACACTACAATGGTTAAGGGTTTCCAAATTCACGAGTGTTACAGTATCGATCCTTCTCTTGGTATGATTAGAATATCGTATAAGTATGATGGTGCCCTTTATGAGTTATGCAACTCTGACGACGTTTTGTCTTTCATTCAATTTATTGACGGTGAAAATAATCCGCCAACACTTTGTGTGTTTGTCGATCCATCGATGTCTGGTGGAAGCGATGTCGGTGGTACTTCGAACACCGGAGGCGACGTGGATGAATCTGATGATACCTCAGATGTTGTTCCCGAAACACAACAAGAAGGAAAAGAAGAACAATAAGAACAACAAGAAGAAGACAACGACGAAGTTTATAGACATGATAAGGAGTCTCATGTTTACCACTTGAATATATCTGATGTTGATACTGATGAAGTCGATGACCAAATAGAAACTAGTCCTATCAAATCATACGGTGGGATAAATGATTTCTTTGACATGCCCCCTCCACTTCCATCATCGGCTCCCGTCATCACACCCAACCTACCCCCACGTTATGATCGTAGTGGAAGAGTACGTTTGGGGCAAGTATTCCCTACGAAAGACGATCTTACACTCGTTCTCGGGTTGAAGTTTCTTGAAGAGGGTTTTGAGTTTGGAGTGTGCAGGTCAAATAAAACCATATATGAAGCCAGATGTAACATCCTAAAATTCAGAATAAAATAAAACTTCTCATAGAAGGCAACATGACATCTGCATTGATATAAATTCCTCAAAAGTGTATCAGTCCTTTGGACTTTACAAAAACCTGTACGGATCTAAAATTCATCAACAGACTAATCTAAACATAACTATCTAGATTACATCAGTTGACAATCCAAAATTCATCAAAAGAATGGGACTTAACAATGCCCAACTATCAACACACTTTAGTCATCTCAAAACCCTGTGCATCCCACCGCTAAGGGAAACCTGTTATACATATCATTTGAGAAAAAGTGTCAGACTTAAAGCCTGGTGAGAACATACAGTTTAATAAGCTCAAAAGATATAAACATTTGTATCATAAGATAATATTTCCAAAGAGTTTAAATCTTACAATTGAAACCTTTGCCACAACCGGGCTTTTCCGTTAATAACATGTCATCAAATGACCAACGATAAAACATTTTACCAATGATTGTGGCGTAACACAAAGTAGGCCAAAATCCGAGTTATGAGCTAAACAATTGGAATCCGAGGATACGAACACATAAGTTTGTGCTACAACGTGAGATCTAGCCCCAAGCAAAACCAATGTATACTCCTTCACTAGGATCACTATGAACCATGGCTAGTATCTGGCCTCACATAACCGTACCAAGTTGCCCCCGAGGATCATATGCATCCATAGCTACAAAATGGGGAATATGACATCCCAATAATACAGTCGACTCAAAACCTAGGGATCCGCTAGTAATGGTACAGACTCGTCACAACAACATACGTGACCAACCATAAATAGACATATGGTATAAACACATTTTATAAACAAAATGTCATTTCCAGTTCAACTTCTGGTGAGAATGAAAATAATTAAAATGAGTTCTTAAACATTCTTTTCACATATCCACATAATGTGCAAGTAAACCATCATTTTACTTCAATAAGATAAGATCCATCTTTTTAGTCAAAACTGATCGGGAACCCCGAAAATCACCAAAAAATCCATTTATATCAAAATGCATAGAACATGAAATCATACCGTAGAAATACTTCGGATTTCGCAAATAAGAGTTTTGACATGTATAAAGTTTGTAAAATGGTAGTAGGAACTCACCAGTAGGTTTCAGAATAAAACCCGGAAAACCAGATAACGATCACGACGTAGAGGTGAAGCTTAAAACACCGAAACCTCGGATCGAACACCAACTATAACCTACCAAACTCTAGAGAGAGAGAGAAAGAGAGAGAGAGAGAGTGAGTTTAGAGATTGAGAGAAATGAGATATTTTGGGAAACTGAACCCTTAAGTCGGCCAGGCAACTACGCGGGTTATGCCGCGACTTCAACTCGTGGCATAACTCGCCCGTGTCCAAAACCCAAGATCATCCAGTGGGTTTCGCGGGTTGTGCCGCGACCTTAAGTTGCGGTGCAACTCGCGTAGTTCCAAAAATCTCATATCAAACAGAGGGTTACGCGGGTTATGCCGCGACCTCTAGTCGCGGTGCAACTCGCGTAGTTCACTGCTTGTCCCCACAATTCTCAAAATCCACTCAACTTCAAACCAAACACGGTGCTAACAACAACAGCTTAACACAATAATACAACGATGAAATATAATGAAAATCCAGGGTGTTACAATCCTCCCCAACTTGGGAATGATTTCGTCCCCGAAATCCCAACTATACAAAAAGATGAGGATATCTTCGCTTCATATCCTCTTCAGCTTCCCACGTCACATTGGCTCCCCGATGATGTTTCCACTGCACCTTGACCATAGTGACCTCTTTGTGACACAACTTCTTAGACTTTCTCTCTAAGATGGCGTCAGGCTCTTCTACACAACGGTTACCTTCGTCTACCGTCAACTCGGAGAGAGGAATAACGCTTTCCTCTTCCGCCAAACACTTCCGAAGGTAACAAATATGAAACGTGTTGTGGATTATGCTCAATTCTGGCGGTAGTTCCAATTGGTACGCTTACAACCCTACTCGCTTGAGCACTTTGAAAGGTCCGAGGAAACGGGGACTCAGCTTCCCACGCTTTTCGAACCGTATAATACCTTTCCACGACGATACCTTAAGCAACACACAATCGGCTACTTGGAATTCCATCGGCCGCTTCTTCTTATCGGCATAACTCTTCTGCCAATCCTGAGCCGCTTTCAATCTTTCACGAATACATTTGACCTTATCGGTCGTCTCCTGCACGATTTCAAGTTCGGCGAACTGCTTTTCTCCCGCTTCAAGCCAACATACGGGAGTTCGGCACTTTCGTCCGTACAATGCTTCAAAAGGTGTCATTCCAATACTCGAGTGGTAGCTATTGTTGTAGGCGAACTCCACCAAAGGTAAGTGAGAGTCCCAGCTACCCCCGAAATCGATGACACAAGACCTCAACATGTCTTCCAATGTATGGATCGTTCTTTCGCTTTGCCCATCGGTTTGTGGATGGTAAGTCGTACTAAACTTAACTCGTGTACCAAGCTCTTTCTGAAACCCATCCCAAAAGTTCGAAGTGAACCGACTGTCGCGATCCGACACGATTGACAATGGTATGCCGTGCCTCGAGACCACCTCATCGATGTATAGTTTAGCTAGCTTGTCCATCGGTAATGTCTCGCGCATGGCCAAGAAGTGAGTGCTCTTTGTCAATCTATCAACTATCACCCAAATGGTATCGTGACCCCGAAGAGTTTTAGGTAACTTTGTCACGAAGTCCATAGTGATATGCTCCCACTTCCACTCGGGAATCTCTAGAGACTGAAGACTCCCATACGGTCGCTGATGTTCGGCCTTAACTTGCGAACATGTCACACAACGCTCAATGTAACGCGCCACGTCAACTTTCATTACCGGCCACCAATAGTGCAACTTCAAGTCCCTGTACATCTTTGTACTTCCCAGATGAATGGAATACTTGAACTTGTGTGCATCTTCTAGCAACAGCTCACGGTTACCCCCAATCTTGGGTACCCACACATGTTCACTGAACATTTTTACTCCACGGCTATCTTCTGTTAGAAGTAAACGCTGCTTCGTCATGACTTCATCCTTTAGATTTTCTTCTAACAGTGCTTCCATCTGCGATGTCTTGATCTTCTCAAAAATACTAGACACTAGCTCGATTCTCGAATGGGTAGACCGAATACTCCCGCTATAGTCCTTTCGACTTAACGCATCGGCCACCACGTTCGCCTTACCGGGATGGTAAAGCAATTCACAATCGTAATCTTTAAGCAACTCGAGCCACCGCCGTTGTCTCATATTCAACTCTTTCTGATCAAAGACATACTTAAGGCTCTTAGATCTGTGTAGAGTATACACTTTGTGCCATAGAGATAGTATCGCCAAAGCTTCAGGGCAAACACCACTGCTGCTAACTCCAAATCGTGGGTAGGATAGTTCTCCTCGTGTATTTTAAGCTGCCTCGAGGCGTAAGCGATTACCTTGCCCCGTTGCATCAACACACAACCTAAACCCATTTTCGAAGCGTCTCTATAAACCACGAAGTCTTCCGACCCTTCAGGTAACGATAAGATCGGAGTTTCACATAACTTCTTTTGAAGGATACGGAAAGCCTTCTCTTGCGTTTTGGTCCATTCGAACTTCACATTCTTCCGAGTCAAAACTGTAAAGGAAGAAGCGATTTTTGAAAAGTCTTAGATAAATCTCCGGTAGTACCCTGCCAGACCCAAAAAACTTCGGATCTCTGACGGACTCTTGGGGGATTCCCAATTCATCATAGCTTCAATCTTGGAGGGATCCACTTTCACTCCGTCTCGAGTGACAACGTGACCCAGAAATTGTACCTTTTTAAGCCAAAAGTCACACTTGGAAAACTTGGCGTACAATCTTTCCTTCCTCAACACTTCAAGCACTTCCCGCAGATGTTGTTCGTGTTCTGACTCGCTCTTGGAGTACACGAGTATGTCATCGATGAATACAATGATCGACTGGTCGAGGAAGGGTCGGCACACTCTATTCATCAAGTACATAAATATTGCCGGTGCGTTCGTTAGACCAAAAGGCATTACAAGAAACTCGTAATAGTCGTAACGCGTTCTGAAAGTTGTCTTCAGAACATCTTCTTTACTCACCTTCACTTGGTGATAACCCGAACGTAAGTCGATTTTGGAAAAACAACCCGCTCCTTGAAGTTGGTCGAACAAGTCGTCTATTCTCGGAAGCGGATATCTGTTCTTTACTGTAGCTTTGTTCAACTCACGATAGTCAATGCACATTCTCATCGTGCCATCTTTCTTCTTTACAAACAAGACCGGAGCTCCCCAAGGTGATGAACTCGGTCTTATAAAGCCCTTCTCAAGAAGCTCTTGGAGTTGTGTCATCATTTCTTGCATCTCTGACGGCGCTAAACGGTAAGGAGCTTTAGCAATTGGTGTTGCTCCAGGAACAAGATCAATCCGGAACTCTAACTGACGATTGGGTGGTAACCCGGGCAAGTCGTCCGGAAAGACATCTGGAAACTCACGCACAATCTTCACATTTTCCAGCTTTGATTTCTCTAACTTAGCATCGATCACGTAGGCTAGGAAAGACGGACATCCTTTTACTAAGCACTTGCGTGCCCTTGCCATTGTGATTATTGCCACCTCACCTTTTCTCTTTTCACCATAGATGACAATGACTTTGCCAGAGGGGTTGGGAAGTCGAATCAACTTCTTGGAACATACGATCTCGGCGTGATTGTTTGACAACCAATCCATGCCGACCACTACATCGAAACCCCCGATTATCATCGGCAGTAGATCGATCGAGAATTCTATCCCTTCGATACTAAGAGTACACTGCTTCGGAACACCACGGATCAGAACTTGACTACCATCGGCTATTTCTACTACTAATGCATCCTCAAGACTAGTAGTGGGCATAGCAATCTTTTGACGGAATAACTCAGATATGAAAGAGAAACTGGCACCCGTATCGAATAAAACACGAGCGGATACAGAGTTTATAAGAAATGTACCCAATACCACATCAGCGGATGCCTTGGCCTCATCGGCAGTCATCTGAAATGCTCGACCCGGAACCCTAGGAGGGTTCTTCTTCCTTGCTGGCGTGCTACCCGACACAAGCTTCGGGCAATCTCTTCTCACATGCCCCGGTGCCTTGCACTCATAACAGACGAGTCCTCTGACCGGACAATCTTTGATAGTGTGACCAGGCTTCCCACACTTATAACAAGTTTGAGAAGTGGTAATACATTCACCGTGGTGTTTAGTTCGACACTTGTGGCACCACCTAGCTTCCTGCTGATTGTTGAAGTTTCGGTTTCCGCCAAAAGGTCGTGATCTCTTGGGGTGAGTAGAATTTCTCTCCCACTTTCTCTTATCAGACACCACTACGGCTTTCTCAACTTTGTTCCTTGCGAACATCTCTTCCATGTACTGAGCTTCTTCAATCATCCCGCGGAGGTTAGAAGCTTTAGAATTGTGGACCATAGATTGCATGTCCACGGGTAGACCATTCAGATAGGCCTTCATCTTATCTTTCTCTGTTGGGGCAGCGCGTCCCACCAGATCGAGCTTCTCCATGAACTGACGGGTGTACTCCCTCACCGTCAGGCTTCCCTTTACCGGAAACCGAAATTCTTTCTCAATTCGGTCCATTGTTCTCTCATTTCAGAACTCTTCTAACAACTTTTTCCTGAACTCGGCCCAAGACAACTGAGCCAACACAGCAGGAGATAGGGTGGATTGAACGACATTCCACCAAATGAGCGCGGTATCCCTCAGCAGTTGGGTACCGAACTGCACTCTCTGATCATCTCCGCATTCGGAAGAGCCAAAAGCTTGCTCGACCGCTCGAATCCACTTCACACAAAAGATTGGGTCGTCGGAACCAGAGAACTCTGGCGGTCCGCAACCCAGAAAGGACTTGTAGGAACAACTTTTCCTATTTCCCGGAGCACCAACAATCCCGTGCTCCTCAGCCCTGACCCCTGTACCAACGCCTCCAGGACCCGTTACAATGTTTTCCACAACCGTCTCACTCCTCCGATTGTTCACATCGCGGTCCTCAATCACTTTAAGTAGAAACCCTTGCTGCTTTGCCATCTCTTCCCTCATTGCCAACATCATGCTAGCCATCAACTCAGACGGGGAACTAGCATCCCTGATGACTGGGTGGGACGAAGCCAGGTCTACACGCGGAATGACCTCTGGCCCCCCACCTAGTATTTGTTGAACAGGTGGACGCACAACAACCTCAACTCCTTCCGGCTGGTCAGCGGTGGAGGTTGTCGCTTCCAGACCATCAACACGCGTACGCGGTCTACCACGCTTATTCACCATACTGAACTGCTTCACAGAACAGGAAAAGAGATAAGAGAGATATTGAATAAACATAAAGGAAACGTACTACCACATTACCAATTGTCACAGTAACAGAAATTCAAGCACATTTACGTACAATATCCTCATAATAACATTAGCTAAGTGAGATTATGAACATATAACACATAAAGGTTCTTGTCACCATTGCCACAACGCCTGATAAACGTACTTTCCGTCGACTCTAAGACTAACCCATCTTAGAAACTCTACCCAATCTCGCGGATCAATTCTTATCATACTCGGTCTAAGTCTAGACATCTTACATTCATGCCTAGTTCACTTAAACTAGAGCTCTGATACCAACTTGTAACATCCTAAAATTCAGAATAAAATAAAACTTCTCACAGAAGGCAACATGACATCTGCATTGATATAAATTCCTCAAAAGTGTATCAGTCCTTTGGACTTTACAAAAACCTGTACGGATCTAAAATTCATCAACAGACTAATCTAAACATAACTATCTAGATTACATCAGTTGACAATCTAAAATTCATCAAAAGAATGGGACTTAACAATGCCCAACTATCAACACACTTTAGTCATCTCAAAACCCTGTGCATCCCACCGCTAAGGGAAACCTGTTATACATATCATTTGAGAAAAAGTGTCAGACTTAAAGCCTGGTGAGAACATACAGTTTAATAAGCTCAAAAGATATAAACATTTATATCATAAGATAATATTTCCAAAGAGTTTAAATCTTACAATTGAAACCTTTGCCACAACCGGGCTTTTCCGTTAATAACATGTCATCAAATGACCAACGATAAAACATTTTACCAAGGATTGTGGCGTAACACAAAGTAGGCCAAAATCCGAGTTATGAGCTAAACAATTGGAATCCGAGGATACGAACACATAAGTCCGTGCTACAACGTGAGATCTAGCCTCAAGCAAAACCAATGTATACTCCTTCACTAGGATCACTATGAACCATGGCTAGTATCCGGCCTCACATAACCGTACCAAGTTGCCCCCGAGGATCATATGCATCCATAGCTACAAAATAGGGAATATGACATCCCAACAATACAGTCGACTCAAAACCTACGGATCCACTAGTAATGGTACAGACTCATCACAACAACATACGTGACCAAACATAAATAGACATATGGTATAAACACATTTTATAAACAAAATGTCATTTCCAGTTCAACTTCTGGTGAGAATGAAAATCATTAAAATGAGTTCTTAAACATTCTTTTCACATATCCACATAATGTGCAAGTAAACCATCATTTTACTTCAATAAGATAAGATCCATCTTTTTAGTCAAAACTGATCGGGAACCCCGAAAATCACCAAAAACTCCATTTATATCAAAATGCATAGAACATGAAATCATATCGTAGAAATACTTCGGATTTCGCAAATAAGAGTTTTGACATGTATAAAGTTTGTAAAATGGTAGTAGGAACTCACCAATAGGTTTCAGAATAAAACCCGGAAAACCAGATAACGATCACGACGTAGAGGTGAAGCTTAAAACACCGAAACCTCGGATCGAACACCAACTATAACCTACCAAACTCTAGAGAGAGAGAGAAACGATTTAGAGAGAGAGAGAGAAAGAGAGAGAGAGTGAGTTTAGAGATTGAGAGAAATGAGATATTTTAGGAAACTGAACCCTTAAGTCGGCCAGGCAACTACGCGGGTTATGCCGCGACTTCAACTCGCGGCATAACTCGCCCGTGTCCAAAACCCAAGATCATCCAGTGGGTTTCGCGGGTTGTGCCGCGACCTTAAGTTGGGTGCAACTCGCGTAGTTCCAAAAATCTCATATCAAACAGAGGGTTACGCGGGTTATGCCGTGACCTCTAGTCGCGGTGCAACTCGCGTAGTTCACTGCTTGTCCCCACAATTCTCAAAATCCACTCAACTTCAAACCAAACACGGTGCTAATGACAACAGCTTAACACAAGAATACAACGATGAAATATAATGAAAATCCAGGGTGTTACACCAGATGTAGGCAAGACGGTTGTTCTTGGCGTATCTATTCAACCTCTGTCAAAAAAAGCAATATGTTTCATGTTCGTATATTGAATGACATACACACTTGCTCGAGGATGCAGCTTCATCCCAACCACCATCAAGCAAACAGTAGAGTATTGGGTAATTATATTTTACCTAAAGTGCAGGATACTAGCAGGACATACCGTGGATCCGACATTGTCAACGACGTAAAAGGGGATTTGAAAATAGATATTTCTTACTGGTAAGCTTGGCGTGCGATAGCTTATGCACTAACGATGGTGCGTGGTAGCCCTGAAGAATCGTTTACCCGACTCCCCTGCTTTCTCTATAATTTAGAGCTCTGGAATCCTGGTACCGTTACCAAAATAAGGACAGACAGTAGAGGACGTTTTGAGATGTGTTTCGCTGCCCTCGGTTGCACGGTACGTTGTTATTCTAATAAATTTCACGTCACTATATGGTTTATTGAACTGTTATATTGAATAATGTTATAATATGTAAATGCCTTAAATATCCAGATTCGGTCGTTTACGACACACTTGCGTCTGGTCATTATCATAGATGTTGCTCATTTGAAGGGGACTTACTTGGGCACAATGTTCTTAGTCGTTGCTATGAACGCAAATAACCAAATTGTGCCCATCGCTTTCGGAGTGGGTAGGTCTGAGAGTGGGGAAGTGTGGACTTGGTTCTTAACCATGCTGAAGCGTTGTATCGGGGAACCTGGGGGTTAGTGTTTGTATCCGACAGGGCTGCTTCAATTCACCAAGCAATTAATACAGTGTACCCAAGGGCCCATCATGCACTGTGAACATAAAAAACAGGGACAACAGGATCAAATACAAGAAGAAGTTATTTTGGAGAACGTGTAAAGCATAAACAGTGGAGGAGTTTGAACTGAATATGGCGGGTTTACGAGTTGTTTTACCTGTTGGAGCTCCGCTTATGGACCAGATTGGGCCGGAGAAATGGTCAATGGCCTATTTCTGTAACACCCAAAAAATTTAAACGGATAAAAAAACGAAAATTCGGCAATATAACGTCTAGAACACGAAGATCCAAATATCCTGTAATTATAAAATTCCAAAAGGGCAAATCCCAAAATGCAAGACAACTAAAACCCCAAGACGAAGTGGGCTAGTTTATGCCAAAACAAGGGGTAAGAATTTAGAAATATACAAATACAACAACCTACTTAATCTAGAATTAATTTAAACTAGATTAATTTGGGTGTTGCTATTCCACCAAAAATCTCTCTTCACACGGAAACCCAAAAGACCGGCACTTCAAGATCTCCTACGTGCCCGGTTGGCATGCCCGACAACCTAATTTTCATCACGAGTGGAACCTGTGGGAAAACAACAACCACAACAAGTGTTAGGAACTAGTCTCGTTATGGACATTATATTTATTGGGATAGTAATATTGTACCCATGGTTGGTATTGAGATATTCTTGGTTATAATGTGCCTCGAGACCTTCTATAAATTATGTTGGACGAACCAAGTCAGTAGACACTAGAAGGATGTAGTATTGGGTGCCACCGTGATGGTATGTACCTAGACCTCCGCCATTCAGGGTAATGTCATGGTTGTAGTCCTCAGATGTGTCGGGCCTTTAGGATATCACTCGTGGTAGTTGGCATCAAGGTATATCGACTCTTTGGGTGGAACTTGATTGGTGCTATGGGTCACCCCCATTGACTCCACATTTAATGAACTTGGGTTAACTGCTGATAAGAATTGTATGTGGTTTAATATGCTTTTTCTTGTGCAACTCACTAGGCTTTTTGGCCTAACACTTGTTTGGTGTCGATGTGTATCTCAGGTTCTAGTGGCGCCGCTTCTAAGCAAGCCTAGTCGGTCCTTGGTGAGAGATTGGGGAATGTGCTTTGGGATGCACTTTTTGTGAAGATACTGATTGGACTATATACAACACCCTTTTTGTAATCTCTTTTCTATTTTAGAAATTAGATTAGTTGGTTGTTGTTTATTTCCGTTACATTACAACTGTAATTAACAGGTTTAAATACTTTCCCCATTTTTGGGAGGCTCTTGCTATGGCAATTACCACATACCTTATGTCCGTTTTATTCGGATTTTGTTATCCCTATTTTTAGGGTGTTACAATACACCATTTTCATAGCATAATAGTCTCATCTTTCACCAAACACATGACTGGAAAGGCATCATCCTCAAACCCACCGTCTTCACAAATAATGCCCTCGAGACTGAAAAAGGCGATAGAGAAAAGTGAAGCGGAGATCGAACAACTCACCGAAGAGTGGAAGGAAATGATCGCTAAGAAGGATGGACACTTGAGAAGGATTGACGCGGACAAGGAGGAGGTAAGAAGTTTGAAGAGGGAGATAAAAGAGAAAGAAGACCGTATTCACTACGACAACGTTCAAGTCAACAAGCTTATGCAAGAGTTCGTAGTACTGCAAGCGCAAATTACCCATAAACAAAGTTGGATTGATCAATGTAAAGCACTTTATCATTAGATGGTGTTAGCGTTGTTGTTTGCGTATTTGGATTTTCTATGTTGCTAGTTTGTACCCATACTTTATATGCCTTTGTTTCATGGTGCTAGTGTTGTTGGTTTTGTATTTTGATTTTCTACGTTGTTAGTTGATAGATGTACTTTCTATGCCTTTGTTTGAAGAATTAAATCGGGTAATCTATTTTCCGGTTTGATGCATTTATATGTTTAAACTACTTCAATTTGTCGAATACCTATTCCAACGAACCGCACGTGGCATCCTGTTAGTCAGTATATAATACGTGTTGGCCATAGGAAATGTCTCTAAAATCCATATATGTAAATTAGAATACCAAGATAGTAGTAAATAACTTGTAGAAATAGGGAATCCGTGTAGATTGTAAAAATATTAATTTAATATCAACTAACTAACCTTGAATGCAAATAGAAAACCAGATAACGACATCCTCTCGCCATGGTCCGGTCGTCTCCGGATCGCTCTATTCATCTGCTTGAAGGTGGGCGCCCAGATTTATAATCCATAGGGAAACCGATTAAACATGCTCACCCGAAGTAGAGTGTCGTGAAGATGCTGGGACAACTGATGACCGAGGAAGAACATCTCAACCATCATCATGAGACAAATACAGACGGCAAAATCGTCATCGATATGGGCTCGACTGTAACACCCCGAACTTTCGTTGTCTTAATTCTATCGTTTAGACTCCTAGTCTTCTGTATCTAAATCTTAGTTATCGTGCGGTTACCCTATGCGTGGGTATCGCGTGTTCCTAGCCAAGTTCGTGTGTCAAGTGTTGATTTTGGAAAAGTGAGACAGTGAATCACGCGACTTACCTCACGACTTGAAGGTCGCGGCACTAGCCGCGTAGCCCACTGTTTGTCTACCTTTACAGAGACACGGGCGACTTATGTCGCGACTTGAGGCCGCGTCATAACCCGCGAGATCCCCCTGAACACCCAAATACGGATTTCTTCCCCTTTTTCTTATTTATTGCAAGTGTGGAGATAGGGAGGTGCGATTTGGAACCCTAGGTGAGTCTCCTCTCATCTCTCTTCATTTATTCCTTGTTGTTGGAAGTCTAAGGCTTATTAATGCTCAACCTAGGTTATCAAGTGTTGGTGTGGAGCTTTCAAGTGCTCTAGTTCAAGTTCTCCTCACCTAGAAGTTTTGCTAGGGTTTAGAATAAACCCATTGTGAGTTCATACTTCTCTTTTATTAAACTTTATACACATCAAAATGCATCTTTTAAACTTCTAAGCATCTACTTGTTAAACACTTTCATTGTTGATGAGATTTGACCTAACTTGGTATTTTGGGAGATTTTTAGGGTTTCTTACCACTTTGTGAAATAAAGATAAAATCCATGACTTGGAAGTACATATATGAATGCTATCTCATTTTGTTGAGTATATGTTAAATATATGGCATTTTAACCAAGTTTATGTTTTATGCATATTATGGGTATTTTGGTGGAAAGGGTTATTTGGTGGAATGGAGATAAATGGTTTAAAACATGAAGAAATCCATGTTTCAATAAAATGGTTTCTACTTTGGAAAGGCTTACTTGGTAAAGGAACATTTTGGGAAATGAGATGATAGTCTTATGTTTTATATATGGGCTTTGTATTTCTTATCAGCAGTTAACCATCGAAATGTGATTTGGGAACTAAATGGCAATATGAACTATATGTTTGATTATAGTTGGTCACAAGTGTATTGTGACGAGTCTAGACTATTACTGTTGGATCCATAGGTATAGAGTCGACTTATTATTTGGGGGTAATTCCCGTATGTAGCTAGTTGAGACATTGGGCCCTAGGGTGGCAACTTGGTATGGTTATGTGGGACCGAATACTAGCTGTGGGTCGTAAATATAAATCCTAGCGAATGAGCATGACTAGGGATCATTGGGTGCCCTCCCCCACATCTTAGTACGAGTCGGCGTGTTCGTGGCCTTGATCCTAGTATGGTGAGCTCAAAACTTGGAAAGTGGCTTACTTTGTGTTTCGCCACAATCCTTGGAATTTGGGCTTACACTCGTCATCGCAAGCTGAAGTCTGGGCCGGAAGGTCACTATGTATTTACCAAACCATTTACAAAGTCGATTGACGAAAATAGTTTATTTATGTTGCAATATAATTCTTCTTACTATCTTTCATATAAACTGTATGATCTCACTAGGCTTTAAGCCTAACACTTTTTCTCAAACGATGTGTATAACAGGTTCCCTTAGCGGCGGGTCGTCAAGGGGTTGAGAGAAGAGCGTGGTCTCTTGAGGGCATTTTTGGAAGATAGATATTTGGAAGCTTTTAGCATTTGATACAATCATTCATTTTTGGTATTGGATTGACAACCTATGTAATCTAGCTAGATGTGGTTTAGATTAGTCTGTTGTCGTTTCCCATACATCCTTGCAGGTTTTGTAAATGCTACGCTTTTGCCCCTTTTTGGGTGGTTGCCCTACTTATAAACGTTATATTGCCGGATTTTTCCATTTTTTAAAATTACCCGAAATTCTAGGGTGTTACACCGACCCTCGCCATCAGTGTCGATAAGATTGAATAAAGTCTGAATGTTCCGCATAGTTAACTTGCCTCGTGTGAACACCCATCTAAAAAACCATCGGGCTTATTCTTATGCATCTTCAGTTCGGGTCCGAAACGAAGTGCTGTGATAAGACAGAACTCCTCACGACCGAACCGAAGCGCGTAGCCACCAACCTGGAAGAACATCTCGTCATCCCGTACATTTTCCGGGAAGACCTAGGTCTGTAAGAATATGTGGAGCATGATAGGTTCGGCAAATGTGTCGGTCAGATCCAACCAATGACCGAAACATGTTTCCCTGAATAACGTTATCCGCATGGGGTTCAATTTTTGGCGAATCAAATCCACCATCGTCATCTTATGCTTCATATTCAACTTTACATTGTAAAAATTTCTTCCTTACATAGTAATGATATAATACTTATGTAAAGGGACCTAAAGTGTCAGTTTGTAATGTAGAGGGACCTAAAGTGTCAGTTTGATTTGTTTTCAGGACCTAATGTGTCAATTTCTAATTTAAAGGGACCTAATGTGTCATTTTCTAATGTTAAGGGACTTAAAGTGTTGGTTTCTAATGTTAAGGGACCGAAATTGTCAATTTCTAAAGTTTAGGGACCTAAATTGTAAATTTCAAAAGTAAAGGGACTAACAATGTAAATTTCTAAAGTAAAGGGACCGAAAGTGTGAATTTCTAAAGTAAGGGGACCTAAAGTGTCAGTTTCTAATGTAAAAGGACTTAAAGTGTCAGTTGGGGTTGTTTTCTTTGTTTTCTTCGACGGCTTCAAATACGATAGAATAAAGAAATGAGATGGTCCCCTGGTTTTATCTTAAACAAAGACTTCCCAACTACCCTATTTAACACTACGCAATTGCGCACCCCTATGCACCTGCGCACCCCCCTGTTTTTTGCGTATACTAGGACACCTGCGCAATTCAGGGAGAGGGATGGCTAGGATTCCAATCCCTCCCCATAGTTTGGCCAATTGGGTCAATTCCCCTAGTTTTTATAGGATGTATTTGATTTCCTTTTTTAAATTGTTCAGTGATTTACTTTTTACTTTTTTATATAAATTAATTTAAAATTTTCAATATAATTGATTTATTGAATACATATGTATGTGTAGAGACATGATCAAATGAGAATCCCATATATTGTTATAATTGTAAGAACTATTATCTTAAGGGTACGTTTGGTTTGCGGGATTGGAATGAATTTGGAGGGATTTGGATTTCAAATCCATTCCAATCATGTGTTTGGTTTGCAAGAATGAAATTTGTTAACCAGATTTGAAATCCTTTGACCTCTTTAAAATTCAAACCTGATTGATTTGAAAATCCTTTGCAATGGGCCGGGATTTCAAATCCCCCCAAATCTAAATCCCTCCAAATCCAAATCCTTACATGAAATCCAATCAATTCCCGCAAACCAAACGCGCCCTAAGGTATTGTTTCACATAATTTTTTCCATCTACGACTAGAATTTGATATATTTATTAACATATATTTATTTCATAATGTGTTTGTTTCATATGTATTCGGTTCACAATGTGAAACATTTAGTTGTATTTGTTGTTTCACAAACACATAAAAATGTTCACATTGTAAAACAAACACTTTATGAAACAAATATATGTTAATCAATATATTAAATCCAAGCCATAGATGGAAAAAAAATCATGTAAAATAACACATGATGAACAGATTCTCAATGTTATCAACAATTTTATGGTTTATCAAATAAAGTTCTCCTTGTATGTGTATATGTAAAATTATATATTTGAATATTTGATATTACCAATTTGCCATCATAAGTCACGTATTAAAAATATCTTGACCTTTTTGTGCCTTCTAAGATAAGAGGTTGGACCTCACTGTCACGTTACGTCTCACACCATTTAAAATCTTGGTTCTAGTTAATAAAGATTAGGTTAAAAATAGAAAACACAAGACATATGTAAAAGGGTTTATTAATGTCTCATTCGGTTTTTCCAAACATTAGAAAATATTGTTACGAGACTAACAAAATGGGAAAAAAAATCATACACAAGAATAAAATTTTAAATCTAATTACAAAAAACAAGAATGGGACTTTTCCGCTCTTTGTATATCTTCTTTCATAGAATCAATGACGCAAATTCCAAAAGGGGTTATATATATATATATATATATATATGGAAAAGTTCATTTGAGAAACACTAAATATATGAGAAATAGAGAAGTGATCTTAAACCATTAATTCGGTCAAGATCGGCGGCTTTGACCGAGAATTAGGGGATAATTGCTCCCATGGTCCACTCCCGTGTTCCTCACATTGTTTATTATTCGAAGGGTATTTTTGTAAATTATCCAAACGCATTCATATATGAACGCATGCGTTCAGATATGAATATCACTTTTTTTTTCTTTTTTTTTAGCCGTGTGTGTTCATATATGAATGCATGCAAAAAACAGAAGTTCATATATGAATGTTAGTAGACGTTCATATATGAATGTTAGTAGAATGTCACTATTTTTTTTGTACGTATTCATAAATGAACGCATGCATTCATATATGAAGGCATGCAAAAAACAGACGTTCATAGATGAATGTCACTTTTTTTTTGCATGCATTCATATATGAAGGCATACAGTCAGTGTTTATGTAAAAATTATGAACATTCATATATGAACGCATGCATTCATATATGAAGGCATGCAAAAAACAGGCGTTCATATATGAATGTCACTCTTTTTTTTGTATGCATTCATATATGAAGGCATGCAGTCAGTGTTTATTTAAAATTACGAACATTCATATATGAACGCATGCATTCATATATGACTGCATGCCTTCATATATATGAACACGCGCGTGTTTTTGTCAAAATTACGTAAATACCCTTATATTTTTGGAAGAGCCGTAATTTTTGACCAGTCAAAGCCGTAACTTTTGACCAATTAAATCCAATCTTGACCATATGAATGGCTAAAATCACTTCTCTATTTCTCATATATTTACCATTTCTCAAATGAACCAAACACTATATATATATATATATATATATATATATATATATATAGGGGACGTATCTTTTGCAAACCAGTCAGATTGTGCAAACTTTGTGAACCAATCTTAGCCGTTCATCAAGTCTAATGAATATATGATTTTATTATGTTTCCTAATTTAAAATCATGATTATAATGAATAAACTTAACATTTCCTAATTTAAAATCATGATTATAATGAATAAACTTAATATTTTCCATATATATCACAATCATTATTAATGAATCATAATCATTATCCATAAATATATCTATTGTTTCCTAAAATAGTGGTTTGCATAGTTTGTACAAATTGTTTGGTTTGCAAAAGAAACACACACACACACACATATATATATATATATATATATATATATATATATATATATATATATATATATATATATATATATATATATATCGTGCTAACCACGACATTGGTGTTAACCAATTTTCGACCAATCAAAAGTTTTCTAGAGTTTATGTCATTCACTCAATGTTATTAAATCTCAAAGAATATTATTATAATTTTACAATTTTCGATCATTTAAATTTTTTCCATATTTTAAGAAGATTTTTAATTTGGTAGTTATCCAATTTTTAAATATAATATTTTTAAATTTTCGGCCATTTAAATATAATATTTTTAAATTTTTAAAAATTGGTAGTTATCCAATTTTTAAATATAATATTTTTAAATGGTAATATTTTTAAATTTTATATTTTTTTCATATTTTTAAATGGTAATATTTTTAAATTTTAAAATTGGTAGTTATCCAATTTTTAAATATATTATTTTTAAATTTTTGACCATTTAAATTTTCTCCATATTTTAGGGAGGTTTTTAATTTGGTAGTTATCTTAATATTAAATATAATATTTTTAAATTAAACTTGGTAATTTCCTAATTCACGCCACATCTATCCTAATTAACGCCACAATTATCTTGTTTTCATAGTTCAAATATTTTTTTAAATTGATAGTTATCTTTATTTTGGAATATAATAATTAATCGTTTTCAAAATGCATATATGCACATCAAGACTTAATAATTTGAACGATGCACGCATGCACAGAAAACAACAACATTTTAAACATTAAGTTTGAAACTTAACATATAACCATATGTACAAATGCAATCTTAAAAGATGCACAAATGCATATATGCATTTTCTAGATTGCATACTCTTAGAACAAGACAGATATGCACAGACCAAACATTTTAAACATATTTTATTAGATACTTAGCTTATGTCCACATTAGCAACTCTTAAAAGATGAACAAATGTATATATGCATTTTCTAGATTACATACTCTTAGAACATGCACAAATGCATATCCATAATTCTTACACAATTTTCATATGCATATTCAAAATGCATATATGCACATCAAAGCTTAATAACAAAAAACAAAAACACTTTAAACATTAAGTTTGAAACTTAACATATAACCATATGTACATATGCAATCTTAAAAGATGCACAAATGCATATATGGAGAGGTTGCATATATGAATATATACCATTTACATCGAACTGCATATATGCACAGGTTGCATATATGAATATACCATTTAGACTTCTACATTGTTTCATGGTTGAAAATAAGCTACAAACAACAAATTTGGATACCGAAAATGGTGTTAAAAAGAATATAATCAAGAACACGATCACAATCAACCCCGACCACACGAACACGATCGTTGGTGTTCTTCCCCTTCTTCCCATCAACCCTTTCACAAATGGATACAAATGCACCAACACCCAAAAACTGAAGAACACACCACCAAGAAGACGACTCCACTGCGGTATCGTACTATAAATCGTCCTCCTAAACCCGACAGCAATGGTGATCAAGTTCACCATCATGATCGTTATCGGCGGGATCATGAGCGATGTCCATTTCACTACGTAAAGATCCGCGAATTCATCATCTTCGTCGTCTCCGCTGGATTTTGACGTTAGCGTGAAGGAGATTTCGATTCCGGCAACCACTTTCAGAAGTGCCTGAAGAGCAACGGGCTAAATATGAAATCAAATAAAAAAGGATAATTGCAAATTGAAAATATGAATCATGGATCATGGTTAATATGAATCATGGATTTGAGAAAATAAAATCAAATAAAAAAGGATAATTGCAAATTAAAAAAATAACTCCAAAAAATAATTGTATACTTTAAATTTAAGATTATCCTGATTTCATGCACCGTGATTATCTTAAAAAATAATTAAAATAAATTTCAATTAAAATATAAAAGGAAATGTATTTTGACCGAAATACTCCTATGCATACATGCATTTTATTTTTATAAACCGTTTTTATATTTTATTTTAATCAAAATTCTAATTAATTGTGAACCATTGATCTAAATAACCAACGGTCCATATTGGTTAGCACGGTTAGCACCAATGTCGTGGTTAGCAAATGAATGAGGCTCTCTCTCTCTCTCTCTCTCTATATATATATATATATATATATATATATATATATATATATATATATATATATATATAAAACAGATTTGAGATCATGTGAGACCAGACTATTTCCGTGAAACCACAAAAATAACACTAAACTTTCACATCAAAAGACTGTGAAGGTATTGTAAAGGTAAACATTCACAGTGTTTTCATTGTGAAGTTTTAGTGTTATTTTCTGGTCTCACCGGTCTCACGAAAACAGGGTGGTCTCACGTGAACCCAACACATATATAACATATGAGTTGATTTGTTTTGTATGTTTTCCAGAAAAAGCGTTAATGGTTTACTACTTGTGGACACATGAAAGTGGCTTCACAACGACTTTTGAAGCAAAAAGTCGGGTGAAGTGTAGGATCCTCCACGTCCCAAGTCATTTCCAGATTAGAAAATTCTATAACCGATATTAAAAATGTGAAAGATAAACAATGATTGAAATTATCTTTTAATTAGTAGATTAAAATAATATTTAAATCTGAACCATTTAAAATCATATATTAGCAGTGGATAATTCTTTTCTTGCTAAAATCAAATAACTACATCTCTCGTGATCAAGTTATAGACATAATAAAAAAAATCTTAACGAAATTCTACCATTATGTTGTAGGGATTTTGGGAGCATGTATAGCGTAATCTATAAATAAACTAACCAATTACAATATTGAACTAATGATCCATGTAAAACAAAAGGACACTAGATCGATTGAACCGAAACGTATTCTATCAACTGCATGCAAGGATTTTTGGATAATACATGGTCTCTATCGTGAAACTTTTTTGTCATTTGAATACTACTTTTCATCCTTGTTGTGGTATTCGATGAGATCTCGATAATGTGGTCAAGTTTGCATCTTCATGAGCTGATTAGAATTTACGACAATAATGCAAATTATTTTTGGAATTATAATTTATCAAAAATATTAGTACATTGTAGATTGACTACTTAAGTAGTAATTGATAATTATACTAGTCATTTCTTTTTATCAAATATAATAGAGTTTAAATCATTTTCTATATGTTATTTTGAACTATATATATATATATGGTAGTATCATTTAATATCATTAACTTCTTGTCTCATATAGTATTTTAAAGCGTTATTAAGTTACACACTGTCGGTTGCTACCTAACACCATTTTTTCGTCATCATCATGTTGCACCATGCCACACAATATCATGGGATTTATCACTTTTTTTTAAAGAAAAATGTTAATTGCAGTAATTACATTGTCCATCAGAATTTGAATTTTGTGTCATCTCAAAAAAGAAAATATATCATATCAATTTATTCCTCTTATAAATGTAGTACACTTAGTAATTTAGTCTGCCCCTTTTAACTAATAAATTTAAATATTGTATGTATTTGTTATTGCATTATAAAAATCGTCCATTCCATGTCAATTCTACGTAACGTCGTTACTCTTTTTTCTTCTTCTTCTTCTTAGACGTATTACGTGACAACCATAAGTAAGGTGGGCATTTAGTTCTATATATCTACCCGCTTGGGTCTAATTGAGTAAACGAGAATATATTTAAAACTAGAAGCGTACTCGCGCAATGCAGTGAGATACATCACGATTTTAGTGTTAAAAAAATTAAGTATTTTGTTAGAATTCAATGATTATCTTATATATTTTAATGACATCTAAAAAAAATAACCAATTACATATTTAATAATATAATTAAAACAAATTTATAGTAATATAATATATTAATTAATAGTGATACATGGAAAGGTCTGCATAAAAGCAAGACCATGTACATACCAAGTTAATATTAGAAGCGTACTACCAATTTAATTAATATATCACTATTAATTAATATATTATATTACTACCAATTTGGTACGTGCAGAGTCTTTCCTTTTATGCAGACCTTTCCATGTATCACTATTAATTAATATTAGAAGCGTACTTGCGCAATGTAGCGAGATACATCACGATTTTAATGTTTAATTTTATTTTGGTGGGTGTTAGAAGTCTGCGGTAGTAATATGTATCTTGTGCTTTGATATTTGTAAATTAAGATATTTTTAAAATATTGTATAAAATGATGGTACCTTATGCCTAATAATTTGTATTTAAGAGTTTTTTATCGGTGTGCTTTATAATATAGTATAGATATAGATAGATAGTATAGATATAGAAACGTTAAACATGTGGTGTATTTTGAAGGCATCTATGGATGTCTTAAACATGTGTAGATTGGAATTGGCTACGAAGGGGCACAACTCATGGTGTTAGGAAAAGGAGGGGTACGTAAGTTGGCCCAAAAATCCACGGTTACCCAAAAAAATTCATTGAAAAACTTATCTACTCAGGGTTCAAATCCAACCAAAGCCCTTGTGGTCATGGAGGTTCACGTGCGATGACTCCAAGCCATTCATGGTCGTCCGGGGATTAGTCGGTGCGCATAAGTTGGCCCGGAACCCACAATTACCCAAAAAAAAGAGGGGACAGCCGTAACGGCAATCTTGATATCAAGACCAGACATGGATTAGTAGTGGCGCTACAAAAGACTGGGACAATGGTGGTATTGTAGTGAGACATTAGTAGTATGCCTAAAAACTCATCATTTAGGGGCGTTTGGTTCATTTTAAGAAATGAGAAAGAAAATGAAAATGAGAATGAAGTAGAACAGGAATAGAAATAGAAATGAGCATTGTATTGATGGTGTTTTATTAAACCAATCTAATGAATAAAAAAATTGTTTTATATAATATTGAATACAAATATGTTTCGGCCAACATAAAAATTAAAAAAATATGTTTCATTCAACATCGAGAGATGAAGGGGCGTATGAGAAAAAGTGACTGAGCGGGAATAAAATTTTCATTCCCCCCAATTTGGTCAGGTATGAAAATTAATGGGCTTGGGGTAATGGATCCATCATATTATGTCAAATCAAACAACATTTTTTCATTATCATTCTCATTACTTACTCCCTCAATAATTATATTATGTTTTGTAGTGTTGAATTATGATTTCGTTAGAATGGGTTTGAAAAGAGGCATGCATGTTATTAAAAAGATTCGTGTTTTTCATGTCCTATAATCTCATTTTCCCCTATCCCAATGCTCTCTTGCCAATCAAATAATTAACCGTATACTATATTATAAATCACGGATAAAAAACTTTTAAATACAAATTATTAGGCACAATGTATCATCATTTTATGCAAGATTTTAAAAATCTCTTAATTTACAAGTATCAAAGCACAATATACATATTACAACTGCAGATTTCTAACACCAACCAATTTGGTATGTGCAGGGCCTTCCTTTTATGCAGACATTTTCATGTATCACTATTAATTAATATATTATATTACTATAGTTTTGTTTTAATTATATTATTAAATATGTAATTGGTTATTTTTTTATAAGATGTCATTAAAATATATAAGATAATCATTGAATTCTAACAAAATATTTATTTTTTTTTATATAAAAAACATTATATTATTAAGCCTAAATTAAACAAATTTATAAAAAAAACATTATCACTTTCTCAAAACAATCCAAAATCGTACTGTAAATCGACAAAAAAATAAAATGAAACATTAAAATCGTAATGTATCTCGCTGCATTGCACGAGTACGCTTCTAGTTAAAACAATAATGTATAAATATTTAATTGGTAGACAATATTAAGTATTAACATAGTGAAAAATGAGACTGATGATTTTTATTCGTTTTATTGTAGGGGTAGAACTACTAAGGGACGATGATAAACATAGTAATTGTACTTAACCTCTTTAGGAATCTGTTTTACCCTCCCCGATTATGGCAGAGGATTTTCCGTAAAACTATATACTAGAGCCTGGGATGGGGATCCCCGGTTGTTTAAAATCGATGTTGGGGCCCGGAACAGGTAATGCATTCTCCAACCCGCGTTCATCCCTGTATATATTTAATATATGTTTCAAATATTTTTTTAAATAACTTCCATAATACTATTTTTTTAATATTATATTCTATGTTTTTTTTTCTTAATTTATCTACTCCGTGCTTCATTCTTTTAATGTAATTACGATTCACGAATTTATCTTAAACAAAACTTGATTTAATTCTTAACAACAAAAAGAAGGGAGGGGATTCGATAACGATTCCAGGTACCCATAAGGGACCTAGGACAAGGATGGGGTTGACGTACATGAACCGGGGCCGGAGCCGGGGATTGCATTCCCGCCCCATCCTCTCCCCGTAGCCATCCCTAGCAAAGGAGGGGCGGACCTATTCGATTCCGTTAGGAAAAATGACTGTTTCTGAGATTTTAAGATGCAAATATGTGCAGAGAAATTCAATTGATGTACAAAGTTTCATTTTACATACAATCTGAAACCGAAAACAACATGAATCATATAGCATAAATCGTCTTTTCTTCGGCGTCGGAAAAATCCCATTGCCGCCACGACCCACTGTTGCTTTTCGATTTCCTCCTCACTCTCCGTAGCTTCTTAAATTTCACCACGTAATACGTCATCCCACTCAGAACTCCTGCCATTGTCACCGCCCCAAAAACCGTCACCAGAATCGCCGACCACCTATGGTGTCTCCCCACCACTATATACGACGACGAGATAAACGCCACCGTTGTACAAACGGCTGCCAACCACATCAACTTATTAATCACCTCAACCACCCTTCTCTCCGATTTGATCTCCCCCCTCACCACCGTTATCTGCACCACCACCACCGCCAGCGACGTAAACAACGCGATGGCGTTAAAAATGAAGAACACCTTGAACGACAGGCTGTGAACCGCTACCGCCTTCCCGTTATCCTGGTTCCCGCCGGGCACCGTGAAAATGGCGGCGAATGCCACCGTCGCAAAAAGAACCGCCACCACGGTGACCGAGTTGGTGGCATTGTTGATCCCTTCACGGTGGAGTTTACGGAGCTCTTTCGCGATCCCGCTCATGTTTCGGTTTGTTTTCCGGGCTTGTTCCAGCTGATTGTAGACGTTGTTCCTGATTTCCGTCACCGTTTGGCTGAGCTCGTCTCGTGGCTGGTTCAAGTCATTCGCTCTTACGGCCCCGTAACGGGCCAAATTTTCAGTGATCTCCGAGGTTTCTTCTGAGTACGGGAGCCCGTACACGATGTCGAGAGCTGTTTTGTGATCTCTCGTCAAAGCATTCACATTCGTGTCACGGAGAAGTAACAGCTCGTTTACGATCTGCAATTGATCAAAAGATAACCATAATCTTATCATTCTTGAATGAAAGAAGCAAAAGAAACACTATGGTTTCCAAGAATGATGACAATGTATAGAAATAACAGCTCGGATTTTCGCAAATCAAGAAACATAGTTTTTTTAGCGATTAAAAGCCAAATACGACTGTTTGAAAAGGCGATTGCGCCACTCACATATACATTTGGGAGTTTAAAAGCCACCCGTTTGCTAAAAGTTGATCAATTCCTCGACCCGTTTGCTAAAAGTTGATTAATACCTCGACCCGCTTCTTTCGTGTTGCTACGTGCAAAGCCGTGTTACCAAACTTGTCGGGGAGCATAACGATCGCTGGATCAGCCTGAAGAAGCAATTTCACAACTTCACAACCAACCCCTTTCACAGCCATATGCAAAGCAGTCTGACCTTTCTTATCGGTTCTTCTTGCCAAATGTGGATCTTTCGCGAGCAATGCCCTTACTATGTCTACGTGCCCTTGCCGTGCAGCTAAGTGTAACGCGTTTTTTCCGTTTGATCTTGGGACGTCCACCAAGCTAGGATCTCTTGATAACAATTCGTCGACTACAGATGTATGCCCTCTTGCAGCTGCACTTGTAAGAGGAGTAGTATTCGATTGACCAACTGTTTTGCTCAGCTCCGGATCGTGGTCCAAGAAGATCTGGACAATCTCTGCATATTGCAACGTGAACTGATACAAAGTTCAGTTACGAGATTGATAATCTCACATGTCTTTTTAGGTCATTTTATATTATCATTTAGCTTATCAACTACTTTTTACAGTAACTAGCTAAGCATGCAAGAATATGTGGAACCCAAGATTAATCTTCAAAAGAGCCCGTGAGGAGAAAAGAGAGAAAAGGGAGCTTCCAACATATATTGAAAATATATGGTCCAAGTCTAGTCAATGTGGGACTCTGACACGCCCCTTCCAATAGAGGCTAGACGGGCACTGGGCACAGATTGTCACATAATGTCGAGAGGGTCTAGACAAGTACAGATTGCCCAAGTGTGTTGAGTCTCTAGATTGTTGAACCTTAGCTCTAATCTCCAAAAGAGTCCTTTAGGAGAGAACGTAAGTTCCAACATACATTGAACACAAACTGTTCAAGTCTAGCCGGGACTCTAACAAGCCAACAACTAGCTTTTCAGCTAACAGCCAGCCAGCTTGCCAAACATAGACTATATTACCTCGGTGACCTTCTCTAGCAGCAATGTGTAATGGATCAAAACCGGACCTGTTCTTCAAAGCAACTCCTCCTTTAGTCGTGTACGGCAATAATTCCTTCACGACCTCTATATACCCTCTTTCTGAAGCCGTAAACAAAGCCGTCTCACCCAAATCATTCACATCGTTCACCACCGAAGCCCTAATCTCAGCCACCTCCGCATCAAACTCTTCCCCTTTCGTAGTCCTCAGCATTTGCTCATTAATTTCATCAAGAATCTGCTTGACCGCCATCACATCCCCACGCTGTGCAGCCAAGTGGAGCTCGGTGTCGTTGTGCCTCCCAGTCACCTGCTTCACATACTTCTTCCTGCCACCCTGACTCATTAACGACTTGGCTGATCCCGGCCCTGATAGCGACTTCCCTGAATTGGAAAACATCAATGGCTTCCCTGAACAAATACATGATGGTGACTTGCTTGTACCTGATCCATTTTAACATATTACTAGAACTAGAAGCACCCAAACTTTAACAGGATTTGATGAGCTTGATAACTTACCAGAATTCGATACCACCAATGCAGGTGCCCTAGGAGAAGGAGAAGGGTACGAGTCTACAGTCACTGGTGTCCATTGAGGAGAGGGAGACTGTAGGTGAACGGGATTTGGCGATGAATCCGAACCTAATTCGAGGTCCCTCTCATCTCCTTCATCACAAGAATTAAGCAACAACAACAATATATTTCAGTAAAAGAATCATACTTCCATTTTTCAAATGCTAACCAAATCCAGAGTCAATTTTAATTCTATAAGTTGCATAACAGCAATTACACTTTCGATTTCCTATTTCCATTAACACTCTAAACACAATCAAAATGTAAAACAGTGATATCATATGTTTGTCAAAAGTTCCGGTTTCAAAATTATAGATCAATTTGGTCTTTGAGTTCCAACAAAATTATAGAATGAAGCGCCAACAACAATATATTTCAGTAAACACACTTATATTTCGATTCAAATGCTACCAAATCCAGAGTCAATTTTTAATTCTATAAGTTGCATAACAGCAATTACACTTTCGATTTCCTATTTCCGTAAACACTCCAAACACAATCAAAATGTAAAACAGGGATACCAAATGTTTGTCAAAAGTTTCGGTTTCAAAATTATAGGTTAATTTAGGTATTTGACCCGGTGATACACAACCAAACCTCATTACCGAACTAATTCAAGTCTCGTAAGACAAATAATTACGTTTCTATGAGTGCATATGCGTGTTTGTGTGTGTATATGAACGAAATCGGAGAAATTAGGGTTACCTTCAATGACGGGGTTCATTGTTGAGTAAATTATTGAGGGAAAAGAAAATACGAAATCATCGTATGTGTGGAAGATGCTAGGTGATATTAGGGTTTACAGAAATGAAAGAACTGCCGTAGACGTGAAGAATGCGGTGGTTTTCGTACAAAATTCCGGCGAATGGCCCTGCCGTATTGAAACAAACAGAGAGAGTCGTCGTCGTCGTTTGGTTTTGCATTTGCGGTTCGCTTGAATTCCCCCGTTTATTAACCGTTTCTAGTAATATTTAAAGGTTTCGTCACGAGGTTTGTAGATATGCCATCTTAAGCCCTTCAACTTTAAGATAATTACCAGTTCATCCCTTATATTTTTATATTTTGTTACTATCAAATATTTGTTTACAAGTATTTAACGAACTGATTAACCTTCTAATTATCCTGTGGATTCAGTTGTCGCTTTTCAAATCATGACAAAGGTGCCGTTTGTTTTTTAAGAGGTCTAAAGTCTGAAGTCTTATTTTAGTTATGATTAATAAGAGGTTGTGTGTAAAAAAGTCTGATTAAGCTTTTTGTTTAAACAAACAACCCCGATGCTTATTGGAGCCTATGCTTCCCACCACAATGACAGATCAAGAAGGTACATTATATCCTTCTTATTTTTTTATAGATGTCTTTTTTAAATGGACAACTTTCTGACTAATTTAAGAATATATTTTTCTAATACAAAAATCCTCCAAATGTATTAGAAGAATCTCCTAAACAACTCTCATTCATCTTTCCTGACCTTTGCTATTTGACGTAAATATCGAATTCTTTTCTATAGGTTATAGATGCAACGAGTTTGCAATATGGGACTTGATACAGTCGTCTTTGAGATATTAGATATTTTATAAAGTTGATTATTATAATTATAATTTAAAGTAACTTTAAGTCTATTGATAAAAGCCCAACATCCAGTATAGGGTTTTTGAATTATTAACTTATTAAAAATTTATCTATTTCTTGCCAAATAAAATAACAAAGAGACTTTAAATCTTGCAAAAATCCATAGTTGCTTAAAATGAAAAGACAAACAACAAATCATACAAACTCAACAAAAAAAGAAACGTATACAAAATAAAAATTAGCCTAAAATAGCTCTCGATAACTCATTTGGTAAAAGGAAAGGACGAACCAACTTTGTTCAAATACACAACAGGTTCAAGTTCGAATATGTTAGGATCCCCTCGCCCCCGCGACAACACTCTAAAGCTTTTTGATTGATTTCGAGGAATTTTAAAGTTGTCTTTTTTTAATCGATTTCAAGAGATTTTTTTGGTTGATTTCACGAGCTTCTGATGTTGTTGAACCCATTTTGTTGGAGGTTGATCAGATCTATCATCTAGCTTGCCCTGCTTCCCCTGTTCATTACAAGTATAATCCTGTCAAGACCATCATATCCTTTTCATTCGTTTTAACTATATTTCTCTTTTAGGGAGGTAAATTTGACTTCATCGAATTAATTGTTCTACTATTTGAGGTAGTGGTCAGGTCCGCATACATTCAATGGTGGATCCAGGATTTTTGTTTAGTGGGGGCACCTTTATGGTTAAAGTTTCGCAAAGTTGACCGATGTGTTTTTAACCTAATTCCACATTTCATGGAATTTTTAAAGTTTCTTGCCATTTCAAGGGATTTTACGGTTTTTTTGGTTGATTTCGAGAGATTTTTTTAATTGATTTACTGGGGACCTATGATAGAAAGTTTTAAAAAATTTGTTTTTAACCAGGAAAAAGAGTAAAAAAAATTAATGGGACCCATCCCCCCACCCTTTATTAGACCAGAGCCTTCCCTGCATACCCAGACCCTACTTTCGAGTGAGATTATTTGGCCGATTTGGTTTAGAATAGTATTAGTACACTTATGAATTTGTTAAAACTTGACTTGTATGATCACAAGACAAATGTGATGGGTATCCTAAACATGTTGGGACTTGCCAAGAGAATTGGAGCAAGATTTTTGATTACAAGTTCTAGTGAGGTTTATGGAGACCCTCTTGAGCATCCTCAAAAGGAAATAGCCGTTCTACTCATTGGGGTAAATGTCAGGTATGCGTACATCCCCGGACTCTGGGTTTGTTTGGTTTGATTTGTTTTTTGTTCGACAGGTGATGAAAATGTATATAGATACGAACAAATAGCATACCAAGTCAGAGACGTATCAAAATTATGTCAAGAATTTCGGTTGTAGAGGTGAGTGGTGGAGTGTTGGTGTTGGTGGTATCGTTCACGTTCAGCGGCGGTTGCGTGGCGGCATTGGTGGAGATGATTTCAAGAATTTCGGTGGTAAAGGTGGTGGTGGAGAGCCGCCACCGAACCACCGGACGACGATCTGGACAGCCAACCAGTGCAACATGAGGATTCCGCCACCCAATCGCCGCACCACCACGACCTCCAGGGCCAACCGGTACAACAAGAGTATCCGCAACGCGGAATCTTGTTTAATCCTTCTATGCATTTGGAGCTTATGAAGAGGTTTAGTTTTTCGTTCTTATGTATCTTTTTTGACATTTTCGTTAGTGTAATCTCTAATGGCTTGATTAAGCTTGATAGATTTCGGCGTATAGTTAAGGATTAAAGATTCGAAATATATGCAGCGATTTGTTTTTCGATGCGTGATGAGAAAACAATATACGATCAATACTGAATACCTCTTGTCAAAACTGTCTGATAATTGAATCATAGTAGTAATCTTGAACTTGAAGCACACTCTGCTACATGATCAAAGAAATGCCTTAAAACCGTCAGAATTTCATCTGAGCAGCTGGATCTGCGATCCCCGTTAACAAACACACGAATCTCACATCCAACTTCAATCCAACTGCACCCCGGAACCCTCTTCATCCTCTTCGCTCTCATCTCCTCCCTGATGTTCGAAACGCTCTGCCATCTTCCCGCAGCCGAATGAGCATTCGACACCATTACATATGACGATACATCCCTTGGATCCAAATCCAGAATCTTTGCAGCTGCAAACTCACCCAATTCCATATTCAAATGAATCTGGCAACCTCCAAGCAAAGCCTTCCAGAACCCGATCCCAGGATCAAACGGCAAATCTTGAATAAACCTCTCGGCTTCCGAAAACCGCCCCGATCGAGCCAGCAAATCGACCATACACGCGTAATGTGCAGGCTCCAACAGGCTTGGATTCTTGGATTTAGCCTCGTTGAAGTATGCAAATCCATCGTCTACAAGACCACCATGGTTACAAGCACATAACAAGCCAAGAAGGGTGACTGCGTTAGGCTTCACGCCCGTTTCTTGCATTTCGCGATAAAAGCCAATGGCTTCGTTGCATCTCCCGTTTTGAGCGTACCCGTTTATTAAAGCGTTCCAAGAAACGATATTCTTTTCGGGTAGTTTCTGGAAGGCCAACAAACCGTCTTCCATGCTGCCACATTTCGCATAAAAGGTAACCAACGCATTGCCAACAAAGATACCAATTTCGCCCAAAGTTTTTACAGCCGATGCGTGCAAACTCTTTCCCATTCCGAGAGCTGCTATGTTTCCAGCCGAAGAAAAGACACAAGGGAAAGTATTTTGTGTAGGTACAACGCCTTCTTTCAACATCTCGATAAAAAGATTCACGGCCTCCTCGTTACGCCCGTTTTGGCTGTATCCTCCAATCATCGCGTTCCAACTTATAACGTTTTTCTCTGGCATCGTCATGAATATCCTTAGGGCATCATCAAACCTCTGTTTCTTGATATACCCACATACCAAAGCTGTGTAAGAAACCACATTCGGATCGCGGGTATCTTCAAACGCCATTTGGGCTTCCTCGATTGTGTTTAGTTTCGCATAAAGATCTAAAACAGCACTACCAACAAACACATTTGACTCCAAGTTTGTCTTGATTGCATTAGCATGGAGTTGCTTCCCCAAATTAAGGGCCTTCAAAGATGTGGAGCCATGAATGAGAGCTGCTAATGTGTATTCATTGGGTTTGATGTCCAACTCAAGCATCTTGGAGAAGACATAGAATGTTTCCTCGTGTCTATTTTGTCGGGCTAACCTGCTGATCAAAGTTGTGACTGATACCACATCCCATTGAGGCAATTCGTCGAACAGTTTACAGGCGTCCGACAACCAACTTTTGCTAGACGCTGCAACTCCAGATATGGTTGCCCTTTGATCAGATTTCTGGGATTTAATCAGACCCGTATAAAGAAGACCATTCGATAATCTAATTGATTTGAAGTTTCGCAGTGACAAAATTTGTTTACATGCTATTAAAGTTCTCATGAATAGCTGAATAACAAGGGATTGCTTTTCTTTTTTGGGCTATTTGGTTATTTGAAAAGAGTGATTTTCTTTTATGATCCTCCAACTATTCCAGGTATTAGAAATCACCCCTTTGGATGTTAAATGTGAAACTTTAACCCCTAATAATTGTTTTTCTATTGCAAATAAAAGAAATACATACACCATCTTGGTGTTAAAGGTCGAGTTACCTCAGCGTTTAACAAGTTAAGGGTTGTTTGGTTGTTTTTTTTATTAAATACTGTATGAATAAAGTTGTCTATTGTTCTGGATTAATTTATCTATATAAATTGAGAATGTTTTTGTTTGGAAGGGGATTTTCATAAATGGAATGAAAGTATTTTTTAATTGAGAGGTGAAGTTTGGAAGAAATTTTTTTTTTGACTTTCTGCATAAATCTTCATCATATAAGCTTACTGAACAAGTCATTTTCTATATCATTAAATACCACCAAACAATCATGTATAGTTCAACGAATAAGTTGTGAGTTTTATTAAGTTCATTAAGCTGCAAACAAACATGGCCTAAATGTATTTTAAACAAACACGATAAGAAAAGATCATTTTAATATATAAAAGAGTTACTCAAACTTATGAACTGTCTAGTAAAAACATACCTTGTTATAACATTAGGGCATTGTTTGGCAAAAATAAGCTAGTTTATTTTCTGGGTACATGTTTGGATAGATATAAGCTAGCTTATAAGCTAACTTTTTGATAAGCTACTTGGATTAGGTTATGAAGAACTTTTTGTAATTATTCCAATTATGCCCTCATTAATATCTATTATTTTAATTGATTATTTTTTCTATATATTCTTTTTGGTAATTTTACATGCTTATAAACTAGTTTTATTCAAACGTGGCCTTTTCATCAGCTAACTTATCAGCTACCAGTTAGCTTTTCAGTCATCAACTAATTTATCAATTAGTTTGTCAAACATAGCCTAATTGTAAAGTTTAAGTTGGATCATTTGTTTCATAATGTTCGTAGTAACAGAGGTTTTACTTACGTCACATGGTATATCAACAAAGTTACATTTTTGTAACGATATTGTTCTTTAAGCAAAGCATATAAAAACAATAACATAATTTAATTTATGATTAAAATAATAATTTTTATAATTATATATAGAAATCAAATATTAGCATAGTCATAAGGATATCAGAATAGTAGTCAAGATCAACTTGAATTTTAAAAGGCATAATAACCAAAAAGAATGATCAACTTGAATTTTAGAGGGCATAATAGCCAAAAAGAGTGATCAACTTTGACCATTATCCAATAATATATCCTTCACACAATATATATGTGGAAATATAAATTGAGTAATTCGACATCATAACTGAAAACTAATAAATAATATATAAAGTCGAGAATCAAATCGATCTAAACTTTCGGTTTAGGTTTAAAATATGTTTAGTCACAAATCAGACATAAATTGAATACATACTTAAGTTTATTCTAATTTGTAAAATATAAATCTAAAACAACAAGATTTCAACTATGAAAAAAAAATAAGAAGAAACAATTTTTGAGAAAATAAATAAATTGAGGACCAAATTGGAAGCCAACTTCTAAAAGTTTATAGAACTGGAATTGAAAATGTAAATGGGAATGTAGTACAATAAGAATAGGAATAAATTCTCATTCCCCCAATTTAGTCAGACATGAAAATCAGTCGGTCTAGAGTAATGAACCTGTTATATTATATCAAACTAAATCAAATTATTTATATCTAATTTTTTTTATTTCTTACTCCTCAATACCCCAACCAAAATCCCCAAAACTAAACCATATAATATAGATGGCCAGTAATTAAATTATGAGTCTGAATAAATTGTTTATGACAAATCACCCTTGAATTATGCAAAACTTGCTATTTAGCTCCTTGTACTTTTATTTGATTGCAAATCTTGTTGACAATATCCATATATTATTCGGTTCATCCTTTATAACCAAATCATATTTCGAAAAAATATATATAAAAAAAATTACATATATACCCCCATAATTTATCAGCAAACTAATAACTGAATTAAATGTTTAACAAATTTAATGACAAAATATTTTTATCTCTTAAATAGTTGCTTAATCTTAAGATAATTATACATTATATCTATACTATATTATAAAGATGACATAAAAAACTCTTAAAAACAAGTTTTAAAGTTTAATGTACCACTATTTAATGTTAATTACTTAAAAAAACAGTCATAAAAGTTGTATGTACTACATTTAATGTTATTCATTAATTTTCAATCATTATCTCTAACCATTTTAACTCTCCTAAAATCATTTCTCACTTTAACTCCCCTAAAATAACTCTCAGCATATTTTAGATATAAAAAATCTAAAATATAATTAAAAAATCTTACAAAATATTTTATAAAAAAAATTACATTATTAAACCAAAATAAATTACATTATATTATTAAGTCTAAATTAAACAAATTTATATAAAAAAATCATTATCACTCTCTCACAACCATCCAAAATCGTAATGTAAATCGACAAAAAACAGAAAATAAAATGAAAGATTAAAATCGTGATGTATCTAGCTGCATTGCGCGAGTACACTTCTAGTCTATACTATATTATAAAAATGGTATAAAAAACTCTTAATTACAATATTTTAAGCACAAGTTACAACTAATTAAAGCCAATTACTTAATTTACAATTTTGTAATGCTTTAGTACAACCCTTCCAAGCACAGTATCTCACATAATCATCTATTTGTGGAATGGATACTCATTTATTAATATAACTATTTGTTTTTTTGGTGGAGGATTTATAAAATAGATTTTATATTAGCATAATATATTTTAAATGTATCTATTTGTGGAATGGATACTCATTTATTAATATAATTATTTGTTTTTTTTTGTGGAGGATTTTTTATAAAATAGATTTTATATTAGCATAATCTATTTTAAATGTAGATTTTACATTTATATCTATATTAATGAGATGTAATATAAAATCTTTTTCCGTATTTTTTTATATTACATCTCATAATGATTTTTCTATATTTTATTTTATAAAATCTTTTTCCATATTTTATTTATAAAATCTTTTTACATAATGAGATGTAATATAAACTATTTTTTCTTCCGTATTTTTTTTGCTAATATAAAATCTATTTTATTTTATAAAATCTACACGTATTTTATATTAGCATAATATAAAATCTACACGTATTTTTTTTTCACGAGTATTAAAAGAAGAAAAAAGAAGATTGATATGAATTAAAAATAAAAAATAACGAGATACACTAATAAATTATCGTATTCTTTAAAATAAAAATATTTCGCAATACTTTCCAAATTAACCAAGTGTAAAGAAATTAAAATAGAAACGATGTAGATATAAAAATATTCTTCCATATTTTTAATATATTTACATTTAAATGTAAAATCAAAAATGAAAATAAAAGATTTTAAAATATTCTCTATATTCACTATAAATATATATAGTTTCTCTAACATACACGGAATTCTTGTAAGAGGGAGAGAATTGTAACACCCCAAAAATCTTGTAGTTGAATACAATAAAAAAAAACATGGACTAAATATCTAAGAGTTGGAAACTTAAGTCCAATGACTTGTGGGTAAGAAAAATGAAATGAAGGGGTTAAAAGTAGATTGTATGAGTTAAGATTGAACATGCATATGGAGTTGAGCAAAATGGGGCGGGAGTAGTTTTATGGACGGTGGAAACCAATTGAAAAGGGTGATAGGAGAAAGCAATCAACCACTTTTCGCTTACCCCATGTCCGTCAAAGAGAATCGATCGAGAGAAAGAGTGAGAGAGGGAAGCAAGCAAGCCAATAAAATGAAGCACGAAAGGAGAAAAAGAGCATTCAAGTCTCGAGATCGGGCTTCTACGATTCAAGGTAAGAAATCCTCTTGGGTTTTTGTAATTTAATTCTTACTCCGGTGACTTTTGATTAATATACATTTTTGGGCCGATTAATTGATGGAATAATATGCTTAAGTTGGCATTTCGATTTAAAAAGGAAGATGTATGCTATGGTCAAAACTAGTGATGTATGGATCAAATCGAAGTATGAAATCATGACTTGATGTCGTTTTAATGTTTTGCTATCTTGCAAACGAAAGTCGACCGGTAGTAATCGATGCTTCCTAGCGTCTTCAAATCGACTCAAAATATGTTTTAATGGTTAAAAGTCGGGTTAAATATACGAAATGGAAGCCTTGTTATTAGAAGAAAAGTATACAAAATGGAGTTTATGTTTTGCAAGAACCCGAGGTTTGAATGAGAGATTTGGGCTCATTTTGATCGAGTTCAAGTGGGTAGGGGAGAGAACCGCGTTGTGCAAAAGCATACGATGAGATTCAAGACTGGAGGAAAAACCACACAACCATGAGATGTTGAAATTTTATTTAATAATCAGAATATTCAGTTGTGAACAATAAATCAGTTTTATAAATAAAACACAACTTTATTTATAAAGATTCAATCTTTATTTATAAAGTATTAAACTTTATAATAAAGATCAACAATTTACAACACAGATTTATAAATATTATAACGTGAACCTAATACCGAATCTATCCTTCGCGATAGATCGTTTAGAAGAAGGAGTAGAAGATAGAGTGTCCACCCTACTGGACAAAACAAAAAACAGTGCAGAAAATAAATACCAACCTGATTTCTTCTCACGATGAAATAGAAAACTGCACGGTATGAACCTGTCCTTAAAGGTTTTGGCGACACTCTAAACACAGATGTGAGTCTACTATCGCTTAGCCCAGGATTTGATGCAGTATTAATCTAACACTAACAGCTATAGTGTTTGATTATCAATGCAAAGCTTCGACAGGAGATTAGTAGAAAAATCGGAACTGTATTGTGATGAACAGTTCGAAACAGAGCACAGTAATCGAGAGAGAGATAGCAGATCGTATTTTTAAGAGAGAGCAGATATTAATTTCAGTATGAAAAAACCTCTAATCATAGCCTCTATTTATACTTGAAAAACGGAGGAATAACCTAGGAATATTCTCTAAACTCCTCCCCAAGAATCGGGATGGGAGTTAGAGTTGGAGACTAAGTCTCCAACTGAACTACACAGGTATATCCCACGTTTTTAATAAGCTGGAAAACAAACTTTATCTGAAAAATAAATTATCTGCTTAAATTAATTAACTTCGTTTATTTAATCTTTTCTCTATATCTCGATCCTCAAAAAGAAAGCTCGTAGCTCGGGGCGAGGCTCCTCAGCTCCGATGCGAAGTGCAAAGTGCAAAGTGCGCGTCATTTCGCGAGAACCGCGCCCTCGGCTTCGGCCACGCGCGCGCGCGCGCGCGCGTGCGTTGCACTTCTTTGAGACCCCCCCACCATAAGTCCATCATTTTACTCAAGACCCACTTGAGAGTCTAGACTTATAAACTCAAGTTTCTTTTGTATTTCTACCAATGTGGGATGGAAATATTCCAACCTCACACTCAAATTTCCAACAATCCCCCACCAGGTTGGAATGTTTTCTGTCTTTCAAGAAAAGTGATGTTACAGTGGTGTCACTAAGATTAAACCTCCGTTTAATGTGAATAAGCAAGAAGGAATCAATTCAGAAGTATCCTTAGGATTTAAACTTTGAATCTTGTAACTACTTCGGCTAATTCACACACATCATCTTATGTCTTTGCATTCTCGCTGAGCGCGAATATGGCCATGCGCTAAAATCCTATTTCATGACCTTTTAGAAGAGAAACCATAACTCTCCATTTAAGGCGGCACCACCTCTCGGTCATATAGGCAAAATTCTATAACATCTTCGTTGCTAAGATGCCTCTAAATTTTGTTAAAAGATTTACCTCATCCTAGTTCTCGGCAACGACGTACTATCATATACCTTACATGGATCTATCATTTGATAGTACCTTCTATCGGTCAAGTGACTTGTTGTTACCCTTTAAACTTGAGAGATAGGAGCACTAAATTCAAGTTGGGTTCCCATCACTAACCGATTCTGAGTGGTTTCAGACCCATGTCTCTGGTAGTTGATCCTACTAAGTCTCTCGTCAGAGGCTTAGTTAATGGATCTGCCAAGTTTCCACACGACTTGACATACACTATACTGATGGTACCATTTTCGATCAATTCTCGAACATAGTTATGCCGTAGACCTATGTGTCGAGATTTCCCATTATATACGGCATTGTACACTTTTGACAGTGTGGCCTCACTGTCACAGTACATGGGAATCGAGGGAGTTGGTCGAGGCCACAAATGGATATCTGTCAATAGATCTCTAATCCATTCAGCCTCTTTTCCTGCCGCTGCCAGGGCAATTAATTCGGCCTCCATTGTTGAATGGGCAATACAAGTTTGTTTCTTGCTTGCCCAAGAAACCGCTCCTCCAGCTAGAGTATAAATCCACCCACTTGTGGATTTAGAGTCACCTGAGTGATCTATCCAACTGGCATCAGAATATCCCTCTAATATTCCTGGATGTGTAGAGTATGTCAGTTCTAGGTTACTAGTCCTTTTCAAGTAACCTAATACTCTACTAATTGCCTTCCAGTGCTCTGGACCCGGATTGCTAGTATATTGACTTAGTTTACTCACAGCAAAAGCAATGTCCGGTCTAGTGCAATGCATTGCATACATCATGCAACCTATAGCACTGGCATATTCTAGTTGAGCCACTACTCTTCCAGAGTTTTTATCAAGTTTTACACATGAATCAAAAGGTGTGTTAAACTCCTTTATATTCAAGTGTTGAAACTTTGTCAGTATCTTCTCAATGTAGTGTGATTGACATAATGAGATTTGTGATCCTGACCTCTTTACTTTTATTCCAAGAATAGTGTCTACTTCTCCTAGATCTTTCATCTTAAAGATAGAAGAGAGGTAGTCCTTTGTTTCAAGGATACCCTCAAGGTTAGTACCGATGATCAACATATCATCTACATAAAGACAGATTACTACAGTGGATCCTTTTGTGCATTTTGAGTAGATGCATCGATCAGCCCCGTTATGTCTGAATCCGAAAGAAGTGATAGTCGTATCAAATCTTTCATGCCACTGTTTAGGCGCTTGTTTCAACCCATAAAGAGATTTAACAAGTCTGCATACCTTGTTCTCTTGTTCGGGTATCACAAACCCTTTAGGTTGCTCCATATAAACTTCCTCGTTTAGATAGCCATTCAAAAAGGCTGTCTTCACATCCATTTGATGAATGTACAGTCCCTTTATGGCTGAGATTGCTATAAGAGTTCGAATAGAACTAATTCTAGCAACCGGAGCATATGTGTCGAAGTAATCGACTCCCTCTTTCTGTCTATATCCTTTAGCCACTAATCTTGCCTTAAAAGCTGATATTGATCCGTCAGGATGCAACTTTCTTTTAAATACCCACTTGGAACCTATAGGTTTCACTCCCTTGGGTAAATCAGCCAATTCCCAAGTTCCATTTCCTATAATGGAATCCATTTCATCATTTATTGCTTCCTTCCATAGTGGAGCGTCCCTTGAAGACATGGCCTCTTTAAAAGTCTTAGGATCATCTTCGATGTTAATCGATAAGATGACTTCTCTAGTCACTTTCTTTTGTGTTCCTTCTACTAGGAAGGAGAATAAATCATCACCTAGACTTTTATCTTTTCTTACTCTAGTACTTCTACGTGGTTCGTTAACCTTGTTTGAGGTTTTCGAACTATCATGAGATGTACTAGGAAGATTTGAAACCAAATTTCTCTTAGAGTTCTCAGCATCTTCTGAAAACTTGTCTTCAAAGAATTCCACATCCCTGGATTCTACTATTACTCCTGATTCCTTATCCAACAACCTATAAGCCTTGCTATTTCTAGCATATCCCACAAATATGCTTTTAATAGCACGAGCTCCCAGTTTGGATCTTTTAGGGTCAGGAGTCCGATAGTAGGCAACACAACCCCAGACTCTAAAGTAGTTCAGGTTGGGTTTTCTACCTTTCCATAGTTCATATGGGCTAGTTGGGATCACACGACTAGTGATCCGGTTGTGAATATGACAAGCGGTCAATAGGGCTTCTCCCCACAGGTTGTTTGGCACACCCGATTGGTTCAACATACAGTTGACCATCTCAACAAGAGTACGATTTTTTCGTTCCGCTAAACCATTCTGTTGAGGGGTGAACGGTGAGGTGCGTTCATGTTTGATACCATTCTCTTCACAGAAAGTATCAAATTCTCTGTTAAAGTATTCCCCGCCTCTATCTGATCGAAGTATTTTGATTCGTTTTTCAAGTTGATTTTCCACTTCAGATTTATAAAGTTTAAAAGCATCAAAAGCTTCGTCTTTTGAATGTAATAAGTAAACGTATAAATACCGACTGAAGTCATCACAGAATGTAATGAAATACCGTTTACCACCACGGGTAAGTATTCCATTCAATTCACAGATATCGGAATGAATCAACTCTAAAATGGTTGTATTCCTTTTAACTGATGGAAAAGGTTTCTTTGTAAACTTTGATTTTACACACGTCTCGCATTTTCCAAAATCTTTGTTATCAACTTTAATTAATCATTTATTTTGCATTTTTTCAATATTTTTAACATTGGTGTGTGCTAGACGTTTATGCCATAAAGATATTGAACAAGCAAAGTACTCAAAAGAATTGACTTTATTAAAATCATCAGAAAGAGTTACATCAATAGTAGAAATAAAAACTTCATCAGAAATGGCTAACACATCACTACCCCCACTTGGCCCGGCCTCATTCTCATCATCACTCAAGTTCAACCGATACATACCCGACATGTTGTATCCTTTTCCTATGAATGTCTTCCGTTTGTAAATCAATAGCTTCCTTGCCTCGATGTTGATTCCAAACCCATGTTCATCGAGTTTGTTCCCAGAAACGAGACACTTATTGATGGAAGGAACATGAAGAACATTCCTCAAGGTAACAGTCTTCCCGGAAGTGAACTTGAGTAGCACCGTACCCATTCCCGCAACATCGGCCTTGCCGTTGTTCGCCACGATTACCTGTTTTCCTTCTCGAACAGGGCCATATTCAACAAACTTGGACCGGGAGTTACACACATGAACTGTTGCTCCCGTGTCCAAGTACCAACCTCCTCTACTAGCAGTGATTCTGGTAGCTGCCTCCGAGATCATATCAATCTCCTCCATATGCAAGTTTGCAACAAGATTCTGGATTCCTTCAACAGAGTTGGCTACTGGCGGTCCGGATTTCCTCTCCTTGCATTCTCGGGCATAGTGTCCCGTCTCTCCGCAGACGTGACATTTCCCGGTTCTCTTGAATTGTTGCACAGGTTTGGATTGCTGTCCGGATCTTTTAAAACTCTTCTTTTGTGGACCAAGGTTCCACTTCTTACTCGGACCTCCAGCCCTTCCCTTCCCTTTCTTGTTGCCAGCCTGCACGCTGTTTGCAACCATCACAGACTTACCTCTCTTATCCCGATTACGAGTCTCTTCTTCGATCCTTATATGTTTGAGCAGGTCATCCAAAGAATAGTCTTCAGATTTGTGCATCATCCTTTTTGAGAAATCTTTCCAAGATGGAGGCAATTTATCAATCACCGCCCCCACTTGGAAAATTTCTGGAAGAGTTATGGAAAGTGCCTTTAGTTTATTTGTAATAACCTGGAGCTCGTGAATCTGCTCTAGGAGTGGTTTTTCATCAATCATTTGAAAACGCAAAAACTTAGACACGAGGTACTTATTGGTGACTTCCTCTTGAGTTTTATATTTGAATTCAAGGGCATTCCATAACTCTATTGGATCGGTAATCGGTGAGTATAAGTCATAGAGCCTATCGGATAGGGCATTTTTTATATGACCGCAGGCCAAGGATTTCTCCTCCTTGCGGATTAGCCTTAACTTATCAAGCTCGGCTATTCTTTCCCTATCCGGCTCTTTTCCTTTAGCAGGAATGGGATCGTCTGGGATAGGCGGGAGGTTCGGGTCCATAACATGATAGAGTTTTATTACCATTAGCATAAACTTGACCTTTTCAGCCCAACGAGTGTAATTACACCCGTCGAACCGGTCAAGTTTCACGATCTCTTGATTCATCACACGTATGTTGGTAGAGCTTCCAAAATCCATCGGCTCAAAACCTTTAAGAATGTTGAAATTTTATTTAATAATCAGAATATTCGGTTGTGAACAATAAATCAGTTTTATAAATAAAACACAACTTTATTTATAAAGATTCAATCTTTATTTATAAAGTATTAAACTTTATAATAAAGATCAACAATTTACAACACAAATTTATAAATATTATAACGTGAACCTAATACCGAATCTATCCTTCGCGATAGATCGTTTAGAAGAAGGAGTAGAAGATAGAGTGTCCACCCTACTGGACAAAACAAAAAACAGTGCAGAAAATAAATACCAACCTGATTTCTTCTCACGATGAAATAGAAAACTGCACGGTATGAACCTGTCCTTAAAGGTTTTGGCGACACTCTAAACACAGATGTGAGTCTACTATCGCTTAGCCCAGGATTTGATGCAGTATTAATCTAACACTAACAGCTATAGTGTTTGATTATCAATGCAAAGCTTCGACAGGAGATTAGTAGAAAAATCGGAACTGTATTGTGATGAACAGTTCGAAACAGAGCACAGTAATCGAGAGAGAGATAGCAGATCGTATTTTTAAGAGAGAGCAGATATTAATTTCAGTATGAAAAAACCTCTAATCATAGCCTCTATTTATACTTGAAAAACGGAGGAATAACCTAGGAATATTCTCTAAACTCCTCCCCAAGAATCGGGATGGGAGTTAGAGTTGGAGACTAAGTCTCCAACTGAACTACACAGGTATATCCCACGTTTTTAATAAGCTGGAAAACAAACTTTATCTGAAAAATAAATTATCTGCTTAAATTAATTAACTTCGTTTATTTAATCTTTTCTCTATATCTCGATCCTCAAAAAGAAAGCTCGTAGCTCGGGGCGAGGCTCCTCAGCTCCGATGCGAAGTGCAAAGTGCAAAGTGCGCGTCATTTCGCGAGAACCGCGCCCTCGGCTTCGGCCCCCACCATAAGTCCATCATAAGTCCATCATTTTACTCAAGACCCACTTGAGAGTCTAGACTTATAAACTCAAGTTTCTTTTGTATTTCTACCAATGTGGGATGGAAATATTCCAACCTCACACTCAAATTTCCAACAATCCCCCACCAGGTTGGAATGTTTTCTGTCTTTCAAGAAAAGTGATGTTACAGTGGTGTCACTAAGATTAAACCTCCGTTTAATGTGAATAAGCAAGAAGGAATCAATTCAGAAGTATCCTTAGGATTTAAACTTTGAATCTTGTAACTACTTCGGCTAATTCACACACATCATCTTATGTCTTTGCATTCTCGCTGAGCGCGAATATGGCCATGCGCTAAAATCCTATTTCATGACCTTTTAGAAGAGAAACCATAACTCTCCATTTAAGGCGGCACCACCTCTCGGTCATATAGGCAAAATTCTATAACATCTTCGTTGCTAAGATGCCTCTAAATTTTGTTAAAAGATTTACCTCATCCTAGTTCTCGGCAACGACGTACTATCATATACCTTACATGGATCTATCATTTGATAGTACCTTCTATCGGTCAAGTGACTTGTTGTTACCCTTTAAACTTGAGAGATAGGAGCACTAAATTCAAGTTGGGTTCCCATCACTAACCGATTCTGAGTGGTTTCAGACCCATGTCTCTGGTAGTTGATCCTACTAAGTCTCTCGTCAGAGGCTTAGTTAATGGATCTGCCAAGTTTCCACACGACTTGACATACACTATACTGATGGTACCATTTTCGATCAATTCTCGAACATAGTTATGCCGTAGACCTATGTGTCGAGATTTCCCATTATATACGGCATTGTACACTTTTGACAGTGTGGCCTCACTGTCACAGTACATGGGAATCGAGGGAGTTGGTCGAGGCCACAAATGGATATCTGTCAATAGATCTCTAATCCATTCAGCCTCTTTTCCTGCCGCTGCCAGGGCAATTAATTCGGCCTCCATTGTTGAATGGGCAATACAAGTTTGTTTCTTGCTTGCCCAAGAAACCGCTCCTCCAGCTAGAGTATAAATCCACCCACTTGTGGATTTAGAGTCACCTGAGTGATCTATCCAACTGGCATCAGAATATCCCTCTAATATTCCTGGATGTGTAGAGTATGTCAGTTCTAGGTTACTAGTCCTTTTCAAGTAACCTAATACTCTACTAATTGCCTTCCAGTGCTCTGGACCCGGATTGCTAGTATATTGACTTAGTTTACTCACAGCAAAAGCAATGTCCGGTCTAGTGCAATGCATTGCATACATCATGCAACCTATAGCACTGGCATATTCTAGTTGAGCCACTACTCTTCCAGAGTTTTTATCAAGTTTTACACATGAATCAAAAGGTGTGTTAAACTCCTTTATATTCAAGTGTTGAAACTTTGTCAGTATCTTCTCAATGTAGTGTGATTGACATAATGAGATTTGTGATCCTGACCTCTTTACTTTTATTCCAAGAATAGTGTCTACTTCTCCTAGATCTTTCATCTTAAAGATAGAAGAGAGGTAGTCCTTTGTTTCAAGGATACCCTCAAGGTTAGTACCGATGATCAACATATCATCTACATAAAGACAGATTACTACAGTGGATCCTTTTGTGCATTTTGAGTAGATGCATCGATCAGCCCCGTTATGTCTGAATCCGAAAGAAGTGATAGTCGTATCAAATCTTTCATGCCACTGTTTAGGCGCTTGTTTCAACCCATAAAGAGATTTAACAAGTCTGCATACCTTGTTCTCTTGTTCGGGTATCACAAACCCTTTAGGTTGCTCCATATAAACTTCCTCGTTTAGATAGCCATTCAAAAAGGCTGTCTTCACATCCATTTGATGAATGTACAGTCCCTTTATGGCTGAGATTGCTATAAGAGTTCGAATAGAACTAATTCTAGCAACCGGAGCATATGTGTCGAAGTAATCGACTCCCTCTTTCTGTCTATATCCTTTAGCCACTAATCTTGCCTTAAAAGCTGATATTGATCCGTCAGGATGCAACTTTCTTTTAAATACCCACTTGGAACCTATAGGTTTCACTCCCTTGGGTAAATCAGCCAATTCCCAAGTTCCATTTCCTATAATGGAATCCATTTCATCATTTATTGCTTCCTTCCATAGTGGAGCGTCCCTTGAAGACATGGCCTCTTTAAAAGTCTTAGGATCATCTTCGATGTTAATCGATAAGATGACTTCTCTAGTCACTTTCTTTTGTGTTCCTTCTACTAGGAAGGAGAATAAATCATCACCTAGACTTTTATCTTTTCTTACTCTAGTACTTCTACGTGGTTCGTTAACCTTGTTTGAGGTTTTCGAACTATCATGAGATGTACTAGGAAGATTTGAAACCAAATTTCTCTTAGAGTTCTCAGCATCTTCTGAAAACTTGTCTTCAAAGAATTCCACATCCCTGGATTCTACTATTACTCCTGATTCCTTATCCAACAACCTATAAGCCTTGCTATTTCTAGCATATCCCACAAATATGCTTTTAATAGCACGAGCTCCCAGTTTGGATCTTTTAGGGTCAGGAGTCCGATAGTAGGCAACACAACCCCAGACTCTAAAGTAGTTCAGGTTGGGTTTTCTACCTTTCCATAGTTCATATGGGCTAGTTGGGATCACACGACTAGTGATCCGGTTGTGAATATGACAAGCGGTCAATAGGGCTTCTCCCCACAGGTTGTTTGGCACACCCGATTGGTTCAACATACAGTTGACCATCTCAACAAGAGTACGATTTTTTCGTTCCGCTAAACCATTCTGTTGAGGGGTGAACGGTGAGGTGCGTTCATGTTTGATACCATTCTCTTCACAGAAAGTATCAAATTCTCTGTTAAAGTATTCCCCGCCTCTATCTGATCGAAGTATTTTGATTCGTTTTTCAAGTTGATTTTCCACTTCAGATTTATAAAGTTTAAAAGCATCAAAAGCTTCGTCTTTTGAATGTAATAAGTAAACGTATAAATACCGACTGAAGTCATCACAGAATGTAATGAAATACCGTTTACCACCACGGGTAAGTATTCCATTCAATTCACAGATATCGGAATGAATCAACTCTAAAATGGTTGTATTCCTTTTAACTGATGGAAAAGGTTTCTTTGTAAACTTTGATTTTACACACGTCTCGCATTTTCCAAAATCTTTGTTATCAACTTTAATTAATCCTTTATTTTGCATTTTTTCAATATTTTTAACATTGGTGTGTGCTAGACGTTTATGCCATAAAGATATTGAACAAGCAAAGTACTCAAAAGAATTGACTTTATTAAAATCATCAGAAAGAGTTACATCAATAGTAGAAATAAAAACTTCATCAGAAATGGCTAACACATCACTACCCCCACTTGGCCCGGCCTCATTCTCATCATCACTCAAGTTCAACCGATACATACCCGACATGTTGTATCCTTTTCCTATGAATGTCTTCCGTTTGTAAATCAATAGCTTCCTTGCCTCGATGTTGATTCCAAACCCATGTTCATCGAGTTTGTTCCCAGAAACGAGACACTTATTGATGGAAGGAACATGAAGAACATTCCTCAAGGTAACAGTCTTCCCGGAAGTGAACTTGAGTAGCACCGTACCCATTCCCGCAACATCGGCCTTGCCGTTGTTCGCCACGATTACCTGTTTTCCTTCTCGAACAGGGCCATATTCAACAAACTTGGACCGGGAGTTACACACATGAACTGTTGCTCCCGTGTCCAAGTACCAACCTCCTCTACTAGCAGTGATTCTGGTAGCTGCCTCCGAGATCATATCAATCTCCTCCATATGCAAGTTTGCAACAAGATTCTGGATTCCTTCAACAGAGTTGGCTACTGGCGGTCCGGATTTCCTCTCCTTGCATTCTCGGGCATAGTGTCCCGTCTCTCCGCAGACGTGACATTTCCCGGTTCTCTTGAATTGTTGCACAGGTTTGGATTGCTGTCCGGATCTTTTAAAACTCTTCTTTTGTGGACCAAGGTTCCACTTCTTACTCGGACCTCCAGCCCTTCCCTTCCCTTTCTTGTTGCCAGCCTGCACGCTGTTTGCAACCATCACAGACTTACCTCTCTTATCCCGATTACGAGTCTCTTCTTCGATCCTTATATGTTTGAGCAGGTCATCCAAAGAATAGTCTTCAGATTTGTGCATCATCCTTTTTGAGAAATCTTTCCAAGATGGAGGCAATTTATCAATCACCGCCCCCACTTGGAAAATTTCTGGAAGAGTTATGGAAAGTGCCTTTAGTTTATTTGTAATAACCTGGAGCTCGTGAATCTGCTCTAGGAGTGGTTTTTCATCAATCATTTGAAAACGCAAAAACTTAGACACGAGGTACTTATTGGTGCCTTCCTCTTGAGTTTTATATTTGAATTCAAGGGCATTCCATAACTCTATTGGATCGGTAATCGGTGAGTATAAGTCATAGAGCCTATCGGATAGGGCATTTTTTATATGACCGCAGGCCAAGGATTTCTCCTCCTTGCGGATTAGCCTTAACTTATCAAGCTCGGCTATTCTTTCCCTATCCGGCTCTTTTCCTTTAGCAGGAATGGGATCGTCTGGGATAGGCGGGAGGTTCGGGTCCATAACATGATAGAGTTTTATTACCATTAGCATAAACTTGACCTTTTCAGCCCAACGAGTGTAATTACACCCGTCGAACCGGTCAAGTTTCACGATCTCTTGATTCATCACACGTATGTTGGTAGAGCTTCCAAAATCCATCGGCTCAAAACCTTTAAGAATGTTGAAATTTTATTTAATAATCAGAATATTCGGTTGTGAACAATAAATCAGTTTTATAAATAAAACACAACTTTATTTATAAAGATTCAATCTTTATTTATAAAGTATTAAACTTTATAATAAAGATCAACAATTTACAACACAAATTTATAAATATTATAACGTGAACCTAATACCGAATCTATCCTTCGCGATAGATCGTTTAGAAGAAGGAGTAGAAGATAGAGTGTCCACCCTACTGGACAAAACAAAAAACAGTGCAGAAAATAAATACCAACCTGATTTCTTCTCACGATGAAATAGAAAACTGCACGGTATGAACCTGTCCTTAAAGGTTTTGGCGACACTCTAAACACAGATGTGAGTCTACTATCGCTTAGCCCAGGATTTGATGCAGTATTAATCTAACACTAACAGCTATAGTGTTTGATTATCAATGCAAAGCTTCGACAGGAGATTAGTAGAAAAATCGGAACTGTATTGTGATGAACAGTTCGAAACAGAGCACAGTAATCGAGAGAGAGATAGCAGATCGTATTTTTAAGAGAGAGCAGATATTAATTTCAGTATGAAAAAACCTCTAATCATAGCCTCTATTTATACTTGAAAAACGGAGGAATAACCTAGGAATATTCTCTAAACTCCTCCCCAAGAATCGGGATGGGAGTTAGAGTTGGAGACTAAGTCTCCAACTGAACTACACAGGTATATCCCACGTTTTTAATAAGCTGGAAAACAAACTTTATCTGAAAAATAAATTATCTGCTTAAATTAATTAACTTCGTTTATTTAATCTTTTCTCTATATCTCGATCCTCAAAAAGAAAGCTCGTAGCTCGGGGCGAGGCTCCTCAGCTCCGATGCGAAGTGCAAAGTGCAAAGTGCGCGTCATTTCGCGAGAACCGCGCCCTCGGCTTCGGCCACGCGCGCGCGCGCGCGCGCGCGTGCGTTGCACTTCTTTGAGACCCCCCCACCATAAGTCCATCATTTTACTCAAGACCCACTTGAGAGTCTAGACTTATAAACTCAAGTTTCTTTTGTATTTCTACCAATGTGGGATGGAAATATTCCAACCTCACACTCAAATTTCCAACAATCCCCCACCAGGTTGGAATGTTTTCTGTCTTTCAAGAAAAGTGATGTTACAGTGGTGTCACTAAGATTAAACCTCCGTTTAATGTGAATAAGCAAGAAGGAATCAATTCAGAAGTATCCTTAGGATTTAAACTTTGAATCTTGTAACTACTTCGGCTAATTCACACACATCATCTTATGTCTTTGCATTCTCGCTGAGCGCGAATATGGCCATGCGCTAAAATCCTATTTCATGACCTTTTAGAAGAGAAACCATAACTCTCCATTTAAGGCGGCACCACCTCTCGGTCATATAGGCAAAATTCTATAACATCTTCGTTGCTAAGATGCCTCTAAATTTTGTTAAAAGATTTACCTCATCCTAGTTCTCGGCAACGACGTACTATCATATACCTTACATGGATCTATCATTTGATAGTACCTTCTATCGGTCAAGTGACTTGTTGTTACCCTTTAAACTTGAGAGATAGGAGCACTAAATTCAAGTTGGGTTCCCATCACTAACCGATTCTGAGTGGTTTCAGACCCATGTCTCTGGTAGTTGATCCTACTAAGTCTCTCGTCAGAGGCTTAGTTAATGGATCTGCCAAGTTTCCACACGACTTGACATACACTATACTGATGGTACCATTTTCGATCAATTCTCGAACATAGTTATGCCGTAGACCTATGTGTCGAGATTTCCCATTATATACGGCATTGTACACTTTTGACAGTGTGGCCTCACTGTCACAGTACATGGGAATCGAGGGAGTTGGTCGAGGCCACAAATGGATATCTGTCAATAGATCTCTAATCCATTCAGCCTCTTTTCCTGCCGCTGCCAGGGCAATTAATTCGGCCTCCATTGTTGAATGGGCAATACAAGTTTGTTTCTTGCTTGCCCAAGAAACCGCTCCTCCAGCTAGAGTATAAATCCACCCACTTGTGGATTTAGAGTCACCTGAGTGATCTATCCAACTGGCATCAGAATATCCCTCTAATATTCCTGGATGTGTAGAGTATGTCAGTTCTAGGTTACTAGTCCTTTTCAAGTAACCTAATACTCTACTAATTGCCTTCCAGTGCTCTGGACCCGGATTGCTAGTATATTGACTTAGTTTACTCACAGCAAAAGCAATGTCCGGTCTAGTGCAATGCATTGCATACATCATGCAACCTATAGCACTGGCATATTCTAGTTGAGCCACTACTCTTCCAGAGTTTTTATCAAGTTTTACACATGAATCAAAAGGTGTGTTAAACTCCTTTATATTCAAGTGTTGAAACTTTGTCAGTATCTTCTCAATGTAGTGTGATTGACATAATGAGATTTGTGATCCTGACCTCTTTACTTTTATTCCAAGAATAGTGTCTACTTCTCCTAGATCTTTCATCTTAAAGATAGAAGAGAGGTAGTCCTTTGTTTCAAGGATACCCTCAAGGTTAGTACCGATGATCAACATATCATCTACATAAAGACAGATTACTACAGTGGATCCTTTTGTGCATTTTGAGTAGATGCATCGATCAGCCCCGTTATGTCTGAATCCGAAAGAAGTGATAGTCGTATCAAATCTTTCATGCCACTGTTTAGGCGCTTGTTTCAACCCATAAAGAGATTTAACAAGTCTGCATACCTTGTTCTCTTGTTCGGGTATCACAAACCCTTTAGGTTGCTCCATATAAACTTCCTCGTTTAGATAGCCATTCAAAAAGGCTGTCTTCACATCCATTTGATGAATGTACAGTCCCTTTATGGCTGAGATTGCTATAAGAGTTCGAATAGAACTAATTCTAGCAACCGGAGCATATGTGTCGAAGTAATCGACTCCCTCTTTCTGTCTATATCCTTTAGCCACTAATCTTGCCTTAAAAGCTGATATTGATCCGTCAGGATGCAACTTTCTTTTAAATACCCACTTGGAACCTATAGGTTTCACTCCCTTGGGTAAATCAGCCAATTCCCAAGTTCCATTTCCTATAATGGAATCCATTTCATCATTTATTGCTTCCTTCCATAGTGGAGCGTCCCTTGAAGACATGGCCTCTTTAAAAGTCTTAGGATCATCTTCGATGTTAATCGATAAGATGACTTCTCTAGTCACTTTCTTTTGTGTTCCTTCTACTAGGAAGGAGAATAAATCATCACCTAGACTTTTATCTTTTCTTACTCTAGTACTTCTACGTGGTTCGTTAACCTTGTTTGAGGTTTTCGAACTATCATGAGATGTACTAGGAAGATTTGAAACCAAATTTCTCTTAGAGTTCTCAGCATCTTCTGAAAACTTGTCTTCAAAGAATTCCACATCCCTGGATTCTACTATTACTCCTGATTCCTTATCCAACAACCTATAAGCCTTGCTATTTCTAGCATATCCCACAAATATGCTTTTAATAGCACGAGCTCCCAGTTTGGATCTTTTAGGGTCAGGAGTCCGATAGTAGGCAACACAACCCCAGACTCTAAAGTAGTTCAGGTTGGGTTTTCTACCTTTCCATAGTTCATATGGGCTAGTTGGGATCACACGACTAGTGATCCGGTTGTGAATATGACAAGCGGTCAATAGGGCTTCTCCCCACAGGTTGTTTGGCACACCCGATTGGTTCAACATACAGTTGACCATCTCAACAAGAGTACGATTTTTTCGTTCCGCTAAACCATTCTGTTGAGGGGTGAACGGTGAGGTGCGTTCATGTTTGATACCATTCTCTTCACAGAAAGTATCAAATTCTCTGTTAAAGTATTCCCCGCCTCTATCTGATCGAAGTATTTTGATTCGTTTTTCAAGTTGATTTTCCACTTCAGATTTATAAAGTTTAAAAGCATCAAAAGCTTCGTCTTTTGAATGTAATAAGTAAACGTATAAATACCGACTGAAGTCATCACAGAATGTAATGAAATACCGTTTACCACCACGGGTAAGTATTCCATTCAATTCACAGATATCGGAATGAATCAACTCTAAAATGGTTGTATTCCTTTTAACTGATGGAAAAGGTTTCTTTGTAAACTTTGATTTTACACACGTCTCGCATTTTCCAAAATCTTTGTTATCAACTTTAATTAATCCTTTATTTTGCATTTTTTCAATATTTTTAACATTGGTGTGTGCTAGACGTTTATGCCATAAAGATATTGAACAAGCAAAGTACTCAAAAGAATTGACTTTATTAAAATCATCAGAAAGAGTTACATCAATAGTAGAAATAAAAACTTCATCAGAAATGGCTAACACATCACTACCCCCACTTGGCCCGGCCTCATTCTCATCATCACTCAAGTTCAACCGATACATACCCGACATGTTGTATCCTTTTCCTATGAATGTCTTCCGTTTGTAAATCAATAGCTTCCTTGCCTCGATGTTGATTCCAAACCCATGTTCATCGAGTTTGTTCCCAGAAACGAGACACTTATTGATGGAAGGAACATGAAGAACATTCCTCAAGGTAACAGTCTTCCCGGAAGTGAACTTGAGTAGCACCGTACCCATTCCCGCAACATCGGCCTTGCCGTTGTTCGCCACGATTACCTGTTTTCCTTCTCGAACAGGGCCATATTCAACAAACTTGGACCGGGAGTTACACACATGAACTGTTGCTCCCGTGTCCAAGTACCAACCTCCTCTACTAGCAGTGATTCTGGTAGCTGCCTCCGAGATCATATCAATCTCCTCCATATGCAAGTTTGCAACAAGATTCTGGATTCCTTCAACAGAGTTGGCTACTGGCGGTCCGGATTTCCTCTCCTTGCATTCTCGGGCATAGTGTCCCGTCTCTCCGCAGACGTGACATTTCCCGGTTCTCTTGAATTGTTGCACAGGTTTGGATTGCTGTCCGGATCTTTTAAAACTCTTCTTTTGTGGACCAAGGTTCCACTTCTTACTCGGACCTCCAGCCCTTCCCTTCCCTTTCTTGTTGCCAGCCTGCACGCTGTTTGCAACCATCACAGACTTACCTCTCTTATCCCGATTACGAGTCTCTTCTTCGATCCTTATATGTTTGAGCAGGTCATCCAAAGAATAGTCTTCAGATTTGTGCATCATCCTTTTTGAGAAATCTTTCCAAGATGGAGGCAATTTATCAATCACCGCCCCCACTTGGAAAATTTCTGGAAGAGTTATGGAAAGTGCCTTTAGTTTATTTGTAATAACCTGGAGCTCGTGAATCTGCTCTAGGAGTGGTTTTTCATCAATCATTTGAAAACGCAAAAACTTAGACACGAGGTACTTATTGGTGCCTTCCTCTTGAGTTTTATATTTGAATTCAAGGGCATTCCATAACTCTATTGGATCGGTAATCGGTGAGTATAAGTCATAGAGCCTATCGGATAGGGCATTTTTTATATGACCGCAGGCCAAGGATTTCTCCTCCTTGCGGATTAGCCTTAACTTATCAAGCTCGGCTATTCTTTCCCTATCCGGCTCTTTTCCTTTAGCAGGAATGGGATCGTCTGGGATAGGCGGGAGGTTCGGGTCCATAACATGATAGAGTTTTATTACCATTAGCATAAACTTGACCTTTTCAGCCCAACGAGTGTAATTACACCCGTCGAACCGGTCAAGTTTCACGATCTCTTGATTCATCACACGTATGTTGGTAGAGCTTCCAAAATCCATCGGCTCAAAACCTTTAAGAATGTTGAAATTTTATTTAATAATCAGAATATTCGGTTGTGAACAATAAATCAGTTTTATAAATAAAACACAACTTTATTTATAAAGATTCAATCTTTATTTATAAAGTATTAAACTTTATAATAAAGATCAACAATTTACAACACAAATTTATAAATATTATAACGTGAACCTAATACCGAATCTATCCTTCGCGATAGATCGTTTAGAAGAAGGAGTAGAAGATAGAGTGTCCACCCTACTGGACAAAACAAAAAACAGTGCAGAAAATAAATACCAACCTGATTTCTTCTCACGATGAAATAGAAAACTGCACGGTATGAACCTGTCCTTAAAGGTTTTGGCGACACTCTAAACACAGATGTGAGTCTACTATCGCTTAGCCCAGGATTTGATGCAGTATTAATCTAACACTAACAGCTATAGTGTTTGATTATCAATGCAAAGCTTCGACAGGAGATTAGTAGAAAAATCGGAACTGTATTGTGATGAACAGTTCGAAACAGAGCACAGTAATCGAGAGAGAGATAGCAGATCGTATTTTTAAGAGAGAGCAGATATTAATTTCAGTATGAAAAAACCTCTAATCATAGCCTCTATTTATACTTGAAAAACGGAGGAATAACCTAGGAATATTCTCTAAACTCCTCCCCAAGAATCGGGATGGGAGTTAGAGTTGGAGACTAAGTCTCCAACTGAACTACACAGGTATATCCCACGTTTTTAATAAGCTGGAAAACAAACTTTATCTGAAAAATAAATTATCTGCTTAAATTAATTAACTTCGTTTATTTAATCTTTTCTCTATATCTCGATCCTCAAAAAGAAAGCTCGTAGCTCGGGGCGAGGCTCCTCAGCTCCGATGCGAAGTGCAAAGTGCAAAGTGCGCGTCATTTCGCGAGAACCGCGCCCTCGGCTTCGGCCACGCGCGCGCGCGCGCGCGCGCGTGCGTTGCACTTCTTTGAGACCCCCCCACCATAAGTCCATCATTTTACTCAAGACCCACTTGAGAGTCTAGACTTATAAACTCAAGTTTCTTTTGTATTTCTACCAATGTGGGATGGAAATATTCCAACCTCACACTCAAATTTCCAACAATCCCCCACCAGGTTGGAATGTTTTCTGTCTTTCAAGAAAAGTGATGTTACAGTGGTGTCACTAAGATTAAACCTCCGTTTAATGTGAATAAGCAAGAAGGAATCAATTCAGAAGTATCCTTAGGATTTAAACTTTGAATCTTGTAACTACTTCGGCTAATTCACACACATCATCTTATGTCTTTGCATTCTCGCTGAGCGCGAATATGGCCATGCGCTAAAATCCTATTTCATGACCTTTTAGAAGAGAAACCATAACTCTCCATTTAAGGCGGCACCACCTCTCGGTCATATAGGCAAAATTCTATAACATCTTCGTTGCTAAGATGCCTCTAAATTTTGTTAAAAGATTTACCTCATCCTAGTTCTCGGCAACGACGTACTATCATATACCTTACATGGATCTATCATTTGATAGTACCTTCTATCGGTCAAGTGACTTGTTGTTACCCTTTAAACTTGAGAGATAGGAGCACTAAATTCAAGTTGGGTTCCCATCACTAACCGATTCTGAGTGGTTTCAGACCCATGTCTCTGGTAGTTGATCCTACTAAGTCTCTCGTCAGAGGCTTAGTTAATGGATCTGCCAAGTTTCCACACGACTTGACATACACTATACTGATGGTACCATTTTCGATCAATTCTCGAACATAGTTATGCCGTAGACCTATGTGTCGAGATTTCCCATTATATACGGCATTGTACACTTTTGACAGTGTGGCCTCACTGTCACAGTACATGGGAATCGAGGGAGTTGGTCGAGGCCACAAATGGATATCTGTCAATAGATCTCTAATCCATTCAGCCTCTTTTCCTGCCGCTGCCAGGGCAATTAATTCGGCCTCCATTGTTGAATGGGCAATACAAGTTTGTTTCTTGCTTGCCCAAGAAACCGCTCCTCCAGCTAGAGTATAAATCCACCCACTTGTGGATTTAGAGTCACCTGAGTGATCTATCCAACTGGCATCAGAATATCCCTCTAATATTCCTGGATGTGTAGAGTATGTCAGTTCTAGGTTACTAGTCCTTTTCAAGTAACCTAATACTCTACTAATTGCCTTCCAGTGCTCTGGACCCGGATTGCTAGTATATTGACTTAGTTTACTCACAGCAAAAGCAATGTCCGGTCTAGTGCAATGCATTGCATACATCATGCAACCTATAGCACTGGCATATTCTAGTTGAGCCACTACTCTTCCAGAGTTTTTATCAAGTTTTACACATGAATCAAAAGGTGTGTTAAACTCCTTTATATTCAAGTGTTGAAACTTTGTCAGTATCTTCTCAATGTAGTGTGATTGACATAATGAGATTTGTGATCCTGACCTCTTTACTTTTATTCCAAGAATAGTGTCTACTTCTCCTAGATCTTTCATCTTAAAGATAGAAGAGAGGTAGTCCTTTGTTTCAAGGATACCCTCAAGGTTAGTACCGATGATCAACATATCATCTACATAAAGACAGATTACTACAGTGGATCCTTTTGTGCATTTTGAGTAGATGCATCGATCAGCCCCGTTATGTCTGAATCCGAAAGAAGTGATAGTCGTATCAAATCTTTCATGCCACTGTTTAGGCGCTTGTTTCAACCCATAAAGAGATTTAACAAGTCTGCATACCTTGTTCTCTTGTTCGGGTATCACAAACCCTTTAGGTTGCTCCATATAAACTTCCTCGTTTAGATAGCCATTCAAAAAGGCTGTCTTCACATCCATTTGATGAATGTACAGTCCCTTTATGGCTGAGATTGCTATAAGAGTTCGAATAGAACTAATTCTAGCAACCGGAGCATATGTGTCGAAGTAATCGACTCCCTCTTTCTGTCTATATCCTTTAGCCACTAATCTTGCCTTAAAAGCTGATATTGATCCGTCAGGATGCAACTTTCTTTTAAATACCCACTTGGAACCTATAGGTTTCACTCCCTTGGGTAAATCAGCCAATTCCCAAGTTCCATTTCCTATAATGGAATCCATTTCATCATTTATTGCTTCCTTCCATAGTGGAGCGTCCCTTGAAGACATGGCCTCTTTAAAAGTCTTAGGATCATCTTCGATGTTAATCGATAAGATGACTTCTCTAGTCACTTTCTTTTGTGTTCCTTCTACTAGGAAGGAGAATAAATCATCACCTAGACTTTTATCTTTTCTTACTCTAGTACTTCTACGTGGTTCGTTAACCTTGTTTGAGGTTTTCGAACTATCATGAGATGTACTAGGAAGATTTGAAACCAAATTTCTCTTAGAGTTCTCAGCATCTTCTGAAAACTTGTCTTCAAAGAATTCCACATCCCTGGATTCTACTATTACTCCTGATTCCTTATCCAACAACCTATAAGCCTTGCTATTTCTAGCATATCCCACAAATATGCTTTTAATAGCACGAGCTCCCAGTTTGGATCTTTTAGGGTCAGGAGTCCGATAGTAGGCAACACAACCCCAGACTCTAAAGTAGTTCAGGTTGGGTTTTCTACCTTTCCATAGTTCATATGGGCTAGTTGGGATCACACGACTAGTGATCCGGTTGTGAATATGACAAGCGGTCAATAGGGCTTCTCCCCACAGGTTGTTTGGCACACCCGATTGGTTCAACATACAGTTGACCATCTCAACAAGAGTACGATTTTTTCGTTCCGCTAAACCATTCTGTTGAGGGGTGAACGGTGAGGTGCGTTCATGTTTGATACCATTCTCTTCACAGAAAGTATCAAATTCTCTGTTAAAGTATTCCCCGCCTCTATCTGATCGAAGTATTTTGATTCGTTTTTCAAGTTGATTTTCCACTTCAGATTTATAAAGTTTAAAAGCATCAAAAGCTTCGTCTTTTGAATGTAATAAGTAAACGTATAAATACCGACTGAAGTCATCACAGAATGTAATGAAATACCGTTTACCACCACGGGTAAGTATTCCATTCAATTCACAGATATCGGAATGAATCAACTCTAAAATGGTTGTATTCCTTTTAACTGATGGAAAAGGTTTCTTTGTAAACTTTGATTTTACACACGTCTCGCATTTTCCAAAATCTTTGTTATCAACTTTAATTAATCCTTTATTTTGCATTTTTTCAATATTTTTAACATTGGTGTGTGCTAGACGTTTATGCCATAAAGATATTGAACAAGCAAAGTACTCAAAAGAATTGACTTTATTAAAATCATCAGAAAGAGTTACATCAATAGTAGAAATAAAAACTTCATCAGAAATGGCTAACACATCACTACCCCCACTTGGCCCGGCCTCATTCTCATCATCACTCAAGTTCAACCGATACATACCCGACATGTTGTATCCTTTTCCTATGAATGTCTTCCGTTTGTAAATCAATAGCTTCCTTGCCTCGATGTTGATTCCAAACCCATGTTCATCGAGTTTGTTCCCAGAAACGAGACACTTATTGATGGAAGGAACATGAAGAACATTCCTCAAGGTAACAGTCTTCCCGGAAGTGAACTTGAGTAGCACCGTACCCATTCCCGCAACATCGGCCTTGCCGTTGTTCGCCACGATTACCTGTTTTCCTTCTCGAACAGGGCCATATTCAACAAACTTGGACCGGGAGTTACACACATGAACTGTTGCTCCCGTGTCCAAGTACCAACCTCCTCTACTAGCAGTGATTCTGGTAGCTGCCTCCGAGATCATATCAATCTCCTCCATATGCAAGTTTGCAACAAGATTCTGGATTCCTTCAACAGAGTTGGCTACTGGCGGTCCGGATTTCCTCTCCTTGCATTCTCGGGCATAGTGTCCCGTCTCTCCGCAGACGTGACATTTCCCGGTTCTCTTGAATTGTTGCACAGGTTTGGATTGCTGTCCGGATCTTTTAAAACTCTTCTTTTGTGGACCAAGGTTCCACTTCTTACTCGGACCTCCAGCCCTTCCCTTCCCTTTCTTGTTGCCAGCCTGCACGCTGTTTGCAACCATCACAGACTTACCTCTCTTATCCCGATTACGAGTCTCTTCTTCGATCCTTATATGTTTGAGCAGGTCATCCAAAGAATAGTCTTCAGATTTGTGCATCATCCTTTTTGAGAAATCTTTCCAAGATGGAGGCAATTTATCAATCACCGCCCCCACTTGGAAAATTTCTGGAAGAGTTATGGAAAGTGCCTTTAGTTTATTTGTAATAACCTGGAGCTCGTGAATCTGCTCTAGGAGTGGTTTTTCATCAATCATTTGAAAACGCAAAAACTTAGACACGAGGTACTTATTGGTGCCTTCCTCTTGAGTTTTATATTTGAATTCAAGGGCATTCCATAACTCTATTGGATCGGTAATCGGTGAGTATAAGTCATAGAGCCTATCGGATAGGGCATTTTTTATATGACCGCAGGCCAAGGATTTCTCCTCCTTGCGGATTAGCCTTAACTTATCAAGCTCGGCTATTCTTTCCCTATCCGGCTCTTTTCCTTTAGCAGGAATGGGATCGTCTGGGATAGGCGGGAGGTTCGGGTCCATAACATGATAGAGTTTTATTACCATTAGCATAAACTTGACCTTTTCAGCCCAACGAGTGTAATTACACCCGTCGAACCGGTCAAGTTTCACGATCTCTTGATTCATCACACGTATGTGGGTAGAGCTTCCAAAATCCATCGGCTCAAAACCTTTAAGAATGTTGAAATTTTATTTAATAATCAGAATATTCGGTTGTGAACAATAAATCAGTTTTATAAATAAAACACAACTTTATTTATAAAGATTCAATCTTTATTTATAAAGTATTAAACTTTATAATAAAGATCAACAATTTACAACACAAATTTATAAATATTATAACGTGAACCTAATACCGAATCTATCCTTCGCGATAGATCGTTTAGAAGAAGGAGTAGAAGATAGAGTGTCCACCCTACTGGACAAAACAAAAAACAGTGCAGAAAATAAATACCAACCTGATTTCTTCTCACGATGAAATAGAAAACTGCACGGTATGAACCTGTCCTTAAAGGTTTTGGCGACACTCTAAACACAGATGTGAGTCTACTATCGCTTAGCCCAGGATTTGATGCAGTATTAATCTAACACTAACAGCTATAGTGTTTGATTATCAATGCAAAGCTTCGACAGGAGATTAGTAGAAAAATCGGAACTGTATTGTGATGAACAGTTCGAAACAGAGCACAGTAATCGAGAGAGAGATAGCAGATCGTATTTTTAAGAGAGAGCAGATATTAATTTCAGTATGAAAAAACCTCTAATCATAGCCTCTATTTATACTTGAAAAACGGAGGAATAACCTAGGAATATTCTCTAAACTCCTCCCCAAGAATCAGGATGGGAGTTAGAGTTGGAGACTAAGTCTCCAACTGAACTACACAGGTATATCCCACGTTTTTAATAAGCTGGAAAACAAACTTTATCTGAAAAATAAATTATCTGCTTAAATTAATTAACTTCGTTTATTTAATCTTTTCTCAGCTCCGATGCGAAGTGCAAAGTGCGCGTCATTTCGCGAGAACCGCGCCCTCGGCTTCGGCCACGCGCGCGCGCGCGTTGCACTTCTTTGAGACCCCCCCACCATAAGTCCATCATTTTACTCAAGACCCACTTGAGAGTCTAGACTTATAAACTCAAGTTTCTTTTGTATTTCTACCAATGTGGGATGGAAATATTCCAACCTCACACTCAAATTTCCAACATGAGATATATATCGGGTACTCAAGTTGGTTTTAAGAGAGATGTACTTGGCTTAGTGGAATTTGAAAGGCAAAGCTTGGGTCATGATTTGTATGTGCATGTATGTGTATATATATATATATATATATATATATATATATATACCGATTTTGAATCTGTTAAAATGCAAACCCATTTGGGTTGAAAGTCTCATGGTGATGGGTTATATATATAGTCTCATGGTGTTAGGTTAATTATTAAGCAAATTCTAAGGATGGTCTTACATGTGAAGCCTCTATATATATATATATATATATATATATATATATATATATATATATAAAGACTTCTAATTTTGATAATGCCAACCCACTGGAAGTTGAGTTCCAATATTAAGTCAAATGTATGGATAGTTATATATATATATATATATATATATAAAGTCGACGTAAATAAGCCAACGAAAGGTTTAGATGTTGAGACACTTAATCAATTTAGAAACTTAAAAATAAGTTTCATGAGATCATTCGAGAACTCGTTGAGCGAGTTAATATTTATTAAGAAGAGAATACTTAAAAGATATTGCTACGCCTTTGTGTAGGGTTGGGAGCTACCGAGTGACGAGTAATCCTACACTAAATCGAGGTGAGTTTCATGTGACTTTTGGAAATGAGATACACGTATGTATGTAACTGTTCTCGAGCCTGATTGTGATGTTTATTTGCATGTGACGTTTTAATACACTCGTTTTGCATGCTAATGATTTTGGACGTTTTATGATGTGAGATAATTGTGAGCATGATATATTTAATATTGGATGAGTTGCACATTTCATATGATGCATATTAATTTCACGAATGATAAAATCTGAAAGATGAAATGTGGCAGTAAGTGTGGGGCTCATTACCGGGACGCCGGTATTGGACGGCGGGAAACCGCATACGATGATGATAGTCAGTACATGTGCCGGAAGGGGTACCTCTGAGACTGAGACTGAACTATGGGACGGTATTCAAGACATGTGTTTGTTAGCACCTCTGAGCTTGAATAGAGATGAACGGATTGACGGAGCCCCACCATGCCAAGTGGACATGTGAAATCTTTATTGTGACGGCAAGTTGCATGTACCATATTTGCATGAGATGCTTGGATATGCATGACATTTTACGAATGTTTAATTATGTAAATGGTTTTTATTTCCGATTTACATTGTCATGATGATTTACGTTTGAGATAATGAAACCATGAACTCACTTAGCGTAAAGCTAACATCAACGTGTATCTCAGGATGTTGCAAGAGTGAGAGCAGTAAGAGGAAAGGTATGATTCAATGACATACGAATAGGTTGTTTGTATTTAGTTTTGGTATTTAAGTTATTTGATATTGTATATCTGTAAGTTGGATTCGTAGGAATGTGCGTTTGATGACTAAGATGGTTCGACTTTTTGATGTTGAAAGTTTTCCGCTGCGATGTGATGGGATATTTTTTATATTTTAAGTTGTGATATGTTGTTACGACCCTAGTGAAAATTGGGGTGTAACACTTCTAACACCCATCAATTTGGTATGTGCAGATCCTTCCTTTTATGCAAACATTTCCATGTATCACTATTAATTAATATATTATATTACTATAAATTTGTTTTAATTATATTATTACATATGTAATTGGTTATTTTTTCTAGATGTCTTTAAAATATATAAGATAATCATTGAATTCTAACAAAATACTTATTTTTTTTATATAAAAAAATTATATTATTAAGCCTAAATTAAACAAATTTATAAAAAAAACATTATCACTTTCTCAAAATCATCCAAAATTGTACTGTAAATCGACAAAAAAACAAAAAATAAAATAAAACATTAAAATCGTGATATATCTCGCTGCATTGCACGAGTACGCTTCTAGTAACTTCTAAATAACCGTTTATGCTTCTACTTACCCGCCAGCGTAATTAAACAATAGAAGGTCAATCAATAACGAACATCTAAAACAGGGAGTTAAAATGAGATTAAAAAAGGGCAAGGGCTTAAATGTCATTATACCATTGTTGATATGTTGCTTGACCTTGAAAACTAAAGTATACCATGCAAATCACCAAATCCTAAAATCTCATTCATTCCAAGTTTTGGCTTCTATAGAAGCCATACCTTAATTATAAACCCCATAGTTTATTTCCATTTTCTTCAACCCAATTTAGCCCTCTTGATTCCTTGAATCTAAATAAAAAACGAAGACTACAACAATGGCAGAAAATGAAGAAAACCCCGGTTCATCAATCGATAACATTCCATACGAAATCTTGAACCAAATCATCTCATTGATCCCTTTGAAAGAAGCTACAAGAACCATTATCCTTTCATCTTCATGGAAACATTTATGGACACCACTTCAAGTCTTCTTAAACATCAATTCTGATCAAACAACAAGTCAACAATCTGGTCAACAGATGAACCACTTCATCTCTTCTTTCTTAAACACTTACCAAAACAGTTACCAAATCCTCAATCTTTCTTTGATCAAACCAAAAGGTCATGTTGTTGGTGATCAAGAAACCCTTTTCTTGAAAGCCATTAAAGGAGTAAACAAAGAGCTTTATATAACCTTTCATGGAGAAATAGAAAACCCTAAAGTTTTTGGTTTATCCATAGAATTATCTTTATGTGAGAATGATCACTTTTGTTCTCTGAAGACCCTTCACCTTAGATCCATCACCAGCCGAGCCGGAAGCTTCCTTCCGGCCCTGTTCTCCAGTTGTCGGAATCTTGAAACCCTAAGTCTTGAAAAGTGTAGTGGGTTACAATATATTGACCTGAAAGCACATGATAGTTTGTTGAAGAAGTTTGTGGTTTTGGATTGTGAAAAGATGGCAAGTGTCACTATTTCATCAGCTCCAAAACTTAAGTGTTTCTTGTACAGAGGAACCCTAGTGAAAATTGTGTTTAAAGATGTACCAAACTTGTGTGATGTTACCCTAAACTTGAAGGGTACTTTTGAGGTAGCTGGTGATCATGGTGATTTTGATTCATGTGAAGATGATCTTGTCCCACTTCTTGCTTCTCTCAAGGATATTGAAGTTCTCACTCTAAGTGGATGGCTTCTTGAGGTACCTTATTTATAATTATAGAAGTGTTTTGTTTTTATTTTTAACATATATCTAAAGGAGTAAAGGAGTTAATCATATAAATAATCAAAATTGGAGACTATCCATCATGACCACAATTTTAGTTATTCACTTTGTTTTTTAAGAGGTTTAAAGTCTGAAATCTTATTTTAGTTATGATTAATAAGAGGTGGTGTGTATAAAAGTTCTGAACGATTCAGAGTTAAGAGTCATTAAAAGTTTTTTTTTTAAACAAACAACCCCTTAATCTTGTTACTTGTTAGGTATAGGTGTTTTTCTTCTAGTATTCAAGGCTTTTTATTTTGGGGGCGTATATGATACTTGGGCTCCGGGAGGAGGAGATGTAAAAAAAATAACCAACTTGACCCTTAGCCCAAGTATCAAATTTATTTTTTCTAAAATCGCCTTTTGCAGGGAAAGGATGGATTGTTAGTGTAGACGATTTATGACCAACTTGTTTTTAATATAAAATAATCATTTTTCTCACAAAAACCATTATTTTTGTAAAATATATTTTTTTCAAAAAACTTATTCAGTTTGTGTTTGTGGGTCCATCGGCAAAAAAATTGACAAACCTAAACTTTTGCAAAAATAGGCTTTTGGTCACCTTTTATGCGGAATGGACCCACAAAAATCGAAAAAGATATCCAAGAAAGGTATTATTCGCGAAAGATGATTTTTGCTTGTTGGCCTTTTTGCTAAATAAGTGGTAATTTTGTGTTAATGTAGAAGAGAAAAGGTTGGTCATTTTATGATTGGTCGACTCCAATACTAGCTATTTTTCGTTATTATCCCTATTTAAATATTAAAGTAATGGAGAATAATAGAATATTTGATTAATAAAAGACGAGGTATTTTTGCACGTGAATAAATACAAATTCAGATGGTTTTCTGATATTCAAGTATATTAGAATAAGTTCCGACCCACACGAAAGGCATAACGATCTAGGCACTGTCTTGGAGAGAGTCTCTGTAAAATAATAGACATGTCTGTGAAGATGCGGACTACCTGCACCCGTACAGAAAGACCATATGAAGTTTCACTGTTCCCTCATCTTGGCGATATAAAATTTTCCATCATTATATTCATTTTGGGATATATTGAAGGCAATAATGAATATAACTTATGTACTTATTTTGTTTTTTTGATTGGACAAAAAGTGGTTGTGCACGAGAGAAACAACATTTGATGACGTGGATTTCAAGTTTGACAAGTTAAAGGATCTTTCATGGATCGATGGTTGCATGAATGAACAAAAAAGGGATTCACTTGCTTGCTTCTTAAGCCTCACACCATCCTTGGAGAATTTGTTCATTAAGGTTGATTTAAATCATAATTAACCTTTCATATTAATCGATTAAAACCCGTTTAATTTCCGTCTTAAGTATGTTTTATTCGATCTCTTAAACTAGATTGACGAAAAATGGAGTCCATTACAAAGTCCACACTTTCACCGATCTTGGCCACAAATTCGGACCGCAAAGTCGCAGAAAGATTCGCACCTCGAGCATCTGAAAATGGTTAAGTTTTTCGGGTTCAAGATCGAAGAAGAAAATCAAAACTTGATTTGGTTGATGGATTTTTTGCTGAAAAAAGCCATAACCATCAAGAAAATGAGTGTTACAACACCTGAAAACAAGGTTTCATGGTGGGTATCTAAAGTACCTCAAAGCCACTTGAAGAAGATGGCATCAA